>CM053583.1:145044030-145067501 GCA_028627135.1 Pseudochirops cupreus
GAGGAGGAGAAAGAACCTGGAATCTGGAGTTCCATAATCAAATGTTATGAATGTGTATATACATATATCTATATCTATATCTATATATATGCAATTATTATTATTATTATTGACTACATCCAACTGGAACTTGAGATACACAGGCATTGCAGTTGCCCTACCAAAAAGTGACATAGGAGAGAATAGACTGGGGGAGGGGGGAAACACTGGGATGGCTGTTTTGGGGTGGTGGGCGGGGGAAAGATGGGGAGAAAATATGTAACTCAAAAAAAAAATAAAAAAAAAAGAAATTCAGAGGCAAAGGAATGAAATTGTTGGCTAGAATAATCATTATTCTTCATGAGTGAGGTTTTACTTGAGGTGAAAACTAAGTTGAAGTATTTGTAGGATTTAAGTAGTTAGAGCTTCTGAATTTATGTAGGAAGCCACATCATGAAATATCTCTCAAATCTTTCTCCTCTTCCTTCATACATCACATTAATTTTATCACTTCTCACCTGGACAATTGTAATGATCTCCTACTTAATCTCCCTTTTTACAATTTCTCTTACACCATTTCAATTATCACTTAGGTGTTAAAGTAATTTAGTTGTAAGTCTGACCATCTCATCCTCTGAGTAGTTCTGTAGTTTATATAAGGTCAACTTTAGACTCCTTAGTCTGGCAATTAAGGCTTTGAATAATCTGAATCCCTCCTACTTTTCCAGTCTGATTTCATACTACTCTCTTTTATAAATGTTTTGTTTTTTTTTTTTCTTCCTAGCATTTGGCATAATGACTCACCCATAATCAGTACGTAATAAATATTTGTTCACGTAAAATGAATTCAAACCCTTTATATTCTTGTCAAAATAGACTTCTAACTATCCCTGAACCTCATAGTCTATCTCCTATCTCTACAATTGCCAGTGTCATCCCCCATACCTAGACAGTGCTTCCTCCTCATCTCTGCCTCTTACAATATTTTAATTTTAATACTTGCTCAGGTACTGGCTTCTCTGAGAAACCTTTTGTGGTACCCTAGATGTTAACAATCTCTCTTTTCCCAAATTATCTTTAATTTATTCATGTTGTGTATGTTATTTTTCTCCAGCAAAATATGAGGTTTTTGTTGGTTTGGGTATCCTTTTTCTGTCTTTATATACCCAACATCTAGCATACAAAAAGTGATGAGTAAATATTGAAATGAAGACAATGGAATGGATCTTCAAATATATCACCCTCTCCTTCAAGTGATTTTATGTCTGCTTTTGCCCTGTTTACAATAAGCAAAAGATATCTTTGTTCCATTTCTAACTTTAGGGCATACCATCTTTCCAAGTGTATTTATTTTGGTTGTGCTTCATTTTATACAGTAGATATGTACCTGTTTATTGAATCCTATTTTCTCATTGACTTTCATTTCCTAATGGGCTTTCATTTAGTAGTAGCTCTTAAAACTTTAACTTTACGTCTCCTCTCTCTCTCATTCTCTGTCAAGCAGTTAATGATTTGCAAACAGACAAATATATAATGATATTATAAGGAGCTCAGAATTTAGCAGAACCCCATGGAGAAACATTTTCTTCCAATGACCATGACTCAATTGAGTTGTTTTATGCATTTGGATTTCCCCACATGCTTTCTCCTTTTCCTTAAAGCAAAGCATTTTTTTTATGTACATGATCTAGTGGATAGAAAGTTCAAGACAGAGAAAAAGAAAGGAAAAGGCTCTACAGTGTTTGATATTTTACCCAAAGTTTCAATTATTTCTAAAGTAAATTTTTGTCTAATAACTTCTTACCCAATGCATAGAGGTTGAGAACATTGCCTATGCACACAAAGGTTGCCACTACTCTGAGAGCTTTAGCAGCTGCCCCATTCTGTGTGGTTCTTGGCTAAATCCACCTCTCTTTCAGTGCTACTTGGAGGGGATCCAAAGAGCTACCAGATGCTGTTTGCTGTATTTCAAATAGTGCCTGTAAAGCTCTCACAAAAACAGACTGCATACTCAGATTAAGAATGAGTCTTCCTTAGAAATCCATTTAAGAGCCTCATTTTAGTTGCTTTTCTTGATTTGTGGGTGCTTCTTTTCTTCTGCAAAGATCTTTAGCCTAAAGCAGTGGTTGTCAACATTCCTAATGCTGCGACCCTTTAATACAGTTCCTCATGCTGTGGTGACCCCCAACCATAAAATTATTTTCATTGCTACTTTGTAACTGTAATTTTGCTACTGTTATGAATCTATCTAATATGCAGGAGGTATTTTCATTGTTACAAATTCAACATAACCCACAGGTTGAGAACTACTGGCCTAAAGGGATGCATGACTTGGCTCCTCCATATTTTAGCCCAAATTTAAATCCTAACTATGCCTCATGCATTTGTTTCTTGACCATGTTTCAGAACTGTATATCTAAATGTGGATTTTGAACATAGCAACAAAAGTTTCAGCCTCATCACTTATGATGTTGTGTTTGTGCACAGGGAGAAGTGGTTATGGTGTTTGTGCACAGGGAGAGGTGATGCCCCTTAGAATATGCGGTATGTCAAGGTGTTTCACGGGAACACAACACTTCCAAAGGAGAAATGGAGAAGCTCACAAAGCTGGGATTCCTGACCCTTGAAAAAAACTATCAACATGAGGTAGAATAAAGCACTGGGAATTTCACCAGCATGGTTACTCTATATTAATAGAGATCTTGACCTATGTATATACAACTAACTAGCTTTCCAAAGCTGATGTAGCTAGGGGAAAAAAAAATAAACAAACAAACCAAAAACCCCAACAAAATCAACATATACTCAAATTAGCATAGGCAAAACCTGCTTTAAGTGAAAGGTAATCAAAGATTTAATTTTGAATTTAAAATTGAAAAATCTCAGAATAAAACCTAATGAATTATGTGAATGTGAAGGTTGTATTGAACCTAAATGTAAGTCTCTAAATTCTAGTTGTATTTGAGAACAACAACAACAAAAAGAAATATAGAATGGCAAAGGAAGAATATAATTTTAATAAATGCTTGTTCATTTCTTCTGTTTTAAACACAAATCCTCAACAGGTTTTTGTGAATATATGCATTATTTTTGTTTTCCTTTTTATTTCTCTCCCATTAGACTGTAAACTCCTTGAGAAGTGGGACTGTCTTTTGATTTTCTTTGTTTACTCAGGATTAACAAAGTTTCTGGCACATAGAAGGCCTTAAATCAATCATTATTGATGGACTAATTTCCTTTTTATTCTTTATTATAAGGGATAGCTTTCTGGGAGGGAAGGATACAATAGGAAACATAAGTGATATAAAAACAAAATAAATCAACAAAATGTTTTTAAAAACAAATGTATGTATTTATGTTGCCCTTTAATTTAGAAACTTGTGAAACTAACAACCAAAACTGGAGTCATAGAAATTGAAATTTGTGGGACATATTTAGTTAATGCCTCAACTTTATAAAATAAATATTACCTCCCAGAGACCAAGTTACAACATAAAGGATATTTTTCTAACCTTTCGCCCTTAACAAAAAAGACCAGCTTTGGGATTCCATGGGATTTTTTCTGATTATGGACTCTGTGCATTGTGGAACCCACAAATCATCACAATGCCCATATTAGTGTGTTCCCATTCTAGATATTTAACTTTAATGACCTTTCGTATAAAGCAAGCTTTGCCTATAATAATTTTAAGACTCTAGATGGTTGGGGAAAGGTGGAGTGCAATAGCAGTCCAATAACTAAATGTGTACATATCTGGTGCCTCTCTAAGATAGTATTTTCAGGATGTTTCCTTGATAAACAAGTAGCAGGAATAGAATACTGGTTTTGAACATGAGGATTATATTTAATTTCAAAAATATTTCAATTGAGACAACCAGTTGAGGAAATGTCAGGAAGACTACTTAAAGCTGGAGAAAAAAAATAACGTTATGCTGTATTATTGAATATATAATATGACTCTGTAATCTGTCCTTTTCCCCATTCTGTCAGACCCCATTTCTCAGACTGACTCACAAAGTGTCATTGAGTAACTGATCACTCCTAGTCCTCAGCGTACTTGTTAGCTAACCAATTTAAGTGGGACCCTTACCTCTATTGATAGATAAACAGTGGACCAGTTTGAGCTAGGCTTTCCCCAGGGGACAACTCTTCTGTCTCCTTGTCAAAATTATGGGTGATTTAGTTTCCAAGGGGGAGATGGACTTCACCTGGATTATTCTGATTTTCTGGCCAATATTATTAGAGCCATGAGACCCATAAAGCAATTAACATTCCTTAATTGTCAGAGATGAGAGTGATCAGTCACACCTGAAGGCCAATCTACTTTCCCTAGCTGCAGATTAATCACAACACCTGAGGATTACTCCCATCTCCCAAAAAAGGAAATAACATTGAGAAGCTGAAGTAACTCTTAATCCAACTCCTTATTAAAATGTCTGGCAATCAGGATTATTTTACCTCTGCCAGGGGAGGTCCAAATGATGAACTATCAGGCCAATCAGAAGAAAGACACATCTAGGTTTAAAATATCCTCACTCAGGATCTTTGGTCAATGAGAGAGACCACTGACCCAATTTATTGGTTATTGCTAGCATAACTAGTAAGGTGATTGTGCTAAGGCTTTTTGGCAGAGATGGTCAGTGTGACCCTTTGCTTTAATGGTTTAATGTATTGTTTTGCCCAGAAATCTTGCCTCATTTTACCTCAGTGTCGTTTTAGTCACCATGAGCTGAAATATTTGAATGAAGAAATTATTTAGAAGGGCATTCTTATAGGAACCCCCCCCCCCAAAAAAAATTACCTAGCATGGTTAACAATGTTTGAGGCACAATTTTAAACAGAAATAAAAATAGAAATAATTAGGAAAAAATATAGAATTTACCCTGAAGAGCCAACTGTGTGTTCAGGTACTAAGCTGAATTTTATTTTACATAAATTCTAACTTTCTACATATGCTAGAACATATTAATCATTATCATTTTGGCCACAGTCTTAAATGTTGAATTTCTTATTTAGATACACATATATACAACCCTTTATCACTGCACATAGCAATTATGATTATGAAATTTTAGTATTAAGTATTTTCTACCACAGACAATTCTTATCTTAACTATTCTCCTGTTCCTTATGCTATTAGGCACAATTTAAAGATCAGATAATTTGAATTAGTGATCAGGGAATTCAGAAAACTCTTGAAATATGTACTGTATAGATGCTTTTTCTAGTTTTTTTTCTTTTCCCCTTTTCTCTCCTCTTCCTTTTCCAAACCTCCTCTCCTTTCCCCTGCCTTTTAAAAAATTCTCTCCTCCCCCCTTTGCTTTCTCTCTTTCTGATCCTCTCCCTTCTCCTCTCCTTTCTTCTCCTTTCCCTCCCCTCTACTTCCCTCCCCTCTTCTCTCCCTCTTCTCTGCCTGCTCTGCCCCTTCTCTCCTTAGCCCTCTCCTTCCCCCCACAACTTCTTTCCTCCCTCCTTCCCATTTCCCCTTTTTCCTGCTCTCCTCCCTTCCCCTCTTCTCTCTCTCCCCATCCTCTTTTTGTCTCTCGACTTCTATCTTCATCTTTTCTGTAGATCTAAATTACTTTAATAGAAAGTATTTCATAACAATTTCTTTTTGTTTTTTATGTTTCCCCAATGTAGTTTGATAAAACAATCTTTTCATCTTTAACTTCTCTTGTGTTTAATTACCCCTAGCTCCAAATAATCATTAATTAAAAAAAAAAGAAGTTCCATACAAACTAGAAGGATACATTCCAATCTTCTAATTTTGGTATTAGTTATAAGGAAAATTTTATGAGGAATGCATGTGACTACCAATTATTTCCTCAAGTGAAAAACTTATAAAAGGAAACAGAGACAAAACAATCCAATCATCAAGAATAGCCCCTTATCATTTTCATCTTGGTTTAGAAACAACACCATTCTCTTCTCCACATTTGAAAACTTGAGCAGATTTAGAGCAATAGAAGTGCTCTGAATAGTATGTGTATGATAAATGTTTATTGAATTGAATTACTGTCTCTGGAAAAAGAAACAACTCTATCAATTTATTGAATCTATGGGCACCAAACATGTTAGTGTTATATATTTAGAGTAAGATAAGAAAAGTAAGGGAAGAGCCAAGATGGCTGAGTAGAAGCAGGAAAGCTCAGTGAGCTCCCCCCATGACCACCTCAAATACCTATAAAATATGACTCTAAACAAATTTTAGAGCTACAGAACCCACGAAGTGACAGAGAGCAACAAATCTCCTGCTAAAGGCAGCCCAACAGATAGACAGGAAGGATCCATCACAGCAAACTGGGTGCCCAGCCCTGTGTGAGCCTGCAATTTTAGCCCCAGGCCAGCCCCAACCAGCAGTGGCTAGAGTGGACTTCTGGAGAGTAGCTCACCAGAAGCTGTGGCATTTTCCAGAAATAACAACCTATAAATTCCAAAGACAATGGAAAAGGTCAGTGGAATTGTGTTGGAAGTGAAGGAGATGAAGTATGGTCCAGCCTCTGCCCCCAAAGGGAAAAGCAGCAGAGGCCAAAGACACTTCAGCTCATGGCTGTGCAGCTGCCTGCACATGGCTGCTTCAGCTGCCTGCAGATCTTAGGGGGACCAAGCAAATACTCAGAGATTAATAGCTCTTGCTTTAACCTGCCTGGATCTGGATCATGGTCTAGGGTGGTGGTCCTGAGATGTATGACCAGTGAGCCAGAACTTGTTGGGGCAGTAGAGAGGGTACCCAACTAATAGCTCTGGCAGCTGTGAAAACCCCAGCAATTTGGGATAAAACTCTCCTCTCTCAAAGCAGAGTTCTACTGTGGCAAAGAGCTCAAAAGTCAAGCAATTGAGTGGTAATATGAGCAAGCAAAGGAAGCAAAGCAAGCACAGCAATCAAACCTTAGATTCCTCTTTTTGGGGACAAAAATATCAAAGCATGGAATGGGAGGGAGACAACAAAGTCAGAATTCCAGCATTAAAAGCTTCCAAGAAAAAAATATGAATGGGTTAGAGGCATGGGAGGAGCTCAAGAAGGTCTTTGAAAATCAAGTAAGTGAAGTGGAGGAAAAACTGGGAAGAGGAATTAGAATGATTGAAGAAAATCATGAAAAGAGAATCAACAACCTGACTGAAGAAAATAACACCTTAAATAATAGACTAACTCAAATGGCAAAAGAGTACCAAAAAAACCAATAAGGAGAAGAATGCCTCACAAAAGGCAAATTTGCCAGATGGAAAAAGAATTTCAAAAGCTCACTGAAGAGAATAATTCCTTTACAATTAGATTGGAGCAAATGGAAGCTAATGACTTTATGAGAAATCAAGATATTATTAAACAGATCCAAACAAATGAAAACAAATAGAAGGCAATATGAAATATTTCATTGGTAAATCCACTGACCTAGTAAATAGATCCAGGAGAGATAATTTGAAAATTATTGGACTACTTGAAAGCCATGTTCAAAAAAAGAGCCTACACATCATCCTTCAAAAAATTCTCAAGGAAAATTGCCCTTATATTTTAGAACAAGAGGGCAAAATAGAAATTGAAAGAATTCACTGATCACCTCTTGAAAAAGATCCCAAAAAGAAAACTCCTGGGAATATTATAGCCAGGTTCCAAGAGTTCCCAGATCAAGGAGAAAATATTACAGGCAGCCAAGAAGAAACAATTTGAGTATTGTGGAAACACAATCAGGATAATAAGGGATCTAGTAGCTTCTACAATAAGGGATCAAAGGGCTTGGAATATGACATTCCCAAGGTCAAAGGAGCTAGGTTTAAGGCCAAGAACCACCTTCCCAGCAAAACTGAGTATAATGTTTCAGGGGAAAATATGGTCAATCATTGAAATAGAGGACTTTCAAGCATTCTTCATGAAAATACCAGATTTGAATAGAAAATTTGAGTTTCAAAAACAAGAAGCAAGGGAAGCATGAAAAGGTAAAGAGGGAAAAGAAATCATAAGGAAATTATCAAAGGTGAGCTATTTACATGCCTACCAGGAAAAGCAATAATTGTAACTTATGAAACTTTTCTCGTTATGAGGATAGTTGAAGGGAATATAAATGTGTATGTATGTATGTGTATATATATATATCTACACACACATATACATATATATATACACACATATAATATCTATATAAGAGGGTATATGTGTGTATGAATACATATGTGAATGCATGTATACATGTGTACATGTACGCATACACATAGGGCACAGGATCAATTAAATAGGAAGGGATGATACTTAAAAGGTGAAATTCAGAGATGAGAGAGGAATATAATGGGCTAAGACAGGGAGAAACAGATTAGGGTAAATTATCCCATATAAGAGAGGCAAGGGAAAACTGTTACAATGAAGGGGAAGAACAAAAAGGCAAAAGGGAATAGGTCAACCTTACTGTCATTGAATTTGGCTTAGGGAGGGAATAACATACACATTAAGTTGCATATCTTACCCTGCAGGAAAGTAGGGGGTAAGGGGATAAGTGGGGGGATGATAGAAGGGACAGCAGATTGGGGGGAGGGTAGTTAGAAGCACACTTTTTTTGAAAAGGGACAGGGTCAAAGTAGAAAACAGAACAAATGGGGGCAAGATAGGATGGGGAAATATAATCAGTCTTTCACAGTATATCCACTATGGAAATGTTTTGCATAACTACAAATGACCAACCTATAATGAATTTCTTATCTTCTCCGTAAGGGTGGGTAAAGGGGGAAAAAGGGAATGAATCTGGAATTCAAAGTTTTGAAATAAAATGTTTTTTAAAAATTACTATTATTTTTATTATTATTAACTTTTACATGCAACTGAGAAACAAGATAAACAGGCACTGGGTTATGGAAATCCATCTTGCCCTACCTGAAAGTCAGAGTGGCGATAGGGGAAGATATAGGAGAGAGCAGATTGGCGGAGGGGGTATTCAGTGGGATTGCTGTTTTGGGGTGGTGGGTAGGGGAATGACAGGGAGAAAATTTGTAACTCAAAATCTTGTGAAAATGAAATGTTGTAAACTAAAAATAAACATAAAATTTAATTAAAAAGTAAACTGGGACTTAGGGGGAAAAAAAGAAAAGAAAGGACAAGTGAGAGTGCCAAATTCAACCTACTCATTTTATATGTGGGGAAATTCCTGGAAATTCAGTGATTCACATGGGCTCATTTGAACTGGACCCCTAAAAGGAAAAGGCCATGTCTTTGTGACCTGGACCTCAAAGCCCCTGAACCAAGTCTCTACTTATTGGGAAAAATGTCATATTTCTCTTGGTTTAAATCTTCATTCAAACCTAGAGAAATTTCCCAACTAGACGTCCTGGTAGTCTGGAATCAAGTTCTCAGATGCAAATATATCAAAAGAAGCATTGTATATTTACCTTATAGAAACAAGGAGAAAAGAGTGAATTAGAAATCCTTAGTCTCAAAAAGCACACCACAAATGTTTCTGAATATTCTCAGTTACTGACCAAGTACATGGGTGGGGTTATTTAAATTAGCTCAGGCAGGGCTGAATCCTCCAGCAATAACTGAGGTGTGCATGCTCTTGCTGGCAAGTATCAAAATAATAAGAAAACCAGACCACAAGAAGGAAGGTTTGAGTTCAGGTTAGACTGAAATAGAATAAAACATAGGGAGTAAAGGATGCTTTTTTTTTTGTCTTCTGTCTAAAAACCTTTTTTAATTAACGTAGATCTCACAAAAAAACAAAAAAGGAAAGCTAGCATTCCAGTCTGTTTACACACCCTAACTGAATTTGACAAATCAATTATCTGGGTACTTTTATAGAGACAGGTTTGGCAGGAATAAATCTTCCTTTGGGTGAGAAAGCAACCTTTCTAAGCAACATACACCAAGTTGTGTATTTTTCCTCTAATAGCATGACCACTCTGGGAAGTGACCTAGATGACTATGGAAGTCTTCATTATTCAGGAATTATTTTTCTCCTGTGTTTTCCATTCACTAAATTAGCCTCTGCCGTGTGTTAAACATAGATAGCTAATGACACTTTATTGCTGCTGGTCTTATTCCACATGTCTTTTCACATAACCCAATCTCCATAATTAGAAAATAGCAGGACTTCTGCATCTAGCACATCAGGAGGGGAGAGATGTTGTACTTTTGTCTTTATTTCCTATGCCAAGTTCTGCAACACTGATGGGATAATAACATACTTTCAATTTAATAATGTTAATAGGTACACTGACTTGCGTCTACTATAAAATAACCTGTGAAACAAAGAAAGCTATGCATTTATTAATATGAGCCCAGCCTCACAGCTAACTTAAAAGTCAAACAAAATTTGAGGAAAGTTTCATACTTCAGATAATCACAAGACTTGTGCTATGTCTTAAATGCTAGATAGACAGGGCAAAGTGTAAACCTCCAAAAAAATAAAACAAAACACCCAATCAACACCAACGATTGCATGTACTTTCTAGTCAAGTCTTTCTCATCCACTTACTCCCATTCCATTCCAATCAAGATCTCAGAGCTTTGTGAGTAACAAATTTTAAAACACCAGCCATGAGATTATCAGATATTCTTGATATTATTTTTTTGAAATATGATAGAGCAGTGGAACTCCTTCTGGGAATTAGAAACACCAGAAGATTAAGTGCTATTGTTTTTGCTTACTAATTTGGTGATTCTTTCCTTGTCTTCCTTGTATCTTCTATTCTGATAATTCATTCTGGAAGGAAGTTGATTTTGAGTTTACCAGGGATATTGCAACAGAGAACAAGGTCTAGCAGGTTCTCCCAAACTGGAATGT
The DNA here is from genome assembly GCA_028627135.1 of Pseudochirops cupreus. NCBI lineage: Eukaryota > Metazoa > Chordata > Mammalia > Diprotodontia > Pseudocheiridae > Pseudochirops > Pseudochirops cupreus. Next base: position 145,054,774 of record CM053583.1, read on the forward strand.
TTTTGAACAAAGGCTGACCAATGGTCTATCTGGTCTGTTGTATGAAGACCACATTAACCAATTTCAGGGAAATTAATTTACAAAAAGTTACCCTCCTAGGGATGAAATTGGAAGCCACAACAGCTTGTGAGAGCCCCCACAAAGACAATAAGGGCTTTAATTTGTTTCTGTGAAGGGACTACTTATCTAATGAAATTATAGATCCTTGCAATATTACAGGTATAAAATATTGCAAAGAGTATTTTCTCCTAAAAACAATTAAAAGTGATTAAACAGACATAAAAATGATACTATAACCAATTTATGTCCTTGTAGGACCTATATAGTCACTGAAGATACGTGAAAATTTAATGACTTTCCCATGAGACAGGGCTAGCAAGTGTAAGTCAGGACTAGAATCAAGGTTCCCTTGACTCAAAGCTCAGCATTCTCTCCAACATACCGTGCTACCGGTAATTTTGCCCTACAATATCTGGGATTCTTAAGTGTTACCTGCTCAAAATACAATAAAAATTATCAAAAGTTTTAAAAAATGACATATTTTGGAGATTTTTTTTTAAATGAAGGACACAGACTTAATATCAGAACCAATTTATAGTTATATACACTTAATGACTTAATTAATTTTTATTCTCACAACAACATGGTGAATCAGGTATGCAATATTTCTTATATTAATTTTATTTTCTATTCATTTTCTACTCATTCTCTAAATGGAAAACTGAAGTTTGGACAAGGTAAGTGACTTATAAAGGTCAAAGTAGCATGTAAAAAATTGGTGTTTTGTTTTGTTTGCTATGAAGCCTAGTGTTCTTCTTCCCCTCCCCTTTCACATTATAACAGCTTTATCTTCCATTCATCCACATTTTTACATGTACATAAACATAAAAGTGAGAGTAATGCATATGGTTAGGAAACATGGACTAATGATGATGGTTAAAAAGAAACATTTCAGTTTTCTCATCTATGAAATGAGGTGCTTATACTATTTGCCCATGAATGTCTCCTCTAACTCTTTAGTAAAACTCCTTCCGTCTTCCATTTCAGCTTCTATTTTCATCTTTTATTTCAGCATTAAAATATTATTGGCTTCTTCTCTTCTAAAATTCTTAATCTTGGGGCAGCTAGGTGATGTAGTCAAAATAGCACTGGTCCTGGAATCAGGAGGACCTGAGTTCAAATCTCAGCTTCAGAGATTTGGACAAGTCACTTAACCTAAGTTGCCTCCAAAAAGAAATTCTATCTCTCTTCCTGCCCCAGTAAAAACAACAACAACAACAACAAAACAAAAAACTCCCAAAACAAGAAAACCAACCCTCTTATTTGAGTTTGAGACCAAAGTATTGAGAACTAATGAGATAATATGGAAGAGATTTTGTCAACTTTTTGAAGAGAAAATCTAATATCACCAGAATTGAAAGAGTATTTAAATAGGAATGAATTTCAGAAGTCATCTGGCAGAACCCACTTCCTGGACTGAGTCGTGCGTAAAATATCCAACAAATGGTTATCCTAATTATTCACACTTTGTCTACAAAACCTTTATTTAAAATATTTCCTCTTTCTCCCATGACAGTCAGTGTCTCCCATTTCTGGACAGCTCAAACTCTTTTTTTTTCTTCCAAATTCATTAAATTTATTTTTAGTTTTCAACATTCACTTCCACAAGATTTTGAATTCCAAATTTACTCCTCATCTGTCCCCTCCCCAACCCAAGACAGCATGTATTCCGTTTAATCCTTTCCTCAATTTGACCTCCCTTCTATCACAACCTCCTCCACCCCCCAGCACCATCCCTTTCTCTTCTGTTTTCCTGTAGGGCAAGATAGATTTCTGTACCACATTTCCTGTATAATTTATTCCCAAGTGGAATGTAAAAACAATTTTTAACATTTATTTTTAAAACTTAAGTTCCACATTTTCTCCCTTCCTCACTTGCCACCCATCCTCATTAAGCAGGCAAGCAATTTGATATAGGTTATACACATATAGTCATGCAGAACACTTCCGTAATATGTTGTGTAAGACTAACTATATTTTCCTCCATCCTATCCTGCCTCGTATTTATTCTATTCTCTCCTTTTACCCTGTCCCACGTCAAAAGTGCTTGCTTCTTATTACTTCTCCCCCTACTCGCCTTATTTTCTATCATCCCCCTTCTCTTATTTCCTTCTCCCTCAACCGCCCCCACTTTTCTGTTGGGTAAAATAGATTTCCTTTCCCAATTGAGTGGGTACTTTGTTTTCCCCTTCAGCCAAATCTGATGTAAAGTTCAATCATTCCCTCTCACATCTCCCCTCTTCCTCTCCACTGTAAAAGCTTTTTCTTGTCTCTTTTATGTGAGATAATTTACTACAGTCTACCTCATCTTTTCTTCTTCTTCCAGTACATTAGTCTCTTACACCTTAATTTTATTTTTTAGATATTATCCCTTCATATTCACCTCATCTTGTGCCCTGTCTCTCTCTCACTGTATACATATGCATATACATGTACATATACATATACATGTACATATATATATATACATGTACATGTACATACACATACACATACACATACACATATATACATATTTCCTTCAGCTACCCTAATACTGAAAAATGTTCTCATAAGGTACAAATATTATCTTTCCATGTAGGAATGTAAGCAGTGCAACTTTAATAAGTCCCTTATGATTTGTCTTCCCTGTTTATCTCTTCATGCTCCTCTTGAATCTTGGTATGGAAAGTCAAATTTTCTATTCAGCTCTGGTCTTTTCATCAAGAATGCTTTAAATTTCTCCATTTCTTTGAATGCCCATTTCTCCCCCTGAAGTATTATACTCAGTTTTGCTGTGTAGGTGACTCTTGGTTTTAATTCTAGCTCCTTTGACCTCCAAAATATCATATTCCAGGTCCTCCAATCCCTTACTGTATAAGCTGCTAAATCTTGTCTTATCTTGATTATATTTCCACAAGACTTTCTGGCTGCTTGCAATATTTTCTCCCTTACCTGGGAACTCTGGAATTTGGCTACAATATTCTTAGGAGTTTTCTTTTTGGGATCTTTTTCAAGAGGTGATCCATGAATTCTTTTGATTTTTATTTTGCCCTCTGGTTGTAGAATATCAGGGCAATTTTTCTTGATAATTTCTTGAAGGATGATGCCTAGGCTCTTCTTTTGATCATGGCTTTCAAGTAGTCCAATAATTTTTAGATGATCTCTCCTGGATCTATGTTCCAAGTCAGTGGTTTTTCTAATGAAATATTTCACATTGCCTTCTATTTTTTCATTTGTTTTGACCTGTTTTATAGTATCTTGATTTCTCATAAAGTCATTTGCTTCCATTTGCTCCACTCTGTTTCTGAAGGAATTATTCTCTTCATTGAGTTTTTGAAATTCCTTTTCCATATGGCCAAAACTGATTTTTAAGGCATCCTTCTCATCATTCGCTTATTGGGCCTCTTTTGCCATTTGAGTTAGTTTATTTTTTAAGGTGTCATTTTCTTCAGTATTTTTATAGGTCTCCTTTAGCTTGCTGTTGACTTTCTTTTCATGATTTTCTTGCATCATTCTCATTTCCCTTCCCAATTTTCCCTCCACTTCTCTTACTCGATTTTCAAAATCCTTTTTGAACTCTTTCATGGCCTGTAACCAGTTCATGTTTCTTTAGGGGGCTTTTTATGCAGGAGTTTTGACCTTTTTTGTCTTCTTCTGGTTCCATGTTTTCATCCTCTTTGTCCTCCAAAATGATTCTATGGTCTGATTGTGCTGCCTCTGTTTTCTCATCTTGCCAAATCAGTTACTTGACTTTTGAGCTCTTTGTCACAATAGAACTTTGCTTCCAGAGTGAAGAGAGCTGTGTCCCTATTTACTGAGATTTTGTGCAGCTGTTGTCAAAACTGTTGTCAGAGTTATGAGGGGGACACCCTCTCTATAGCCACCATAAGCTCTGCAACACTAGTGGTACTCACTCCAGGACCACTACCCTATACTTCAACCCAGATCCAAGCAGGGCAAAGCAAGAGCAATCACCCTGTGAATGGTCCCCCTACAATCTTCAGGCCAGCAGCTCTGAAGACAGCCATGTGGTAGCACCTGCAGCTGCCATGCCAACTCTACTTCTGTCACCTGAGGGGCAGGCACTGGGCTGCACTCTTCTTTAACCCACTTCCAACAGAGTTCCCTTCTGACCTTTTACTTCATCTTCAGCATTTATGGGTTGAGAAGTCTGGAAACCACAACAGCTGCTCGTTATTCACTCTCCTGAGGTCTGCTCCAAGCACCCTGGCCATGGATCTGGGCCGACACAGCTCATGTGGACCTGCACTTGGCTCCCAGCCTGATGCAATAGACCCTTCCTGTCAGCCTGCCAGGCAGCCTTCAGCAGGAGATTTTCTTCTCTCTGTCACTTTGTAGATTCTGTAGCTCTAAAATTTGTTTAGAGTAATTTTTTTTTACAGGTATTGGAGGTAGTTTGAGTGGTAGCTCAAACGAGTTCCTTCTTTTATTCCTCCATCTTGGCTCTGCCCCTTGAGATGCAAATATTGAACAAACAAACAAAGCCTTACAATCCCTCCCTTTAAGGAACGCACATACTAATTAGAGAGACAACACACAGAAGGAAAAAAAAATTGGAAGTGCAAGAAAATGGAAAGACCATGAAGTCTTAAGGGTTTAGTTACTCTGCTACAGGCAAATCTTTGTTTGCATTAAGGAGTTAAGAGGGTATAGGTACAAGACACAGATAACACCTGCGGAACTTTGGGAGTCAGTAGTAAGATATGGTTAGTAATGCTTGTTTCATCATCATGTCACCAGGAGGAACAGATTCAGTGACACCCATCCCATTCAAGTGGTCTAAGAAGTTAAGCAGTTCTTGGAGACAGATCCATAAGTTCTAGAGTAGCAGAACCTGCAAAAAGACAGAGTGAAACAAATTTCCACAGCGAGACAATTTGGAACGTTAGCTGGAAAGGTCTGTTTCATCCGGGAGAGAGAGGAGTGCAGTCCAGTACAGGCTGCACAAATGCAAACCTAGCCCCAGCAAAATCAGAGCAGACCTTGGGAGTAACTGAATCAGCAGTAGCAGTGGCTGCTTCTGGACCTCTCAACCCATAGACAATAAGGGGTTTGAACAACTGATCAGAAGGAGATTGTAGGGGTTTCTTTGCTAGCACTGGGGCAGGACAGTTTTGCTTTGTCCATGCTTGGATCAGGGTTTCAGGTTAGGGTAGCAATCCCAGAGCAAGAAGAAGCACTAGCATAGTAGAGTTCAGTAGCAGTTTAGGAAGGAATCTCCAGAGAAGAAAAAAAAAATTCTTGTGATCACTCACAGACCTGAGCACAGGCTGGGAGAGTGTAGTAAACACTTCTTCATAGATAACATTGTATTAGAAGAACTGAAAACTTATATCTCTGAAAACAGTTGCATAAAACCCCTAAAGTTTGGGACAATGTACCCTCTATCCTGGAAGCAGACCCCTATCTTAAGAAAGAGTAAAAAGTAAAGTAATAAACTGGGAAAATGAACAAATAATGAAAAAAACCCAACGCTGACTATAGGCAATTATTATGATGACAAGGAAGAAAACATTCTCAGAAAAAGAAAACAAAGTCAAAGGTCCTACATTTAAAGCCTCTAAGAAAGATGATGTGGTCTCAGGCCACAGAAGAACTCAGAAAGGATTTTTAAAACCAAGCAAGAGAAGTAGAAGAAAAACTGGGAATAGAAATGAGAGTGATGCAAGAGACTAATGAAGACCAAGTCAACAGCTTGGTAAAGGAGACACCAAAAAAATAATGACCACAATAACACTTTAAAAAACAATCTAGGCCAAATGCTAAAGGAGGTCCAAAAAAGCTGATGTAAAGAACAATTCCTTTAAAAGCATAATTTGTTAGTTGTTGGTGGAGGTCCAAAAGCTCTCTGAAGAAAATAATTGCTTAAAAATTAGAATGGAGCAAAGGGTAGCTAATGACTTTATGAGAAATCAAGAAACAATAAAAAGAATGACAAAATAGAATAAAATGTGAAATATTTCATTGGTAAAACAACTGGCCTGGAAAAGAGATACAGGAGAGAGAATTTAAAAATTATTGGAGTATCTGGAAGTCATGATTAACAAAAACAACAAAAAGATCGTAGATATCATCTAAGAAATTTTAAAAGAAAACTGCCTGATATTTTAGATCCAGTGTACAAAATAGAAATTGAAAGAATCCACTGATCACCCCTTGAAAGAAATACCAAAATGAAAAGCAAGGAATATTTTAGCCAAATTCCAGAATTCCCACTTCAAGGAGAAAATATTGAAAGCAGCCAGAAAGAAACAATCTAAGTATTGTGGAACTACAGTAAGGATAACACAAGTTTTAGCAGCTTTTACATTAAAGGATCTGAAGGCCTAGAATAAACTATTCTGGAGGGAAAATGAGCTAGGATTACAACCACACAGAAACTGAGTATAATCCTTGGGGGAGGGAAGGTGGGGGGCGGGCAGGAGGGAGATTATTCAATGAGATAAAGGACTTCAAGCATTCTTCAGGAAAAGACCAGAACTGAATAGAAACATTGATTTCCAAATACAAGACTCAAGAGAAGCATCAAAATGTAAATGGGTAAGGGAAATCACAAGGGGGCTTAATAAGTTTGAACCAGGGATGGGAGATCTGTGGCTTCAAGGCCACAAGTGACATTCTAGGTCCTTGGATGTGGCCTTTCAACTGAGTCCAAGTTTTACAGAACAATGCCTTTTATTAAGGGGATTTGTTCTGTAAAGTTTAAATTCAGTGAAAGAGGACTGAGAGGGCCACATATGACCTTGAAGCCACAGTTCCCCATCCCTTACATTCCTATATGGGAAGATGATATTTGTAGCTCATAAGACCTTTCTCAGTATTAGAGTAGTTGGAAGGAGTATATATAGACAGAGGGCACAGGTGTGAGTTGGATATGAAGGGATGATATCTAAAAAGTAAAATTAAGAGGTAGAGAGTACTGAGAGAAAGAGAAAGGGAGAGGTAGAATCATGAAAATTACCTTACATAAAAGAAAAAAGAAAGAGTTTTGCAATGGAGGAGAAGAGGGGAAAGGTGAGGGGCAGTGAGTGAACGGTACTCGTAAGAATTGCCTCAAGGAGTGAATAACATACACACTCATTTGGGTATAGAACTCTATCTTACTAAGAAAAGGGGGGTGATATTAAAGAAGGCAGATTGGAGGAGGGTATAGTCAGAAGAAGAACATTTGAGGAGTGACAGGGTAAAAGGAGAGAGAATAGAATAAATAGGGGGATAGGGTGAAGGGAAATATAGGTAGCAATAGTAACTGTGAAAAAAAAATTGAAACAAGTTTTTCTGCTAAAGACCTCATTTCTCAAAGAGATAGAGCACTCAGTCAAATTTATAAAAATAACAGCCATTCCCCAACTGATAAATGAAAAAAAACACATGATTATTTTTCAGATGAAGTAATCAAAGGTATCTATAGCTATATGAAAATATACTCTCACTATTGATTCAAGAAATGCAAATTAAAGCAATTCTGAGGTGCTACCTCATACCTATTAGATCAAATAATAGGAAAGAAAAGGAAAATGACAACTGGTAGAAGGGATATGGAAAAAAAATAAGACATTAATGCATTTTTGGTGGAGTTGTGAACTGATTCAGCTATTCATACCATTCATACCATTCTGTAGAGCAATGTGAAACTATGCCCAAAGGGCTATAAATCACCTTGCAATACCACTACTAGGTCTGTATCCCAAAAGAGATTTTTAAAAAAGACCTATACATACAAAAAATTTATAACAGTTCTTTTCTGCTGGCAAAGAAATATTGAAATTCAGGGGATGAACATCAATTGGGTAATGTCTTTACTAATATGCTTTAAGAAATGATGAGCAGGATGCTCTCAGGACAAAACAAAACAGGAAAAATTTGCATGAGCTGATGTCAAGTGAAATGTACTGTGTACAAAGTAACAGCAGTATTGTAAGATAATCAGCTGTGCATGACAGCTATTTTTAGCAATACAATGATCCAAGACAACTCTTACGATGAAAAATGCTATCTGTTTCCAGAGAAAGGACTGAGGGTGTCTGAATACAGACTGAAGCAATTTTAAAATTGTTTTCTTCATTTCTCTTGATTGTTTTTGTCTGTGTTTTCTTTCAAAACATAATTATTATGGATATGTTTTGTATGACTACACATGTATAACCTATATGGAATTGTTTGCCTTTCAATAAGTAGGTTTTGGGGTGGGGATGGAGGAAGTGAGAGAATTTGGAACTCATTTTTAAAAACAAATGTTAAAAATTGTTTTTATGTTTAACTGTGGAAAAATAAAATACTAAATAAATGCCATTTGACAATTAATAAAAAAAAGAAATTAAGCAGTTCTTAATAGATTCTTAATCTTTGATAGAGAGTGAAAATCAGACCATGCTAGTGGTGGTTCTTCCTCACTGCCTAGGTCCCTAAACTGTGACAATTGGAAATAAACGCAGTCCTTCAGATATAATCTGACAAGGGTGGAACTCATTTATCTTTTCCCTTCCCTGGTCCTAGACACTATGTATATATCAGACTTCTGTCTGTTACTGCTTACAAAATTAGTGTTTATTGGAAATAAGTAATGAATGAATTGAGAAAGAATTGGGACAGTTTTATGGAGTGAAACAGAGGTGGCAGGGCCATGTGGAATGACTTTCTTCGTGAAAATTGTGAAATCCATGGCACCTGGCATTGTTTTGAGACACCTTATCAAGTAATACCAAAACTAGGATAAACAATAAAACATTTACCCATAGCTGTATACTAGAAGCTTAATAAAGTAAGACAAACAGTGATTAATAATGGTCTTTGTTTTCTGGCAGCTCATTGTCTGAATCAGTACCAACTTAGATTAAAAAAAACAAACCAGCAGAAACAAACTACTTATTATATGGCAAGAAGATACAGCTGTTGATTCCACTGAACTCCTGTAGCACCAATGGAATATTCACAAATTAATTGCAAAATATAACAGACTCTCCATGTAGAAGACAGAATCAAAACATTCAGACACCAGAAGAAAGCAAATCCCAACACCAGGCAACTGAATCCATCAACATAGAAGTTAATATACCACAATGTATCAGAGAGCCACATCATTCTTTAGCCTTTTCACAAACCAACACTCAGGAGCCAAGATGTCTCCCTGGGTGTGTCCTTGCCTCTCTCCACCCTCTAAAGGCCCTGACTCCCAGCTTCCTGTGGACTCAGCTCCATTCTCCAGCAAACTCCTCCCACCACAGGTTTCATGTGATTTCATTCAGCCTATTAGGGGGCAGGGAAGATCTTCAAAGTCCCGTTACCATTCCAAGTTTGCATATGACAGGAAGAGGTTTAATAAATATCAGAACTACAGGTACTTAGAGCAGATGATTTATCCACCTATCATCTGTCATTGGGATCACAGATACAGAGATGCTATATCAGGGCAATAAATAGAAAGGAAACTAGTAATAAAATTATATCCTTGAAGAAGGGTAGGGAGAATTATAAAAAGCAGTAAGAAGTACAGCTCTTAGGAGTCTTATTCAAGCAATAGCCTCCTATACCTCCACTTGTTTCTACTAAGCCAATCAGAGGCCACTGGATCTTTAGTTTGGGATTGATAAACTGATGTAGTCTGTTTTTTCCCATTGACATGGGTCATCACTCATCTTTTAGATACAATGGACTTCTCCAAAGAAACTTACATGGAATTCAATGACTCAGTGATCACCATCCTCAGAGTTGGGAGATCTAGTGCCTTAGCCATTCTCGTGAGTCATGGTTCTTTGTTAAGAACCTGACATGCACAGTTTTGGATACCAGAGTGATAGTCATGCTTTCATATTTCCCTGCTCAAAGTACAGACTGTTTACATCTGAATAACTGTGGAATTGACTTCAGTTAGTCATATTTTGAGGGGAAATTGTTGTGGACAAAACTGACTACAGAATAGTTGCAGAAAACAGCTCTGAGACCTTCTTAAAGTTCAATACTCATAAAGCCCTTGGAAAAGAGGGAAGAAGTCTTTTATGAGATGTGATATTGTAAGTATGCAGATCTAACTGGACACATCTTCTCAAAGATTTTCTAAATACTTAGATGGTCATGTTGTATTTTTAATAGACAAGGAATCAAGCTTACTTCTCTTCTGTCATAGATTATGTACTGTGACCAAATGGAAGAGAGATTCCTGGTTGATGGCACATCCTCAGGAACTTCTTCTTGCATATTCCATTTTATCAATTGCATTCTCAGAATAAATAACATCTTAACAACTCCTGCAGGGGTGGCTAGGTGATGTAGTGAGTAGCGCATCGGCCCTGGAGTCAGGAGGAACTGAGTTCAAATCTGGCCTCAGACACTTGACACACTAACTAGCCATGTGACTTTGGGCAAGTCACTTAACCCCAATTGCCCTCAAAAAAAAAAAAAAGCAAAAAAAACCCCAACAACTGCAGTTTGGCTTATCAGAGAACAGAGGGGAAGAACAGACAAACAAGTGCATGAAGAACATGTATTATACAAATTAATTTGTGCAGTTAGAAGGACATATCCTAGATCTTGTCCAAGAATATGCTTGTTTTGGACAGAATACTGCAGATTTGCAATGAGTTGGGCCAAGAATTAAATAAGAGGAGAAGAACAGTCTGCAATGCATCTGGGAAATTACCCACTGCTTGCAATGATACAAAGCTGCCCCCTTAGGAAAAAAAATCCATTAGTTAACATTGATATCTGTCTGGGATATTATTTGACTGCAAATTACAAAAGCATTGTCATCTTCAAGTAGCTAAAATGTCTGGTTACCTACAGATCATTGGAGAAATATAGAGTTGTTGTGCATAAGCTGAAGCATATATGGAAATCATAAAGGTTGGCAAGAACCAAAACTTTCACTCTCCAAACAATGGCATCCTGTCCTTTATTTCATGAAATCTGAATAAGCAGCAAGACCCTTATTTAAAAAATAAATTCCTCCCATTCATTTTTATTTGACTTTAGTTTTTTTTCTTTCTTTTGGGAATCTGATTTCATTTTTAAAAATCTGAAATATTTCCCCAATTTTCCCCAATTATTATTCTAGCTCCTGTTATCACAAAATGCAGGTAATGCATAGATACAGCAGCAGCAGTAACTAGTAGTAATATAACTTTTTAAGATGAGCAATGTGCTTTTATATTATTTACATCATGATCCAGACATAAAAGTAGAAAAAATGTGAAATCTCAGGAGTGTGCCAATCCCCTCCTCCCAAATAATTAATGAAATACATACTAATACATAGACGTTGATGATAATGATGATGAAGATGAGGAGGAGGAGGTTGATGCTGAAAATAATAAATATTTAGAGTGATGAATTTTGAGTCAGGTAGTCTTGAGTACAGATTCAGCCTTTACATGACAAATTATATTTTTGTTCTATTAATTTTAGTTTACATCATCCATTTCCACAAGATTTTCAGTTACAAATTTTCTCCCCATCTTTCCCCTACCTACCACCCCAAAACAGCGATCCCATTGCATATCCCCTCCCCGGATCTATTCTCTTCTATGTCTTCCCCCATCACCCCTCTGACTTTCTGGTAGTACAGGATGGATCTCCCTACCACAGTGCCTGTGTATCTTAAGTCCCAGTTGGATGTAGTTAATAATAATGATAATTGTAATTGTATACACATATATACATATATATTTTTAACATTTGATTATAGAACTTCAAATTCTAGATTCTTTCTCTTCCTCCCTCAGCACCCACCTGCACTGGAAGGACAAGCAATTAAATACAGGCTGTACATGTGTAATTATGCAGTACCTCTTCACAGTGGGCGTATTATAAGAGACTGATTATATATCCCTCCCTCCTATCCCACCCCCCCCATTCTGTTCTCTGCCCTGTCCCTGTCCCTTTACAGAAATGAGTACTTCCATCAACCCTGCCCCCCCTCACCCTGCCCTCCTCTCCATCATTCCACCTCTCATCCCCATACCCCCTACTCTCCTGTGTGGCAAGATACCATTTTAGAGTCTATGTCATTCCTTCCCTAAGCCAAGTTCAGTGAGAGTAAGGTTGACTCTTTCCCTTTTGCCTTCCTGTTCTGCCCCTCAATTGTAACAGTTATCCTTTGCCTCTATGAGATGATTAACCCCATTCTGTCTCTCCCTGTCTCCTCTCATTCTAATACTCTCTCACCTCAGGATTTCACCTTTTAGAATATTGTCCCTTCCTTTTCAATTCATCTTGTGTCCTCTATGTATTCATATATACACATACTCAGATATGTGTTTGTCTGCATATATACACCCTCCTATATAGATATATGTGTATGTATATGTACATATACATTTGTATTCCCTTCACCTATCCCCATACTGAGAAAAGTTTCATCAGTTACAATTGTCACTTTTCCATGTTGGCATGTAAATAGTTCAACTTTGATAAGTTCCTTATGATTTCTTTTCCATGTTTATCTTCTCATGCTTCTTGTGTTGGAGTGTCAAACTTTCTTTTCAGTTCTGTTTTTTTCACCAAGAATGTTTGAAAGTCATCCACCTCACTGAATGACCATATTTTCCCCTGGAACACTATACTCAATTTTGCTGGGTAGGTGATTCTTGATTTTAATCCTAGCTCCCTTGATCTCCAGAATATCATATTCCAGGCCCTTCGATCCCTTAATGTAGAAGCTGCTGGGTCCT
>CM053583.1:145068001-145084190 GCA_028627135.1 Pseudochirops cupreus
TCAGTCATACTGCTGACTCTCTTTTCATGATTTTCCTGCAACGTTCTTATTTCTCTTCCCAATTTTTCTTCCACTTCCCTTATTTGGTTTTCAAAATCCTTCTTCAGCTCATCTCTAGCTTTAAGGCATTCTTCGTGTTTATTGGAGGCCCCTGGTGGGGGTGCTCTGGCTGTGCTCTCCTCCTCCCTCTCTCTCCCATGATCTTTCTTTTTCCCAAAGAAGGAATCTAGGGTTTGGGTGCTGTTCTTACTTTGCTTCTTATGCTTATTCTTACTCATGGTTGTTCAGTCTGTGATTTTTTTTTAAATCTCTGTGGGGCTCTGCTTCCAGAAGGGAAAGCTCTGTCCCAAATTGCTGGGGTCCTCCCGGCTGCCATAGCTCTCAGGAAGGTGCTGGTACCCTTCCTACTTACTTCTGGCTCTCTGGATAATGAAGACTCCAAGACAGAGGCCCATGACGGCGATCCGGATCCAGGCTGCTCAACGCAAGAGCACTGGCCTCAGAAAATCACTTAGCCCGCTGTCTGCAGGCCGCGGGAGGGAAGCTGCAGTGCGGAGGCGGGTACAGAACCTCTACCTTTTGCTTTTCTGCTCTGGAGGCCTTTTGGCCGGACTGCTTTTCTCCCAAGACCTCGCAAGTCCCACTGACCTAGTTCTCAACACTGCTCGCAGCTGCTACTAATCCACTCACCACTCCTCGCGTACGGCCGGCCCCGGGGCTCAGCAGTGGCTTCAGGCCAGGCTGGTTTCACAGTGCTGATATGGTTCCTCGTAGCTGAGCTGACTTTAGTGGGAAGTATCTTTGTGTGCGTTTTGGAGTTGTAGGACTGGTTTAGAGTCCTATTCCATGGGCGTTTTGGGGTGGCTACGTGAGAGCTGCTATATATTGCTGCCGCTATGCCACCATCTTGGCTCCACCCCCCATTAATCTATTTTTAAGGTGTTATTTTCTTCAGTCAGATTGTTGACTCTCTTTTCATGATTTTCTTGCATCATTCTCATTTCTCTTCCCAATTTTTCCTCTGCTTCTCTTATTTGGTTTTTGAAATCCTTCTTAATCTGTTCTATGGCTTGTAACAAATTTACATTTTTCTTGGAAGCTTTTGGTGTGGGAGTTCTGACTATATTTTCTTCCTCCTGTTTCATGCTTTGATCCTTTTTGTCCCCAAAAAAGGAATCTAAAGTTGGATTGCTGTTCTTCCTTTGCTTCTTAGCTATGTGAAACTCTGCTTCCAGAGGGGCAATCTGCGTCCCAAATAGCTGGGGTTTTTGCAGCTGCCAGAGCCATTAGTAGGCCACTGCAGCCCTCACCAGCTTTGGCTCTCTGAAAAAGCACACCAGGACCACCACCCAAGACCATGATCTTGATCCAGGCAGTTTAAGGGAAGAGCACTTAGCCTCTGAAGGATCTCTTGGCCTCCCTGCAATGTGTATGCCCAGAGCTTCTGAAGCAGCTACGTGGAAGCAGCTGCAGGGCCACTGCTTCTGCTGCTTACTTGCCCTGGAGGCAGTTCTGCCAGACTCTCTCCCCCTAATTTAGTCAAGTTCCACTAACCTTTCACTTAGTCCTTATGACCTGATAATTTTGGAAATCAGCACAGCTGCCACTGATCCACTCTCCTGAAGGCTCCAGCTGTGGCTTGTCCTGTTGTCCTCAAGGCCAAGCCGCAGTTTCACGACGGGCTGGTTTCGGCTCCTAGAGTGCTGGGATGAGCCCTTCCTGTCCTGCCTGCTGAGCTGCCTTCAGCAGAAGATGTGTTTTTCTGTAATTTTGTGAGGTCTGGAGCCCTAAAATTTGTTTAGAGCCATATTTTATGGGTATTTGAGGTGATTATGTTGGAGCTGTGGAGTTTTCCTGCTTCTATACCACCATCTTGGATCCCCCCCTGCCTCAATTATTAATCAGAATACCAGTAGCGCTTGGGGACAGGGAGGTGATGCAGTTAATAGAGTGCCATTCCTGGAATCAGGAAGACCAGAGTTCAAATTTTCTCAAAAATGTCCTGTGTGTCCCTGGACAAGTGTTTTAATGCTGTTTGTCTCAGTTTTCTCATCTGCAAAATGAGCTGGAGAAGGAAATGGCAAAGCACTTCAAAACATTTACCAAGAAAACCCCAAATAAGGTCAAGAAGAGTCAGACCATAGTGAAAAGACTGACCAACAAACAATAACAATAGTAGCACTTATCTCACAAGGTTTTTATGTAGATCAAATGAACTGATATTTGTAAAGTGCTTAGCATAGTTTCTGGAAGGTTTAAAAATATATACATCAAAAGTCCACCAGGCATGAGTTGCAACTGGATTTATTAAAAGGGAAATGAATATGCATGTGGAACCCTATGCAAATGCAAAGAGTTCACAATCCAAACTGAAGCTTGCATATTTATGAGAGTACAACAAAGGAAGGAGGAGGAAACAAAAATCTCTTCCTAAATGGGAGGGGTATGGGAGGAAGAAAAGAGCAGTTGGGATGGGGAGAACACTACACCCTTCCCAACGGGATGAGCAAAAGCCACATTCTTTTCCCTCGGGAACTGCTATGTCATGAAGATAGGGTGGTCAGCTTATCTGCAAGGATCCTAGCAGCACCAGCAGTTTCTCAGTCTGGTGCAGACTGACTGGTCTTGACTCCCAAGGACACACGGAGAGTCCAGCTTGGGATGCAAACGACAAACCACTTCAGCGGGAGGGGAAGGCTCATACTTGAAATGTTCGGGGCCTCTTGTTTCTGGAAAATATTAACTTTGCTCCCCTGTCGGTCAAAGGTGACGGAAACGCAATACATGTTTATTAAATGCTTGCTTTCCTCACATACTGCTAGAACCATAGTTATGTGCATTAAAGAGTTGCAAAGCAAAGACCTTTGTAAAGGCTATGATGTTTGTATATATATTAATGTGTGTATAAACACAAATACATACATAGTATCTATACATTACATATATGTAAGTATATATATATATATATATATATATATATATATATATATATAAATACGTGCATACATTATGTATGTGTGTCTATCTGTGTGTGTTTTGTGGTGAACAGAATGTGTGTTGAGGACATGCACATTTATAACAATAATATTGAAATAGCCACATTCCATTCCTTCCATGCTGAACCTCTAGGAAGCTACCTGCTTTATTTGCTAATAATCACTCCTCTGACATATCTAGAAATGATTGTGATATAAAAACAATGGCATCAATAACACATTTTAAAAACTGAAGGTGAATGAGCAAATATATCTAGTATTGCTGAGGACTGAAAATCCCATGGATTTTCTGGGATTTGTGACCAACCAAGAGACTAATAACAACCTCAAAGACCAGATACCACATAAATTCAGTACAGTTAGAAATAACAATTTATCTTTCTGGAAAGCTATTACTGTTAATACTTACAGAAGCTAGGAGGTCTTGGAATAATTTTCAGACCAGTTATTTTATTTTCTTTCCATTTCCATCTTGATATAATGTGAATTGCAATAATCTTAAGGACTGTTAAATTCTGAAATAGATCAGTATTATCCCTCCCTTTGAATGTAGTTGCTATGTACCCTCCTTGCTCTGAAGTGAGTAAACTTGGAAGAAATGATGAAGTAGACAAAATGTGTTTCTTATACTTTCTATCCCTTTTTCAGTATCTCTTCCCTAATTTTTGTGTCCTATAACAACCCTAGTTCCTGGTGTCTTCATGTTCATCTCTGTCCTAGACCCTGCACTGCTAAGAAGTCTTCACTTCACCTGCCTGCCATTAAGACATACTTGCCTTAGGACAATTCCTTTATGGATCTCTCCTCTCCCAGGTGGAGAGGTGTGGATAGATTTGATCTTAGGATCCAAGTTGGTCCTGTCTGGTTACCGCAAAAACTTAGTAATTTGATTATTCAGAGAAAGAATTTAGAAGTATTCTCTAATGCCTTGGGATATTGTCACAACTTTACATAGAACATTTTATTCAGTTGATCACATGTGTAATTTTATGGTTCAAGGAACCTTCTCATATGGAAATTCTCTCAATAATGCTAAGTACCTTATTCATCCTTTTAACCTTAGAGATTGGCCTCTCAGTGACTTGTACAGAATCATACAGACATGAAGTTTGTGAAACCTAGGCCCTTGTAACTACCAGGTCAAACTTTGATATCCTAGGTCATACTGCTTTGTTTTGTTTTTTAAACCAATTTGATTTTCTGCCTAACCTATTTTTTTATGTATTTTTTTTTCAAATTGGGACTCTGAAAGCTGTATAAACTTGCTCAGGTTGAATTTCCTGAAATTGTAAATTAATTGAGAAATTGTAGCCTGAAAAGACCTTTTAAAAGTGACCCTTAACTTGTTAGTCCTAGAACTTGGAAAATGTAATGTATATTTAGATAGATAGATAGATAGACATAGATATATAGATATAGATATAATGTAGTCAGGACAGATATATGTTTATGTGTATATATAAGTATATAAAATATAAATATATGTAATTTCATATAAATACACACATGAATACATATATGTAGATATATGAATAGAGGCAGGATGTTAGAGTAAAAAGAATAATAACTATTGAGTAATAAACACTTTATTCAGGGGTATGCTAGAGTGAACTAGAACCCAAGTGTTGATTGTTAAATTTTCTATGTGAGCACTTACAGGGCGGAAATCTACAAAGACTACAAATCAGGACTTGATTTATTGTGTTGTTGATGTTCTAGACTTAAGAAAGTGATTGGGGAAAAAAGTTAATAATGCAAATTAAACATAAAAGTATGGCAGGGGTCTTTTTCTTTTTTCCAGAGAACGAACTGTTAAACCTTTGCCAGAACACCACTGCTCCAAATGCTGATTCAGCTACATGTCTGAAATCAGGAAAGTGACATTAGGTACTTTAAAAGAGAACAGTGGGTCCAGTTGCTACATGCAATAAGGGTGGTTTGGCTAGTGGCAAGTCTCTATTATAGGAGTACCCTGAAAAGTATTACAAATGCAGGTTTGTCTCCAGATGTGTTAGTATACAAATGACTATCATTTCAAAAAATCATTTTTCTTTTATGTAAATGCAGCTTTAAAAATAAATAAATACAGGTTCATGAAAAGAACTTGACTGCAACATAAAGCTTGTTAATACTTTTTCAAGGCAACAAATAACCTTTTCTGGCTACAACCAAAGTGGCATTAAAAAACACATTTCAGAAAGGAATACCATGTCTTTTCAAAATGCAGCTCCAGTAGATAGCTACATTTTTCTTATGACCAAAATGACTTGGCCTTTAGCCTTGTGCTTCCCAATATAGTGCTGATGTGAACTGAAAAAGGAGAATGGGGGAGAACCCCATCCCACTTTTCTAGCTCTCCTGCCCAGTTCCACTATCAGAGAGATTGTGAGCAAGCACTCCGTGCCTGGGAGCATAATTCATCACTTGATCAGCATGAAACTTTAATAAGTTGAATATAAGTGATTTCTTCCCTTTCTGTATATGGGTGCTGGCAGCAAGCCTTCTAAATGCTTTCAGTTATGAGAGGCTATGGAAGACCAAACTCTTGTCTCTCAGTTGCTGGCAACAGAGCAGTATAAAAAGGTTTTCCAACAGCCCCAATTCAATCTTCTTTCTCACCACTGTACAGTTCTTTTATGCACACTGATTTCAGTGAGCCACCTCTCTTCCTAGGGAACTCTAAAGGGGTAAATGGAACTTGGCTGAATATCTCTGACTGCCAGGACAAACAAGAACACTTCATCAGACAAACATTTCCAAAACAGTCTCCCTAAATAGACTGCAAAAATGGAATTTTACTTGTTTTTTGTCTCTTTCTTTGTCAGTGTCAAATCAGTTTAGTCTCACAAAATCTTCAGAATTGACCATAACTAAACAATTTTGAACTAATTTCACCAACTTTCAAAGTAGTATGAATGTGAGATAGGCTCTATTATGCTGTTCCATTCCTGAGTGGTGGATGTCTTAAAGACTGCAACAGGTGAAAAAAAGCCCTGAAATGTCCTGTGGAGTTGGAAAGTCTTCACATTCTGCTGTGCTCAAAGTCCAAAGTCCAGCTGAGCAAACTTCAGATGAGGCCATTACAATAAGTTTAGCCAGGAGGTGGGGGACTTTTTCATTGCATTGATTCCTGAAGACTGTCCACTAAGGATTAGAAGAGGTAGAATTGATACACATGGAAGCATGAATCTTTCGAAGCATAAAATCTGCCCAAATAGAGAATGTCCAAAGAAGAGTGATGGGCATGGTGAAGGAATAACAGGGTTGATTGAAGAGACTAAGGAACATTTAATTTGGAGAAGGATAGACATGAGTAAGGCTCAATCATTGTTATTAAATATTTGAAGGGTCATCTTATGGAAGAAAGATTCAAGTTGATAAGAACTACAGGGAGAGTATTGGTTTTTTAGACTTTTGACTAAGATCAGGATTACAGTGGAACAGCACAGCTCAACATAAGGAAGAATGTACTGATCTATGAAAAGGTCATGGTGACCTGTGGAGGTGGAATTATCTATTCCTACATGTGTCCAGAGAGGCTTTCATATGTTTTTTGTTGGTTGTTTGGCTGGTTTTTGAGGCATTCATGGATGGATATAAGAAGAAAATTGTAGGAGTGCTTCATACTTTGAGGAGGTTATTGACCTGCATCTCTGAACTCCCTTCTAACTGATTATCTGACTACCTAATACTATTTTTAAAATAGTTCCCCATGCTTTCTTTTGGTTTATTTCTTTTGGGTACCTGCAAACAATTATTATCATGCCTTAAGTTGTTTTTCCTAGGCTGTACAAATACAGTTTTCTTAACCTTCCTTCTTAGGTCATGTTTTCTAAACCTTACATCATTTTTATTGTCCTTCATTGGCCGCTCTCCAGTTTCACAATGTCTTTTGTAAAGTAAAGAGAAAACTGCCCATGTCATACAAGTGGCCTTGGTAATGCTGTATAGGGAATGGGGGGAGAATAATTATCTTCTTATTCTATATGTAATATATCTATGATATGAATAATATAATCTCCGCACGAATCCCAGTTTGCATTTTGCCTGAAGCATTACTTTACATATTCATGTTAAATGAAAGCTATACAACTCTTTTGCTACAACATTATTTCTTAGCCAGTATTTTCCTGTCTACTTTACATTAGTTTCTTTCTCTCCAAGTAGACACACTGTAGACTAAAACACATTCCATAGTCCTCCACTGAATTTCTTTATCATGTTCTAAATTTTAAAACATTTTAAGCGGTAAGCATTTTTACCCATTCTTGCTCCCTGTATTGTACTTTCTTACCATGCTCTGTAATTTGTTTGTTATAGCAATTCTGGCCTTGTCATACTAATCTATGGTAATGACATTTGTCTGGCTCAGTATTTGTTGTTTACTTATTTGAAAGGCAGTGATGGTCTGGTCTAAAATAAAATAAAAGGGAGTCCTTAGACCTTGATGTCTTTGTATCTAAAGATTTTTTGTGAATTAAATCCTTGAAGATGTAATATCAGATATTTCTTGGGTCTTGATATCCTAATCTTTTTTTCTGATTAAAAGATTCTCTATTTCAGACATGGTATAAACCTGAAATTGAAGGACTTTATTGGGTAAAAAAAGACTATGAACTCAACTCCTGATTCTCCAGACTTTGTCACCATGACTCAGCTCCCCTCTTTTTGCTAGAAAAGCTGTCTTTTCCTGTAGCCTTTTCACCCAGGAAGATCCCTCACCTTTTTATTCCTTTATTGCTCTTCCCGTTAAGGAATTCCTGATGCCCAGGCCTGTCATCCTTTACTCCCCTTCCAGCTTTTATCTCAACTCTTCACATTTTGTCATTATGTGTCCAGACAGTTATGTTTTCCTTTTCCATTCTCCCCTACTTTACAACTACCCCTTATGCATGGGCTTTCTTCATTAGAATTTAAGCTTTTTGAGGGTAGGGACTGTGTTGTGGTTGGTTTTGTTTTTGTTGTTGTTGTTTTTGTTGGGCTTTTTTTTTTTTGGCTTTTATTTTTATTCCTAGCACTTCACATACCACCTAGCACAAATTGAATGATTAATAAATATTTGGTTGACTTGACTAGGGAATTTTGTTTGCTGTACTTATGTTTTTTTTTTCCCTAACAAAATAAGGTTGCACAGTGGTATTATAGTTATTGCACATGAGTAAATGCAACTATGTATGTCAGTACATCTGTATATACACATATGAATGTGTCTATAGGCATGTTGTTATATACATGTGATGTTATCTATGTAGGAAACTCCCAGTGGGGAGAATTCCACCCCCAGTCCAGATGGGTAATTCATCTGTAATCTATTGTCTTAGAGAGTCACATAGGACACTGAGAACATAAAAGAATTGCCCAGGGTCACATAGCAAATAAGTGTCAGAACTTGACTCCAAGGCTGATTTGTGTGCCCTCCATGGAATACTGCCTTTGATGCATATGTGTGAGCTCACATACACACACACACACACACACACACATATACATATACTTATACGTACATATGTGTATGTATACACACAAAGATATATATGTTATCACGTACAATTTTGCCTGACTTGTATGCTAATAATTATACAATCCTGATATTGGGGTGGAGATATAGCAAAATGACAATGAAGAGTGATGTACAGAGGAAACAGAATGGCTTAACATGGAAATATAATCTAGAAGAAGTCAAGGAAAATTCCAAATTATATAATTATACATTCGATATATTTCAATTTCTTTCTTTCTTTCTCTTCTTTCTTTCTTTTTTCTTTCTTTCTTCCTTCCTTCCTTCCTTCCTCCCTCCCTCCTTCCCTTCTTCCTTCTCTTTCTCTCTTTCTTTCTTTCTTTTTTGCTTTTTCACTGTATATTTACTAGATTTTAAAATCTTTAGCCTGAGCATTCATTCTAGCAGTATGTAGTACCTACTCTTCATGAGGCACTACCCTAAACACTATACAATCTTAAATAACACAAATTCTGAGCTCCTAAGGAAATGATATCTAGTAGGGGAAGGTATTCCAATAATTCCAATAGCCCACAAAAATGTACTCAGTGCAATGAGGGAGGGACAAGTAATATGTTGGGGGGCATAGAATAAAAACACCTTAAGTAGAAAGTCATTTTATATTTGTATCCCCAGTACTAATACAGTGTGAGGCAGATGATAGGCATTTAATAAATGCTTAATGATTGATTCATAAAAATGAATTATTAAGCATTGTCTAACAAGTCTAATGAAGTCTAATAAGACCCCTACTATCTACCATGCACTATGCTCACACAAGGACAGAATTGATGGAACAAAGTATATTTGAGGGAGAATGGAGGAAATATCATCGAAGTAATGGGAGAATCCTAGAAAGGCAAGACAAGCTATAATCAGATTGTGAAGGGTTTTGAATAGTGACCAAAGGAGAATGTCTTTTATGTCAGAAGCAAGAGTTAGCCCCTGAAACTTCTTGAGTAACCTAGTCAGACCTGAGTTGTTATAGACAGATATAATGATTGATATCTACTTCTATATCTACATTTATACACATGTAGATCTTTCATTGCTTCCTTTTTCATATCACTTTTAGTGCATTGCTATGGTAAAATAATTTCAGTAGCTCCTCACATTTTTTTTCAGGCTCCAATAGATAGGAGCTGTCTCATTTTCTATCTAAAGTGCTCTCTTTTGCCTTTCTTTGAGTGGGTATAAGGTACAGCTTTTTTTTAATCCTCTTGAACTATGATTCCCATGTCATCAGACCAGATACCTCTGAGGTCTCCTAGGGACCCTGGAAAAAAATTGCCTCTTAAATCAGAAGATCTGTGCTCAGACTTGATCTCTAATGATTACTACCTATGACCCTACCAGGCAAATCACTTAATTGTCCTGACTTTCAACTTTCTATCTGTCAAATGGTTCCCTGTGGTTTTTTTTCCTAACTCTAAATCAAAGGTTCCCAAACTTATTTAGCCTACTGCCCCCTTTAAAAATATTACTCAACATCCTCACCCCTAGAAATCTACTTTCTTTAACATTTTTTAAATTTGTGTTACTTCATAAAATATATAATATACTTTAAAAAAACACATTTAAAATAAATAATTTATTTTAAATTTGTGGGGTTTTTCCAGCATTGAAATTTTGATGATGCAATATTGTGTCATGTAACCTTATAGTATCATATTGTAAACAAGTCATTATACACACATATTCCTGCTGATACATGCTGGTCTTCCTGACAATGTATGACACACTTTCCTGGCAGCACTTGCTTATTAAGATTTGCATGTGGACTTGATGACTGATCAGTTATAACTTGAATTTTGTGTGTTTATTTGGAAAATAACGTAATCACTATGACTTTAACTGTTACACAACAGATGAAACATACTAAGGTTGTTCAAAATTTTCTTCTTTTTTTTCCTTAGGCTTCTATCACCACTTTACCTTTATTCAATTCACCCTAATTGCACCTGAGGCTTCTGCTGGACCTCATCCCCACCCCTGACCCTTCCAGAAATGCTAGGAGCTGACATTGTCCATTTTGAGAACCTCTGCTACCAAAGCTATGATTCTGGGACCATACAGGGATAACCTCTCCTTCAACATTACCAAAAAGTTTGCTTCTCCAATTCCTTGTTGACCAATGCTGACCTCACAACTTGACTTTTTTCTCCTCAAATTCTCTAGTGTTATATCTCTGGCCTGTGTCAACACTCCGCATGTTTCTAGAAACTGAAGAGGTCAATCTCCTTTCCTTCAATTGTCTCCAATTCTACTGTGTTTTCCCCAAAGGGAATTGGTTAAGATTATTCAAATTTTATTTGCTATTCTAGGAGATGGAGGAGTCAGACACAGTCTCCACCCACTATTAGTCCTTACTACTCAAGCATTTGAAAATAATTGTTTAGAAACTTCATTTTTATATTTTCATTTGGGAAAAGAGTAAAATTATCCTGAGTTCCATGCACACTTATTCTTTCCCTTTTATTTGTCTGAATAGATCCCATCTCCCCCATTCCTCATTCTGCCTTTATTACCAAGACACTAATATCCAACTTTAACAAAGGTGATGGAAATTTAATTTCATCTGTACATGCCATCATATGATTTCCTTTATTTTGCTCATTTTTATATTTCCCCTCACTCATTTTCCTTAACAGACATTCTTTGTATCCTTTCACCAAACTGTTTTGATTCCTTTCACTGATACTAGAAAAAAGATGAGATATAACTGCATTATCCAGTTGTGCTTGTTATTAATAAGCACTGGTTTATGCAGCATTGGCTATTTAATTTCCTGAGTAAATTAATCCTTCATTTTTTCTTGTAGTTTTCCTTTCTTTTAGTCCATTTTTATATTACCTTGATAATTTAAGATATATATGATTTTATCTGTGTATGTTTTTGCACCAATAAAAGAGATCACAGGCTCACTAAGTTTTCTGAGTTTCCATGGAAGACATATACATAATTTCCTTGAAAATCTTCTAGTGACTATGTCTCTCTTCTCTAAGATAAAATGATTGTTGGGGAATAGACACATGTTCTGTTAAGGGTCCCACATGCAAAGACTTCTTAGCTTGTTAATACCTACTACTCACCACTCATCCTTAACTGTTGTTTCCTATGAGAACCCAAAGCCATTTGAGTAGGAAAACTCTTAGTGGAAAAAAACTTATTCTAAGCAACTAAAATATTGTCAATCAGCATTACAAATCCATTGAAATAAAACAAACTAACAAAGCATTGCACTAACACTAACACTAAACAAATTAACAAAAAAAAAACATGACACCTTATGACTATGTAGGCTAATAAGTGTTAAGAGTGGAGAGGTGAGATCATTCCAAATTATGAAACAAAATCTATTTGATTGTTGATATCACTGTCATGAGGAAAAAGCAATATCTCCAGGAATAGTTTATAATAAAGAAGTTCATTACTTACATTTTCAAATGCCAAGGTCAGTTTTTGATATTTACTCTAGTTCAAATTCAAGTTTTTGTTTTTAATTTTTCAGAAATAGAGAATGCAACTAGTTTGATTTATCAAGTAAATACCTCATTATCTCCTCATTAAAAAAATAGTTGGACTCTATAAGTATTCTAGGTCATTGCTATCTGACCTTGATTTTAAAGGGTAACTTATACCACTGAGTTTATCATATATACTGGTACATTTTCACAAATGTCATCCCAACAACTTTTCTGGTAAAAAATGTGAGGCATTACTATAACTTCATATGTCAGCAATTTAAGGATTTCATAATCTCCTAGACATTAATATTTCCTTTTTTGGTAAAAATTACAAACCATCCTGACTATTTTTCCCATACTCCCTCTCAGATGCTCCCCCAAAATCTGTGCAACAGAATGGAGGCCTCTCTCTAAGTCTATTAGCAATAAAGGGTCAAAGTGTATTATTCAATTTCTCTTTTAGTCTTTGTTGTACTTATAAATATGACTGTCCAGGCTCCTTTTCTAACCATTCTTTTTTTCCCAAAGGCATCACTTATGATACTTTGGATAGGTCATCACTATCAAAATGCCTAAACCTACTTATAATCACCATAAGTATCTCTGTTAGCCACTAAGAAACTTGCAAACTTGATTCTTTAGAAATCATGGTCCTTCCAAGATTCTGTACCACAGAGCATCATAGAAAGATGCTCTGTGTGTATCTGTGTATATATATGTTTATGGAAATTTAGGCTTTTTATTTCTATTTTTTCTATTTCTAGTTTTCAATATTCACTTCCATAATATTATGAGTTTCAAATTTTCTGTCCATCTATCCTTTCGCTGGGTGCCAACATGGGGTGTAATAGAAGGATTAAAACCGCTGGGAGAAACCAGGGAAAAGAAGAAACAGAGACAGAGAGAGACAGAGAGTCAGAGAGAAAGAGACAGAGAGAAAGAGACAGAGAGAGAGAGAAAGAGAGAGAGAGAGAGAGAGAGAGAGAGAGAGAGAGAGAGAGAGAGAGACCAAATAATATTCTGATATGCATTCAGACTCCATAGTTCTTTTTCTTGATGTGGATAGCTTTTTCCATCATGAGACTTCTGTAGTTGTCTTGGATCCTTACATTTCTAAGAAGAGATAAGTCTATCAAAGCTAGTCATTCCACTTTATAGCTGTTGCTATGTACAATGTTATCCTGTTTCTGCTCACTTGACTTAGCATCAGTTCATATAAGTCTTTCCAGGTTTTTCTGAAGTCTGCCTGCTCATCATTTCTTATAGAACAATGATGTTCCATTACATTTGTATACCATGATTTGTTTATCCATTTCCCGACTGATGGGCATCCCCTCAATTTCTAATTCTTTGCCACCACCAAAAGAGCTGCTATAAATATTTTTTTTTGCAAATGTGGGTCCTTCCCTCATTTGTATGATCTCTTCTAGATACAGATCTAGAAGTGGTATTGCTGGGTCAAGGGTACACACATTTTTATAGTCCTTTGGGCATAGTTCAAAACTGCTCTGCAGGATAGTTGGATCAGTTCACAACTCCACCAATAAGACATTGATGTTCCAATTTTCCCACATCTCCAGCTCTTAAAATTTTCTTGTTTTGTTGTGTGAGCCAATCTGATAGGTGTGATGTGGTACCTCAGAGTTGTTTACATTTGCATTTCTCTAATCAATAGCAATTTAGAGCATTTTGTCATAGGATTATAAATATATATGTGTATTTTAATACATTTTTTATTTACCCCCAAGTAAATGTCAAATATTTTTAACATTTTTTAAAATTTTTTCTATATCTTGAAGACACTAAAACAGGGAAAATTTTATGTACATTTTAAATAAAATTGCCCACAGTTAAAATATTTATCCCAAATTATCATCTGACAATGTCAACCACTTAGTAACTGTATAGCCATGATCAAGTCACTTAACCTTGTTTGCCCTAATATTCTCATCTCTAAAATTAGCTGGAGAAGGAAATGGTGAACCACTTCACCATATTTATGAAGAAAACCCAAATGGGATTGGGAATAGTCAAAAATGACTGAGCAGCAACAATTTTACCTTTCTTTGTATCCTCAGAACTAAGCACAGTGCATGACACATATTAAGCAATTAAGTCCTTGTTGACTTGATTTACCAAGATAACTGAGGTGGCAGAATCAGGTCTTGAATTTAGGTCTTCTAACTTCAAATAGAGTACTCTTTTCCTCTGTTTTCTTCTCTTTTTTAAAATAGAACTGTCATTGATTTGTAAAGAGATCCAGTTTCCCTGATTTCTACTCTGCATTCAATTATTGAAGTGTTTCCATATACATTTCCTTGTATGCTTCATGTTTATCCTTTGTATGATATGATAATAAACAATAACTGATTCATCCATTTTATGATATTATGTCAAACTTGTTGCTTCCTTCTCTGCTATAAATATTTTTTCATCAGAAATATTGGTTTAAAAAAAACAACTCTGTGATGTTTTGGGGATAGACAATCTAAATCTAACAATGTAATCACTGACTTGACAATAAAGAACTGGAAACATACTTCACTATCAGTACTCTTCTGTCATTGTTGGCCATTCATTGTAATTGTCAGACTTCTGACAAAGGTATTTTACTTTCAATCTCATTGGGTGCCAAAATCACCATTTTCTTGGTCAAAGTCTTTATTTTTAATGTTGGAGTTAGTGACTCATATGTAGAAAATATCTTCCAAACAGATACATATTTTTCCAAGAAATAACAAGTAAAATATAAAATAACACTTCATATTTTCACCAACAATAAAATAGTTATGCATCTAACATAGTTTGAAAGTTTGAAAAGCCCTTTAGGTAAATTTTCCCATATAGGACTCACAACAAACCAGTAACATATGTAGTTCTGGTATTATTATCCCATCTCACAGGTGAGAAAACTGAGGCTCAGAAAACTTAAATGAGATATCAATTTTGATATAATTTATCATGTTGGAGGGGTGGAGCCAAAATGGCGGTGTAGGAGGAGCAAGATTCGGCAGCTCCAACACAGTCACCTCAAAATACCCATAAAATATGACTCTAAACAAATTCTAGAGATCTAAAATGCACACAAATATACTTCCCACTGAAGGCAGCTCCACTCAAGGGGACCATCTCAGCTCTGGGAGCCAAAACCAGCCCAGCCTAAAACAATGGCTAGGGCATGGGGGCAGCCTGAAAAGCCGAGCTGAACTGCAGCTGGAGCTTCAGGAGAGTGCATCTGGGGCAGCTGTGGCAGTATCCAGAATTATCAAGCCATAAGAAAAAAAAAAGGACTAAGTGAAAGGTCAGTGGAACTCAGCTTAAAGTGGGAGAGATAAGTGGATCTGGGCAACTGTCTCCAGGGCAAAGAAGCTGCAGAAGTGGAGGCCCTGCAGCCACCTCTGCATTGCTACTTCAGTGCTCCCAGCCTGTAGACTGGAGGGGGGCCAAGCAATTGTTCAGAGGCCAAGTGCTCTTGCGTTGAGGGGCCTGGTTCCAGATCGTGGTCTTGGGTGGTGGTCCTGGGGTGTGTTTTCAGTGAGCCAGACTTGGTGGGGGCTACAGAAGCCTCCTAAAAGGGCTGGCAGCAGGGAAAATCCCAGGAATTTGGGACAAAGCTTTCCCCTCTGGAAGCAGAGTTTCACAGAGCTAAAAAATCAGGGACTAGCCAACCATTAACAAGCATAGGAAGCAAAGTAAGAACAGCAATCAAACTCTAGATTCCTTCTTTGGGGAAAAGAAGGATCAAAGCAGGAAATGGGAGGAAGACAAGACTAAGAACTCCTGCACCAAAAGCTTCCAAGAAACATGAAGATTGCCAAAAAGCTAGAGATCAGCTGAAGAAAGATTTTGAAAACCAAATGAGAGAAGTGGAAGAAAAATTGGGAAGAGAAATAAGAATGATGCAAGAAAATCATGAAAAGAAAATTAACACCGACTGCAGAAATTAACACCTTAAAAAATAGATTTACTCAAATGACAAAAGAGGCCCAAAAAGCCAATGAGGAGGAGAATGCCTTAAAAATTCAAATTTGCCAGATGGAAAAAGAATCTCAAACGCTTTCTGAAGAGAATAATTACTTCAGAATTAGAGTGGAGCAAATGGAAGCAAATGACTTTATGAGAATCAAGATACTATTAAACAGATCCAAACAAATGAAAAAAAATAGAAGGCAATGTGAAATATCTCCTTGAACAAACCACTGACCTGGAAAACAGATCCAAGAGAGACA
>CM053583.1:145084690-145106462 GCA_028627135.1 Pseudochirops cupreus
ATTACACACGTACAGCCTGTATTTGATTGCTTGTCCTTCCAGTGTGTGTGTGTGTGTGTGTGTGTGTGTGTACATATATATACACACACACACACACACACACACTCACACAATTATTATTATTATTAACTACATCCAACTGGAACTTTAGATACACAGGCACTGTGGAAGGGTGATCCATCCTACCCTACTCAAAAGTCAGAGGGTTGATGGGGGAGCACATAGGAGAGAATAGATTGGGGGAGGGGTTATACAATGGGATGGTTGTTTTGGGGTGGTGGGTAGGGGAAAGATGGGGAGAAAATTTGTTACTCAAAATCTCATGGAAATGAATGATATAAACTAAAATAAATGAAAGTATTAAAAAAAAAAAGAAAAAAATCCTTAAAAATAACAATTGTGCAAGTGAAAGCTAGTGATTCCATTGATGGAATCCTAGCAAAACTTCCCCCAGCACCAATATTCTAACTTATGGGCCCTGCTAAACAGCAAGCATGTCTTGATTTAGCCACATAGTCTGGATTTAACCACACTTTAGGCCCACACACTCAATATAGCAACTGTAACTAGCTAGCTACTGAATTCAGATCCAATTCATATATTTGAAAAGTGTGTTCTTGTACTCAACCACAATGACATCATCCATTTAGCACAAGACAGGACCATAATACCTAACTATCCATCTTGGCTAGGCAGGATCACAATACCAAGCCAAGTACAGGGCAGCACTACCAGGATGTATGATCACCAAACTCTAGGGATCCTTCCCCTATTACCAAATCCCTTAACAACCCCCTCTTGCATTTAAAATAATCATAATTTCTGTTGCATAATGAACATCATTACA
Source organism: Pseudochirops cupreus (assembly GCA_028627135.1). Taxonomy (NCBI): domain Eukaryota; kingdom Metazoa; phylum Chordata; class Mammalia; order Diprotodontia; family Pseudocheiridae; genus Pseudochirops; species Pseudochirops cupreus. The sequence continues at coordinate 145,085,538 of CM053583.1, forward strand.
CAAGAAATTGCTTGTCTTATCTTGCTAATTTGCTGCTTCCTCTTGGAACCTAGCCCACTTCTGAGAGGTGTCAATCCTCGATAAATGCCTATACTTGTATTAGAGGTGGTCTGATTCTGAATTATTTGAAATGGTGCCACCACAACACACACCAAGAAACCACAACAGTTTTTGGTGTCATTTGGTGGGTAGAGTGCCAGCTCTCATCTGATGAGACTAAACTGCAACAATATATGACCTCAAGAAAAAAAAAAGTCAAAAGAATGAAAAAGCTGAAGAAAATGTGAAAGCATGAAATATCTCATTGGAAATCCAACTGATCTAGAAAAATAGGTTGAAAAGAGATATGGAATAGCTTCTACTTCATGTTTCAGGAAATTTCCAAGGAAAACTACATATTATATAAAGTATTTGAAACAAGTAATTAAAGAATGAATCCTACCAAATTCCTTTTGTGACACAAACATGGTTTTGAGAGCAAAAACAGCAAAAAATTTATACTTAATTTGTATGCAAAAAAATTAATTAAATATCAGCAAGGGGATTATATACATACATATATACATATATATGTACATACATAAATGCAAAGTACTATATTAATCATTGTGAATACAAATGGAAAAAAGAGAAACTTCCTGCTCTTAAGTATCTCACTTTCTAATAGGGGGAATATATATATATACACACACACACATATGTGTGTGCATGAATTTTATTCTTGATAAGACAATCTAAGAATTGTTAATCTCCGAGAAAAAAGGTAATGAAATAAAATATCTGATGATGAAAAATATGAGTATTAATGGAATTAATGGACAAAGGGCAGATCAATACAATCCAAAAGATCCTGACAGGAAGTCCAAGTTTATACACTAAGAAATGTAATTAGAAAATAAGGTGAATGTTAAAGAAAGAATTTTAATATCAGTATAATTTAATCACATCAAGCTAAGGTTTACTAGTGTTTTTTCCTCCTAATAAAAAAAAAAAGTACAACAAAAGGCAGTTAATTTGCAAGATATTCAAGTAATTTTTATAAGCCTAAATATTGATGGGGTAGATTCAGCATAAAACAAAATTACAGAAAGGATTAGGGGGAAAAAAAGAAAATTTGTTACCAAAAAAAAAAAAAATCAGCAAGCATATCTTGTTCCTACTGCCTGTTAGGGACTAGTTACACAAACATGGAAATTACATAATCCCTACCCTGAAGGATCTCAAATTGCATAGGAGTCAAGTCTCATAGGAGACTTGACAATAAACTTGGTGCTTTGAATGAATAAATGAATTAATGAACATTTATTAAGCACTTACTACTTGCAAAGCAGTCTGCTAAGTGTTGGGAATAGAAATAAAAAGTAATACTTTTCTTAAGAAGTACATTCTAATGAGGGAGACAACATATATGGAAGGCTTCAGCTGCAAGTCAAATGAAAAAATCCCATGGTCATTAGAATGAACTGCCAAAGCACATGGTGATTATTCTTCTTTAATTCCATCATTTAATGTCACTAATCCTTAATTTCTTGCTTTGAGGGTCTTGGACTATTCCCATCAGGGTAGATAAAGGAAGATAAGGATCATGGTCATATTGCACATGCTGCTTGCAGTTTCTTCCTCAGGGTGCCTTAATGCTCCCAATAAGTTTATTTTTCTGTCATTGGTGTGACAGTCAGTGATGTTGGTTGAACCTTTCTCAACATGAGTTATTTCCCTTGGTGATAGCTATGACAACTGAGCTGAAAGCAGGGATGGTGGTGGGGGATACTGTAACTGTCCATATAAGAGAACTCTCCATATAAGAGGAACAAATAAATGAAATGCATCGTATTCAAAGAAAATAGTGGTAGTAAAACAATAATAATATCACATGATAAGCATTTAAGTCTTTTTTAAAAAAAGGCAACAGAATGAAAGAAATTCCTTTATGGTAAAATACCAATTTAGAAATGATTTCAATGTGTTTCTTATACATTTTCACAAAGAAAAACATGAAGGAAAGTTTGGCTCTGAAGAGAACGTTGATAATTTAAATATACACCTTGGTGATTTTTGAATTAGAATCCAAGTGGGTTTGCTTCTTTTTGTATATATTTTAATTTTATTTATTTATTTTAGTTTTCAAGATAGATTTCCAAGAGATTTAGGTTACGAATTTTCTCTTCCCGTCTTTCCCCTGCCCTCCTCTACCCCAAAATAGTAAGCCTACTGAATAGCCCTTCCCCCAATCTGTTATCTCTTATATCCTTCCACATTACCCCCCTAACTTTCTGGTAGGGCAAGATGGATTTCTATAGCTCAGTGCCTGGATATTTTATTTCCCAGTTGTATGGTAAGAAACCATTCTTTAAAAAACATTTGTTTTTAAAATTTTGAATTCCAGATTTTTCTTCCTTCTTTCCTCCTCAACTACTCCCACTTAGATCAGCAATTCAATATAGGTTGTATATGTGTAGTTACCCAAATCATTTCCACAGTAGTTACATTGTGAAAGACTAACCATATTTGCCTCCATCCTATCTCAATGCTCACTTACTCTATTTTGTCCTTTACCCTATCCCTTTAAAAAAGAGTTTGCTTCTGACTATCCTCTTGCCAAATCTGCCCTCCCGCCTTTCATTTCTCCTGTTATCCTCTACCCCCCTCGTTTCCTGTACCCAATTGAGTGTGTATGTTATTCTCTCCTTAAGCTAAATTCAATGAGAATAAGGTTTTCCCATTCCCTTTCACCTTCCTGCTCTTCCTCTTCATTGTAACAGTTTTCTCTTGCCTGTTTTATATGAGATAATTTACTCTAGTCTGTCTCTCCCTTTCTCCTTGTCCTGATAAATTCCTCTCTTGTCTCTTAATTTTATTTTTAGATATCATCCCTTCATATTTAACTCACCCTGTGCCCTCTGTCTATGTATACATGAACATACATTTGCCAACACTCACATATATATTTATTTACACATATGTATATGTATACACACAAACATATATGTACATATATATGCACAAACACACACACAAACATTCCATTCAACTATCCCTCATACTGAGAATAGTCTTATGAGTTACAATTGTAGTTTTCCCTTGTAGGAATATAAATAGTTCCACTTTAATGAGTTCCTTATGATTTCTCTTTCCTGTTTACCTTCTCATGCTTCTCTTGCTTCTTGTATTTGAAAGTCAAATTTTCTGTTCAGGTCTGGTTTTTTCATCAAGAATGCTTGAAAATCAAAATACAGAAGAGAGCAGGAGGTTGTTCAGAAGGGCTGTATTGTACTACCATATTCAATTTTGTATATACTTTAGAAAACTAGCTAAATATGGCAGATACACAGTTTTATATGCAATTCTCTTTTTTGTCTTTTGTACATTAAATGTCCAGGTTTGTTGACTGTTAAGCGCATCATAAAATGACTAAAAAAAAAAAAAAAGAATGCTTGAAAATCCTTTATTTCAGTGAATGACCATATTTTCCCCTGGAGCATTCTACTCATTTTTGCTGGGTAGGTGATTTTTTTGTTTTAATCCTAGCGCCTTTGACCTCTGAAATATAATATTCCAAGCCCTATGATCCCTTAATACAGAAGCTGCTAAGATCATGTTATTCTGATTGCATTTCCACAATACTCAAACTGTTTCTTCCTGGCTGCTTGTAATATTTTCTCCTTGACCTGGGCACTGTGGGATTTGGCTATAATATTTTTAGGAATTTTCTTTTTGGGATCTTTTTCAAGAGGCAATCAGTGACTTCTTTCAATTTCTATTTTGCCCTCTGGTTCTTGAAGATCAGGGCAATTTTGATTGATAATTTCTTGAAAGATGGTGTCTAGGCTTTTTTTTGATCATGGCTTTAAGGTAGTCCAATAATTTTTAAATGATCTCTCCTGGATCTATTTTACATGTCAGTGTTTTTTCCAATGAGATGTCACATTGCCTTCTATTTTTTTATTTGTTTGGATCTGTTTTATAGTATCTTGATTTCTCATAAAGTCATTAGTTTCCATTTGCTCCAATCTAATTTTGAAGGAGTTATTCTCTTCAGTGAATTTGTGAAATTCCTTTTCCATCTGGCAAATTTGGCTTTTTAAGGCATTCTTCTCCTCATTGGCTTTTTGAGCCTCTTTTACCATTTGAGTTAGTCTATTTTTTAACATGTTATTTGCTTCAGTGTAATTTTGGATCTCCTTTAGCAGGCTGTTGACTCTCTTTTCATGATTTTCTTGCATCATTCTTGTTTCTTTTCCCAATTTTTCCTCCCTTCTCTTACTTGATTTTCAAAATCCTTCTTGAGTTCCTCCATAGCTTGTAACCAATTCATATTTTTCTTGGAGGCTTTTGATTCAGGAGTTCTGACTTCACTGTCTTCCTCCTGCTCCATGATCCTTTTTGTCCCCCAAAAAGGATTCTATGATCTGTTTGTACTTCCTTGGCTTGCTCATATTGCCAGTCAATTACTTGGCTTTTGAGCTCTTTGGCACAGTAGAACTCTGCTTCCAGAATGGAGACAGTTTTGTCATAAATTGCTGGGGTAATTGCAGCAGTCAGAGCTATTAGGAGGGTACCCTCCTTACAGCCCCCACAAACTCTGGCTTACTGGTCATACACCCCAAGACCACCACCCAAGACCATGATCCAGATCCAAGCAGGGTAAAGCAAGAGCCATTATCCTCTGAATAGTTGCTTGGTCCCCCTACAATCTGCAGGCCAGTAGCTCCTGAAGTAGCCACACAGCAGTGGCTCCACAGCTGCCACTGCTTCTCACCCTAGGGGCAGGGGCCAGACCACACACTTCTGTCTCACCCCACCCATTCCAACAGACTTCCCTACTGACCTTTTACTTTGTCTTTGGTGTTTATATGATGAGTAGTCTGGAAACTGCCACAGCTACTAGCAATTCACTCTCCCCGAATCTGCTCTGGCCACTGCTGGTTGGGGCTGCCCTGGTGCTAGAACTGCATGGCTCATGCAGGACTGATGTTGGCCCCTAGTGAGGTTCAATAGACCTTTTCTGTCATCCTGCCGGGTTGCCTTCAGGGGGAGATTTGTTTCTCTCTGTCACTTTGTCAGTTCTGTAGCTCTAAATTTGTTTAGAATGATTATTTTACATGTATTGGAAACATTTGGAACTGGAATCCACACCAAATGTGTGCTTCTACTCTACCATCTTGGCTTCTCCCCCCTTCTGCTTCTTTTTTTTTTTTAATCAATAATAGATTTTAACAAAAATATTCATGTGCTATGTCATAAAGAATTCTGAAGTAAAGTTGGTTTTTATAAATCATGGATGATGGATTAAGAGGTAGAAAGGCTTTTTTAAGGGACATCTAATCAAGCCATCTCATTTATTAGGATGAGATAATGAAGATATTTCATTGTCATTTAACTGGTCAGTGTCAGAGGTAGGACTTGATGCAAGGGAGATCCTCCTGATTCCATTGCCAGGATTCTATCCATTAAGCCATACTATTTCATTGGAACACTATGTGATATCATTCCCTTACTGCTTGTACAGCAATTAACTGAAGAATACAATTCATTTTTTTAATTGGGCAAGTAAAAGCTAATGACTCCATGAGAAACCAAGAAACAATAAAACAAGATCAAAAGAATGAAGAAATAGAAGAAAGCAGAAAATAACTCATTAGAACAACAACTGGCCTGAAAAATAAAGATGAGATAATTTTAGAATAATTGCACTATCTCAAAGCCATAATCAAAGAAAAAGCTTAGACATCATATTTTAAGAAATTATAGATGGGATCCAAGATGCCACTTTACCCCAAACCCCTCCAAATACCTGTAAATATTACTCTAAACAAATTCTAGAGCAGCAGAACCCACAAAATGACAGAGTGAAACAAATTTTCTCCCCAGGACAACCTAGAACAATGAGAGAAAATGTCTCTTGCACAAGTTGGAGAGAAGAGCTCAGTCCAGCATGGGCCAGGATGGAACAGATGGACCAGAGAAGGCCTCAGGGAACTGAATAATTGGCAGCTATGGCAGTTTTGAGACTTTTCAGTCCACAATTGCCAAAGACAACTTAGAAAGTTAATAGGAAAATTTCGTCAGACCTGGGTGAGAAAGGAGCACCTGTCTGGTCCCAGGCCTGGGGTGGCAACAGCAGCAGCAGTGGTAGTGACTGCTTCTGGAACTCTTAGCCCAAAGACAGTGGGAGGCTTGAGCAGCTGATCAGAAGGGGATTACTGGGATCTCTTTGCTGGTGCTGATACAGGATTACCTTGCTTTGCAAGTGCTTGCAACTGGATGACAATCCTGAGTGGTGGCCCTGGGGTGAGGAGGAGCTCTGGCATAGTGAAGCTGGTGGTGGGAGTGGAGAGGGAATCCTCCTCACAATTACAACACAAAAAAGAGTGTTTGTGATCACTCTCAGACCAGAGCACAGACCAGGAGAGGAATAAACACCTTTCCTATGATCATCCCACCTTGAAAGAACTGAAAATTTACAGGTCCTTAAAAATATCTCTAAAAACAGATGGACAAAACCTTTGAAGCTTGGGACAGTAAACACTCCACACCAGAAGCAAAGACCTACCTTAACAAAGAGCTAAAAAGCAAAAGAAAAAATGCCTGGAAAATGAGCAAACAATGGGAAAGAAAACCAGAGTATAGTCTCAGACCATGAAAGAGGTAATTTTGTCCAATACACACACATACACACACACACACACACACACACACATTCTAAAAAGATCTTTCCCAGTCAGTCAATATTAGAAGTCACTTACCCCTAAAGTCTCCACATTTTTATAAATGAAAAATCTACATCTTAAACCAGTGGTTCTCAACCTTCCTAATGCCGCGACCCTTTAATACAGATCCTCATGTTGTAGTGACCCCCAACCATAAAATTATTTTCATTGCTACTTCATAACTGTAATTTTGCTACTTTTATGAATTTATCTGATATGCAGGATGGATTTTCATTGTTACAAATTGAACATAACAAATTGAACTCAACACCGGTTGAGAACCGCTGTCTTAAACAGACAAATTTTTTCACTCTGTTAACAGCTGGATGGTAGCCAAAATGTATTTAGAATATAGTTATTTGACCTCTCTATTCTGTGCTTTTTGCCTTAGTACTACCCATATCTTCTTACCAGCAAGAGTACTTAAAAATTATTAGGATGCAAGTGGACTGAAGATTCTGTCAGGTCCCCAAGGTTACTTGAAGTTATTTATTTAATAATAATAAAATTGTTAATTCATTATTTATTTATTTATTCAATACAAATCATTAAAAAATCAGTGGAGGATTTTTATCTATTATTCATTTTCAAATATTTTCTAATACTTTGATATTGCATTACAAAAAAAGAAAGTAAAAAGGAAGAAAAAAAAATATAAAACCTATAATAATAGGAACTACTTCATTTTGAACTTTATCCTCCATGTTCTGCTCAGTTACTTTGACAAAGCAGGCACTTGATGAATGATGACTTTGATTTAATTCTAATGAAAAGTGAATTTAGGGGGAAAAGGAAACACAATCATAATATTTGTCTCCTCTTTGCAGCCAAAATAGTTAGAAAGCAGGTGGTGGGGTTGCATTCTCTTTAGTTTGAGTAAAGGAGGGCCCAGGTGTTTCCTTTTCACCCCTACTTCCTCTTCAACTAATCTAATTTTCAATTTTAGTGCTTGGATCAAGAGAGCCTAGTGACCCAAGCTCTAGGGTTTATTTGTGGAAGAATACCATAGATTGCGGAGTATAATAATTCTCTTACCCACCAGAAGAGAGAATTTATTTTAATAAAATATTTGGACACAAATCCAGACTTTGGCCACATCAAAATAAAATAAATAAAATATGCCCTTTCCTTTTTCTCATTGTACATCTATCTAGTTTTAAATGAGGATGATTCTTTTGAATAGTCAAATTATATCAAGATTTCCAAATTACGTAAGAAGAAGAGGCCATCACCTCTTAGCTAGCACATACAGATGAACTAAAATATCTAAAGAGATTCATCCATTTTCATTACATGCCCAATTCTGTATCCCCTCCTCATGGTGTAAACTTTTGCTCAATTACATTTCCATATGCTTTACCAAGAATTTTTATGGTGATATGATTTGTGCATATCATTGGTAGGTAAAACATTTAGAATAGTGATTAACTCAGTTTAGGGACACCAAGGTGTCTGTAATTATCTCAAGGGGTATCTCAAGGTTCTCAAAAAATTTTCCCCTCCACTTGAAATTGAAAAGGAAAATTAATTTAGAAAACTTTTAGGCAAAATGTTTGGGAGTGGAGTCAAGATGACAGATTGAGAAGTAAACAGAACCAGGAGAACTCTGCACATAGTTATAGCCACACTGTGTGATTAGTGACTTTGATAGAATTAGCTCTTCTCAGTAATGCAAGTACATAAAACAACTCCAAAAGACTCCTGATGGAAAATGCCATCTACATCCAGAGAAAAAATAAGGAGTCTGCACGTGGATTAGAACATATCATTTGTTCTCTCTCTTTTTTGTTTTGTTGTTTCTTACTCATGGTTCCTCCCATTTGTTTCTAATTCTCCTATACAACATGACTAATGTGAAAATATGCTTAATAAGAACGTATATGTAGAATCTATACTGGATTGCACATCATCTTGGGAAAGAGAGAGGGAAGGAAGGCAGAGAAAATTTAAAACTTATGGAAAGTTGAAAACTAAAAAAAATTAATTTATATTAAAAACATCACATATTGAAAATCAGCATTTTTATGTTTCTCTCCAATCATACCTTCACTGCAACTTAGATATTGTGCCAAACAAAATTTTGATTGGGAAAGCACCAAAAGCAGTCAGCAATTTTACAGGACAGGACAGCTTAGGAAGACAAATAGAGAAGTCTCCAGACACTAAGATAGGGAATGGCTATGAATGCAGTACAGTAACTATAGAAGTAGTACCAAGAACAGCAGCATTCCATTACTAAGGGACCAAAAGGGAATATAGAGAGAAAACCAGGGCAGAAAGAAATTCCAGGTGATTCTGAAATATTTCTGGGAGCAGCAACAGGTGCCATCTGGCCATTCTGTCATCTACTTCTCAGTTCCAGGTCACAGCTCTAGGGTAAAAAACAAAAGCATCACTGAGTGCAGCGTCCTGACTATGTAGGAAGCACAAAAACAATTCTGAGACCAGAAGCAGAGCATTATTTAGTTCTAACCTTTACAGCAACATATAACCCTGTTGTGGAAAAAAGCAGGACAAGTAACTGAGAACAAAGCAGAGACATTCAGCAAAGTTGATTGCTCTGCATCTGCAGAACATCTTGGTGGTCTAATATTGACTGATTCTAGTGATCTCTTGAAACTCAACTGCATACAAGTCAACAACCCTGGTTGAGCAACTCACAAATGTCAGAATAGGAAGTCTTTGAACAGATATCTCCCTGGAACAGATCACATTCAAAACATAGAAAACTTCAAGGTCCCAAGATTTAGGTGTGAAAATAGCAGAAACTCAGCCAATATATCCCCTATTCCCTCTCAGAAGTGATCATAGTCCAATAATAATATAAATCTCAAATCAAGAAGTAGGCTGAAAGGATGAGCAAACAAAAAAGAAGTCAACCATAAAGAATTACTATGTTGACAAGGAAGCTCAAGACAGAAAAGACAATGACTTGATAACATCTAAAAGTAAAGTCTAAAAGAAAAATGGTGATTAGATACAAACAATAAGATTTCCTAGAAGAGTTAATACAAGAGTTAAAGAAAGAATTGAGAAATAGCATAAATAATTATTTTAGAAATGAGAGTAAAGGAGAAAAATGGAGTAAATGAGATCTACCCAAGAAAGTTATGAAAAGAGAGAATTAATAGCTTGGTAAGAGGTACAAATCTTTCCTGGGGGGAAAAACCCATAAAAGTCAGAATTGGCCAAATGGAAGTTAATGACTCCATGACACATTAAAATTAACGAATCAAATTTTTTAAACTTTAGAAAGAGAAGGAAATATTAATTTGTGACAGGGACAACAACTGTCCAGGAAAATAGATTGAGAAGAGATAATTTAAGAATGACAGGTGTATCTGAAAGCCATGAAGGAAAAAAAAAGTGTATATACCTCATACTTCAACAAATTATACAAAGAAATGGCTGAGATATCTTAGAGCTAGACAAGAGAAAGCAGAAGTTGAAAGCATCCACTGATCACCTTCGGAAGGAAGCATTGAAAAGAAAATTCCCAGGAATACCATAATCAAAATCTGTAACTACCTGGTCAAGGAAAAAAAAAATACTAAAATCAGCCAGAAAGAAATAATTCAAATACCATGGAGCCACAGTCTGAATCACACAGGACTTACCAACCACCACAAAGAAAGAATATGAATATTCCAGAAGGCAAAGGAACTGGAATTACATTTAAGAATACCATTTCCACCCCCCCCCCAGCAAAACTGAGAAAAATATTACAGAGAGAAAATGGGTGTTTAATGAAATAGAGAGTTTATAATCTTTGCTTATGAAAAAGGCAGAGCTGAATAGAAAATTTGACATACAAACACACAACCCAACATAATTATGTAATTTTGAGGGAACCAGAATGACAGACTGAAAAAGAATAGAGACGTTATATGCAACCCCTCAGAACTTTATCATTGTCAGATGTCTAAAAGGGATTCTAATTAAATAGAGAGTCAGGGCATGATTCTATTATGTTGAAATGAAGTAATGAATTGAAGGGTAAGAAAAAAGGAATGCTCTGAAAGAGGAGGGAATGGAGAGGAAAAATGGGGAAAACTATCTCACATAAAATGAGGCACACAAAGAAGAGTTTATACAATAACAGGGATAGTTGGGGGGGAAGCAGGCAATACTTAAACTTTTATCTGAACTGGTTCAGGAACGGAAGAATACACATACAAAGAGAGTTAAGTACAGAAATTTATCCTACTCAACAGGGAAGTAGGAAAAACTGAATGAGAAACAGTAGAGACAGGAAAGCATAAGCCAGAAGATGAAATAAAGGGAGTAATGGTCAGAAGCAAAACATAATCTTATAGATGGGGTAGGATAAAAAAATAGAAGAATAAATATATTAGAGTAATATGCAGAGACATACATAGCAATCATAACTGTGAATGTGAATGGGATGAATTTACCTATAAAATAGAAGAGTATATCAGAAGACATTAGAAACAAGAATCCAATAATGTTGTTTAAAAGAAATATACTTTAAAATGATTTAGAGCTGAATGAAACTTTAATGGCCATCTATTCCAACCCTATTTTGATGAAGAAACAGAGGATGTTAAGTAACTTAACTAAGGTCACAGAGGTGACAGAGACCAGCCAGGCTTGAATACATTCTCATGCTTCAAAACCATTACCCTTTCCAATATACCACACTCCTTTCAAACATAAAAGGAATAACTGGGGGGGGGGGGGGGAGAAAGCCAAGATGGCAAGGTGAAAGAAGGACCTCATCTGAACTTTTCCATGAATTCCTTCAGGAACCTCTAAAAAGTGAGGCTGAATGGATTTTAGAGTGGCAGAAAACATTGGGAAAGGGGCATGGCAGATTTCCAGTCAGAAAAGTGTGAATATAGGACTGGGCTGGAGGAGCACAGAGCATAGGGGCTGCACCAGCATGTAGCTGGAGTAAGCTTGCATGAGCTGATTCACCCACCACAGGGGCAATTCTCAGACCTCTTACCACAGGATGGGTATCTGTCAGAGCACAAGGTTCATGGCAGTGGCAATAGGTACTCCTAGCTACTCCTACCAATCCATAACCTGGATGTTTTAAAACCATCTACCTGAACTTCCAAGTGCCAACATGGCAGAGTAAACCCTAGTTGCTCTAATCTCCCTCTCTGACCCTGAAAATCCAGAGAATATTGCCCTAGTAAAAAATCATGAAATACTGGAACCAGTGGAAGACTTGAGAGTCCTAGAGGAAGGGCATGGCTGTGACTGTGTTGAGGCTAAAGTGAAGGGTGAGAGGCATCCCAGCCTATCAGCAGGAGATCCTGAACTCCAGGAGGATGGAGCCAGCAAGTGCTTTCACCAGGACCTCAGGTGTGCCATCACACAATCAGGTGCATCAACATTCACCAATGTTGCCATGGCCACCAGTCAGCAGTTGATCTTACCTGAGTTCTAGCCCAAGGGCACAGAGGCAGAATCCTGAACTGGCCAGACCACCCCTACCCCAAGCCTTATACTGTGAGCTTCAGTGTAAACCTGGGGCAACACAGAAAGTCCTGGCCTTGGCCTCAGTCTAGACAACTAGAGGCCACAACATACAAAGCTAATAACAGGGTCCTAGCTAGTAGCATAAGAAGCATGAGTCAGAGCCTTCTTTACTCCAGAAGCAGAAATTCACTTTAAAAACCAGGAAATGGGCAATCACAACAGGGTCAAAAGCAAATTAGAAAAATAAAAATGATTGAATCCTATTATAGCAAGCAAAAAAACCAAATTCAAAAGGTGACAGCATTGACTCTATACTTACATCTGAAACCTCAAAAGGGAATATGAATTGGTCTCAGATCCAAAAATCCACTCTTGGAAGAGGTCAAGAAGGATTTTAAAAGCCAAATTAGAGAGGTAGAAAATAAATAGATCAACTATTTTAAAATTACAATTGTCAGAATAGAAAAAAAAATCGCTGATGAAAACAGCTCCTTAAAAAGTAAAATTTGTGAAATGGAAAAGGACTTTCAAAATCTAATGGGAGAAAATAACTCCCTAAAAATAAAATCTGAACATATGGAAAAGGAGCTTCAAAAACTGAGGAAAATAATTCACTAAAATTAGAATCAGTCAAATTGAAGCTAATAACTCTATGAGGCATCAAGAATCAGTCAAACAAATACTAAAGAATGAAAAATTAGAAGAAAATCTACAATTTATCATTAGGAAAACAACTAACCTGGAGAACAGATCCAGGAGAGATAATCTAAGAATTAGTGGTCTATTAGAAAGTCATGATGAAAAACAAAGCCTGGAAAACATTTTCCAAGAAATCATCAAGGAAAACTGCCCTGAGGTCCTAGAACCAGAGGGTGAAATTGTTGTTGAAAGAATCCATGAGACACTTCCTAAAAGAGATTCTAAATTGAAAACTCTGAGAAATATAGTAGCCAAATTCCAGAAGTATCAGGTAAAGGAGAAAACACTGCAAGCAGCCAGAAAGAAACAATACAAATATTGTGGAACTACAGTCAGGATCACACAGGACCTAGTAGCTTCTACATTAAAAGATTGGAGGGATTGGAATATGATATTTCATAAGGCAAGAGAGCTTGGACTACAACGAAGGATCAATTGCCCAGAAAAACTGAGCATAATATTTTAGGCAAGGAGATGGTTATTCAATGAGTTAAGAGGCTTCCTGATGAAAAACCTCAATGGAAAATTTGATTTCCAAATGCAAGGCCCAAGAGAGACATAAAAAGGCAAATAGGGAAAACACACACACAGACACAGACACAGACACACACACACACACACACACACACACACACACCCCTTGGTATTTAATAAGAGCAAACTGTTTATATCTCTACATGGGAAGGTGATACTTGTCAATATTGAGAATTATATAATTAACATAACATTTAAAAGGGATATACATATAGAGAGAGTATGGGCATAAATTAAGTAAACTGATGATAAAAACCTTATTAAAGAGTACAAAGAGATTGTAATGGGAGAAGAGGAAAGAAGGAGGCAGAAAAGAGTAAATTATGATACATAAAATATATTATAGTAGAGGGCTAGAAAGGCAGTAGATGAACGTAAGGAGTTTTACTCTCATTGATTTTTGTTCAAGGAGGGAATAACAATCAGTTAAGTACAGGATTCTAATGTGAAGAGATGCAAAAACCTAATATAGTAGAAAGAAAGAAAGGAGAGAGAGGAGCATTGTATGAGGCTTACTCTTATTGGATTTGGTTATATAGTGTTAAGTATAATAGTCTATCATACATTACAGAAAGTAGGAGGGGAAAGGGGAATGTAGGTAGGGATGGTTAGAAGGGAGGGAAGAAATAGTAAGGGAGAAGGAAAGAAAAAGGAGGGTGGCTGATAGGGAGGGGATACTGAGGGGGGTGGTGGTCAAAAGGAAAACTCTTAAAGAGAGGAAGGGAGAAGGGAGAAAGAAAAACACAAACAGAGGAGGGAATATTATGGAGGGAAAGAAACAGATAGTAATCATAACTGTGAATGTGAATGAGATGAACTCTCCCATAAAAAAGAGGAAGACAGCAGAGTGCATTAAAAAAACATAATCCTACAATATGTTGTCTACAAGAAATACATTTGAAACAGGGTGTATGTAAAAGGCTGGAGTAGAATATATTATGCTTCAGCTAAAACAAAACAAAAGCAGGGGTAGCAATCCTTATCTCAGATAAAGCAAAAGCGAAAACAGGTCTAATTAAGAGATAAGGAAAGAAACTATATCCTGCTAAAAGGCACCATTGAGAATGAAGCAATATCATTACTTAACATATGTGCGACAATCAGTATAGCATCCAAATTCCTAAAGGAGAAGTCAAGGGAACTAGAGGAAGAAATAGATAGTAAAACTATATTATTAGAGGTCTTCAATTCTCCCTCTCTGAACTTGATAAATCTAATCTCAAAATAAACAAGAAAGAAGTTAAGGATGTGAATAGAATTTTAGAGAGGTTAGACATGATTGATCTCTGGAGATATCTCTGGGATAAAGATGAATATACCTTCTTCTCTGCAGTACATGGCACATACACAAAGATTAACCATGTACTAGGGCATAAAAATCTCACAATTCAGTGAAGAAAGGCAGAAATATTAAATGCATCATTCTCAGATAATGAAGCAATAAAAATTATATGCAATAAAGGGCCATGGAAAGATAGACAAAAACTAATTGGAAACTAAATAATTTAATCCTGAAGAATGAGTGGGTGAAACAACAAATCATAGAAACAATCAGTAACTTCATTCAAGAGAATGACAATAATGAGACAACATACAAAAACTTGTGGGATGTAATAAAAACAATTCTTAGGGGACGTTTTATATCTCTGAATGCATGCATGAATAAAATAGAGGAAATGGAGATCAATAAATTGGGCATGGAACTGAAAAAGCTAGAAAAAAGAACAAATTGTAAATTGCCAATTAAATACAAAATTAGAAATACTGAAAACCAAGGGAGAGATTAATAAAATTAAAATTCAGAAAAGTATTGAACTAATGAATAAAACTAAGAGCTGGTTTTATGAAAAAAAACCACAACAAAACTGATAGACATTTAGTCAATTTAATAAAAAAAGATAAAGAAGAAAACCAAAAGACCAGTATCAAAAATGAAAATGGTGAATCTGTCTCCAATGAAGAAGAAATTAAAACAGTAATTAGGAATTATTTTGCCCAATTGTATGCACATAAATTTGACAATCTTATTGAAATGGATGAATGTTTACAAAAATATAAATTGCCTAGATTACCTGAAGATCAAGTAAAATACTTGATCAGAAAAAAAAAATACTGAAGAAGCCATCAAAGAAATCCCTAGGAAAAAAGTCTCCAGGGCCAGATGAATTTACAAGTGAATTCCATCAAATATTTAGAAAAGAATTGATTCCAATACTTTACAAACTATTCGGAAAAAAAAAATTAGAAAAAGCAGTCCTACCAAATTCTTTTTATGACACAAATATGATACTGTTATCTCAATCTGGAAGAGCCAAAATGGAGAATGAAAATTATAGACAAATCTACCTCATGAATATAGATACAAAATTTTTAAATAAAATATTAGTAAAAAGACTAAAGCAACTTATCACAAGAATAATACACTTTGATCAGGTAGGTTTTATTCCAGAAATGCAAGGATGGTTCAATATTAAGAAAACCATCAATATAATTAATCATAACAATAAAACTAGCAGAAACCATAAGATTATCTTAAAAGATACAGAAAAACTTTTGACAAAATACAATAACCATTGCTATTAAAAACACTAGAAAGTATAGAAATTAGAGTATTTCTTAAAATAATAAGCAGCATCTGTATCAGCAAGTACCTAGCATACCCAGGGTGGCTGCCAGCACAGGCTCTTAGATCTGCTTTTCTAAAGGAAAGCAACTCAAAATGGGTTAACAATCTTACTTTAGTCAATCAAATATACATCATTTACCTAGTTCAGGGGAAAAAAATCAGCACCCTGAACTCCAGAGAATGCAAACACAAGTTACAAACACAAGTTACACAAAGACAAAGAAACAGATCAGCAGACAGGCTTTCAACCATCTGACCATTACATCCATACCTATTCAGTTACCAGAGAGGGAAGCATCAACATCTGGGTTTTTCAAAGCCGGGGGCCTCAACAGCTTCCCGAGTCTCATCTGGCCACATCACACAACTCTTATCAAAGTGAACCCCAAAGCAAAACCTCACATCAAGGTGTATATATAGCCTTCTCTTGGCTCAGAGAATGTCACAGCTCTCTTGACCCACAGCCCAATCACAAAGTAATAAGGCATGGGCATTCGTGAAGAACAAGCCTCCTGCCATAGGCTCCATGTGACCACATTCAGCCTATTAGGGGGCAGAGTATACTTTCAAATCTGGGAAGGTTCTCAGAGCCACTTAAGCCTATCAAAGGGCCTAGGGGCAGGGAAGATCTTCAGATTCCCATAACAGAATTGATCCAAAACTATCAGCAAATATTATATGTAATGGGGAGAAGCTAGAAGCATTTTCAATAAGATCAGGGGTGAAACAAGGATGTCCACTATCATGCCTCTTATTCATTCTGGTACTAGAAATGTTAGCTGTAGTAATAACAGAAGAAAAAAAAATTGAAGAAATTAGATTAGGCAAGGAAGAAAATAAAATATCAGTCTTTGAGATGATATGATGATATACTTAGAGAATCTTAGAGAATCAAATAAAAAAAACTGCTCGAGATAATGAATAAATTTAGCAAAGTTGCAGGATATAAAATAAGCCCATATAAATGCTGGGTATTCCTATATATTTCTCATGAAGTCTAACAGCAACAAATAGAAGGAGAAATTCCATTAAAAGTTACCATAGACTTCATAATATATTTGGAAATCTACCTGCTCAAACAAACCCAGAACTATATGAACACAATTAGAAAACACTTTTCACACAAATAAAAGGAGATTGAAATAATTGGAAAAACATCAGTTACACAGGGCTAGGTCAAACTAATATAATAAAAATGACATTTTTACCTAAATTAATTTAAATTTACCTAAATTAAATTTTATCTAAATTAATTATTTAGTGCCATGATAACCAATCTACTAAAAATTATTTTATAGAGCTGGGAAAAATAGTAATAAAATTTATCTGGAAGAACAAAAGATCTAAAATATCAAGGGAATTAATAAAAAGAAATGCTAGGGAAGGTGGCCTGGCCATACCAGATTTTAAACTATATTATAAAGCAGAAGTCATCAAAACTACTTGGTACTGGCTAAGGAATAGAGTAGTGGATTGTTATGGTAATGGGGATTTGAACATCTTCCCTGTCTCTTGTAATGACAAGAAAACAAGTACTTAGCATCTTGTTTCAAGTTGAGTCTTGCCCTTATTGTATCAAGTCTTTGTTAAGAAACAGAATTTGTGAATCCCACAGTGGGAGGAACTTGCTGATGTAACGGGAAGGGGCAGAACAGGGAGGACTTAATGATCAGAATACAAAGCTGAGCACAAGCTGAGAAAGAGTCAGAATTGTTGGGAGCAAGCAGTGTGGAGGCTGAGCAACTAGTATGAGTGAGAGAGGGGCATTCTTGCCTAAGGCAGCCTGTTTTGTTTTGAAGTCCTGATGGAGAGGAGGCTTGGGAAGGCTTGGGAATGTTGGTGTTCAAGGCCTTGGTTATGTGTACCAACTTCATGGTTACTGTAATGAATTTGGCTTTCTGGTTTTGGGGTTCAATTTTCTGGTATTTGAATAAATCCTTTGGTTCTGTTCTCCATGTGGAGAGCCTGTTACATTTTGTGATTCACAACTACACTAGCATATTCATAGCTGACATGGGCACTGTGAATATTGCATTGGTGTTATAGGGGTTAGTTGAGTAGATTAGGTACAGGAGACACAGCAGTCAATGACTATAGTAATCTACTGTTTGATAAACCCAAAGGCTTCAACTTCTGGGATAAGAACTCAGTATCTGACAAAAACTGCTGGGAAAACTTGGAAATTATATGGCAAAAACTGGGCATAGACCAATATCTTACACCATATCCCAAAATAAAGTCTAAATGGGTGCAAGATCTATATGTGAAGGCTGATACTGGAAGCAATCTGGAAGATCAAAGAATAGCTTATCTGTCAGATTTATGTAGAAGAGAAGAATTTTTGTCCAAATAAGAGATAGAGAGCATTAAAAAAAGCAAAATCAATAACTTTGATTACATTAAACTCAAAAGTTTTATAGAAATAAAGTCCATGTAACCAAGATTAAGAGGGAAGTAGAAAATTGGGAAAGAATTTTTAGAACCAGTGTCTCTAATTGTTGTGGGAATCTGAAGATCTCCCCTGCCCCTAGGCTCTTTGATAGGATTAGGTGACTCTGAGAACCTTCCCTGATTTGAAAATAGAGTTTGCCCCCTAATAGGCTGAATGTGGTCACATGGAGCCTCAGGTTAGAGGCTTGTTATTCAGGAACTCCCACACCTTATTACTTTGTGATTGGGCAGTGGGTCAAGAGGGTTATGATATTCTCTGATCCAGGAGAAGGCTATATATACCCTGATGTGAGTTTTTGCTTTGGGGTTCACTTTGTAAAGAGTTATGTGATTTGGCCAGATGAGGCTCTGGGCAGCCATTGAGCACAACTCCCCCCTCCCCCGGCTTTGAAAAATCAGATGCTGGTGCTTCTTCCCTCTCTGGTAACTAACTAGGTATGGATGTAATTGTCGAACAGTTGGAAGTCCATCTGCTGATCGGTTTCTTTGTCTGCTTGTAACTTGTTTGTATTCTGTTAGTATTCTCTGAAGTTCAGGGTGTTGACTTTTTCCCCCGAACTAGGTAAATGATATGTGTTTGATTGATTAAAGTAAGATGGTTTACCCATTTTGAGTTGCTTTCCTTTAGAAAAGCAGATCTAAGAACCTGTGCTAGCAGCCATCCTGGGTATGCTGTAGTGCCTGCTGATATACTAATAAAGGAATCATTTCTAAAATATACAGAGAACTAAGTAAAATTTAAAAGAATACAAGTCATTCTCCAATTTGTAAATGGTTAAAGGATATGAACAGGCAGTTTTCAGAGGAAGAAATTAAAGATATCCATAAGCATAGAGAAATTGCTCTAAATCACTATTGATCAGAGAAATGCAAATCAAAATTCCTCCTAGGCATCACATCTCACTTGTCAGATTGGCTAACATCACAATACAGGAAAATGATAAATGCTGGAGAGGATATGGAAATATTGGAACACTAATGTATGGTTGGTGGAGTTGTGAATGGATCCAACCATTCTGGAAAGTAATTTGAAACTATGCCCAAAGGTCTTTTAAAAAAGTACATACTCTTTGACCCAGCAATACGACTTCTAGGTCTGTATCCCAAAGAGATCATAGAAGTGAGAAAAAGACCGATATGTACAAAAATATTTCTAGCAGCTTTTTGTGGTGGCAAAGAATTGGAAATCAAGGGGGATTTACATCAATTGGGGAATGACTAAACAAGTTGAGGTATATGAATGTAATGGAGTACTATTGTGCTTGTGAGGAGCAGACATACTTCATAATAAACTGGAAAGACTCGTATAAACTGGTGCTGGGTGAGAAGAGCAGAACCAGGAGAATTTTGTACACAATTACGTACACATTATATCTGTGATGGCTGACTTTGATAGACTGGGCTCCTCTCAGCAATGTAAGGGTATAAGACAACTCTAAAAGACTCATGATGGAAAGGGATATCTACATCTGGAGAAAGAACTATAGAGTATGAAAAGGAGCAAACTACTTGCTCTCTCTTTTTTGGGTTTTATTTTACTTCATTTCTTCTTTCTCATTGTTCACTCCATTAGTTATAATTCTTCGTTACAACTTGACTAATGTTTAATGTGAAGGTATTTGTAAAACCTATATTGGATTGCATGCAGCCATGG
Organism: Pseudochirops cupreus; assembly: GCA_028627135.1. NCBI lineage: Eukaryota > Metazoa > Chordata > Mammalia > Diprotodontia > Pseudocheiridae > Pseudochirops > Pseudochirops cupreus. The sequence continues at coordinate 145,105,663 of CM053583.1, forward strand.
GGGGTGGGTGGGAGGAGATTGAGGGGAAGAAAATTTGGAATTCAAGGGACAGTGGAACTGAATGTTGTAAACCAGTGGTTCTCAACCTTCCTAATGCCTTGACCCTTTAATACTCATATGTGGGTGTATCTGCATGTGGGCGGATCTGCCTGGAGATGGATAGAGGAGCAGTGTCTCAGTTCCTAAGACCATCAGAAATATGTGTTTTCCGATGGTCTTAGGCGACCACTGGGAAGGGTCATTTGACCCCCAAAGTGGTCGTGGCCCACAGGTTGAGAACTGCTGTTGTAAACTAAAAGTAAATAAATAGACTTAAAGAATAAAAAAAGAAATAACCAGAGAATCAAAAGTTAGACATTTGATATCTTAACATTCACACTAAGAGAGGGATGACTATGCCAAGCAGTTCCCTAGTTGATCATTAAATACATCAACTGCGGTATAGTATAGTATCATACCCATTCAATATACATATTTCAGAACAGTTATAAATTTATTGTTGTAAGGAACCTTAAACAATATATGGGGCAACCATGCTCCTTCATCCAAAAGCTAGCATTTTTTTTTCACTGTATCATTTTAATGGATTTGGGATTATTAGGTTCTACGGATTATAGATAGACAGACAGACAGACAGACAGATATGACTCCCACTTCCAGATACGTTATATGTATTTGATAAAGTTAAGAAAAGAGATTTAAAATTGAAGAAAAAGTGTTAAGTAATGTACAGTCTATATGTTAAGTGATAGCCACAGGCCATTAAGTACTATAGAAATTCAGAGGCAGGGGGGCGGAGC
>CM053583.1:145114717-145133145 GCA_028627135.1 Pseudochirops cupreus
TTAGCTGATTCCAAAGATAACTAGTATTATCTTAAAAACAATATTGAAGTGATCATGAAATGCCGGCAAGTAATTATCTTTTTTTTTTCTTTTTGGATGGGGGTGGGCAGGGCAATTGGGGTTAAGTGACTTGCCCAAAGTCACATGCCTAGTAAATGTTAAGTGTCTGAGTCCAGATTTGAACTCAGCTCCTCCTGACTCCAGAGCCAGTGCTCTATTCACTGTGCCACCTAGCCACTCCAAGTGATTATCTTGTGAAAAGCTGAGATAAAGTCAAATTTTGTGATTACAACAATAGTTCCCAAATATTTATTTTCAAGCAAAATTCACAAAAAATATGTCAACTTTATGTGACATTTCTTTGAGGATGGTTTGTAGATATATCAAAGATTTCTTTGATGAACAAAGATGAACTTTTATAGAGTAGTCTAACTCATAACTTTCACAAAAATGATGGAGAGAGAGAGAGATTATCCTACTATACCATTTTGGTTCAGGAAAGCAAAAAAATTCATAGAGCAAAGCAAAACTAACAGACATTCCTCAAACAAAGCATATCTTGTACATAGATTAAATTATAGAAAATCCTGTGACATATTCAAAATGGAAACAAAAATTGCATCTGACTTTCATACCTTCTGTCTCTGGGCTGATAGTTCCAGGAGCAGCCACTGCTGTTGTCACCACCACTTGTGCTACTAATTCAGTCTCTCCCAAGGCCTGCTCCTGGTTTGCTGGGGCCAGAGCTTTATAGGCATACCCTGCTCCGGACTGGGCTTCTTTCTCACCTAGTTCTGACAGACACCTCTTGCTGATTTTCTAAGTTGTCTCTGGTGTCTGCGTGTTGAGAAATCTGGAAACCACCAGTGCTGCCAGTGATTCAGTCCCCTGAAGTCTGCTCTGACTTTGCTGGGGCCAGGTCTATGCTGGCGCAGATTATGCTAGACTGCCCTCCTATCTCATGCTGGTGCAACAGACCTTTCCCATTGAACTTCAAGGTTGTCTTGGGATGAAAATCTGCCTCACTCTATCTCTTTGTGGGTTCTGCCATTCTAGAATTTGTTCAGAGTCACTTATTCAGGGGGTTTGGGGGAGATCTCAGGTGAGTCCCTGCTTTCATTCCACCATCTTGGCTTTCACTCTCTCTCACTCCATATGTGAATTGTTTCTTCTGGCTGCTTGCAATATTTTCTCCTTAACCTAGGAGCTCTGGAGTTTGGCTATACTATATCTGGCAGTGTTCATGCCCCCCTTCCCCCTCCTTGCTTGCCTGTTATTATCTACTTTCATATAAAATTTAGTTGTAAGCTTTTAATGAGTTTACAAAGGGAAACATTTACAAATGCAGTTAAAATGCTTTTGAGGCAACAATCACCACCTTTTTGTTAGAGATGTAAGGAAATAGCAGATACAGTTGCTATCTCTGTTGATTTCACTTAACTGTTCTATTTTGTGACAAAGGGAAAATTGATTGATGAAGGGGTAGTTGTATAGTAAAAAATGACTGTGATAATAATAATCATATAATACATTTATATGACATATACCAGGCACCGTACACTTTACAATTATTATCTCATCTGATCCTCACAATTCTGGGAGATAAGCACTATTATTAACCTAATTTTGCTGATGATAAAACTGATGTAGAAGGAATTTAAGTAATTTGCTCAGGGTCACACAGAGAGGTTAGATTTGAACTTGGGTCTATCTTGACTCCAAGACCAATGCTATATTCCCTGTGCCACTTTGCTGCCTTAAGGCAGCAAGTGCTGTGAGGTATGCGGCTGAAGCATCAATAATACACAAACAAAAATATCGACTGATAGCTTTTCTAAAGCCCTAGAATTGGTAAAATGTCAGAGATGGAACCTCACATACAGAAAAAGAGGAAATTGGGAAACCATCTATGTAGTTAGATCCTTCATGAGATGATGTGATAGGTACTTTACAAGGTAACTAGGGGAGATAAAACACAAATATATGAATCATCTCCAATTTCTAGTCCTTCTAGAGAACTTGATATCCCATAACCCTTCAATAAACTACAATGCATAGAAACTTGTTGTTCATGATGTCTCTTCTTCCATAGCAGGAACACCCTAACCTACTTAGAATAGTGTTTATGATTCATGTGGGAAACACAATAGGCAAGAGCACTTCCAATTTAGCTGCATGGACCTAAAATTGAAGAACTGTAAATCATTCTCAAATAGCTTATATCAAAGGAAATTCTCAACATATTTTTTGGTCTTATAACCTTGGGAATGAATCACATCTTTCTTTAAATTTCTCACCTTTATACCTCCACAGTGGTAAGGCATCAATAGCAATACACATCTATCTCAGTTGTCATGTATTGGGGAAGGAAAAAACTGAGTGTAAGTATGAGGATTGATTGCATTTTTTTAATGAATCACCAAAGCAAAAACAAAAATAAAAAATGCATGGATCAAAGGATAGGATATAGTCAAAGCTAAGGAGTATTTACTGAATACAATTTTATGTTCCTCCAAATTGGAAAAGTTGTTGAGTTGAACCATTCATCTCTTCCTTTATAAAGAAATATAAAGCTAGAAGTTACTGCTGACTGATATAAGACTCTTTAGCCACCTGAAATTTGTTTTAGCACTACACACACACACACGCCCACACACACACACACACACACACACGTAGGGTTGTGTATATATGGTTATGTACATATTTAAAATTACAATTTCCCGTTAAATTCATCCTATTGAGTAAGTTTTGGTAAATAGGGGTAGAAAAGCCAAGTCTCTGATCTAAAAATTGACAATTTGTGTATATTTAATAGATTTTTGGATATTATTTGCAAGATTCATTTAGTACCAAAGTAGGAACTTTTGGATGCCCTAGAAAAGCATTTTCCATCCATCTGTTTCCCAGAGGATGAGATTTCCGTGAGCTCATTTTGGCTGAATGTTGCCTGGGGGTGAAATTTGACCTCATTCACCATTTTTATTCCTGCAACCTGTAGCAACTGAAAGGTGAGGTAATTCTAAGACCCTGAAAAACTTCAGGAAGGAAAAGCTAACAATTGAAGGGAACACATTTTATTTTATTTTATTTTATTTGGTTTTTTTATTTGGTTTTTCCTTTTTTGGAGGTGGAAGGTAGGGCAATTGGGGTTGAGTGACTTGCCCAAGGTCACATGGCTAATTTTTTGTAATAAGTATCTGAGGCCAGATTTGAATTCAGGTCCTCCTGATTCCAGGGCCAGTGCCCTATGCATCATGCCACCTAGCCACCCCTGGGAACACATTTTAGATAGGATAAATTCAAGTGTTTATTGAATGGCTCATGGGTGGGAGATCCAACCAAAGTGTTTAATGTTTATATTAGATAAATTTGGGGAAAGCAGAAGGAAAAACATTATGCCTGCCCTCTGGAAATTGCAATCTAATTTGGCTGACTAGAAACCATATGATTATCTCAATAGATGCAGAAAAGGCTTTTGATAAAATACAACACCCATTCCTATTAAAAAAAAAACAAAGTAGAAAGTATAGGAATAAATAGAATCTTCCTTAAGTAGCACCTATCTAAAACCATCAGCAAGTATTATATGTAATGGGGATAAGCTACAAGCATTTCCAAGAAGATCAGGAGTGAAACAAGGAAGTCCATTATCACATCTCTTATACAATTTGGTAGTAGAAATGTTAGCAGTAGCAATAAGAGAAAAGAAGAAATCAAAGGAATCAAGTGAGGCAAAGAAGAGACTAAGCTACCACACTTTGCAAATGATATCATAATATACTTAGAGAATCCTAGAGAAACAAATAAAAAACTATTTGAGATAATAAACAAATTTGGTAAAGTTGCAGGATATAAAATAAACCCACATAAATCCTCAACATTCCTATATATCTCTAATGAAATCCAACAGCAAGAGATAGAAAGAGAAATCCCATTTAAAGTTACTGTAGACATTATAAAATATTTGGGAATCTACCTGCCAAAACAAATGCAGGACTTATATGAACACAATTGCAAAACATTTTTCACACAAATAAAGTCAGATCTAAGTAATTGGAAAAACATCAATTGCTCATGGCTGGGTCAAGCTAATATAATAAAAATGACAATTTTACCTAAATTAAATTACATATTCAGTGCCACACTAATCAATCCACCAAAAAATTACTTTGTAGAGCTAGAAAAAATAGTAGGGAAATTCATTTGGAAGAACAAAAGGTCCAGAATATCAACGGAATTAATGAAAATAAATGCTAGGGAAGGTAGCCTAGCCATACAAGATTTTAATCTGTATTATAAAGCAGCACTCATCAAAACTACTTGGTATTGGCTGAGGAATAGAGTAGTGGATCAGTGGAATAGATTGGGTACCCAAGATTCAGCAACCAATGAATATAGTAATCCACTGTTTGATAAACCCAAAGACCTCAGTTTCTGGGATAAGAACGCTCTGTTTGACAAAAATTGCTGGGAAAAGTATGGCAGAAATTGAGCATAGACCAATATCTGACAGCATATGCCAAAATAAAGTCAAAATGCATGCATGAGCTAGATATAAAGGCTGATAGTGTAAGCAATCTGGGAGAGCAAGGGATAGTTTACCTGTCAGATCTATGGAGAGGGGAAGACTTCATGATGAAACAAGAGTTAGAGAGGATTATAAAATGCAAAATGGATAATTTTGATTACATTAAATTGAAAAGCTTCTGTACAAATTAAGCCAATGTTACCAAGATTAAAAGGGAAGTGGAAAATTGGGAAAGAATTTTTACAACCAGTATCTCTGATAAAGGCCTTATTTCTAAAATGTACAGATAATTGAGTCAAATCTGTAAGAATACAAGCCACTCCCCAATTGATAAATGATCAAAGGATATGAACAGGCAGATTTCAGAAGATGAAATTAAAGATATCTGTAAGCATATGAAAAAATGTTCCAAATCACTAGTGATTAGAGAAATACAAATCAAAACACCTCTGAGGTACCACATCTCACTGGCCAAATTGGCTAAGATGACAAAACAGGAAAATAATGAATGCTGGAGAGGATGTGGAAAAATTGGAACACTAATGCATTGTTGGTGGAGCTGTGGACTGATCCAGGCATTCTGGAGAGCAATCTGGAACTATGTCTAAAGGCCTATAGATAAGTGCATACTCTTTGACCCAGCAATATCACTTCTAGGGTTGTATCCCAAAGAGATCAGAGAAGTGGGAAGAAGACCCGTTATACAAAAATATTTATAGCAGCTCTTTTTGAGGTGGCAAAGAATTGGAAAACAAGAGGATGCCCATCAATTGGAGAATGGCTGAACAAGTTGTGGTATATGAATGTAATGGAATACTATTGTGCTGTAAGAAATGAGGAGCAGACGGACTTCATAATAACCTGGAGAGATTTATATAAATTGATGCTGATTGAGAAGAGCAGAATCAAGAGAAATTTGTACACAATCACAGACACAATGTATATGTGATGACTAACTTCAATAGACTGGGCTCCTCTCAGCAATATAAGCTTATAAGACAACTCCAAAAGACTCATGATAGAGATGTCCACATCCAGAGAAAGAGATGTGGAATCTGAATGCAAATTGAAACAAACTACTTGCTGTGTTTCTTTTTCTTGTTCTGTTTTGTTTCCTCATTCCCACTGATCATTCCATCACTTATAATCCTTCTTTACAACCTCACTAATGATTAATGTGAAGATATTTGTAGATCCTATATTTGAGTGCATGCTGCCATGATGGGGGGGGGGAGAGAGAGGGGGAGAAAATCTGAAACTCAAGGAACTGCAGAACTGAATGTTGTAAACTAAAAGTAAATAAACAAACCAATTTAATTTAAAAAATAATTTGGCTGACTAAACAAACCAGGTATAAAGCAAAATGAAAAGAATCATAAGGCAACATAGATAACTTGTACTAACTGTGTGAGTAGTGCACATCAAACTCAATATATATTATTACAAGATAATAATAATTAACAACTGTAGTATAATTAGCATGTAACAGGGTAACAGATAAGTGGCTCAGTAAACAGAGTGGTGTGCCTGAAGTCAGAACACTCATCTGGCCTCAGAAAGTTACTAGCTATATGACCTTTGGTAAATCACTTAAACCTGTTTGTCTCTGTTTCCAAATTTGTAAAAATGAACTGGAGAATGAAATGGTGAATATCTTTGCAATATCTTTGCCAAGAAAACTTCAAATGGGATCAAAAAGAGTTGCATATGAATGAAAAACAAGTGAACTACAACAAAGTTTTGCAAAGTGCTTTATATATCTTAGCTCATTTTTATCCAAATGGTAACCCCTTAAGTGCTGTTGTGATCTCCGTTTCACGGAAGAGGAAAACTGATACTCGGGGAAGTTAAGTTTCTTGTCTAGGGCCATATCACTAGAATTTAAGGGAAGATGAAAGCTCAGATCTCTCTAATTCCATGTTCAACTCTCTAACTACTATGCTACTTTACAACCATATACCTAGCTAGAACTAAAAGAAACCTCAGAAACTATCTGGTTCAAACCCTCATTTTATAGACTAGTACACAGAAATCCTAGAAGGTTGTGTTTTTCCTTAGTTGACAAAGGCAGCAAGTGCCATAGGTAGGATGTGAATACATACATGATTCCAGAGCAAGACTTCTCTACTATACAAAGCTATTTCAGAGAATATAGTTGGTTTATTTATGTCTTTTTTTCATAAGTCACATGTCTGGGCCTCTAATTAGTGTAAAATTCTTTCAATATATCCATGTGGATTGCAAATGCTTTTCTATTTAGTTTCTTTAGAAGTTGATTTCAGCATAATGTTGAGGAAAGATGAGATGCCAAAGCAAACAGTGAATGTGGTTGGAATTAATCTTTAGGAAAATTGGGAAGGAAAAATGGAAATGATCAGTGCTGAACTTGATTCTTGAAGAATGCAATGGCTATATATATATATAGATAGATATAGATATAGATAATTTGAATATTCTTATGGGCTTAAATAATTCTGTATCACCTATAAATTAGCTTTATTTTTCATAACAACTTGTAAAAACAACCAAATATTTTTTAAAAATAACTTTTTCAACTCATTTAGGACTTAGGTCATTTATGATTTTCCAGAATGTTTTTCTATACTTACTAATTAATATTTATTCATCAGCATATTATCTCAATCATCTTTATTGAAACTTTGCAATAGTACATGTTATGTGGCAATACCTACAAATTATTACAAGTTGCTTATGGCCCAATTACCAAAGTTTCCTTTAATCACTGCTTTGTACAAAATGCAGCTGGCTTTCTACATGATAGTCTAATTAAAAATGTCAGCCTTCTGCTGTGAAACAATTGGGTTTCCAATTCCATGCCATGAATTAAAGATAAGATTCTTTCAAAATACATCCTTCCTCTTTGGGTGTACAAGTCTTGCACAAGCGCTGCACAAGTCACAAATTTCCAATCAATATTGGAAAGATTAGAAAAGTATTTCCTTCTCAAACTGTGCTAAAGAATTCAATAGTATGCCTCATCAACACTACATTATATCTCATTAGAACAAGACCTAGGATACTTAAGTCTTCTTTATTTAGACCCTTTTATGTACCCTTATTTGGTGTATTATGTGTATTTCCTTTCAAATGTACTTGATTTTTTGACCCTCTTCATTTCTATAACTATTTCATGCTTTGAGCCCTCTCCTTCTTTGCTTTGTTCTAGAAACCACCTCAGTATGTAGGTTATTGGGTTTAAGTTTTTAAGTGTTTCTCAGATTCGTATAAAAAATGTGGTTCCTTCTTTAGTATGCTTATTCTCCACAAGAATCAATCATACACATTTCATTTAAATTCACTATTATCTGGAATAACAATCGCAGTTCATATTTAAGGGTTAGAAGGAATTGACATTCATAATTGAAAATGAGTGTGATTCCCTTCTCCTCAACTCAATTGATAAAATCAAAGAAGACCTAAAATATAATCACAAGCTCTTAATAAGGTGATGAAATGATGGCAAAGGTGCATCTATGCCACTACCCCTTTATTAAGTGAAATCACTTCTCTGATTAAGAGGGGAACAAATAACTGACAGAGCAAATAAATCAATCACAACACAGGGGGCTTTAAATAGTGAACTTGGTCAAGTTCTGCATGAATTTCAGTCTTTCAAATTTAAAAATATATGATACAACAGAGGTTATAGAGGTATATTTTCCTTTGACCTGACATTCCCTCCACCCCTATCAAACACTCACCTTTGAAGGGGAGCTATCAGACAAGTTGAAAACACTGCGTTGGGGAGGAGTCAACACAGCAGAAAAAAGGCAGTGAATTACCTGAACTCTCACCAAAACCCCTCTGAACACCTTTAAATAATGCCATAAAACACTTCATGGAGCAGCAGAACCTACAAGATGACAGGGCAAAATAATTCTCCAGCCAAAGACAACTTAGAAGGGCAGCAGGAAAGGTCTGTCACACCTGCATGATGGTGAGACACAGTCCATACCAACATAGCGTGAGCCTCAGCAAACCAGGAGCAGGTGTTAGGAGCCACTGAACCAACAACAGCATCCACTTCTGGAGCTCAGCTCACAGATGTCTAGGGGGCCAACAATTGATCAGAAAAAGATTACAGGGGTCTCTTTGCTGAGGCAGGGCTCTGTTGCTTTGCCCACAGTCAGATCTAGGCCACAGTCCTGGGTGGCAGTCCCACAGAGGGGGAGCACTAGCCAGAGTGGAGCAGGGACCCTCTTCACAATTCCAGAGCAGGAAAGAGGGCTTGTGGTTGTTCACAGACTAGAGCACAGGCCTTAGATCACATAACCTTGGAAGAACTGAAAGCTTACTGATCCCTAGAAGTATTTCTCAAAACAACTGCAGAACCCATTCCTATTAAAAACACTAAAAAACTAGGAATCAATGAAGCCTTCTTTAAAATGTTAAGTAACATCAACCTGAAATCATCAGCAACCATTATATGTAATGGGGATAAGCTATAATCATTTCTAATAAGGATCAGGGGAAAAAAAGATGACCATCTTCACTACTGTTATTAGATACAGTACTAGAAACATGAGCTTTAGCAATAAGAGAAGAAAAAGAAATTAAAGGAATTAGAATAGACAAAAAAGAAACAAAGCTATCACTCTTTGCAGATGATATAATGATATATTTAGAGAATCCTAGAGAATCAAGTAAAAAAACTACTTGAAATGGCAAATAACTTTAGCGTAGTTGCAGGATATAAAACAAACCTTCATAAAGCTTCAACATTTCTATATATTACTAATAAAGCCCAACAGCCAAACATCGAAAGAGAAATTCCATTTAAAGTTACTGTAAACACTATAAAATATTTGGGAGCCTACATGCCAAAACCAACCCAGGGACTATATGAACACAATTTACAGAACACTTTTCACATAAATAAAGTCAGATCTAAATAATTGTAAAAGCATTGGTTGTTCATGGATAGGCCAAGCTAGTATAATAAAAACGACAATTCTACTTAAATTAATTTACTTATTCAGATCCATACGAACCAAATCACCAAAGAATTATTTTATAGATGTAGAAAAAATCATAACAAAATTCATCTGAAAGAAACAACTCTGAGGTACCTATCAGATTGCCTAATACGACAAACAAAACAGGAAAATGATAAATTTTGCAGAAGATATGGGAAAATTGGAACACTAATACATTGTTGGTGAAATTGTGAACTGATTCAAACTTTCTGGTGGCAATATGGATCTATGTGCAAAGGGTATTGAAAATAAGCAAACCCTTTGTGCCAGCAATATCACTTCTAACTCTGCATCCCAAAGAGATAATACAAATGGAAAAAGCCCTACATGTACAAAAATATTTATAGTGCCTCTTTTTATGGTGGCTAAGAATTAAAAACTAAGAGAAAACCCATCAGTTGGGAAATGGCTGAAGAAGATATGGTATATGAATGTAACAGATTACAATTGTGCTGTAAGAAATGATGAGCAGATGGTATTCTGAAAAACATGGAAAATTAATGTATGAAATGAGCAAAACCAGGAGAACATTGTACACAGTTACAGCCACAATGTGCAACAACTAACTTTGATAGTCCGTATTGGCTAGCCTCTAGTACACCCAGGATGTCCTGCTAAAACAGATTCTTTGATCTGCTTTTCTAAAGGAAAGACAGCTTCAAATGGGCCAACAATCTTAGGTTAATTACAAATAAATAGAAAGAAGTTAGTATCCAATAAACAATTCAAAAGACAGGGCTCCAACTGCCTAAACAGAGTAATATAACCACTTACATACACCACCAGGCTGGAGAGCACAAACATCTGACTACTCAGGGAGCTATTAATAAATGGCTACTCAGAGTCCCATCCAGGGAATCCAAAGATCCTTCTCATGAGCAAGCCCCCAAGGCAAAATGCCAACCTCCCAGAATATATAACAAAGACTCAGTCCCTGATTGACTTAGAGCCAGAAGACAGGAAACCTATGTGACTCAGTACAGTCGTGAATTATAAATAAAGGTTCAAAAGAGATTAACCCTTCAGATGTTAATTTAGCCTCAGCCTGTGAAACTGAACTCCAAAAAGAAAACAACAAAAACCCCAGCTTGTTTGTGCTTATATTCAACCCCTCCAGGATCCTGGCCTTTACAATCTAACACTTAACCCTTCCAGTCTACACAGGTGAACAAGAGATTGTTATGGCCATGGATTGTGAAACAAATAAAGGTATTAACATCTCTTAAGAAACATATCTTAGAGTAACATGATTCCCCTAACAATACTAAAGGAATTATCACAAAATAAACACATATGAACTTCACATCTGCAAAATACATATTCACATAACAACTTATTACTAGGGTGGCCACATGGCTTTAAACAAACCAAAGTATATAACATTCCAAAATATTTATTTACACAATGAGCAGATCCCAGGCCAGGGTCTTCCCTAGAACAACACAACCCCTGGGGCAGCAGAGAACACAACACACTCCACTCCTAGGTCACAGTAGGCTATAGTCCCCTCCATCCAAAACAAAAATGTCCAAGTAAAATCCTCTTGGTGCATGTCTTTATCCCCACACTGTCTTTGTAGGCTCCCACCTGGCACTTTCATGTGCACATATGCTCTAGTGAGCTTAAAGATTCCAAGTCTTAACATTTTTCTAGCCCTGGCTTCCAAGTCCTGAGGGTCAGCTGAGTTACAAAGTCAACATGGAGGGACCCCAAGGGTTATGGCACTTCCCCCCATCCCACCATAGAGAACTTCACCCCCCCCCCCCGGGTCCCAAACAATCCCAGGAGAGCATGGCAGGAAACCACCCTCAGTTCTCCTGCATTGCTGCAAAGTTTTCATTTTGCCCTGGAGTTGAGTTCTGAGCTCTGTAGCTCCTCCTCTGGCAGGTCTGTGGGCTGACCACTCCCATCTCCTGTGTGGGTCCTGAAGCAGGCTGCTCTCTGCTCCTGCTCCATGCCTCACCTCACTGGGGAAGCAGCTTTTTCACTCCAAGCTCTCCCTGCTCCTGCCTGAGTCCAGGCATAGTAGGTTCCAATGGCTCCTGTCCCCAGCCTCTGTTTCTGCCATGCATCACCCCAACTCCAACGCAACTTGTCTTCCCCCGGTCTTAGATGGGAAGGCATCACTCTCATCTGGGTTCTGAGTTCAGCACACTTCCAGAGCCTCCACCTCTCCAAAATAGTTTGGGGCAGGTCTGCTCCACCTAAGCCCTGGCTCTGGCTTTGGCTCTGGCCATCCCCTCCTCCCATAAGCATGCTTTCCTCCCATAGTTGCTGCTCTGGCCTGTCTCCTCAGGAGTGCTAATGGGGCAGAGAGCAGGAAGGAGAGGTTATCTCCCAGGAGCCCAGCTCTGGGCCCTCAGGAAGCTGCTCCTGCTATGTTGCTCAATCTGTTTATCGAAGGGTGCTGACAAAAAGTAATATGATAACTAGACCAACAACTGTCTCAGTCTCAACACACCCCATAGTTTCCTTAAGTCTGTGCAGATCCTGCTGAGTATGCCACATGCATTAGCAAGCACTCTAGCACACACAGGATGACCTGCTAGCACAGGTTCTTTGATCTACTTTTCTAAAGGAAAGGCAGATTCCAAGGGGTCATCAATCTTACTTTAATTACAGATATGTAGAAAAAAGTGAGTATCCAAAAAACACTTCAATAGACAAGGTTTTGGCTGTCTAAACAAAATCATTCAACCACTTACATATACCACCAGGCTGGAGAGCACCAACATCTGAGTAGTTAGGGAATTATTAACAACCAATGACTCAGAGTCCCATCCAGGGAATCAAAAAATCCTTCTCATGAGCAAGCTCCCAAAACAAAATGCCAACCTCCCAGAATATATGACAAAGACTTGGTACCTGATTGGCTAAACCAGAAGTCAGGAAAATTATGTGATTCAGCACAACTGTGAATTACCAGGGTTCAAAAGAGATTAATTCTTCAGATGTTTACAATTTAGTCTGAGCCTGGGAAACTTAACTCCAAAAAGAAAACAGCAAAATGCCATCTTGTTTGTGCTTAAATAAAGTTAACTCTTCTTAGCAATGCTAGGATCCAAGACAACTCCTAAGGTCTCAGAATGGAAAATGCTGTCCATATCAAGAAAAAGAACTATGGAGACTGAACGCAAGTTGAAGCATATTGTTTGCTTTCTCTCTCTTTTTTTTCTTTTTTTGTTTGTTTATTCTTTCTTATGGTTCTTCCCATTGGTTCTAATTCTTCTTTACAACATGACTAATGTGAAAATATGTTGAACATCAATGTATATGTAGATCCCATATCAAATTACATTTTTGGGGGAAGATTATGACTTCTTTTCTTGTAAATTTGACTCTGTAGTCAATATATTTACAAATGAAACCTTTATGAGAGATAATAATTGTAAAAAATCTTTCCCAGTTTTCTGCTTCCCTCCTAATCTTGACTGCATTGACTTTGCTTGTGCAAACATTTTTTCAATTTAATGTGTTCAAAATTATCCATTTTGCTTTTCATAATTCTCTGTCTTTTGGTTGGTCATAAATTCATCCATTCTCCATAAATCTGACAGGTAAAGTACTTGGAACTCAAAATCTTATGGAAGTGAATGTTGAAAACTAAAAATAAATAAATAACATTTAAAGTATTTTATTTTCTCTTCTATCCACCTAGGCAATTTATGTTTCCATAAATATCTATCTATTTCACTTAGATTGTCAGTTTTCCTGTCATATAATTGAAGAAAATAATTGTGAATAGTTGCTTTACTTTCATCTGCATTGGTTATTCATTCACTCTCCATTATTCATGCTGGTAATTTGTTTTCTTTTTTTATTCAAATTAATCACTGGTTTATCTGTTTTATTGTTTTGTTCCCATAAAACCTGATTCTTGTTTTATTTATTAATTAAATGTTTGTTTTTGGTTTTGGTTTTACTTTCAATTTTATTAATCTCTCCTTTGATTTTTAGGACTTCCATTTTGATGTTCAAGTGGGGATTTTTAATCTATTGTTTTTTCTACTTTTTTTCTTATATGCCTGTCCAATTTTTTCATCTGTTTTCTCTTTTATTATCCTTCATGTTTAGAGATATAAAATTTACCTTAAGTAGTGCTTTGACTACATTCCACAAACTTTGGAAAGATTAATAAAATTGAAAGAATAAAAAAAAACACAAAAGACATGCATTCTTCTTTTTATGATTAAGTTTTTTCTAGAGGCTCAATTTATCTAACTTTTCAAAGATTCTATCCTTTTTCGTGACTTCTTAATTTTTTTAAGGTTAGATTTATTTAGCTCTGAGTGGGTAATGTTGAGGTTCCTCACTAATATACTTTTATTGTCTATTTCTTCCTATAATTAAAAATTATTTTTTCCTTTATGTACATGGTTTATATATCTTTTGGTGTAAACATGTTTAATATTGATATTACTTCATTGTTTATGGCTTTGAAAAGAAAACAGGATGTAGTTTCTCTGCTTCTCCATTTTACTTAGGTCGATTTTTTGTGTCTGCATAATAGGTTTTGCTTCAGTCCCTTATTTTAACTTCATGTATTTTTCCTTGTTTCAAGTATTTTTCTTATGAACAAGTTATTGTTGGATTCTGGTTTCTAATCCATTCTTCTACTCACTTCTCTTTTATGAATAGGTTCATAAAATTCACATTGACAGTTATTATTACTGTTTTCCTCAATCTAATTTTCTTCTGTTTATCATTTTCTTTATTTCCTTCCCCTCCATTCTACTTTCTTCTGTTTTTCCTTCTCTCAATCCCTTTTCATTCTGTCCCTTTAAAGTCTGTTTTACTTTTAACCACTTTCTTCTTTTATCTTTTCTCCCTTTTATTATCCCCTCCTTTTCACTTATTCCCTCCCCCTCCTATTTCCCTGTAGAGTTAGATATATTTCTATTACCAATTGAGTTTTTGCATGTGTGTGTGGAACTCTTTGAACCAATGTAGATGTGAGTGGGGTTCAAGCATTTACTGTCCAGCCATTTCCCTCTCAACTATAAAATCTCTTCTTTGCATGGATCTTTTATGTGAGGCGATTTTTCTCCTGTTCCTCTCCCTTCCTGTCTCTTGGGGCCTCTCTCTTTCCTGCCTATCTAAAGCTGTTTTTTTTTTAATCATCCAAACATAACTGACTCATTCCAGCACTTTCTTTCTATGTAGAATCCTTTCTATGTAGAACTGCCAAAATAATGAAAATATTCTTAAAAGTTACATGCATCAACTTCCCATATTAAAATGTAAAATATTTAACCATATTGATCTCCTTATGATTTCTCTTTCTCATTTACCTTTTTATGCTTTTCTTGAATATTTTATTTAAAATAAAATTTCTATTCAGCTCTGATCTTTTTATCACAAATACTTGAAAGTCTGCTATTTCATTAAATAACCATTTTTCCCTAGAAAGATTATACTTAGTTTTGCTGGGTGGATTATTTTTGCTTGTAATCGTAGCTTTTTTACCTTCCAGACTATTTGGACTCTAAAAATATAATCATTGTACTAAACATAGGAAATCAAAATGACAATAAATTAAATGAAGATAAGAAAGCACTGACATTGAACTATACACACACACACACACACACACACACACACACACACACACACATATATATATATTTCCATAATGGAGGCAATGCTTTTGTGAGGGCTATTAGGGAAAAATTAGTATGGTATCCAGATAAGGGAAGGTATTAATAGCATTACAAAAACCCCTCTCAAACCATATTAATATTAAGAAAGTCTAACTGAAAGAACACTGTAACTATGAAACTCATTCTCCTTTTACCCAAAAATACAAATTCTTTGGGACTCATCCACATATTGCTCTACCAGTCCATTATTGGTTGAAAGATGATTTACTTTTATTATAAAAGCATATTTGATTCAGTAAAGCAAAGTGCATCATTGAAGATTCTCTTCAAAAAAGGTATTCACCAGCTATATAAAAAAATCAAGATTTCTTGAAATAAAGACTAGAAATTATACTCTTCAATAATTGTCTCATTATAAAAATAAAAAGTAGTATAAATTTAGAAGGCATGTGTTCCCTGAAGGTATTTACCGTGATACTGGAGGAGATCTAGCACAGAATCCAAGTTGAAAGGAAATTCCCTCTGACTATGAGTGAAGTACTTCAGATGCTCCTGTTTGTGAATGGCATTGTCTTACTTTAATTAATTCCCACTGTCATACAGATCCTCCTAGAAGAGATCAATAGCTCCTCATTAACCATCCACAGAGAAAAGACCTAGGGGAAGAAGAATTTCTATAGCCCAATTTATGACATATGACTAAATGGGCAATCTAAAGAGCTCATCCATCAATTTGTATACCTGTGATGGACAGATAGAATGGTTCAGTGATTTTGGGTACAGAATTAAATAGGAAGAGAAGAACTGACTGGCTGGTCTTCAGAAGATTGCAGTGTTCCTTTCATGATTCTATTCATAAGACAAATTTATATTCTGGTCCTGTTATATGGATATAAAACATGGAATATAATAGTATCCAAAGAATTAGGAAAAAAATATAACGTCCTCTAAAGAGCAAATGGAGAGGTGCATGGTGGTGATAGCAGGATTCCATATATAGCCATTAAAGAACCTTGAACAAAACAAGTGAAATAATTCATCAGCTGAATGTATAATAGCAATGGAAGATGGTTTTGGGTCAGGTGCCAAAACTGAAGCATGATACAGATGAAAACTCTGACTAGTCTACTGCTAATTTCTCAGTATCAGGCCGTACTAAAGAATGTATCCCGTATATTGGGAAAACACTGGGTAGTGGAATTATGGGAAGGTGTGGTCAAAACAGGATGGAAATATAGAGATGACTACAGATCTGTCTTGCTGGAGGAAATGTCAAAATTAATGAGATCATAGATCCATTTGTAATTTCAAAGATAAATAATTCTTTAAATCACCTTTGTTCTGATAATTTTATGGGAGAATTATTTCCTCAATGTGGGTGTTCCTTTCCAAGGTATAGAGTATAACACATGTACATCTGTCCTCCCATTAATATTCCATAGGGTTTACGTTAAAGCCTAGGTCTTTTCAATTGGGGTGATAATAATGCAGTTGTGATTAGATCTGTTATTGTTTGTTCTTGCCGAATTGCCAGCCCTTTTTTTTCCTTGTTTTGTTTTGTTTTTGTAATAATTTTCCTGCAAGATATCATGAAAGAAACATTGGCTCTAGAGTCCAACAACCTGGGTTCAACTCTTACCCGTGATACTTAGTATTTATAACAATTTTGATAAATTGCTCAAGCTGCCTCTGCTTCATTTTCCTCATTTTCAAAATGGATTGGATGCACTCCAAAGTACCTTTCAGATCCTGGTCTTTGTGATTATTATATGATTATTATTGCCTCTTCTTTTGTGTAAATTGTCTTGGGTAAAATGGAGAAGTATAGTAATCTATTATACTTTTTACACCAATTTTAAATTTCACACCCTATAAAATATTTTAAAAATATTTTATTTTAAAAGAAAGAAAAAAGTGGGAGAAAGGAAGAAGGGGAAGGAAAGGAATAAAATAGGAATGAAGAGAGACAGAAACAGAGAGAGAAAGAGAAAGGGAGAGAGAGAGAGGAAGGAGGAAAGGAAAGGAAGAAAGAAAAAGAAAGAAAGAAAAAGAAATAGAGAAAGAGAGATGGAGAAAGAAAGAAAAGAAGGAAGGAAAGAAGGAAAAAGGATTTTACTTTTGAGACAGCAACTTTGTAATGTTTCTTTGATTTATGTCATCTAACCAGTCCCCTCACTTTTTAATTTTCAATAATATTGTGCCTCAGCTTTCAGTCTCACTCTGTAACAGGCCTCTTTGCCACAGAACATCTAACCATGCCTTTCTCTCTCTCTCTGTCTCTCTCTCTGTCTCTCTCTCTGTCCCTCTCTCTCTCTCTCTCTCTCTCTCTCTGTGTCTCTCTCTCTCATTCCCTCTTTCCCCCACCCCTCTCTCTCCATCCCCCCTTGATTCTTCCTTTGTTTTTCCACTGTTGATGAATTTCTACTGAGGACTCCATTTTGGGAAAGTGCCCAATCAGGCCACCCTTAATTCCTCTTCCAGCTGTACCACCTAGCTGTATGCATGTATATGCATGTATATGTGTACACCTATGTGTGCATATATGCATGCATGCAAAGTATGTTGCATATATGTATGCATGCACACACCATGTGTGTGTATATACTTAAAGCCATATGTTTATCCTCATTTATAATCTTGTCAAAAATAAGATGTACTATTAGTCATCCTGCATTTCTGATTTTGCAAAGGTAAAAAGGCTATGTGTTATAGAATATCATAAAGGATTTAATAAACATAAAAGTCAGAATTTCCTCTAAAACTTTACACTTGATTGCAATAAACAGGTCATAATGACAATCTGATTATGAAACTTTAAAGACTTCAATAACCCGTGTATAACATCTCTGTGCTGTATCCATGGTCAGTGGTCCATGATACACATTTTAATTTCCTAGATGGTTGTTTTAATTCTAGATTACATAGAGTTTAAATTCAAGTAAAATTGTAGTTCTCTTGAGATGATCCATCTGTTGAACTCTTTCAAAATGTAATTTAATATTATTTAATGGTAGTATAATGACCAAGATGTGGTAGGTCAAATCCCACCTGGACTATCGTCTTCACGTTTCAGTACTACATTTTTTTTTATTTATTTTTTTTTATTAAAAAATTTTTTTTGAGTTACATATTTTCTCCCCGTCTTTCCCCCGCCCACCACCAAAAAACAGCCATCCCAGTGTTTCCCCCCTCCCCCAGTCTATTCTCTCCTATGTCACTTTTTGGTAGGGCAGGATGGATCTCCCAACTGCAGTGCCTGTGTATCTCAAGTTCCAGTTGGATGTAGTCAATAATAATAAT
>CM053583.1:145133645-145155979 GCA_028627135.1 Pseudochirops cupreus
CTGGTATGGTTCCTCGTAGCCGAGCTGACTTTAGTGGGAAGTATCTTTGTGTGCGTTTTGGATTTCCAGGATTGGTTTAGAGTCCTATTTTATGGGTATTTTGGGGTGGCTATGTGAGAGCTACAATATGTTGCTGCTGCTACGCTCTGCCCCCAGTGTTCCCATCTTTTAATGACATATAAAATTTGACAAATTGCATCTTCTTTTTTAATCTATTCCAATTTGCTAGATGTAATATGAAGTCTCAAACTATTTTGATTAATATTTCTCCTATAGATTCTGTGACAGTGAATTGGAGCATTCTTTCAAAAACTTGTAAATAATTTGCCATTTTTATTTTCATAACTTCTTATCATTTGTCTATTGAAAAAAGAATTTAGCATCTGGAATGGATAATAAATGAATATACAATATAAAATAAGTATAGCAAAAAATAATATATACTAATGTAATAAAAGTAAACATATAGAAGGAAAAACTATTTTTGTCCTGGGGAAGTCAGAGACATTTTCCCAAATAATCTGAGCATTGAACTGGTTCATGAAGGATATGTAGGATTACAGAAGTCATAGGTTAGGCATTTTCTCACAAAAAGAACAAAAGTAGGGATGGGAATGCTCTCTCTTGGTCCAACAATATAAATTGCTATATTTTAGTCAAATACTAGTGCTAACATTCTTAACCTGGTGTATACAGATTTCGAGGCATCTTTAAATTTCAGTGAGGAAAAAAAATACATATTTATTTTGATCTAATTGGTTTCTTTTACAATTTTCTGTATTTCAATGTGTACATTTTAAATCATTCAGAGAAGGGACGTGTAAGCTTTCCTAGACTGTCAAAGGTGATACAAAAAAAAAAGTTAAGATTCCCTTCCCTAGAAAATACAGAGATTATTTGTATGAGATAGGCATCAAGTGGAGAGACATCAAAGTGTATAAGGTCTTGAGCATCGTGATAAAGAATACACGGTTTATTTAGAAAGCAATAAGGCAGCATTAAAAGATTCTGAGGATAGGAGTAACATGATAAGACCTATGGATAAAGGGGATTGTTCTGACAGTTGCTTAAAAGTCAGTCAGAATAAGGACAGACTGAGAGGCAAGGATAGCAACAGTTCAGGTAGGAGCTGATGAGGTGTTATAATTGAGTGGGTAGAAGGCTTTATCAAAGGAATTGGGTTGAAGGGATTGTGAGCTTAGTTGTTACAGGATTTTGATTAAGTTTATTCAGCTCTGGTGTAAGAGAGTATCTATAATGGATGAAGTAGTTCATGATCTGATGGATGAAAAATGTGAACAAACCTCCATTTCCTTGCTGCATAATATGTACACAAACACACTGGATTTTTTCACAACTTAATTTTGCATTTCTGGCAAATGTATCTCTAACTTCCCTGAAAGATGCCCATTCTCAAATTCAATGTCCTTTAGACATCATCATTCTGTTCTCCCTAAGAAGCTTTCTATAATAATTTATGAACAAAAGAGAAATTTCTGGTTGGGCTAAACTAGCATAGACTGTAAAAAAACAAAATGTGCTCATAAACAAAACACAAAAGCATTGTATGGTTAGGTCTCTAAGACACAATAGTGATCCCTTGGGTGATGCTAGAGAGTAGCTATAAGAATACTTTCATAAAATAGTTGGAATAGAATTTAAAAAAATAAATCAAAAGTACATGAATCAGCAGTTGTTTGGTTTTGTACCACTGTAATGTAAAGAAGGTCTTTTAATGGCATCAGGGAGCCATGATTAGATCAACTTGCCCATCTACTGGCTGCAGGTCAAATTTGGATGTGTTATGTGTTATTTGTTTTCAAATTCTTGAGGTAGATTAAGTATTCACATATTCTTTTTTATAATAAATAAAGAAACCAGCAAGCTCTTAATAAGTGCTTACTCTAGGCATTTTGCTAAGCACTGAGACTACATAAAAAGGGAGAAAAAAGCATTCTCGGCCCTCAAGTAGCTCACATTCTAATGGGGGAGATAATATGTAAATAACTAGGTACATGCAAAAGAAATACAAAGTAGATGAGAAGTCATTTAAGAGGAGAAGGCACTAGCCCCTGTAGAAAGTCTATCCTTCAGTCATTAGAATTTATTAAGCCCCTATTATATACTAGGAACTGTGTTAAATATTAGGGATAAAAAGAAAGCCAAAAATTAGTACCTGCTATCAAAGTAATGACAGTAAGTTTAAGCAGGACTGACAAAGGCCTCTTGAATAAGGTAGCACAAAGCAGGAAATACTGTCAATGCTGGGTTTGAAGCTAAGGCTTAAGAGCTAAAAGAATCTAAAAGGTTTGGAGATGAGGAAAAGAAATCTAGGCATATTAAACAGCTAGTGTAAGGGCAGAGAAAGAGGAGATGAGTATGAAATGTGAGGAATAACTAGTCAGTATAAGATCATAGAGTATGTGGAGGAGAATAAAGAGGAAGAAGACTGGAAAGAGTAATGAGGAAGGCTATGAAAAGCCTTAAAGGTCAAACAATATGCTTCTTTGGATATTTGATCCAAAAAGGAATAGGGGCCACTGAGGTTCATTGTTGGGGGAAGGACATGTGATGGGTAGACACTGTGAAAATCAATTTGTTAGCTGATTGAAGAATAGGTTGGAGGGGGGAAAGACTTGAGGAAGGAAGACCAATGAGATAGCTTTTGCAAAAATCCAGTCATGACTTTAGGGGGACCTGGCTAGGTCCTCACCAGCACTATGATGGTGACTGCGTGAGTAAAAAGAATGAGTATATATGAAAACTTTCATGGAGATAGAAATAACAATCTTTGACAATAAATTGGATTTATGGGATTAGTGTATATGAGAAGCCAAAGGATGGCACTGATACTGAGATTTCAAACATGGGCAAGTGGAGGGTAATAGTGCCCTGCGAAAAATGTGTGTGCGTGTGTGTGTGTGTGTGTGTGTGTGTGTGTGTGTGTGAGTTAGTAGAAGGTAACAAGTTTATTTTTGGTCATATTCAGTTTCAGATGCCTACAGGATATCCAGTTCAATCTCACAGAAAGATAATTGTAAAGGTAGGACTATAGCTTAGGAGAGAAAACAAAATTGGATATACAGTTCTAGGAATCATCTGTATAAGGATGATAATTAAACCCATGGGAGCTGATGAGATCAGCAATTGAGAGTATGGCGGAAGAAAGTGGGCCCAGGAGAGAGCCTTTGGGAACTTTGATGGTTCATAGATCTTACATAGATTAAAAAAAAAAAGAAAAGACTAAAAGGGACAGTTAGATAACCATGAGAGTATAGAGTCATTAAAACCTAGACAGAAGAAAGTATCCAGGAAAAAAAAAACTAGAATGTTAATGGCTGCAGAGACATCAAGACAGATAAGGAGTGAGAAAACTGGAATAGATTTGTCAGTTAAGAGATTATTGATTATTGTTAGCTTTCGAAAGAGTAGTTTAAGTTGAATTGAGATCAGAAGTTAGATTGCACACAATGGAAAAGAGAATTAGAAGAAAGGAAGTAAACACACCCTGCATGGATGGTTTTGATGGGAGTTTATAAGACTATTCGAGAGATATAGGATGAGAATGGTGGAGGTGTCAGGATCAACTGAAGGGATTTTTCCCCATGAAGGAGATACATGGATGGGTATTTTTGTAGGCAGCAGGGAAGGAACCAATTGATAGAGATGACTAAAATTTAGAAAAAGAGTAGAATGAGGGAGAGAGATCTCATCACCTTTTTAATATACCTTAGGTGATATAGTAATTATTTGTCCTTTGTTCTTGAAGAGGACCATGACATCATGGAGAAAATGCCATGCCATTCAAGTGAATTTAATTGCAGGAGGGTTATGTAAAGTTACCAGCCTCACTTTCTCCTCCAGGGCCATCCAGTGGCCAGATGTTCATCAGGAGAAGTGGAGATGGCCTTCTATACCTTAGCAAGGCCTCATGCAAGGTAGCATGAAACTTTGAAAGTAATTATTATTTGAATAAAGAAGAGTTCACAGAAAGGAGTATAGCAAAAACAATGAACAATTTGATTATATGAAATTGTAAAAGAATTTGCACAAGCAAAACCAATGTAACTAAAATAAGAAGGGAAAGAATTGAAGAACATTTCTGCATTAAATTTCTTTGGAAAGTATCTCATTTCTATGAGAATTTCCATGTCTATATCCATGAGAAATGAATTAAATTTATAAGATTAAGAACCATGCCAAAAGATAAGAATAGTCAGTTTTCTAAGGAAGAAATAAAAATTATTAGTAGCCATATGGGAAAAAATGCTCCACATAGCTAATATGTTTTAAAAGCAAATGAAAACATCTTGAAGTTCCATATCACAGCCTAGCCTGAAACCACAGCTTTGTCCCGGAGGTGGCTGGAACACACAAGCTGGGCCCTGGCTGGAGCTTTGGGAGAGCAGATCTGCAGTGGCTGTGGCAATTTCCAGAATTATCAAGCCATAAGGGAAAAAAAAAGGATTAAGTGAAAGGATAGTGGAGCTCAGCTAAATTGGGGGAGAAAAGCAAGTCTGGCCAAATCACCTCCAGGGCAAGGAGGCTGCAGAAGCTGAGGTCTTGCACCTGCCTCCGTACTGCCACTCCAGAGCTCTTGGACTGCAGACTGCAGGGGGACCAAGCGATCATTCAGAGGCCAAGTGCTCTCTCATTGAGTGGCCTGGATCCAGATTGCTGTCTTGGGCAGGGGTCCTGGGGTGTCTTTTCAGTGAGCTGGAGGTGGGGAGGGACCTAGAAGCCTCCAAAAACCTCCAGCAGCTGGGAAAACCCCAGCAATTTCAGACAGAGCTTTCCCCTCTGAAAGCAGAGTTCCACAGAGCTAAAAAAAAAAAAAAAAAAGAAAAAGAAAAAAGAAAAAAGAAAAGAAAAGAAAAAAATTCACTGACCAGCCAGCCATGAATAAGCATAGGAAGCAAAGTAAGAGCAATAACCAAACTCTGGATTCCTTCTTTGGGGAAAAGAAGGATCAAAGCAGAGAATGGGAGAAAGACAACACAGTCAAAACTTCTGCACCA
Organism: Pseudochirops cupreus; assembly: GCA_028627135.1. Lineage (NCBI taxonomy): Eukaryota > Metazoa > Chordata > Mammalia > Diprotodontia > Pseudocheiridae > Pseudochirops > Pseudochirops cupreus. Next base: position 145,138,664 of record CM053583.1, read on the forward strand.
AAAGCTTCCAAGAAACATGAAGATTGCCTAAAAGCTAGACATCAGCTTAAAAAAGATTTTGCAAACCAAATGAGAGAAGTGGAAGAAAAATAGGGACGAGAAATAAGAATGACGCAAGAAAATCATGAAAAGAGAGTCAACAATCTGACTGAAGAAATTAACACCTTAAAAAATAGATTAACTCAAATGACAAAAGAGGGCCAAAAAGCCAATGAGGAGAAGAATGCCTTAAAAAGTCAACTTTGCCAGATGGAAAAAGAATCTCAAAAGCATTCTGAAGAGAATAATTCCTTCAGAATTAGAGTGGAGCAAATGGAAGCAAATGAATTTATGAGAAATCAAGATACTATCAAATAGATCCAAACAAATGAAAAAATAGAAGGCAATGTGAAATATCTCCTGGAAAAAACCACTGACCTGGAAAACAGATCCAGAAGAGACAATTTAAAAACTATTGGACTACCTGAAAACCATGATCAAAAAAAGAACTTTAAAGCATCCTTCAAGAAATTCTAAAGGAAAATTGCCCTGATATTTTAGAACTAGAAGGCAAAATACAACTTGAAAGAATTCACCGATCACCTCTTGAAGAAGATACCCAAAATAAAACTCCTAGAAATATTGTAGCCAAGTTCTGGAATCCCCCAACCAAGGAGAAGGTGTTGCAAGCTGCCAGGAAGAAACAATTTCAATACTGTGGAAACACAATTAGCTTAACCCAGGATCTAGCAGCTTCTACATTAAGGGATCAAAGGGCTTGGAATATGATATTCTGGAGATCAAGGGAGCTGGGATTAAAACCAAGAATCAGCTACCCAGCAAAATTGAGTATAATGTTCCAGGGGAAAATATGGTCATTCAGTGAGCTGGGGGACTTTCGAACATTTTTGCTAAAAAAACCAGAACTGAAAAGAAAGTTTGATACTCTATCACAAGAAGCATGAGAAGATAAACATGGAAAAGAAATCAAAAGGAACTTATCAAAGTTGAACTATTTACATGCTATCTACCCCCAGAGACAGTAAGTGAACTCTGAGAGCAGATTGAAATGTATTTTTAAAACTTTATTTGTCTTTCTCTATTTTTTAACTTAATTTCTTCTACAGTCACCATCACAGCCCAAGTCTATGTCTTAACTGCTTTTTCAGGTCACTTCTTTCTCTTTAATCCTTTGCCTACAGCCCTCCCTAACCTTCTTCAAGTAGCACACATATGGTCACAAAAATTGTTTGCTACAAATATCCTTATGATTTAGATACTGGACAAATCCAATTGAATTGGATGACATTCTCTTTTTCAGAAATCTTCAGTGAGTACTGTGACATCTAAATAGTTGGAGAGGCATAATTTCTGGATAATTAATAATTTTATTAATTATGGCTAGTGAGCAACTGATAAAAGAATGGTCATTTGGCTATTTTTCATAAATCAAAGACCCCTAATGGAATCTGGAATCTGGAGTTCCATAATCAAATGTTATGAATGTGTATCTATCCATCCATCTATCTATCTATCTATCTATCTATCTATCTATCTATCTATCTATCCATATATGCAATTATTATTATTATTATTGACTACATCCAACTGGAACTTGAGATACACAGGCACTGCAGTTGGGAGATCCATCCTGCTTTTTTTTATTTTTAACAATCTCATAGCCTATTATTAAGCATATGGCCTCACATTCACCACAATTGAATGCAGATGTAGCTAATGTCGACAAAAGGCTCTGGAGAATAGCAAATAACTTTGTGAATTAACCACAATCATCGAAGTATGCTGGCATACTCAAGAAAGTAATATACTCCACTACCAGGGCTGGCAACCTGTAATGTAGGCCTTTCCAAAAGGATTCTGAGGCTGCCAAATAACATTGAAATGTAGATTCTGAAGAATATTTAACCTAATAGTATAAGATTATTTTTTATCATCTGGCACTAGGCATTTAAGCTATGTTTTTCATTGTCAAAGCACTTTACTTAGATTAGAAAATTAATCCTGGCAGTCCCATATGGCAAGTAAAATATTTGCACCATTTTGCATTTAGTGTGATAACTGATTGAATCATGGCAACAGAATGACTAGAACTCAGGGAATCCTGACTGTTCTGTGTTCAAACTTCTCAGTTCACAAATCATGATTTTATATGGATTTTTTTTTTGTATTCCAATTTGTTTGTGTTGGTTCTGTTATTTTCTGAACTATGAAACCATATTTCAGATTGCCTTAGAATGGGTTTGCAAGACAGAATAAACATTTTATGTATGGGTTTTTTTTGCACTCTTGAAACATACAAAATATGAATGGATATTTACCTGGCATGTAAATCATTAAGAGGTAGGCAGGTGGTGAAGGAGAAGGTACTGAACCTAGCACAACTTCTCATTTGGTTTACCTGTATCAACACTCTTCTTGCTTGAATTCAATGTCCACACAACTGCCAAAATGATTTTGATGAAGCATAACTCTGAGCACATCATTATATCTACTCTACAACACCAAAACTCCTATATTTGTCATTTAAAAGCTCTTAACAATCTGGCCTCTTCCTCCCTTTCCAATATTTTATGTATTCACCCTCTGTGATCCAGGCATGCCAGCTCATTTGTAAGTCTGCGCACATTAAATGCTATTTGTTGTCTTGTATCTTTGCTCTGACTGTAGTGTAGTCATGGAATTGACTCTATCAGTGACCTCTACCTTTTAGAATCCCTGAAGTCCTTCAAGACTCAACTTAAGTGCCACCTTCTACACAAAGTCTTTTCTTATTCCCCTTATTCATACTCCCTTCCAAATCTAACTATGTGTGTGTATGTTTATACATGTGTATGTACATATACCTACACATACATGCATATATCCATATGGGAGTATGTACACACAAACATGTATATGTGTACATATAAAATATATGTATATACTGTGTACGTATGTATACATATATTTTGTGTACACACTCATACATATACACAGAGTCAATGAAACCAAGATTAAAAGGGAAGCAGAAAGCTAGGGAACTGTTTTTTACAGCAAGTATCTCTAATAAAGGTATCATTTCTAAAATATATAGAAAATGGAGTCAAATTTAGAAGAATACAAGTCATTCCCCAATTGAGAAATGATCAAAGGATACGAATAGGCAGTTTTCTGAAGAAGAAATTAAAACTACTTGTAGTCATATGAGGGAAAAAAGCTCTAAATCACTCTTGATTACAGAAATGCAAATCAAAACAACTCTGAGGTACCACTTCACACCTATCAGATTGGCTAATATGACAAAAAAAATAAAAGAAAATGATAAGTTTTGGAGAAGATGTAGGAAAATAGTAACACTAATGCATTATTATTGGCATTGTGAACTGACCCAACCATTCTGGAGAGCAATATGGAACTGTGCCCAAAAGGTTATAAAGCTGTGTATACCCTTTGATTCAGCAATATGGTTACTATGACTGTATCCCAAAGACATCTTAAAAAAGGGAAAAGGACTTACGTGCACCAAAATATTTTTAGCAGCTCTTTATATAGTGGCCAAGAATTAGAAATTTAAGAGATGCCCATCAATTGGGGAATGGTTGAACAAATTGTGGTATATGAATGTAATGGAATAGTATTGTTCTATAAGAAATGATAAGCAGGCAGATTTCAGAAAAAATAAAAAGACTTACAGGAACTGAGGCTGAGGGAAGTGAGCAGAACCTGGAGAACATTGTTCACAGTAACAGCAACACTATGTGATGGCCAACTCTGATAGACTTAGTTCTTCTCAGTGATACAATGATATAAAATTCCTAAAAATTCCAAATGGAATATAGTATCCACTTCCAGAGAAAGAACTATGGAGACTGAATGCAGATCATAAGACACTCTTTTCTCTATTTTTCTTTTTTATTTTTTGTGGTTTTTCACTTTTGTTTTGACTCTTCTTTCTGAGCATAACTAATGTGGAAATGTGTTTAATATGATTGTATGTGTATAGCCTATATCATATTGCATTTTGTCTTGGGAAGGGGGAAGGCAAGGGAGGACAAAATGGAACTCACCAATATGAAAGTGTTGAAAACTATCTTCACATGCAATTGGGAAAAAAAAATAAAACCCTTGGTGGGGGGCAGAATGCAATCTCCTTGAGGGCAGGGATCAATTGTTTTAATTCTTGGTGCTTTGCACAAGACTGGACGCATGAAAACTTTTAAGAAATTCTTTTTTCCATCCTTCATTGAAACCTGTATGACCAGAGGCAAGTGATTTATCCTCCCAGAATCTTCATTTATAAAATGACAGAATTGAACTTCTGCAAAACCTTCTTTCTCTAATAAATAAGTTCACTATAATATTTGAAATTGACACTTTGCCCTACAGCCTAATTATTTGTATTTATATAGAGAAGGGGATCTTGTATTGCACTAACAACAGTGTCTGCTGATTGGATAACAGAAACTAATAATCTGAAATTGCATCATGAATATGTGCACATTTGTGTGATAGCATAATCCAATATTTCTTTCCTTAATCTTCTGTTCTTTATTATATTCATTTCATTGCTTTTTGTGTGGCATTAGGCATTTAATTCCATCTTCCCAATTACTAAATTTTATTGACTCTCAGTCAGTAATCAGCCTTAAAGACTGATTCTCAGTGTTTAGAAAGGGAAGCTGTACTTACTTAGAATCTACTGTGGCTTCTCAATCATAAGTCATGACAGATTTATGTGATTTCCTTTTTGAAAGTGTTACAAGGGGGCAGAGCCAAGATAGTGAAGTAAAAGTAGGAACATGCTTGAGCTCCCACACCAACCACCTCCAATACCTGTAAAATATGGGTCTAAACAAATATTAGAGCTGCAAAGCCCACAAAGTGACAGAGAGAAACAAATCTCCCACTGAAGACAGCCTGGTGGGCCAACAGGTAGGGTCTATTGCACTGTGCTGGGATTTGAGGGCAGTCGCACATGAGCCACACAGGCCCAGAGCTGGGATGGCCATGACCTTCCTGTTCCATCAGCAACAGGGGTTCATACATTCTGTTTTTTTTACAGAGGCTTAATTTGAAACTAAGTGATAAGTACCCCATAGCTTGGCAATACAAAGGGATTAAAACCAAGAATAACCTACCCAGCAAAATTGGGTATAATGCTGCAGGGGAAAATGTGATCATTCGGTGAAATAAAGGACTTTCAAGCATTCTTGTTGAAAAAACCAGAGCTGAACAGAAAATTGGACTTCCAAATACAAGAAGCAAGAGAAGCATGAGAAGGGAAACAGGAAAAAAAAATCATAAGGAACTTATTAAAGTTGAGCTATTTATATTCCTACATGGAAAAAATGATCATTATAACTCATGAGACTTTTCTCAGTACGATAGTTGAAGAGAATATATATGTATATATACAATATGCATATATAAGTATGTATAGGAGGGTGTATATGTGTATAAATACATATGTGAGTGTATGTACATGTGTGTACATGTATACATAGACAGAGGGCAAAGGATCAGTTGAATATGAAGGGATGACATTGAAAAAATAAAATTAAGAGGTGAGAGAGCATTATATTGGGAGAAAGAGAAAGAGAGAGACAGAATAGGGTATCTCATATAAAAGAGGCAAGGAAAAACTGTTACATTGGAGGGGAAGAGCAGGAAGGTGAAAGGGAATGAGTCAACCTTACTTTCATTGAATTTGACTTAAGGAGGGAATAACATGCAACTCTCAATTGGGTATCTTACCCTACAGGAAAGTAGGGGGGAAGGGAATAGGAGGAGGAATGATAGAAGGGAGGACAGACTGGGGAAGAGGGTAGTTAGAAGCAAAGACTTTTGCAAAGGGACAGGGTCAAAATTAAAAAAATGGAATAAGTGGGGGGTGGGATAGGATGGACGGAAATTTAGTTAGTCTTTCATAATATAACTACTATGGAAAAGTTTTGCATAACTACATATGTACAACTTATTTTGAATTGCCAATCTTCACATTGGGCTGGGTGAGCAGGGAATATGGGAAAGAATTTAGAAATCAAAGTTTTATAAACAAATGCTAAAAAAAAAATTGTTTTTTACATGGTACTCGGAAATAAGATATACAGGCACTGACATATAGAAATCCATCTTGCCCTGCTAGAAAATTAGGAGGTAGAATGAGGGAGAACATAAGAGAGAACAGATTGGGGGAAGAGGTATTTAGTAGGCTCACTGTATAGGGGGTGGGGTGTAGGGGAAAACAGGGGGAAACTTTGTAACTCTAAATCTTGTGGAAATGTATGTCAAAAACTAAAAATAAATAAAAGAAGGAAAAAAAGATGACAAAGATAAAATAAATAAAAAGAAAGACTCATAGATCAGAGGAATGTCATAATCTTACCTGAATTTCATATTTCACCAAATGCCTTATGGATAAGATGGAGAATTTTACTAGATAATGGTAAAATGTAGGTGTGTATAGAACTGATTGGCTGAATCCAAAAGAGGAGCAATCGATGAATGGATCTCCAATGAAGTGATCTACCATGTGACTTTCCAGGTATTCCTGCAAATTCAACATCAATATTTAGTATGTTTATCAAATTTGAAGATGACACAAATCAGGAAAGGAATGGAATATAGGTAATAGAATACATAATCTCTAAGGGCTTCAGACCTATGGGAGGGTCTGCTGAGAAAACCATTACTATGTTGTGGGATACTTAAAAAGAATGTAGGATGTATTTGAGGGTTCATAATCTTGCAATAATTTTTAAATGAATCTATTGTGATTTCTCTTGTTTTTGCACCTGATTCAATTATTACAAATAAAACCACACACTTGCAATTATGTCTGTTATTTGAATTTGCCCAACAGCTTTCATGATGTCATCTGCGTGCTTTTTCTGTGAGTTCAGTGGTTACAATTTTACCAAGAGATAAATATCTGGACAATTTATTTCAACAAAAAGACAAATCATTGTGTGGGTATTTTCAGTAGATAGACATGCCATAACACATTTCAATTTATTCTGCATTTATCTTCTTTGTATGAAATTATTTGTGTGTTTTCTTCCCCAATAAACTCCAACATTTTTAGAGTAGGGACCATCTTCTTCCTTTCTTTGTTGCCACAGAAATTAGCACAGTGCTTGGCACACAATAAATGCCTGCTGACTTGACATGACACCACCTCTGCCAGACTCAAATCCTTCATATGTAAAGAAAAAATAAGACTAAACCATATTTGTCCTTCAATTCTGGCTTTTTATGAGACATTATGCAAGGCACCTGCTTGTCCTGTTATTCCAAAGTTATCTGCATGGATAAAGTGACTTTTAAATTTAAATCATTAGAACATTAAGGTGAATAAGATTGCTATTCATGAGATACTTCTTTGTTTGGGAGATCTCAATGCTGTGTCTCTTTGATTAACTAGGTAGCAAGTCATCCACTTACCATCATTCTTTATGACTTTTGTTCCTGCTTTCCAGGAACAGAATAGATCCAGGAAGATGGCCCATCTAACATACTGGTGTATTTTCCTCTGAAGTTCTTGATGCTTACTAGTTGTACCTCTCTGGGCAGTCACTTAATTTCTCTTGACCTCAGATCCCACATCTGCAAAACATGGATAATAACAGCACCTGATTTTTAGGGTTTTGTGAGGCTCATATGAAATAACATACATAAAATATTTTTCAAACTTTAAGGCACTATAAAGGTGTTATATATATTATTATTAATTTTATTACCAGAAACAGTTCACTTGACCTTCCAGTCAACTGTAATTTGAAAGAGTTGCTGATTTGCACTGGAAAAAGGAGTTTCTGGAACAGGAGTTGACTATCACAATTAGAGCATTCTCTGTCCCCTCCCCTCAAAAAGAGATGGTCACTTATAATACATAGTATTTCACATATTTTTATATAATAATGTGTGGGTAAACTATTTTATCATATTTGGAAAAGTTGATTTCTACTTGTGAAAATAATTTTACATGACCAAATTGGCTGTAGCAGAAATCTCAAAGAGGTAGATGTACATCAATAGCATTTCTCCTCAGGTACATTAAATTAATTGAGCATATTGAGGCTTCTTCAGCATGACATTTTGCTTGTAAATGATTCATGTTGAGTCCCAACCACAGTGAACAGCAAACTTTCACCAGAAGCAGATGGAAGAATGCTCTTGGTCATTGGCAACCACCTCAGGTTCAATAAGGAGAAACTGAAGTTCACAGGAAATTGACTACAATCTGATACTGGCCAGATTTGATTCACCTCAGGTACACCATTCTCCTGAGGTAACATTCAACACAAGCAGATGGAAGACTATAGGTGAACTTTAACAGGCATTTAAAAATCAGCTGTCACGATGGTTATGAAGCCTTTAAGGGAGCATTTGGGGTAACTTCCCCACTAATAATGTTCTCCTCCCGCCCAGTGAAGACACCAGGAGTGTCATAGGATTTGATGATTTAATTATTATGTGGTTTTGTCAATAAGAAACATTCTCAAAGAAAAATAAACGTCTCAATATAATTTGAATTAGTTGAATCCTAATCTTTGCATGACCTATGTTTTCTCTAATTAACTGCTATTTGTAATATATACTCAGGTCTCCCCCATTATTAAAAATTCACCAGATTTCCTTCACCAATCCATTTTTCTTTCTTTTTTTACCTCTGATCTAAACATTCTTTGTTTATGCCTTTTATCACCACTGTAAATTTGATTTATATAATTTTACAGCTGATAGGGATTAATTAACAGATAAATCAGTCCCACTCCCTGTGTAAGTGATGAGAATCCTTAGGTAATGGAAAGGAAGTTCTTTAGAATGAACTACTTTGTTTCTGTATCCCAGCACCTAAAACAGTGCCTAGCACATATGCCTATTAAATGTTCATTAAATAAATGAGTGTTTGATGGTAACATATAAAGATAACTCTACTGAAGCATATGAATCGTGAACTATGAGCTTGTTTTATTTTGTTGGTGATGGATTGGCACGAATTCACTTCCTTTCTTTTCCATGGTTTCCTGTGATCAGCACCATGAATCTATGAGACAGCATTGCACTTGAGATTATGTTCCAGTGACAAACTTAATTGACTTGTTCAAATATAAAACTCAGAAGTTTGGCCATATTGGCACATTATTTCTCTGCAGCAAACCAATTCTTCTACATTGATCAAAGATATAGTTACAAATTGTATTGCTTAACTTTTTAAAATCAATTCCTTTTCTCCAAATCTAAATGTAGAAAAGTAAAATGAATGTTGTAGAGTTATAGTTACATTAGTTAACATGAATTTATAACATTTATTCATGCTACACTATAAACCTAAGGTCTAAAAGAAATTGGGCCATTCCTCTAGAGTAATATTCAAAATAATGTTGTGTTTTAAGGCTTTGAATTCTTAGTTTTCCATCCTTAGCTTTGACAAATGATATCATGATGTTAGCAATTATGGGAAGGACTAATGAATATTTTGTGGACAAGTAAAATATATTTGTCAGCAAGCCAGGGAAATGAATGTATGATTAATCTGGTGAACAGTTTACCAGGGGGAAAATAAGAATATAGTAGTATTCTGAAAGTAACAGAAACCTTGCAGAACCATTTCCTAAGAGAAAGGTAAGTTTTGAAAACTAAGCATCAGTTTGTTTTACAGAGATATTTTCCATATATTTTCTCTTTGTTTAATAATAAACACATGATGGTTAATTGACTAAGTACATGGAATCCTTCCTATGCAGATGAAGGCAACCTTTATATAATCGTACTAATATTTAAGATATTAAATTATCCAAATATATTATAGACCTTAAATATTACTACTTTATTCTGCTGTGGGATTTCTGTGTGTGTGTGTGTGTGTGTGTGTGTGTGTGTGTGTGTGTGTGTGTGAGTGTGAGCACTTAAACAAAAGGCAAGGTGATAGCATTGTACATGAGAGAATGGAACTGCTAATTCTTGTGAACAAAGTATGTTTTATTTTTGAAGCCTTTAATGAAGAATCTGATAATCATTTAACTTCCATTTGAATCAATTTTAAGGAAACATAAAAGGATAATATGGTAAGGGGAAAATATGATATACATAAATTAATATCCCTGTTAAAATGAGTTGCCTATGATCATTTACTCCATTTATATAGTTCCCTGTAGATATTTAAATTATATTAGAAGGAATTTATAAAAATTAATTGAAGTTTAAAGATCATTTAAACTTTACTAGTTGTTAAAATAAGTGTTTCACTTTATAGCACTGATGATTCTTCTTATTTTCTGTTTACTTTTCACAAAACTATGATTTCAGTGTCTTAGGGAACTCCTTATAAGGAACTCTATATACCAATGTCAATCCATACATGCTTTTCATTTTATAGCTTTATATGGTTGCTGTGACAATGACAGCTTAAGTGACTTGCTTAAAGTCCCCAAACTATTTTGTATCACAAGTTAGACTTTGACACAAGTCTTCCTCACTCCAACATCAACTCTCAATCTCAGATAACATACAGCAGTTTCTCTTCTCTTCAATGGTAATTTTAAAAAGGAATTCCCATACTATTCAGATACTAGAATCTTCTCTTAATTTTCTCTTTGAATTTGAATAAGTAATTATCCTTCAGAGAATTTATAGTGCCTTTCAGTGTCCACATGTTTATGTGTGTGAATGTGTGTGCATGTGCATGTGTTTGTGTTGTGTGTTTGCTTCTCATGATGTTCCTCTTTTTACCTACAACATTTTATCTCAGCCAGTTTCTTAATATATAATGTAGGAAAAACATCAATTTCCCATATCAATTATACATGCCTAACTGATAGATGATGCAGACAAAACTTTATGAAAGTTATCCAAAATGCATGGTTACTCTTCAGGTAAAAGAGATTCAAAGAAAAACAAACAAAGCAGAACATATAAAAAATCCTTCTGGTACTTCGTGTTTATAATGCATGTTGGTTTTTTTTTTTTGTTCTAAGTTGACTGGGAACACTCATGATATAAAGCTCAAGTTGCATTCATGGTAACTATAAAGCATTCATAAATAATTATTCCCACCCCAACCTCCCAGAAGAGAAAGAAGTGATAGAAATTTATCATGTTTTAAGTTCAGTTTTGGATTTACCAAATTTGATTTTCTTAATAAATAAGCAGTAGCAAAATATCAATTGGTACTATTTGGAAAATCTGCTTCCTCAATGAAAATCAGTTCCTTCATATAATTAATTACTAACTTTAGTGGACATGCTTTGTTCGTGTTAGATGAAGAAAAAGAAGAGCAATGGAGAGCAGGGAAACAAACATCAGTCTTAGTTGTATATATTCTGTCTCTTTCCCTCTACTTATTATTTATTTTAAATAGAAACATTTCTTTAGTTATCTAGACACATATACACATATAATATGTGTATGCATATACATATATGTGTATATATATATATATACACGTATGTGTATAGAGGAAAAGATACAATAGTAGGCCATTAAAGCTTTTTGATTGTTAGAAGTTTAGGACTTAGCATTTTGGCAGCTGTGTGGGGGATGGGTTGGAGAGGAGAGAGGCTTAATAACAGTCATTATGGCTGTGCCTCCAATTATAATCACTTTATTCAATGACCAATAGCCCAGTTTCATTAGCATAGGGCTTTTGAGAAGTAGGGAGTCCTTCAAGAGAACTTGGGATCAGAAAGAAAACTGGACTAATAGATACTTTGGAGTTTATTTCATCAGCAAAACATATGTACATATATGCATATGATAAATTACATTTTTGCAGCACAGTTAAGGAATCAGTAAGTGCCATAGAGTTTGGGTGAATAAGCATGATATATACACCTGATCTTCTTTGCCTCCAGAGAAGAAAGAGATCTCTAGTTATTAGTGTTAATGATTATTTGGAGGAGGAAGAAAAGATGCAGATTTAGTGGAGTTGAGCAACTTGTTTCCAAAATTCTGGTGGAAGCAGTTGCTAGAATCACTGATCTATTAATTGCCTCTAGTACTAAAATCCAATAAATCATTGAATTGAAAAAATAAATGCCAGCATAGATTTGGCTGCTACTTTGTTGATCCCTAGCGGAAGGGACAAATGCTTGTCTAATGTAAAGAAACTGGGCCATCTGGCTTTAAATGTCTGGGACCTGCCTAATTGCCCAGACAAGTTGGATTCAAGTTTTATACAAAAATGCTAACTTTTCATCAAAGAAAAAGAATGCTGAGTAAAATAATAATAATAATAATGTAATAAAAAGGTGTTTGCTGAATCAACAATGAATTAAGTAAATGAAATCATTAAACAAACCACTTTGAGACTCTTATTTTTAATGATTATGCCATGAACTTCTTGTTAATAGGAGGAGTTAAAGGCATTTCAAATCCATTGTTGATTCTCTAAACATTGGCATCTTTAGTCTAGCAGAAAGAGTCCTAGACTTAGAACAGTCACATTGGTTTCAACTTTCATCCCATTGAGTGGTGTAACATGGAGAAAGTCAATTAAATTAGTTAAATCAATCAATCAGTATGCATTTATAAAGAGCTGGAATATACCAGTCAGTATTAGATGAACTGAAGATATGAAGACATATTTGTTTACTGTCGTGGACCTTACATTCTATTGTGGTAGACTCCATGTACATGTGTATACACTCATATGCATATAGACAGATACACTTGTGTATGTTTGTATATGTACATAAGCAGATTTATACAAATACATGCATGCACGCATACATACATACATGTGTGCACACACACACGACAAACAAGTAAGGAAAATTAATTGTTATGGGGCAGGGAAGATAGCAGCTACAGGGATCCAGAAAACTTTCATGAAGAAGGTATTGCTTAAAGTAGAGTTTTGAAGGAAACAAGGAATTTTAAAAGGTTTAGTGAAGGAGAGTGCATTCCAGACATGGAAGGGAGATTGTTCAAAGGCTTGCCAATTGTGAGGTGCCAGGGTAAAAAAGATTACTTTGAAAAGGTTATAGAGTTGAGAAGAGGATTAATATATAATACCATTGTTGTGGTAAATTGGGTCAGGTCATGAAGGTCTTTCAGTGTTAAATAAAAAAGATCTCTTACTGTACAAAGCAGAACTCATTTTTCCCCAATCTTCCTTTCTTCCTTACTAATTTTTTGCTATTTAGGGCACCACCATCATTCCAGTTACATGCCTATGCTCACAACCTAGGTATCATCCTTGATTCCTCAGTCTCTCTCAATCTTCTTCCTCCTTATCCAATCTGTGGCCAAGGCTTGTTGATTCTGACCTTATAACTTATTTTGTCTGTGCACCCTTCTCTCCTTTGACACTGCAACTACACTGATGAAGGCCCTCATTACCTTACACCTAGACTACTGCAAAAGCCTTCTGGTTCATCTGTCTTTCTGCCTTAAATCACAGAGACAAAGAGCCCTACCTATCCATTTTCCAGTCAAATGTCAAAGTAATCTTCTGAAATCCTGAATTTGAACATTTCATTCTCCGCACCCCCATCAATGAGCTCTAGCAACTTAAAGGATTAAATATGAAATACTCTGGCTTTCAAAAACCTTTATAATATAGCCCCCTTTTACCTTTACAATCTTGTTATGCCTTATTCCCCTCCATGTTTTCCATGATCCAGTGATACTGGCTTCCTTGCCATGCTTTGAACACAACTGGCTGTCTTCTGACCCTGAGCATTTTCTCAGGTTCTCCCCATGCCTAGGACTTTCTCCCTACTCTTCTCCCTCTTAGCTTCATTAACTTGCTTCAAGTCTCACCTAAATTTTACTTTTTCCATTCCTCCTTGCTTCCTAAGACTACTCCTATACACACACACATATACATACATATATATTAATATCTTGTTTGTATACAGTTATTTTCATGACATCTCTCCCATTTACTGGGGTAAAAAATATGCTCTTACCCTGAGAGCAAGAACTGGGTTTTTTTGTTAGTTTGCTTTGGTTTTGGTTTACCTTTCCTTATATAGCCAGGACTTAATACAGTGCCTGGTACAAAGCAAATGATTCATTAATATTAGTTAAATGATTGCCTGGCCAACCCTGCTGGTAATAGAAAGTGAGTGAAGGGAATAGGAGGGAGACATATTTAGAATTGTATTTTTTTTAAAAATCAACTTTGTTTTTCCGTGTTAAACAGATTAGAATAGGGCGAGACTCTAGACTCTAAAACCATTTAGCAGGCTATTGCAACTTAGCCCAACATAGAAGTTATAAGGGCTTGAACAAAAGTAGTAGTCATGTTAGTAGAGAGATTAGGAAAAATGTGAGAGATGTAGCAGAGGTGGTAAAGGCAAGATTTCACAGCTGATGCGAGATGAAGGATAGTGAGAAGGTAAACCTGACTGTTTGGAAGGATGGTGGTATTCTCTATAGAAATAATACGTAAAATGGGGCACACTCCATTGCACAGGATTGAGTGAAGAAAAGATATCACAAATAAATAGCATTAGTTACTTATTTGTCTATTTAACTGCCTGACCTGGGACTCTATGAGTAAAGGATTAGGATAGTCAGGCAAGTCATGCTCTATTTAATGTTTGTTTATCCATGTCCTCCACTAATGCTGTCTGCCAATGTTTCATTGTGGCAAGGAGATATGTTTTCCCAAAGGCTATGGCAGCTGGATACAAGCTCTGAGACATCCTACCAAGTTGGAAAGCAATCAGCCACAGGACTGGGGGCACTAATCATTGAAATATTATCTACTAAATAAAATTTTCCTTTTATTTAACTCTTAATTTCTTTTTGTTCTTTTTTCTCTCCTTTCTCTCTCTCTCTCTTTCTCTCTCTTTTTTCTTTCACACCATTCACAAAATCATCTACTAAGATTATTTGAAAGAATTAGGATCTCCATTATGAGACAGAGTGCCCAAAATGATGGGATAATAAATCTATTGACATATTGAAATATAATTTATAGATCATCATGCTCTATAAGAAACATCTTTTGTAAAGCAATTTTAAAATATCTAGAAGAAAATGCAATGATAAAGGAGATGCTTGGGAGTTTGTCTTTTTTTCTTTTCCTTCAATTTGAGAAAATTCAACAAAGAATTTTAAATAACATTTCAAGAAGTCTTTACTAAGAGAAATCAACCTAGTTAAAAGAAAATTTTGAAAATATTAGTTGGGGTTGCTGATGGCTCTTGAACAGAATGGAATTGAATAAATTCTAGGACTGACTCTCAGGCTCCCAAAGATAAAAATTCAAGTGCCCATCACCTGAGACAGAATAGATGTGTGCCTGTGCAATATGAGGTCATTAATATATCTATACTTTATAGTGTTTTTAATAGTAATGGATGTTATATTTTGTCAAAAGCCTTTTCTAAATCTATTGAGATAATCAAATGGTTTCTTTTAGTTTTATTGTTGATATGATCAATTATACTGAGGGTTTTTCTAATATTGAGTCATCCTTGCATTCCTGGAATAAATCCTACCTGATCACGGTGTATTTTTCTTGTGAAAAGTTGCTGTAGTCTTTTTGCTAATGTTTTATTTAAATTTTTGCCTCTATATTCATGCAGGAAATTTGTCTATAATTTTCTTTCTCCATTTTGTCTCTTCCTGATTTAGGTATCAGTACCATATTTGAGTCATAAAAAGAATTTAGTAGGACTTTTTTTTTTTTTTTACCAATTTTCCCTAAGTATAAGAATAATGGAATCAATTGTTCTTTAAATGTTTGATAGAATTTGCTAGTAAATCCATCTAGCCCTGGAGATTTTTTCCTAGGGAGTTCATTGATGATGTGTTTGATTTCTTTTTTCTGAGATGGAGTTTTTTAAGTAATTTACTTCCTCCTCAGTTAATCAGGGCAACTTTTAATTTTGTAAATATTCATCCATTTCACTAAGATTGTCAAATTTATGTGCATACAATTGGGCAAAATAATTCCTAATTATTGTTTTAATTTCCTCTTCATTGGAGATATATTCACCCTTTTCATTTTTGATACTCCTAATTTTGTTTTCTTCCTTCTTTTTTTTTTATCATATTGACTAAAGGTCTATTAATTTTATTATTTTTTTCATAAAACCAGCTTGTAGCTTTCTTCATTAGTTCAAGAGTTCTCTTAATTTCAATTTTATTAATCTATTCCATTGATCTACTACTCTATTCCTCAGCCAGTACCAAGTAGTTCTGATGACTGCTGCTTTATAATAGAGATCAAAACTTTTTATGGCTGGGATACCTTCCGTAGCATTTCTTTGCTTTAATTCCTTTGATATTTTGGATCTTTTTTTCTTCCAAATGAATTTTGTTATTATTTTTTCCAGCTCTATAAAGAAATTTTTTGGTAGATTGATAGGTACAGCACTAAATATGTAATTTAATTTAGGTAAAATTGTCATTTTTATTGTATTAGCTTTTAATGAGATCTATTTTTGCTTTTGCTTTATCTGCAATAAGAACAGCTACCCCTGCTTTTTTTTTTTTTTACTTTACTGGAAGCATAATATAGTCTACTACAGCCTTTTACCTTTACCTTGTGTGTATCCCCTTGTTTCAAATGTGTTTCTTTTAGAGAGCATATTGTAGGATTATGTTTTTTAATACGTTCTGCTCTTTGCCTCCCTTTTATGGGAGAGTGTTGCTGCCTATCTTACCATACTCAGGTCTTTGGCTGTCTCTGGCTGCATTCAATGCATCATACCCTGGACAGAGCACCCACACAGACTCAGGATCACTTCACACAGCAAGTCTTTATTGTAGCAGATTACATCTTCTCTTTCTCTCCTCTCTCCTCTCTTACCTCACCCCCAGACCTTATCTTTTATAGGGTTTAGTTATCACATGCCCCAGCAACAGTCTTGTCCTATCAGAGAGGAGACATGTCCTGTTGGGTGGTGCATGCTCAATACAAGCCATCTTATCACGGGAAACATTCTGTATCCAGACAGTAACTGCAGAACACACACCTGGGTGTCTCAAGTCCTGAGGCCCTTTTTATGTTCTTGGGACTGGACAGCTGCTTTAAGGCAGTAACAGGAGAGTTCATCCCATTGACATTCACAGTTAAGATTACTATCTATGTCTTTCCCTCCACCCCATTCCCTCCCCTGTTTATGTTTTTGTTTTTTTCCTTCTCCCTTCCACTCCTTAAGAGTTTTCCTTTTGGGGGGGGCGGAGCCAAGATGGCGGCGTAGAAGCAGCAACATATCGCAGCTCTCACATAGCCACCCCAAAATACCCATAAAATAGGACTCTAAACCAATCCTGGAACTCCAAAACGCACACAAAGATACTTCCCACTAAAGTCAGCTCGGCTACGAGGAACCGTATCAGCACTGCGAACCGAAACCAGCCTGGCCTGCA
>CM053583.1:145156479-145183743 GCA_028627135.1 Pseudochirops cupreus
GGGAGAAAATATGTAACTCAAAATCCTGTGGAAAGGAATGATGCACACTATAATAAAATTTAAAAAAAAATAAAAAAAAACTTTAAGTAACAAGTTTTTTTTCACTTCCTCCTTCTCTAATCACTCCACATGGAGCAGGGAAGCAACTCAATACAGGTTACACATGTGTAGCCATTTAAAACATATTCATAATATTCATGTTGTGAAAAAAAAACAGAAGGAAAAAAACTCAAGAAAAATAAAGCAAAAAATAATTTTCTTCCATCTGTATTCCGACACCATCAGTTCTTTCTCTTGAGAAGAATAGCATTTTTCATCATAAGTCATTCAGAGTTGTATTAGATCAGTGTATTGTAAGAATACCTAAGTCAGGGGCAGCTAGGTGGCATAGTGAACAGACCACCGGCCCTGTAGTCAGGAAGACCTGGGTTCAAATCCATCCACAGACCCTTAACATGTACCAGCCATCTGACCTTTGTCAAGTCACTTAACTCCAATTGTCCTGCTTTTCCCCCCTCCAAAGAGAAAAAAAGAAAGAAAGAAAAAAGAAAGAAAGAAAGGAAGGAAGGAAGGAAGGAAGAAAGAAAGAAAGAAAGGAAGGAAGAAAGAAAGGAAGAAAAAAAGAATACCTAAGTCATTTCTAGCTGATCATCTTAACGATATTGCTGTTACTTTGTCCACAGTACATTTCACTTTGCGTCAGCCATGCTACTCTTTTCAGGTTTTCTTGCTCATCATTTCTTAGGGTACAATAGTATTCCATCATAATCACTTACCAAAACTTATTCAGTCATTCTTAAATTGATGGAGATCTCCTCAATTTCTAATTCTTCCCTCCCCCTCCTCAAAGAGCTGCTAAAAGTATTTTTGTACTTATACGTCCTTTCCATTTTTTAAAAAAAATTTCTTTTGTTATATAGGCTTGGTAATAAGAGTGGTAGGTCAAATAATATACATGATTTTATGACCCTTTGTTCATATTTCCAAATAGTTCAATAAAATAGTGAATCAGTTTGCAATTGCACCAACAATGCATTAATGTCTCATTTTTTTCCACATTCCCTACATTTGTCATTAAACTTTTCTATCCTATTGTATAATCTAATAGGTCTGAGATAGTACCTCAGAATTGTTTTGACTTGAATTTCTCAAATCAATAGTGTTAGAATAGTTTTTTCACATTGCTATAGGTAGCTTTACTCCATCTGAAAATTTATTATATCCTTTGATTATCTTATTTTTATAAATCTAACTTAGTTCTTTATAGGTCTTAGAAATGAGCCTTCTGTCAGAGAAATAACTTCAATTTTGTTTTCACAGTTACTATTGCTAAGTGAATTTTTGTGTTCCTCAGAATTTATTCTGTTCTCTCTCTCCTTTCACTTTGTCCCTCCTAAAAAGTGTTTTGCTTCAGACTAACCCATCCCCCAATCTGCCCTCCATTCTGTCATCCTCCACCTCTCTTAAACCCTTCCCCCCTACTTTCCTATAGGGTAAGATAGATTTCTATACCCAATTGTGCATGTATGCTATTCCCTCTTTGGATGATGGAATTCATGAAGGAGCTTAAAAAAGTTCCTGCTTCCATTCTTCAATCTTGGCTCAGTGCCCCTCCCCTCAAAGTTTTAGGTTTTTTTTAACATTTGTTTTAAAAATTTTGAGTTCCAAATTCTCTCCCTTTCTCTTTTCCTGCCCTTTCCCCCACATTGTGAGAAAGAGCATCCTGCTCTTCCTCTCTACTCTAAAAGTTTATCTTGTCTCTTTTTATGTGAGATAATTTACCCTATTCTATCTTCCCCTTTTTCTTTCTCACAATATATTCCTCTCACCCCTTAATTTTAGTTTTTAGACATCATCACTTCATATGCAACTCAAACCTATGCCGTCTGTATCTATATCTATATCTTTATCTATCTATCTATCTACTCTTTCTAAATACCCTAATAATGAGAAAGCTCTTATGAGTTACAAATATCATCTTCCCTATAAGAATGTTAAGAGTTTAAACTTATTAAGTCCCTTATGATTTCTCTTACCTTTCTACCTTTTTATGCTATTTTTTATGCTTCTCTTTGAAAGTCAAAGTTTCTATTTAGCTCTGATCTTCTCTTTGGAGTTTTTTTTTTTCATCTTGAACTAAATAATAATCTGCTTTTGATTTTAGTCATCACCTATTTATTAGTGAGTTTATATATTTTATTTTAACTTCAGTATTTTATGGTGGTGTAATTAACATTCAATGACTTTCTACCTCTAAAAATCCAGTCATTATCTTTTTTTTTATTTTGTGTGAGATTATAAAATATACTTTCAAATGGACAAATCAAAATAGCTGAATGTAGAAACATGATGTAAATTACTGGTTTTTTATCCATGAGGATTTCTTTTAAAAATTGAAAATAGAAAAAAAAATTGAAGGAAGAGAATGAAACTATCAATACAATAAAAGTATAATTAGGCTTTCATTTTATTTAACATTTAATTATTTGACATGTGTTTTGCAAATCATTTTATCCTCACAACATCAAACCTAGGAATTAGGTGCTATTAATATCTTTATTGGACAAATGAGGAATGTGAGGCAGACATAGTAAGTTGTTTGTTCATGCTTCTCCAACTAGTAAGTGTCTGAGGTTATATGTAAACTTATATCTTCCTTACTTCAAGGCCAGTGCTCTATCTACTAAGACTCCTACCTGCTTATATCATTCCAACATACAACTATGAACAAATCCACTTATGCAGGGATCTATTTGCTTTCTTTGTAAAAGTTCAGTTGCATTGAACTGAGAACAAGTGCTCTGGAATGCAGGAAAAATAGTTATATGAATGAACAGAGGTCATTATAATACATAAATTTGAAATTTTCATAATGATTTACATATAGTCTCATATTGCTATTTTTCTTCCTGTGCTCCAGAGACTCTCTTCCATTAAATGAACTTCTACCCCATGGCTTTCTACCCAGATGAATGAGTTCTACCCTGGTACCTCCATTTGAAGAAACACCTACAACAGTCATACTCACTTCAAACCAAGCTCAGTCCATGATTGCCCAGAGAACCACACCATCTTGTCTTTCCCTATTCCCTCCAACGTGCTTTTCATGTCTCTTCTACGTATTCCCCCTATCGAAATGTAAACTCCTTTAGGACATTAACTCTCTTTTTGCTTTTGTTCGTAATCTCTGTGCTTAGCACATAATAATCACTTCATAAATACTACTTATCGTTGTACGCCACAAAAACTCTATTAGGCAATCCTGTTATCATTCTCATTTTACAAATGAGAAAACTGAGGCTAATAGAGGTGAAATGATTTCCCAGAGTAATACAGATACAAACCTATGAACATGGAACCAAAATTCAGATTTCCTGACTCCATCTGCATTACTCTACCCATTCTATGTAACAGCTAGGTGACCCTGGTACTGATGGGCTCAGATTGAGGAGACTGGTGAAAATCCCATCATTACTGTTGTTGACTGATGGTGTGTCCTTAGGCAAGTCACTTCACCTCACTGAGCCTCAGTGTCCATTTTTGCAGATAGATGTAATACTTTTATTCCTACTTTGCGTGGACATTATGAAGGAGCTTTTAAATTTTAGACCTATATAATTATAAGCTAGCATGAGAAAATATGGCTGGGTTATGATTCCTGTTAGTGTCAGGAGTACCTACAATGATAGATCTGTCAATTCATTTAAGTATAACTATTATAACTATATATCTAATGGTGGGAAAATGAAGTAACAATATATCGTAGAAGAGATTGGTTTTGGATTTAGGAGATATAGGTTCTAGTAAACCAGCTCTACTTTGAACAAGTTATTTAGTTTTATTCAACCATTTTGCCTTTCTGTGTCTTACTTTGTTTCTCTGTATTAATATATGACTTCTATTTTTATCTTATAAATAACTTTCTTAGTTGACTCCTAAATTATCTCTCAAGTCCCTTTAACCTCTGAATCTATGAGGTTCAATGTGTAAGCATGACTCTATTTGTTATGGATAGAATATTTTCATTACAACTTTTGCTTTTCAAAAAATT
Source organism: Pseudochirops cupreus (assembly GCA_028627135.1). NCBI lineage: Eukaryota > Metazoa > Chordata > Mammalia > Diprotodontia > Pseudocheiridae > Pseudochirops > Pseudochirops cupreus. The sequence continues at coordinate 145,160,531 of CM053583.1, forward strand.
GTTATCTCCCTTTGAACAATTTAATAAATTACTAAATGAACCTTTCACGCATGTTGAAAACAGACATGTATACACACATATATATATGAATTCATACATATAAACACAAGCACATACATTTGTATACATATATACCCATACATAATCATTAATTATCTCCACTTTTTGTAAGAAAAAGTTCAACTTTCAATTTGAAGTTTGATTTTTAAAAATGAAACAAAGAGCATCTTAAGTAACTCAAAGAGCATCTTAAGTAATTGATAGAGATAGTAAAATATTGAAAGTTACTTGACTTATCCAAGGATCACTGATTTACCTAACTGAGAATGTGTTAAGGAAGAGTAAAAGACTAAATGGAGTATATAAGACAAAGAAGTAGCTTCAACTTTTCATCAGTAGTCACATTATGGCTGCTGGGATGGGATCCTCAGAAAATCTGAGGCCTTTGCCTCCATATACACCAAGCCAAAGGCTAACATACCCATAACTAACTATTTTAATGATATGTATTATTGTTATGTGAATACAGTGCTTCAGAATGTGACTTTAATTCATACAACTTTCATGACCATCCAGGTTTCCTTTTGTTTCTTCTCCTTCCAACTTACATCCAAATGTATAATGTCATTTTCAACTCAGTCATAATTCACAACATCTGACATCTTTCCTTTGTTTTGTTAAGTTTGGAATTTCATGGAAAATAGATAAAAATCTTGTGCTGAGTTGTTCTAACTACAGGGTTTATTGAATGATATATAAACTATCTGGACATATTCATGTGAACAGGAACAGCACAAGCTGAGAGTACCCCTTCACTTCACAATCAACCTGAGTCCTCATTTTGATCTAATTTAAAGAGTGAAGTTCTATGATTATATAACTCAATCGCAGGCAATCGTTTTACTTCTAGACAGCAAATGTATGTACTGCAGATGTAAAGGAATTGGTGGATTTTATACTAAACTATATAATCTAGAGTGAGCAAACCCCAGCTTCATCAGAATACTCCAATTCCAAATAAGAGATAAAGTGGTATTTGGTAGCATGAATAGTCATTCATTAGTTGAATACTCAACTCAGAAGCATAAGAACTGAGTTTAAATCCCAAGTCTGCAAATTATTGTCTGTGCGACCTCAGTACATCTTTTTCTTACTTTCAATCACTGGGAATTTTGAGTGAAGGTAAAAATTACTTCATGAACCCAATGTAAAATGGAGCCACAAAATTTTAATGTATTCAAAAATGAAATAAATGACTCAAATTCCCAATAAAATCTTATTCTAATGCCTTGTTGTGCCATGAAGGGGAGACTGCCTCCTTGAAGTCTCTATCTATGAAAAAGCTTCCTCTGACTACCAAGCAAACTGAATATGATCTAAGTAAAAGTGCAAAGATGGACTCAGTGCCTAATTAGGACATGCGGAAAGCTTGATAATGAAATGACTATGCATCATGCAATATTTGTCCATAGCTACCCAGACTAATAAAAGCATCTCCCAAGAACTAGAGGGGCCATTTTCAGTGTTGTCCATGGGATTACCCAAAATAAATAATAGTGTTAGAGAGATAGAGCCAAGATGGCAGAGTAAAGGCAGGGATTTGTTTTAACTCTCCCCCAAAACCCTCTCTGACAAGAGCTGCCCCTAAACCCCTGAAGCTTGGTACAATGAGCCCTCTACAGTGGAAGAAGAGCTGCAGTGTAACAAAGACTTACAAGTTCACTAACAGGCTGGGAAAATAAGCAAATCACAGAAAAAACCCTCTATATATTCAAAATTACTATGGTGACAAGGATTATCAAAACAAACACTCAGAAGTTAGAAAAGTCAAAACTCATACATCCAGATCCCTCAAGAAAAATATGAATTGGTCTCAGGCCATGAAAAGACTCAAAATGGGTTTTGAAAATAAAGTAAGGAAGGTAGAGGAAAAATTAAGAAGAGAAATGAGAGTGATGCAAGAATATCATGAAAAATGAGTGAACAGCTTGGTAAAGAAGTCACACACACACACACACACACACACACACACACACACACACACACACACTGAAAAAAATAACGCCTGAAAAAAAACTGACTAGACCAAATGGTACAAGAGGTCAAAAAAGTCAATGAGTAGAAGAAAGCAATAAAAAGTAGAATAGGCTAAATGGGAAAGGATTTTCAAAAGTTCAGTGGAGAAAATAATTCCTTAAAAATTAGAATGGAGCAAATGGAAGCTAAAGACTTCATGAAACATCAAGAAACAAATAAAACCAAAAGAATGAAAAAAAAAATAGAAGACAATTTGAAATATCTCATTGGCAAAATAACTGACCTGGAAAATAGATCCAGGAGGCATCATTTTAAAATTATTGGACTACCTAAAAGGCATGATCAAAAAAAGAGCCTAGACATTATCTTTCAGGAAATAATCAAGGAAAACTTCCCTGACATTCTAGAATCTGAAGGTAAAATAGAAATTGAAAGAATCCACTGACTACCTCCTGAAAGAGATTCTAAAATGAAAACTGCCTAGAATATTATAGCCAAATTACAAAGTGCCCAGGTCAAGAAGAAAATATCACAAGTAGCCAGAAAGAAACAATTTAAGTATCATGGAGTCATAGGATAACACAAAATTTAGCAATTTCTACATAAAAGGATCAGATGACTTGGAGTATCATATTCTAGAAGACAAGGAAAAATGAGTATAATCTTTGAGGGGAAAAAATGGATGGACATTCAGTGAGATAGAGACTTTGGAACATTCTTTTTTTTTTTCTTTTTGGAAGGCAGTTGGGGTTAAGCGATCTGCCCAAAGTCACACAGCTAGTAAATGTTAAGTGTCTGAGGCTGGATTTGAATTTTGCTCTTCCAGACTTCAGGGCCAATGCTCCATTTACTAAGCCACCTTGCCACCCCACTTTCAAGCATTCTTGAAATTAAATAGAATTAAATAGAATTAATTAAATAGAAAATTTGACTTGAGAAATTGACTTTGTAAATGAAAGAGTCAATAGCAGGATAAAAACATAAAAAGTAAAGGGAAATGATAAGGGATTTAATAAATTTAAATAAATTTAAACTGTTTACATTCTTTCATGGGAAGATTATATTTCTAACTCATGAGACCTTTTTTTCTTATTAGCATAGTTAGAAGGTGTATATATAGACAGAGAGAATAAGTGGGAGATTAATATGAGGGGATGAAATTTTAAAAATAAAATTAAGGGGTAAGAGAAGAAAGTACTGGGAGCAAGATGGGGAGAGGTAGAACATGGTAAATCATCTCAAAGAAAAGAGGCAAGAAAAGTATTTTATAAGGGAAGGCAAGAGAGGGGAGGTAAAGGGGGAGTAAGTATGCCTTACTTTCATCAGAATTGGCTCAAAGAGGGGATAACATACATACTCAGTTGGGTATAGAAATCTATCTTACCTAAAGGAAGGTAGGAGGAGAAGAGGATAAGGAAATGAGGGCAGTAATAGAAAGGAGAGCAGATTTAGGGAGGGTATAATTAGAAGCAAAACACTTTGGATGAGGGACAGGGTAAAAGGAAAGAGAATGGAACAAATGGAGGAATAGGATGGAAGGAAATACACAAAGCAATAATAATTGAAGAAAAATTTAAAGCAAGTATCTCTGATGAAGGCATCATTTCTCAAACATATAGAGAACTGAGTCAAATTTATAAAAAAATAAGAGCCATTCCCCCAATGGATAAATGATCAAAATATAGGATCAGTTTTCAGATGAAGTAATCAAGGCTATCTCTAGTCATGTGGAAAAATGCTCTAACTCACTATTGAGTAGAGAAATGAAAATTAAAACAATTCTGAGGTACTACCTCATACTTATTAAGTTGTCTAATAAAACAGAAAAGGTAAATGACAAATGTTGGATAGAATGTGGGAAAAATAAGACTTTTATGCATTGTTGGTGGAGTTATGGAACTGATTCAATCAATCTGTAGAACAATTTGGAGCTATGCTCAACAGGCTATAAAATCATGCATACTCTTTGATCTAGCAACACCACTACTAGGTCTGCATCACAAAAGAGATTTAAAAAATAACAAATGAAAAGGACCTATATGTACAAGAATATTTACATCAGCTCTTTTCTGGGAGTAAAGAATAAGAAGTTGAAGGGATGCCCATCAACTGGGGAATGACTGAACCAGTTGTAGTATGTGATTATGATGAAATATTATTGTATTATAAGAAATGATGAGCAGAATGCTCTCAGAAAAACCTGGAAAGGATTGCATGGGATAATGCCAAAGGAAATATTCTGAATACAAAATTTCAGCAATACTGTGAGATAATCAACTGTGAAAGACTTAGCTATCATCAGAAATATAATGATCTGAGACAACTATGCATGACTTATAATGAAAAATGCTATCAATTACAAGAGAAAGAACTGATGTTATATCAATACAGATAGAAGCCTAATTTTTTTTGTCTCTATTTTTCTTTAAGTTTTTTTTTAATCTCTCTTTTATTTCACTGCATGACTATTGTGGATATGTTTTACATGAGTTGAACACGTTGTAAAGCCAAGCAAGAGTGGCACTCCAGAGGACTGCTTCTGTGAAACTTTTTGGGTTCTGATCATATAGTATAGTGAACTCTCTATTTGTTTAGCAATAAACTAAAATGAAATATTCACAGAAAATAAAGTTAAACATTCACAGCATTATAACATAATAACTCATTACTAAAGTGGCCACATAGTTTTAAACAAAAGACATCATTCAATAAGTGACAATCTGAATCAATCAATATGAACTACCCATCTAAAGTCTTCTTTCATCTTGATTGGAAACTGGCTTCCAATAATCCTTAATTCAATTATCCTTAAGAGGTACAAAGTACAGAATACAAAGGACTCTTACTCCTAAGTCACTTTGTCTTAATCTCAGTCAGCAGGTAGTATCCAAGTGAATATCCTTTCATCTTGACTGGAGGCTAACTTCCAAACTCCATGGCTTCTCCTCAGCTCTTGCCTAAATTCGCCCAAGTGTCACCTGGATTCACAGGTAGGCAGCTCTCAGTTCCTGGTCTAGCTCCTGGTCCATCTACACCCATCAAGCTTAGCAGAGCTGCAACAACATTCATACACATTGCCAGCACCATCATCAATTTACTTTCTGCCTGTGAAATCAACACAGAACAACAGACAGGGCCTCTGTTTGAGAAATCAACACAAATCATCAGAAAGTCCCAGGACCTCTGAAAACATCAGTAAAACCCTCCTTCAGGAGTTTTGTAAACAGCAGGAAAGTCAACTTCTGGCTTTTCAACCAGCAGTAAGATCTTAGGGCTTCTGTAACAACAGTAACATCCTCTTTCAGCAGACAGATGTCACAAAGTAACATCAACACAGACAGACCAAATGCTGGCACTGCAGCCATCCTTCTTCCCAGTTCTACTCAGTCCCAGCCGTGCTTGAGCTTTTATGTCATCAGCTCCCTCCTGTTCTGCCCTTCTCTTACACTCTTCTTATTCTGGTCTTTGGCAAGTTCTTCCCACTGTGGGCTTCACAGGTTCTGTTTCAACAAAGACTTGATACAAACAGGAGTGAAGCTCAAAGGCACTTGAGGAGCTGAAAAAAGGAGCTAAGTGCTTCAACAACAAAAACAAGGAGCTAAGTTCTCCTTTGCTTGCCATTACACATGTATAACTCATTTTTTAATTGCTTACCTTCCCAATGGAGGGGATTTGGGGAGAGAGGAAGGGAGAGAATTTGGAACTCAAAGTTTTAAAGCTGAATGGTAAAAATTGTTTTTACATGTGACTGGGGAAAAATAAAATACCAAATAAAAGCTAAAAATGTAAAAACTAAAAAGTAAATAAAAGATAATATTAGGGCCAGATGATAATTGACATGTGAACTTACTACATACGTTAAGTTGCAGAGCATCAGGATAAAAACAAAGTAATACAGGTAACATACTTGACCTAAAGACCCGTAAATATTGACAAATGTACCTATATGCATTTAGCACCAAATTCACTATTTCGCAGTAACAGAAAGAAGGTTCTTTATAAAGCCACTTTATCTGAAATTTTAACAAGACTGAATGAGGATGTAAAGCTGTCAATTTGTTTAATTTATTGTCTTTCTTAAAGAGCCTATGGTCTTTTAAGTGAAAGCCTATTAGAGAATGGAAATTGCTGCCTGATGCAAAGACAAGAGCAGAATACATTGAAAGGTCTTTTAATGATATATAAATTGGAACATCAATAGCTTGCTGAGTGGAGTCAGTGCTTGTAGCTGAGCAAACTAGTCTGACATAAAGCCTAATTTTAATATATAAAATTTTCAACCAAAGACAAATATATGTTTATACATGCATACATACACATATACACACGTGTATATATAGTACACAGGCATATTTTATGCAAATATGTATGCATGTGTTTGAATATAGCATTTGCATGTTTGGACACATACATACATACAGATACATATATATATATATATATATATATATATATATATATATATATATACACATATACATAAGTACATACATTCTGCAATATCTTTCATGATCTAAACAATGCTTTTTTTTTTTAGTAGATGCTCAATAAATTTTTTTTTGAATGAATGACAGTGCGATTTTCTGAGTACATACGATTTTTTTTAATTTGGAAAGGGAATTTTATCAGTTTTCTTTCTCATTTTAATTCCTTAATTTGGCAAACTGATGTCTCTCCAAATGTGTGTTTTTGTGACAAATCAACTTTCATGATAGGAAAGGAAATAGAACTGGGTAGAGTAGAGGGTGGGAGGAAACTTGTGGATCTAAATAAGATTTACTGAGTTATCTATTTTAGAACTGACCCCCACTTGATGTGTACTAGAAATGTGAGGTGTCAGAGGTCTTTGGAAGTTGGAGAACAAAGAAAAAAAATGAATGTTTTTTCAATTTTCCCATTTATACACAATTTTATACACAATTCTCCTCATCTTAACATGTTAAATTCTACATCAATTTCTTGATTTTTCCTAATTCCAGGTAGTGGTTCTTAATTTGTGGTCTATAGATCATTAATCGTCTATGGATAGATTTTAGGGGAGTTGGTATGTTGAATGAAAAACAAATTACACCTCTATTTTAGTATGAAAAATTTCCTTTTTATTTTATTTTACTCTTTTTAAAAACAGTCTTAGAAGAGGCACATACATTTTATCATAATGAGAGTAGGGACTATAAGCAACAACAGGAAAAAGTTTGTCGACCTTGTTGTAAGGCAATGATTGCTTAGCAAGCAGAATGTAATCTGATCTAAGATTTGAGGTCTATGATCATAATATTTGACTAAGAGGACAAAGAATCAAGAAAGATCTGGTTTACACCTTAGCTGGTACATTGCGTGTCTTATCCTAGATATAGGGGTCTTTATAGCCTTAATTAGGATTGAAAAACTTTCCCAGAGTCCAGGGGCTCATATGTCACACAACTGACCATATTTCTTGGTAGGTCTCATGGTGAAACAAAGTGCAAAGATGCCATTGTTTGCTCATTGCCAGAATTTCTGATTTCAACTGCTAATCCTGATGAGCTAACATCCATACTCTAATACATGCTATAGGTACAGTAAAAATATTGATATTTATCTATGGCTTTTTCCTTGGTATTTCATATATGAGTTACCAGTAAATTACAAGTACATGTCTATATATCTATGTACAAGTGCATCTGTCTATTTATCTATGTTCAAATATAAGTATATATTTCTAATAAGAAACATCAATTTGTTTACATTTAGAAAAGAATAATGGAGTTTGTAGTTGCAAACACACTAAATGTAAAATACACCCTTACAAATACTATGGATAAAATCATAAAAACCATGAACTAAATATTGTGGGTGAATTTTAACACCTATTGTTTCAGGATGTTTTGCCACAATGAAGGGATAGATATATATAAATATAGATTAAAATAATATGCATACTTCAGAATATGCAAATCCACTTGAATTTAAGTCAAAACATATTGATGTGATCACATTTCATCATAGTTTTATGGCTTGCTCCTTGAAAAGGGAAAAAATAATCTAATGAGAAAGATGCTTGTTGTGATCTGATGATGCACCTGTGATCTCCTCAGCGCCCTTAGAAGACATTTCACCACCACTGATGATGATGATTGCAAATCATATAAGTCTTTTCATTCTGTGCTATTCTCACCTTTATCATTCAATAGTATCTCCATAGATTACATAACTATTATACATTAGACCTTGCCCTAAGTCTTCGAAGATTTCAGAACTAACAATTCAATACCGAGGTCGTCTATTTTTCTGTATGAAGAGTTCAAGTCCATTTCAAATCACAAGGGTTCTTGATATTTTTTTCTATGACTTTTTTTTTTATTTTTGAGTACATAGGAGGTTTCTTAGTTTATTAAAAACTCTTACTTTATAAAAATTTATTAGTTTATTAATGTGTTAATATTGTGTCACTGTTTTAGTTCATTATTAAAATATTAATCCATGAAAATTCTTAATTTATTTGGTAATAAATCCTTAATTTATTGTTGGTAATATGATTCATCCTTTTCTCATCTACCATGTATCTTTCCATTGCATTTTGGTTCAATTGAAAATTTTTGTCTTCCCAGGACTTTGCTGTTCCATGATTGCCTACAATGGAAATCAAAATGAAATACTAATATTTTAAAACTTGTTTTATGAAGGCAAGAATTGATTTGGGATGATTGTATTAAAAAAAACAGTTTCCTAAGTGCAATATGCCTATTTCCCTAGTTCCTGGTCAGTTATAGGCCCATCCCATTGTACATTTCCTTTCTCTAGTGTAATTGAATTGAAAAGCTAACTTTAACTCTATGTGCTATCACGAAGTTGAATGTTGTATTCTGGGAAAATGTGTATTCTTCATCTACTTGTTCTTTGCAGTGTAAAGCATTATATTTCCTCTTGAGTGTTTAAGAATCTCATTTTGTGGGGCGGCTAGGTGGTACAGTGAATAGAGCACCAGCCCTAGAGTCAAGAGTACCTGAGTTCAAATCCAGCCTCAGACACTTAACACAAAACTAGCCATGTGACCTTGGGCAAGTTGATTGGGTTACCCAATTTGGGGTTATCCAATTGCCCTAAAAAAAGCAAAAAGAAAAAAGAATCTCATTTAGAAAGACAAAACAGGCTCATAGGAAAGTCCAAATAATGCAGATTATCTTGAGATTCTTTATGAAACTGGAAGGTAGAAAATAAAAATAGGTAAAATAAAATAAATATGTTAAAATTGCAAAAACAATCAATTCCCATCTTTGATTACAATAGAAACACATTTGGGCACTTAGAACCCAAAGTAATGTGTAAGGGAGTGAAAAATCACACACATACACACACACACACACACACACACACACACACACACACTGGAACCTGAATGAGCGGTTGAACTTGACCAAACACATCTAGAACAAATACACATGGAACATTTAGGGAAAGTCGTTGACTTAGTGGATAGAGCACTTGGCCTGGAGTCAGAAAGACCTAAACTCAAATCCAGCCTCAGACACTTCTTAAGTGCATGAACCTGGTCAAGTCACTTGATCTCTGATTGCTTGCCGAAATAGATCCACTGGAGAAGGAAATGGCAAACCCCTCCAGTATCTTTGCTAAGAAAAGCCCTAATAGGGTCACAAAACGTCATATATGACTGAAACAACTGAACAACAACAAATAAGAAAATTCTAGACATAAAGAAGGTGTACTTGATGAACATATGGAAAGAAAATAGGTAAGATTTCAGAGTTTATTTTCTACAAAATTCCTCATCTTCATAATCATACAATTTGCTGAAAAATGTAGAAAGTGTCTTCTTTTTATTACAAAGAAAAAGATATCCAATTCAGTACAGCAAAATATAGCCATAAATGTCTTCTACAAGATTTCTTCCAAGCCTGGGAAAAACAATAAATATTTATTGGTTATTGTAATTATGAAGTTAACATTCTTCAGATTATTCTGATTACTGTCAGCTGATGCATAAAATACATAAATATATGCATTTCAAAGTTATCATGATTCTCATGAAATAAATGCAAAGACCAAATGGAAATCATTACAAATGGCAAGTTTCTCTAGATCTTTCTGTTTGTGGATAAGAAGGACTCCTAAAAATATAAGGGAAAAAATGCTTTGTTCTAGACTAAATGATCATTTGTTTGAATGGAAAACTTAGAAGCATTTATTACAAAAACAAATATGGGGCACAGCTTTCATGACATTAAAATGTTGTCCTCTTCTGGGTAAGTGGAGTCTTTTTTTAAAATGAAAAGCCTAGAAAGATTTCCAGAAGAGCAGCAACTACAGTGCTGCCCACATTGTGTCACCCTCAGTCCCCTTCACAGAGTACCTGTCATCCTCCTCACTAGTTCAGTTATAGGCCTCTGTCAGGATGTCTAGAATAGTATTTCTCATGAAGCTTTTTTCAAATCATTTTACGGAGAGACTACGCATTGCAGGTAATCAAAGAGTTGTTATTTATACATTCTTGATATTGACTTCTGTACAAGTAACTCCTGTGTGACAGTAATGAAAGAGAAACAAGCAAAGGTGCTGGAGAATGCTCTGGGTGCCAGAATTGCTTTCTCAGTTGTGGCCTTCATAGCAGACAGTAAGCACCTTGTTGGCATGCCAGCCAAATGACACACTTTCATCAATTCAAACAAAACATTCCGTGCCACCAAGCACATCATTCATTATGATTTCATGATCAACATTAAAAATGTTCCTTTCAAAACTGTCCATTCCTCTAATGATGATGTTTTTGTAAAAGCCCATGGGAAGCTATATTGCCCAAGTGAGGTAATTTGTGTTGATGAGGATGGAAACTATAGAAAATTGTCTAGTGAAATAAAAACTACAGAAAACTGTCTAGCGATATAAAAATGTTGTTGTCACTGTGCCTACCTGTCAATGATTCTCAATGGCAAATCACCAAAGATGTTGGGAAAATGGCTGGCCTTAATGTATTTTGAGAGATTAACAAGCCCACAGCTGATGCCTTGCTATCTGAAGACAAAATTATTGCTGTATATTACTTAGATGATAGAACGTTTGATATTTCTGTCCTGGAAATTCTGAAAGGTGTATTTGAGATGAAGTCTACCACTGGGGATACTTTTCTAAGAGGTGAAGATTTTGACCAGGCCTTCCTTGGTCTAGCATATTATTAAAGAGTTCAAGAGAAAGACAGGACTTCACCTGACTAGAGACAATGTGCCTCTTCAGTGCCTATGGGAGACCTCTTAGAAGGTTAACAGTGAGTTTTATGTTTTTGCACAGACTGTCATCAATTTGCCACGTCTGACTATGTATACTTTTGAGCCCAACCACTTGAACAGGAAATTAACCCAACCTCAATTTGAGGGGATCATTACTGATGTCTTCAGGACTATTGCTACATGTCAGAAGGCCATACAAGATGCTTAAGTCAGTAAAAGCAATATAGGAAAAGTCATCTTAGTTGTTGGCACAAGCCAAGGTTCAGCAGACAGTACAGAAACTGTCAGGCCCCTAACAAAACTGTCAATACTAATGAGACTATTATTGGAGTTGCCATTCAGGGAGGCATGTTAGCTGCTGATGTCACCTATGTGCTAGTTCTGGATGTCACTCCCCTTTCTCTGGCCATTGAGACATAAGGAGTTATCTTTGCCAAACTAGTCAAGAGGAACACAATTATTCTTACTGAGAAGAGTCAGGTGTTTTCTATAGCCACTGATGGTCAGATACAAGTGGAAATTAAAGTGTGCCAGAGAGAGCATGAGATGACTGAAGACAACAAGCTTCTTGGACAATTTACTTTGATTGAAATTTCACCAGCCCCACATGGATCTCCATAGATTTAAGTCACATTTGACACCGATGCTAATAGGATTGCATATATTTCTGCAAAGGACAAAGGCACAGGATGTTAACAAAAAAAATTGTGATCCAGTCTTCCAGTGGGTTAAGCAAATATGAGATAGAGAATGGTTATGGTTAAGATAAGGTTAAGAATGCAGAGAAGTATACCAAGGAAGGCAGGAAAGAAATGGGAAAAAAGAATGTGTAGAAGTTGTCAGTATGGCAGACGGAATTATTCATGATACTGACACAAAGATAGACTAATTTCCATAAACCACAAAGACCAATTTCCATCAGTTGAGTGCAACAGATTAAAAGAAGAAATCTCTAAAATGAAAGAGCTCTTGGCTGGCAAAGATAGTGAAACAGGAGAACTATCAGATACACAGCATCTATTTTCCAGAAAGCATCATTAAATGTCTTTCAAATGACACATAAAAAGATCTGTGGGAGAAGGCTCTGGAAGTTTTTTTTTTTTTTTGGAGGGCAACTGGGGTCAAGTGACTTGCCCAAAGTCACATGGCTAGTAAGTGTGTCAAGTGTCTGAGGCCAGATTTTAGCTCAGGTCCTCTTGACTCCAGGGCCGGTGCTCTTTTCACTGGACCAACTAGCCACCCGGCTGTGGAAGTTCTACTTCTGGAGAACAGAAGGAAAATGAGAAGGAGGTGAAGTAACAATGTCAGCAGTTAACCTTGATTGCAGCAGAAATTAGAAATACACACATACACACACACACATACATGTATGCAGGTGTATTTGTGTATACATACATACATACATATATATATATATATGTAAGGAGCTTAAGGAACTTACTGGGAAGAAATGGACAAAATTAAGTTTTACTATGTTTTTGCAGTATTCTATATGTAATATCCTTAATGTGTAGATCTAGTGAGTATTAGATTAGTAAACTATCATTTTACAGGTAATTCAAATAATACAAAGTTCTAAATGTTCATCCCTAGTCTATCTTTATTTTCCAGTTTCATGTAAAGGGGGAGGGGAGGGATCTACTGATCATTATAAAGGCTTGACAGAATTTTCTGCAGCAGTAACTGCTATTATTACAATAGGTGTCACAAAATGGAGGGAAGAGAACCATGATCCTTAAAAGACTCAGAAGGACAGGTCCTTCTAGTTAGCTTAGTGCTGGTCTGCTGTGAATGTTGGACTCCCTTATTCATAGCCCTTGCATGACCAGATGCATTGCTAGAAAAGGAGAAAATAGACTGAAAGAGATTGTTCTACTTTGTTTTATCTAGATCTATTCCTTTTTAAACAGAGTGATTAATGAGGCCCTTCAGTTTACCCAAAACATCCTGTTTTCTCCATCCAGTTTTTCTTCTAGCCTTTGCTTTGTCTACCTACTACCTTAATACTTGTTCTTTTGATCCATTCTGGATTATTAAAGAAAACAAAAATATGAAAAGAAAAATAATGAATTAAAAGACTAATACTAATTTTGCATAAAACTAACCTTTAAAAGTTTATGTAAATTCAGTCAATCAATTCACATGCTTTTATTAAGCAAATATTATATGCTAGACCAAGGGTGGAGAGCCTGTGGCCTTGAGGCCACATATGGCCTTCTAGATCCTTGGGTGAGGCCTTTTGACTGAGTCCAAGTTTTGCAGAACAAATCCTTTCATTAAGGAGATTTGTTCTGTGAAATTTAGATTCAGTCGAAGGGCCACACTGAGGACTACACATGGCCTTGAGAGCACAGTTCCCTACCCCTGTGCTAGACACTGAACTAAGCACCAGGGATGCAAAGAAAGGCAAAAGACAGTTCCTGCTCTCAACGAGCTTCTAGTCTAAAGGGGAAGCAACATAAAAACAACTATATACAAACAAGGTATGTACAAAATACCTTTGAGATTATCAGTGGAGGAAAGGTTCCAGAATTAAAAGGGATTGGAAAAGTTTCTTTCAAAAGGTATAAATTTAGCTGAGACTTGAAGGAAGCCATGGAAATTAGGAGTAGCATGAAGAGGGAGGGAGTTTAAGGCATGGGAAATAGCAAGCAACATTGCCCAGAATGAAGAGATGGAGTATCCAGTGAGTAATAGTGAGGTGATCAATGTCACTAAATTATAGAGTACTTTTGGGAGGAAAGGGAAAGGAATACAAAGGAAAGGGAGCAATGGAGCAGGACATGAATGACTTTAAAAGTCCAGTATATGATTATATTGTATCCTTTAGGTGAAAAAGAGCCCCTGTAGTTTAGTGAATGGGGACTGAGGTGACATGGTCAAATTTGTTCTTTGGGAAGATCACTTTGACAACTGAATGGAGGATACATTAGAGTGGAGGGAGATTTAAGGAAGGCCAACAACTGCTAGCTATAGCAACAGTCCCAGCATGAGGAGATCGTGACCAGCAATCAAGTGGTGACAGTGGCAGAGTTGTGAAGGGGGAATATAGGAGAGATGCCATAAAAGTAAAAATGATAGGACTTGGCACCTGATTTGATATGGGAGGGTGAAAGAGAGTAATAAGTAGGAAAAAATAAAACAAGTAGATGAAGAAAGCATGTTTCCCAGAGAATGTTATCTTATTGTTCTAGTACATTGAATAGTCCAGAATTCAGTTTCTCTGCTAAGATTTAAAGGACTTGGGTTTGAATGTTGCAACTTGGAGCCTCCTTAATTTTGGAGATATCCCTGAATCTTTCCTGTCCTTAGTTTCCTGCTCTGTTAGAGAAGACAGTTACATTAATAACCCTTAAGGACACATTTAGTTTTAAATCCGTGATTCTAAGTCATATTATTTCAAAATATCTTTAATTTAAAAAAAAAACCCTTAAGATTCTTATTTTTAAAGAAGGAAAAAGTAGCTAATACTCTGGTTTGGGATGACAGAACTATTATCCAGATCAAGGTTAAACTGTGCGTGTCCTTTTAACCTTTATGGTGAAAATTTCAAAATGGAGAAAATGACCTTTGTCTGTCTTGTGCAAACAGGTTTGTAGGGGCCAGAAGTTTTTATGAGACATGTTCAGTAAAGAAAACAAATACCTCTTCTGGCCTTTGGCAATTTTGTGGTTTTATATTAATATGAATTATGGAATAACCTGATGACTGAGTGTGTCTTAGATGCTTGCTGCAGAGCACACAATGATCTAGGCCTTTATGGGGGATGAGGCACCTGAGCTGAGCTGAAGGAAGATAAGGATTTCAATGTGTGGAAACAGCAAGAATATGTATATACTAGGCCTGTGTGCATACATAACAGAAATAGAGAGCTAGACAAACCCAGGGTACCACTTGTCCAGTATTGCTGTAAAATAGGTGAAATAGGGTAATAAGGGAGGAACACTAGAAAAAATAGGTTGAAACAATATAATGTGAATTAGTCAACACATATTTGCTAAGCACCTATTATGTAGCAGACTTTGTGATGTCTGTAGATACTAAGCAGAAAGTAGTCTCTGTTGCCAAGATACTCATAGTCTTATAGTAAAGACAAGGAAAAAAATACATGTAAAAGGGTTATATACAGAATAAACTGGATATAATCAATAGAGAGAAGTTGCTAAGAGTAAAGGAGTATTTGTAAAGACTTTCTGTAAAATGTGAGATTTTAGTTGACATTTAAAGGAAGTGAGGGATGCCAGGAAACAGAAATAAGGAAAGGGAGCATTCTAGGTATGAGGGGGATAGCCAGTTAAAATGGCCAGAGTTAGGAAATGGAGGTCTTGTCTGCAGAACATAAGAAGACCTGTATCTCTGGACTACTGAGTACAAATTAGGCGTGGTTAGATGAAAACAGATAAGACCCTAGAAAATTGGAAAAAGAAAATTGATGATGGATAGTTATGAAGGGCTTTACATGTCAAGAAGAGATTTTTTATTTTATTTTGGAGATGATAGGGAGGCACAGGAATATATTGAAAAGGTGGTGATTTAGTGGAATTTTTAGTGAAATCAATTTGTCAATTGAGTGGAGGGAAGATTGGAGTAAGAAACAGACTTGGTTCAGGTAGACTAACCAGAAGGCTACTAGAATAGCCCCAAGTGTGAGATATTGGACTTAACAATATATTAGATGGGGAGATTGAGAGAGAGTGAAGAATTGAGGGTGACACCAAAGTTGTGAGCCTGTGTGACTGAGAGTATGATGGTGCCTGTGACTGGGATGGCACCCTCAATCACAATAAAAAAGTTCAGAAGAGGTGAAAGCTTGGGCTAGAAAAAGGGGTAAATAATTAGTTTAATTTTCAACATTTTTACTCTAAGATACATATAAGACAGAGTTTCACTAAAATGAATTTTAATAGAAGGCTTAAGAATGTATTTTTTTTATCCTATAAGAAATGGGAAATCACTGGAAGTTTTTGAACAGGGGAGTGACATAATCTGACTTGTGTTTTCAGAAATGTAAAGTATTTTCTGACTTCTGAAGGTGAAGCCAAGATGACTGAGTAGAGGAAGCAATTGAACTCTCCTAATATTCCACTCTAAACAATTTTAAAATAATGCCTTAAATTCAATTCTGAAGTAGAAGAACCAAAACAAGGTCAGGGTGAGACATTTTTCCAATGTAAAACAACTTAAGACATTGGAAGTTGTGGTCTGAGACATTTAGATTGGGGCTCATCTATAGCCTATGTAATGGCAACACCAGCTATGACGTTAAATGGTGGCAACAGCAGCAGCAGCAGCTTCAGGAACTCTCAAGCTATGATAAGGGGGTCTGGCAACTCATCAGGAAGAGATTACAGGGACCCCCTGTGCTTGCACTGGGAACAGGAAAAAGGTCTTTTTGGCAACTCAATTGCCCCTACCCAATTTTACATATGTCACAGTTTAGGAGTGATTGCAGTTACAAAGGATCTGGGGCTCTTCCTGGGTAATGACTAGATCACAAACCAGGAGAGCAATGGTCATACCTCTCCCAGGATCTAACCACCTTGGAAGCACTGAAAACTTACAGACCCCCAGAACTAGCTCTAAAAATTACAGTGAAAAAAAAAAGCCTGAAGTTTGGGTCAGTCCTCACCCCACCCCCAGCCAGAGAACAGAAGTCAAGTTTAACATAAGTTCAATGTCAAAAAATAGGATAGAAAAAAATGATCAAAACAAACAAACAAACAAAAAGAACCTGACCATAAAAAAAACATTACAGTAACAGATAAGATTGAGACAGAACCTCAGAAGACTACAATGATGCCAAAACAGGAAAAAAAAAAAAGGGGGGGGGTGGGAGGTGGGCAGACAGGTGCTGGCCCTGGAGTCAGGAGGATCTGAGTTCAAATCCTGCCTCAGACACACTTACTAGCAGTGTGACCTTGGTCAAGTCATTTTACCCCAATTGGCCTGCCTTTCCCCCTCCAAAAAAAGACAAAAAAACCAGCTAAAAACAAAACCTGAAAACATATATTGAACACAAGCCCAAGAAAAATTCCTAGAAGAGCTGAAAAATGATTATAAAAATCAAACTAGAGTGGTGGAGGATAATGAGAAAAGAAATGACAGAGATGCAAGATTATCATGAAAAGACAATTAACAGTTTTGTAAAAACATAAAAAAGAAAAAGGCACAAAAATACTCAAGAAAATGACACTTTCAAAGAATTTTAAAGATCCAAATGGAAAAAGGTACAAAAATGCACTTATGAAAATAACTCCTTAAGAAACAGAATTGACCAAATGGAAAAAGGTACAAAGGCTCAGTGAAGAAAACAATTCCTTAAAGATTAGAACTGGGCAAGAAGTGTAAGCTAATGACTCCATCAGACATCAAGAAACAAAAGAGAATTCAAAGAGGGAAAAAAGAAGAAAATGTGACATCTCATTGGAGAACCATGTCTGGAATAAGAAATGGTTTAAAAAAGACTTCTGTATATACAAAGTTAGTTATTCATTGATGCCTGAATACAATGAATCTGATGCCTTTTGCTTAGAGGAGATAATTTCCATCCTGAATAGATAGCTTCACTTATAACATCCCCACCTTCCTGATTCCTAGTCCAGTAGGACCTGCAACCATTTAGTGCCTATGCAGAAAAGTCAAGAGACATAGTCTAACTGGAACAGTAGACCTGGTTAATTTTCAACTCTTTAAGTAAATTATACCCTATGTGTATTAAAATTATACCCTATGTGTATTATAAGATTTTGAAATACCTTTCACCCTCTCACTTTCATCATTCTTGTTATAAACAATCACTATTTTAACTGGAAATCCCTCTTTTCTATTCTCCTACCTATCTCCGTTGCCATTCATTTCTACCTTACTTAATCTTCCCTAGGCTCATTCCATTTTTGTTTACTATTTCGGAAGTTCCTTGTGTCAAAACCTTAGAATCTCTCTCTGCTTGACTTTGTTTACCCATCTTGCTGGTTTTTTTTTTCTGTTTAGGTAAGATTTAGTGTCTTCTTTCTCCTTTCTCAGCCTTTTTATTCCTGAGTTGCTGGAACAAGTAAAAACCTGGTCTATTTACTCTTTTTTTGAAGTCAACAGTACTCTCACTGTTAGCTTGGCTGTTACTTTATTCATCTCATACCACCTTTAAGATATTCTAAACCATTGCTATTTTTCCAAACTTTTTCACTCCACTGAAATCTCCAATTTATTTAAAACAGTAAAGCTTTTCAATTTTAACTCACTCCATTGTCATTTTCTACATTTCAAAAACTCTCTAGCAGCAGTTCTCAACCTGTGTGCCGCAACCCCTTTGGGGGTCGAACGACCCTTTCACAGCGGTCACCTAAGACCATCAGAAAACACATATTTCCGATAGTCTTAGGAACTGAGACACTGCTCCTCTATCCGTCTCCAGGCAAGTCC
Organism: Pseudochirops cupreus; assembly: GCA_028627135.1. NCBI lineage: Eukaryota > Metazoa > Chordata > Mammalia > Diprotodontia > Pseudocheiridae > Pseudochirops > Pseudochirops cupreus. The sequence continues at coordinate 145,179,208 of CM053583.1, forward strand.
GCCCACATGCAGATACACCCACATATGAATATTAAAGGATCAGGGAAATTAGGAAGATTGAGAACAGCTGCTCTATAGCTTTATCAATTTTCTCATCCTTATTGGTCTCAGAGAATGAGAATGCCTTCCTCTACCTATGAGTAGAAAACAGCAAGAATTTGTTCAAGATATTATTATGCATGGTGGGGTCAATGGAAGATCCAAATGTAAATAAGCCAGAGAGCTCAGTTCTGAGTAGGTGGGGGTTTATACTATGCAGAAAAAAAAATTATAATTATAAGCTAGTCTGGTATGCCTTCAAGGCCAAAGGGGAGTAAAGGACAAAGCTTTAACAAAAATACATGCTGGATATAGTCTACTTTATTATTTAAAAAAACTCATTCTATTAGTCACAGATATGAGTATTATATTATTTGCACTTGAGTAAACTTGCCCTTCTAAATTAATTTTGTTAACAGTAAGGAAATTAAATTCCAAATTCTCTATTATATAAAGGAAACCTTTTGTTTCAAACCATTCTTTGTTCTATCACTAGATTCTTTGTAGTCTGTCCTTTTCCTAATTTAGGATAATGATACCAATTATGATGATGATAATCACAACAATAACACCTCTCTTCCTTAGGGTGGAGTTGAAGGTGAAACAGATGCTATTCAGTCTATAATCATGATGCAAATCTTCCAGTAACTTGTTCAAGTTTGCCAACTATTATCTGAAGAGCAACAAACCATTATATTGAACATTGAGTCAGAAAGTAAGCACCAAGTTCTGCAGCACAAAAACACCCTGGTATACATAAATGTTGGGACCAATTTATAGTCAATTCAACTTTTGTAAATGAGTTTTCTACTCTTTCTAAATGAGACAAATAGTAGAAAGCATTGCCTTTAGATCTGTGGATTTTACTAGGCTTCTTAATATATTTATTTTCATAGGGAGATATATGTGAACCTATAGAGATAATAGTGACTGTACCGATCAAGGAGTGTTGTCTTCTGGTGGTTCGAATGTTTTGGTTGAATACAATATTATATATAACAAAGAATGTAATTAGATTTTATTATTCACATTATATAGAATGTAATATATATTCATATGTGTGTGAATATAAATAATATGTGTATTCATGCACCATATAGTGTACCAGGTATGATATACTGGAGGAAGCTTTGTATGGATTAGACTAGATGGCTGCTGAGACTCCTTTCAAATCAATCAAATGGCTTAGAGTTATTCAAAGTGCTATGGATCTATCTTCATCCTCAATTGTGAGTCTAGTTCACTGTCCATGTGTAACCCAAGAGATCAAAACAAACTCAATGCAATGATCACGTAATATTGTGAATCTTTCGTTTTCCCGCCCTGCCCACAGACAATTAAAAAGAACTCTTTTTAATTCCTGTGAACTACAGTGAGGAAGCTTTATACAGCACAGGATCTTGAAACAAAGAATAGAAAGTCATGTGTGAAAGAAGCCTTTGGAAGTATATCTATTGTTCGATGTGCAGGAGAATTTATAAAACGCAAGAAACACTTTAGATGAATGTAGGTCTCCTTGTTTTGGGTGTCTTTATTTAATATCAAAATTTGGCAGATCAATGAAGAAACATCTTCTGCAGTAAAAAAAAAGCTTTCATAATTTTTTTTTGGTACAACTTAAAAATAAAAAGAAGACACTCTGTGAGGGGAATTTAAAGTTGCATTTTTTCTGCTGATTTTATTATTTTTTTTACATCAACAAAATAAGATTATTATTCTTTACATATTTCACCCATGGAATAGTAAAGACTTAGTATTCTATGAAAATTATCTGCAAGAATCCACCTATCCCCTTCAGATGTATTCATTCTAAATAACTTTTTTGTATGGCAAAAACAATTCTTATAAACCTTTAATCACAATTCGAAAGCAGGTGATTGTCTTTTTAATTAGTGACTTCTTACTATCCCTACCTTTTGTTTTTGTTGTTGTTCATGGTAGAGTGTGTCAAAAATAATCAGTCTTGAAGAAGCTGTGAAAAGACAAGCATGCTGACAGACTTGACGAACATGAATATATCCAGCAATTCTGGAAGACAGTTTGAAATTATAAATAGAAAGTTACTAAATTGTTCTTATCTAGAGATCACTCTGATGGGCAGGTTTTCCAGGGAAGTCAAAGAGAGAAAGTATTCATATATGACAAAATATTCAGAGAAGCACTACTTGTCATAACAAAAAAACAAATCCTGAAAGCAAAGTAAGTCCTCATTTATTGGAATATCACTGAACCAATTTTGTTATATAAATATGATGAAACATTATGGCCCTACAGAAATTATGAATAGAAGAATTCAGAAAAATGTGAGAAGTATATGAACTGCAGTGGTTTGCAGTAGGCAGAAACAGGAAATTCTAAACACAATTATAATAACAAAAAACTCCACAAGAGTGAAGCAGAATGATATAATTTTACTGAGATTTTGGCAGAGAAGAGATTAGAGCTTCCACTTCTCACTTTTCATGGGACTAGGTATGGAATGATACATGCTCTTTCTGATATAATTACTGGTTTTTAATATAACTTTAATATTCATTATAAAAAGGAAAGCTATATTAGATGGTTAGACAGTATATCTCAAAGGATGACATAAAAAAGTCATCAACAGTACTTTAGTTAAAAAATATTACTAAGCTATTCTTTTTTAATTAATTTATATTCCTCTCAACAAAATATTTTATAACTATACCAATATATGTATTTAAAATTGTTTTGACTCCAGCATGGTTTTCTTTCTATGAGTATAGATGGGCATGACTATTCTTCCAAGTTTTATCTTCCTGGAACTTTTGTACATTTTATATGCCAATCAGTGATTATTGGAGTTGTAAAATTCAAATATGGCAGTTGTGCTCTTGTTAGTATAACTGATTTTTAAAATTGAATTCCTACAGATCTGATTGTTTTTTTGAATGGTTGTTGTCATTTTTTAATATTTTGAATAAAAATACCCATGGGATTCTTTTGTTTAAGATGGGCTTGACATTGACTTTTACTAGCATCTTTTCTTTTTCCCTCAATTGCTTTTGTCTATTATGTAAAATGCTATTGCTTATAGTGTTCCACCTTCTTTTTCCATGATATGTTGCAAATGAGCTTGTTTTACCTCTGAAAAATTTCCAAGTTGTTTAATATTTAGGTGGTTTCTCGGATCTTTGGGCCTTTTTGAGGTGGCAATAGTTTTATGTAAATTAAACTTATAAAAAATTATAGTAGTCTGACATAATGTTATTTTTACACATTACTCACTTTGGAAGATGAATCAATTTTCTCAGATAATATAAAGAGATCAGGCTCTTGTCACTGCTGTCAATTGTTACAGTTGTGTCTGATTCTTTGTGATCTCATTTGGAGTTTATTGGCAAAGATAATGGAGTGGTTTACCATTTCCTTCTCAAATTGATTTTATAGTTGAGGGACTGAGGAAAAGAGGGTTAAATGACTTGCCCAAGATGGCATACCTTGTAAGTTTCTGAAGCCAGATTTGCACTCAGAAAAATGAATCTTCCTGTCTTCAGTCCTGGCACTCTATCAATTGCATCACTCAGCTATCCTAGGATCTACCTGGATCTACCTGCTATAATTTCTTGGTGAGATATTATCTCCTTGGTTTTTTTTTATATTTTATTTTATTTATTTTAGTTTACATCATTCATTTCCACAAGATTTTGAGTTACAAATTTTCTCCCCATCTTTCCCCTACCCCCCCTCAAAACAGCCACCCCCCTTATATAACCCCTCCCCCAATATAATCTCTCCTATGTCCTCCCCCATCACTCCTCTAACTTCCCGATAGGGCAGGATGGATCTCCCTTCCACAGTGCCTGTGTATCTTAAGTTCCAGTTGGATGTAGTTTATAATAATAGTAATAATAATTGTATATATATGTATATATGTATATACATATATATTTTTAACATTTGATTATAAAACATTAAATTCTAGATTCTTTCTCTTCTTACCTCATCAGCCACCCTCACTGGAAGAACAAGCAATCAAATGCAGGCTGTACATGTGCAATTATGCAGAACCTCTCCACAGTGGGCACATTGTGAGAGACTGATTACATGTCCCTCCTTCCTATCACCCCCTCCTCCCGTTCCACTCTCTACCCTGTCCCTGTCCCTGTCCCTCTACAGAAGGGTACACTTCATCAACCCTCCCACCCACTCTGCCCTCCCCTCCATCATCCTACCTCTCATCCCCATTTCCCCTATTCTCCTGTGAGGCAAGATGCCCAGTTTAAAATTTATGTCATTCCTTCCCTAAGCCAAGTTCAGTGAGAGGAAGGTTGACTCTTTCCCTTTTGCCTTCCTGTTCTCCCCCTCTATTGTAACAATTTTCCTTTGTCTCTTCCATGAGATGCTAAACCCCATTCTGTCTCTCCCTGTTGCCTCTCAATCTAATCCTCTCTCACCTCAGTGTTTCACCGTTTAGTATATTGTCCCTTCCTATTCAATTGATCTTATGCCCTCTATGTATTCATATATACACAT
>CM053583.1:145184243-145200462 GCA_028627135.1 Pseudochirops cupreus
TTCTATTTTTTCATTTGTTTGGATCTGTTTGATAGTATCTTGATTTCTCATAAAGTCATTTGCTTCCATTTGCTCCACTCTAATTTTGAAGGAGTTGTTCTCTTCAGAATGCTTTTGAGATTCTTTTTCCATCTGGCAAAGTTGACTTTTTAAGGCATTCTTCTCCTCATTGGCTTTTTGGGCCTCTTTTGTCATTTGAGTTAATCTATTTTTAAGGTGTTAATTTTTTCATTCAGGGTGTTGACTCTCTTTTCATGATTTTCTTGCATCATTCTTATTTCTCTTCTCAATTTTTCTTCCACTTCTCTCATTTGGTTTTCACAATCTTTCTTCAGCTGATCTCTAGCTTTTTGACAATCTTCATGTTTCTTGAAAGCTTTTGGGGTGGGAGTTCTGACTGCATTGTCTTCCTCCATTTCCCTGCTTTGTTCCTTCTTTTCCCCAAAGAAAGAATCTAGGATTTGGTTGCTATTCTTACTTTGCTTCCTTTGCTTATTCATGGTCGCCATTCAATGTTTTTTTTTGTTGTTTGTTTGTTTTAGTTCTGTGGAACTCTGCTTCCAGAGGGAACAGCTCTGTCCCAAATTGCTGCAGTTTTCCCAGCTGCTGGGGCTTTTAGGAGGCTGCTGGATCCCTCCCCACCTCCGGCTCACTGAAGAAAAAAAAAAACCCAGGACCGCCACCCAAGACCGCGATCCAGGTCCAGGCTGCTCAATGTGAGAGCACTTGGCCTCTGAATGATTGCTTGGCCCCCCTATTGTCTGCAGGCTGAGAGCTCTGAAGTGGCAATGTGGAGGCAGGTGCAGAACCTCCCCTTACTGCTTCTTTGCCCTGGAGGTGGCTTGGCCAGACCTTCTTTTCTTCCCTGGTTTTTAGCCAAGTTCCACTAACCTTAGTCCTTTTTTCTTATGGCTTGATAATTCTGGATACTGCCACAGCTGCTGCATATCCACTCTCCTGAAGCTTCAGCCATGGCGGGGCTTGGCTCCTCTAGCCACCTCCAGAGCAAAAGCTGCTGTTTCAGGCTGGGGTGATTTTGGTTCTCAGAGCTGAAATGTTCGCTTTGAGCAGAGCTGCCTTCAGCAGGAAATATATCTGTGTGCATTTTAGGGCCCTAGAATTTGTTTAGAGTCATATTTTTTGGGTATTTGATGTGGCTGTGTCAGAGCTGAGATTTCTTGCTGCTCCTACACCGCCATCTGGGCTCCATCCCTCCCTTGATTTTTTTTCTAATTCGTTATTCATCATAACCTCTGATCTAACTGGTTGATAGTCTCACTACAAACAGGCTTCTAATACAGAAACAAGTGCAATAGCAGTAACCAATCATTTCTTGTCTGTTAAAATACAATTAATTATTTTTGTCTCAGATATTTAGCTCTCACCGTTTACGGTGCTTTCTGGCTCTTTATAAAGAAAGTGTTTATGACGTAACAGCATGAGGATTTTGGTACAGAACTCCAGTCTCAGAAAATAATTGATGTTTATTAAGTACTTATTGTGTGCCAAATACTATACTAAGTACACAAAAAACCCAGCAATAACAACAAAACATTGCTTGTTCCCACAGAGCTCACAGTCCAATGGTAATAATATCAAAACACCCATGTGCAAACAGGATATTGACAGGATAAATGAAAGATAATATCAGAGGGAATCAAAGTTAAAGAGGACTTAAAAAAGATTCTTAATTGCAGAAGTTTGAAAAGAGCCAAGAAGTCTAGGAGGTACAGATGAAGAGATTGAGACTTCCAGGTATGGGGAATGGTCAATAAAAGTTCCAAAAGTCGGCAGATTTAGTGTCTTGAGTGAAAAAAAAAAAGGCCTTGTGGTTGGACTATAGACCACATGAAGTACTGGAAGTGTGGAAAGATAAGAAGGGGACAGATGATGAAGGGCTAAGAGAGGGCAAAATCAGAGGGTTTTATATTTATATTATATATAAATAGGTAATGAAATGATCAGTCATGGGCTTTAGTCTGCAAAGGGTTAAAGAAAATCCAATATTAAAAAAAAATGGTTCACTGCATATATAGTAATCAGCTCCAAAGGTTTTCAAGATATATTGCTGGGCATCAAGTTTTATTGTCTATACTGCTTTCTTTCCACAAAGAATATTAAACAGTTTCTGTAAATATCTATTATAGTCTATCAGTGCTTTCATGACCAATAAAAAGCAAAAGATTCAGTAAAACAGTTGAGATATTTTGCAGATCACAAATAATGAGTTTGATTTATTTTCTCAGTCAGTTGTTTTAGTGTTGTGTCACCTTGGATGATTTTTTTTTAAGAAAATACGAAATATAGGAAAGAATTATAGAGGTTTAAAAGCTTAGCGAAGGTCCGTTCACTAGTTACAGTGACAGAGGTGTTGGTGGTTGGGCTAGAATACCAGGATCCCCTGGGTTCCTGACTAGGGCTCTTTCTAGGATGACCTGTGTGCTTCACAATTTCAGTTCTTAATATTTGCTGTAGGTAACACATGTGACAATCTCTATAGACTTGGCAAACTAGAAATAAAGACAAAGTTTATTGGAATAAGCTCATACTGGGTCACAAGAACCAATACTGATTCTTCAGAATTAGCAGTTTACCTGTTGGGAATTGGGAATGGGAAATCAGGACTTGATTTATTATTTTCTTGGTTGCCTAGACTTAAGAAAGTGATGGAAAAATGTTTATAATGTAGATTTAATTTAAAAGCACATGTTATACTTTTATTTTTCCCCAGAGCTATTTATTAAACATTGGCCAGCACATTTCTATATAAGTATCTCCATGAGCTGTTACAAGTTTGATTATAATTTCTTTTGCTCACTATTCAACACATATATGAGTTTAAAATATTATGATAGATGGAATTTCACACACATTGACTTGCACAATAACACATGCAAGTGAGGAATCATATGTTCTAATTGTTTACTTCTACATTGAGATTATGATTTTTAATTTTAAAATAAAATTTAGAAATAATGGAAAGATATCTAAACAACCATTATTCTTCTATAAAGACTATAATTAATTATTTGAAATATTATCAGTGAAAATTGTTGTTTTTGTTGTTGTTATTGTTGTTCATTCTTCTTTCTCAAACAGGACCAATGATATCAGGACGGTGATGTCTTGACTCGCAAGTGAATTTGATTTAAGTGAGGCAGAGCTGTGCAAAGTCACCAGCCTCAATCTCTCCTTGAGAAACATCTGGGTCCAGTGACAAGACATAAATCATGACCACTGGAGATGATTTTGGATGCAGTGGAAGACACTGGCCCTTTTAATCTAAGGTCTTTCCTAAGTCTCAGTTTGTCTGAGGCAACACTCAATTGGTGATTAAGGGTAGGTAAGAAACAAGGCAAAAAAATGGCCTAGTTTGCCTACCGAAAGAAAAAACATCAAATCAGAGGAGAAGAATCTCAGGATTTCTAGTTAAAACAGAATCAATTGCTATTGACACTCACTCTTAGTCACCAAACAGCAAAAATGACCAAATAAGACTTAGGCATGGACCTATTGTTGGTCAGTCAGTAAGAACCAGAGTGATTTGGGTTAAAGGTATGATCAAGTAGCTCCATTTGAATCCCAGTTGGCTTTATTAAAGCCTGGCTTTCCAGAGCTCTATTTCAAGAAATCATAAATGAAACTATATGAGACAAAAGAATTAATTTTCCCAGTTTTTTTTAAATGATAAAATAAATATGTAGGGAAGAGAAAAGCAATCTAGCCCTCGAACTTCAAGATATATTGCAAGATTTCAGCACTCAAAATTTATTTTCATTTGGGCAGATCATTCACATGTAGTGGTATGATTCCCCTTATGAATGAAGGAAAGGAGGAAGCAAGGAAGGAAGAAAGAGAGGAAGGAAGGAAGGAGTACTGTGCAACTGGCACTGGCCAGTTGAGTCTCCAGTGGGTAGTTACTACTACTAACATATTTTTGCTTGTTCTTTTTTCTTGAAGAGAACCAGTGAACTCAGGAGGAAGATGTCTTGACTTGCAAGTGAATTGCATTTAAGTGAGGCAGAGCTGGGCAAAGTTATAAGGCTCCCTCTCTCATTCAAGATCATCTGAGATATCAAGGGTAGATCCAGTCCAAGAGGTGATTCTAAATTGAAGGCTAAGGGAGTGGTTAGATCTGGTTAAGTAGATTTGAGAATCATTTTCATAATTATCATTCTTTCGTCCATGGGAACTGATGAGATCACCAAGTAAAATATAGAGAGATAGAAAAGGAGTTGGTCCAGGACAAAGCTCTGTGGGACATCTAAGGTTACCAGGTATGACCTAAGTGGAAACCCTGCAAGGAAATTTATAAGAAGCAGTCCAATAAGTGGAAAAATAAACAGGAGAGAACAGTTGAAAAATTAGAGAGATTGATTGAAAGCTCACAGGCTACAAAGAGATAGAATGATGAGAATTGAGAAAGGGGTATTAGATTTGGCAACTAAGAGATAATTATTAACTTTGGAGAAAGCAGCTTTGGTGAAATGATGATATAAGAAGTCAAATTATTAAGACTTTAGAAGAGAATGAGAGAAAAGGAAAAGGAAGCATCTACTATAGAGGGGCTTCTCATGGAAGCTAGCCATAACAGGGAGGAGAGATAGGGGATTATGGCTAGAGAAGAAGGATGAATCAAATGAGATTTTGTCATTGTTGCTTCTGTTACCATTTTTATTTTTTAAGGATGAGGAAGAGAAGTGAATATTTAAAGATAATAGGGAAGCAGCTATTAGACAAGGACAGATTGAAGACAAATACGAGTGGGGATTTTAGAGAGGGCAAGATGAGAGAGAGGAATTTCCTAGCAAAGGAGAAAGGGAAAGCTCTCAGTAAACTGTCTCAATTGTTTCTCTGATCACTTATTGGTTGGACAAGACCAGGACACACTTAACTCTGCAGGAATGGAAGCATCTCAAATGGGAGACTACTTGGGCAGAGTAGTGAAGTTATCGGGAGAGTAAAGAGCTATTCCAGGTTACAGATGAACAGGGTTATCATGGGTACATCCTCAAAATGAGGTTCCAAACAGGAACATGATAGTCAGAAGAGGCCACAGGTGTGGAGATATCTATAGGAGCTAAGACCTTTATGAAGAAATGTCCAATCTGGAATGAATTATACTCATTCATTATTAAAATATAAGATACCTTAATTAACTTTTTTTACTACATATGTACATGAGACTAATGAAATAAAACAGGGTATTTCAATTTTTTTCATTTTCAAAAAATCATTAACCAAATTTTAGGGAAATTAGAATATTTTATATTATCATGAAATCTGAAATGAGCTTTGCTTTGGTCAAAGTGAAAGCTCAAAAGACCTTAGCTTAAAAATATCAAGGTTTTCCACTGCATCTTGGACCATCTCTAATTGTCTTGATCTAGATCTGGCCACTGGACCCAGATGACTCCAGAGGAGAAAGTAAGAGTACTGACTTTGCACAGCCCTCCATCACTTAAATTCAATTTACTTGTAAGGCATAGCATCATATATCTGATGTCACGGTCCTTTCTGAGAATGAAGGACAAACCACACACACAAAGGCTACTATTATTCTAAATTAACATAATATGGATTAAAGATATATTCATTTAGAACTGGCCTTGCAATCAGGAAGACCTGGTCTTGGACACATACATATTGTGTGGTCCTGGGCTATTTATTTAACCTTTCAGTGCTCTGGGTGAGAGGTGTTGAATGATCTGTGATGACGTTGTAGTGCACAACCCTCCAGAGTGCTACCATAATTGGATTATAATAGTTGGAAAACATTTAGCAAAATCACTAAAAATGCAATAAAATCTACCTAATGTTAAGTTGTGGTTTCCTAAGTTAATATGCAACTTTAGGAATCCTTATGTACAGTTTAGTGGCCCCTGTTTCCATTTAAGTTTTACACCACTGCTCTAGGGAACTGTCTAAGACTAGGTTGCAGAAAAGGTACAGACCTGCAATGGAAAAGGAGTTTCCTCTTCTGGAAGTTTCCTATTCCAATGAGATCATTGGTCCTGTTTCTGTTTCTATTTAAAATACATCTTAAATTACCTACAGGTAATTTGAACTCTGACTTAGAAACACTATTTATTAATTTGTTTACTTATCCCATTATTTAATATTATATGAACGCGTGCCAATTTTATATTTTATACTAAGTTCTTTGCTCTAGAGGAATGGGTTATCATTTTAATTCGCACGATTTACCTCCTTGTAGTTTCTTGACATTCTGTGAGAATTATTTAAGTATTCTCAGCAATAAAATGAGCCAAGGCAATCCCAATAGACTAATGATGAAGCATATTATTCACTTCCAGAAAAACAATTGATATGTTTGAAATAGACTGAAGCATGCTACTTTTCACTTTTTCTTTCATTTTTTTCCTTTGAGCTTCTTATACAAAATGGTTAATATGGAAATGTTTTACATAATTGCACATGAATAATCTATATCTGATTGCTTACCACCTCAGGCAAGGGGGAAGGGATAAAATTTGAAACTCAAAACTTTAAATAAAAACATTGAAAAAAAATTTTAAAAACCTTACCTGTCTAACTAGCTGGAATACTTGGTATTGAGCTCAGAGAGGACCATTCAGATATGGAAGACACGAAAAGTATCAAGGTAAAAAGTTTTCCCCCCTTGCTCTTTAGGCCATTTGTGCCAGCATCATCCTCTACCACTGAAAAATGTGGGATTATTGAATATTTTTACAATAATAAATACAACATTTCATATAAGGTAATTAAGAATCAGTGTAGTATAGGGAACAGAGGTACAGATTTGGAGTCCCAAAACCTCAGCTGAAGTTCATTCTCTACAGAGACTAGTTATGTGACTACGGAGAAATCACTTAACATCTCAGTGCCCTAATAAGTCTAAAGATTGCAAATAAGAAAACCATCTATTATTGTGGAATTTCCTCAGTCATATTTCCCAACACTGACAAAGCAATTTTCTTCAGCTGTCACCTTACTTCTGATGGTAGACTCTTAAGTAACATTCTTCATCACAGCACCTGGCATACCAAATGTCCAATTGTGTATCAGTTCATAATACTACCACACGAAAGGGTTTCATCAACAAGTGGAAAGGATTCTGTTGCCATCTAGTTTATGCTCCTGTACATCCTTGAGACTTAAAATTAAAAGACATATGGTGCTGGACCTGGAGTCAAGAAGATCTTGGTTCTTTTCCAACTGACCTGTGTGACCTGAGCAAACATTTAACCCTGTTTGCCTCAGTTTCTTCATCTTTAAAATGAGCTGTAGAAGGAAATAGCAAACCACTCTAGAATCTTTGCCAAGAAAAACCCAAAAATGGATCACAAGGAGTCAGAAGCAACTGAAAATGACTATAGAAGAACAAAAAAAAATGTTGGTAAAGCTAAGTCTACTAGTGTATTTGACTGAACTGTAAAAGTGCACAGAAGATTTGACATTAGAAAGTTAATTTCCAGTATTATTTTTAGATGTTGGCCTAAGGCCAACCAGCTCCTTAGATGTTACAGCAATCATAGGTCATTGAGCATTTAACAAAAAAAGCTTTCCTTTTTCCAAACCTATAATGGATATGCAACATGGATAGTCACCACTGGACATAGTAACTCTCCTCTTCATATGGAAATGTGTCTGCTTAGCATTTCAGGGGCATGATGACTGTTATAGTCTTCAGAAATCCACTAGATGTATGGGAGTTTTATGTCCTTCAGGAAGCTATGAAAAGATAAAGGGGGTAGTTTTGTTGTTTTATAAGGAAAATTAAGCATTTGGAGGAACAGAAAGGAGTATGGGGATCCTTTTTCTGCCACAATTGCAAAGTATTAAGCATCCAGTTACTCTCCCTCTAACTCAATGGCCCACTAAATAAGACTATTTCTGACTCTTCCTTTTGTCTGTCAGATTCCTTTGTCTTAAGTTTTATGTGAAATAAATAAATCTGCATTTTGAAACCCTAGAAGAGATGAAGAATTCAGTTTAATTAAATTCAACATACATTTATTAAATATTTAGTATACTGTTTTGGGCACTGAAAATACAAAAGTTAATTCTACCTTTAAGCTGCTTAATTTCTACTAGGAAGGAATAACAGAAAATCAGATAAAAAATGAAAACAAACTTAAATATTTACATGTATATAAAGATATGTAAAAACACATATATATTATGTGTGTGTGCATATATATATATGTGTATATATATATATGTATATATATATATATATATATCCTGCTTTTATCTATGAATGATAACAAGATAGCATTTCTCTACATATGGATCGTCTTTGTTTTAACAAAGTCAAATGGGAGGGTTAGTAAACATTCAGTCAATATGATCAATGAAGGCCAAGTTTTTAATAATTATGATTCAGCATCCTGCCCACCCTAAAAACAAGAAATAATGCTGCACAAAATCTTTGTAGGAAGCATCTCTTTTTTTTGGTCCAAAAACTTTAGATATTCATGCAAGCTTCAAATTATGTTTATTCTTAGTTCAATATAACCTATACAAGCATAGTGTGATGTCATATAAACATTATTAACTATAATATAATACTTTCTTAGGAAAGCATTTTGCAAGGAATTAACAGGGTATTCTGTTTTGTCCTTGGTAAGAAATAAACTATAGACTTCTTTTTTCTTTTTTAATTTTATTCATGTTTATTTTTAGTTTGCAACATTCATTTCCACAAGGTTTTCAGTTACAAATTTTCTCCCCTTCTTTCCCCTACCCCCACCCCAAAACAGTGATCCCATTGTATACCCCCTCCCCCAATCTACTCTCTTCTATATCCTCCCCCATATCCCCTCTAACTTTCTAGTAAGGCAAGATGAATCTCCATACCACAGTGCCTGTATATCTTATTTCCCAGTTGCATGTAATAATAATAATAATAATAATAATAATGAAAGAATTCTACCCTTTACTTAGAAATGAAGAAAAACTTATTACTCTGCACAAAGTTATTCTTCATTTCTAAGTAAAGGGTAGAGTTCTTTCATCTGAATAGAATGGAAAAAAGTATATTTTAATGGGTATATATTAGCACCCACGAACTGCCATGAATCATGAAGTACTTCCTCGGTTTGTATACCTTACTTCCAAAGAGGTGGATATTACTTTAATTTCTCAGATGTCTTTTCCTACATCTTCCCATATTTCATGGAAGCATAGAACTCCAAGGTTAGAACGGACTTTAGTCATCAACTGACCTTAGATATCATCATTCATTTTTTATAGATGAAGAAACTGAAATCCAGAGACATAAAAATGTCTTTAAATTCAAAAAGGGAAGGAAAAAGATTTAGGGAAAGTTACTACTAGCTATTTGTTTACAATGTTAATTCCTTTGAAAAACACCAATAATTCAGACTAATGTGTCAATTCAATATACTCTAGATGCTGTTGGGCTTAATTGAATGCCTGCTTGAAATGTGATCAATTATATTGATGTTACACTAATATGTGTTGCAATAAACATAATAAAATCCATCTGAAGCATGAAAATTTCCCCAAGTTGTTAAAAAGCTTCAGTTTAATTATGTTTAATTTATATTTGGTAAAGGGAGTTGTTCATGGATGGACATTGATTTCAATTATGTATAAAAAAAATAGATAACCTTGAATCACTTTGATTTCCCTCTGTAAATCAAATGATGCCCTCTTTTGAAGTTCCAGGCTAATTATTTCTACTAATGCAAATGTCAGCACCAGTGAAGAGTAAATTGGGGAATAGAACAAACAAGTAAATGATATAGGCAATTGCTTAGCATTTGTGAGAATGAACCATGGTGTCCTGAATCATCACAAAAGTACCTTCTGCCATTGGAAATTGTATGGCTATTCATATGCAAGTGTGGTAGCTTCTGGCACCCTACGATAGGTGATCCAATATTGTTTTCTTCGTTTTTCCCCCAGAGTGCAACATCTGTGTACAAAACTAAATACAAAACTAAAGGAAAAGAATGACAACTTAATTTTTTTTTTAAATCTTGAGTACTGCTCCTACCATAAGACTCAAAGTGATTATCTTTGAAGAATGTGCATTACTTACAAAGAATATTTACTGTTATTGCACATTCCAAGGACATGTAATCCTCTGATTAGATTTGCTTTAATGCATACTTATGTGAAAGTATACATTATAATAAAATCTAGGAAAACTGGTAACTTCTCCAACTTTTATCACATAATGCCTACCCAGCAGAAGAAAAAGGATGTCACAAGGCATCAGATATGCAAAATAACCAGACAATGGCTTAAAAAATCTTTTCTTTTTTAATATTTTATTTAGCATTTTATTTTTCCCCATTTACAAGCAAAAACAATTTTTTCACATTCATTTTTAAAACTTTGAGTTCCAAATTCTCTCCCTTTCTTCCTCCCCACTACCCCACTTCATTGAGAAAGCAAGCAATTCTATATAGGTTATGCATGTGTAGTCATGTAAAACAAGTCCATAATAGAAAGAACACTCAAAAAGTGAGGTTTAAGAAAAAAGTATGTTTCAATCTGTGTTCAGACACCATCAGTTCTTTCTCTGGAGAAGAATAGTGCTTTCTCTTATGAGTCCTTTAGAATTGTCTCTAATCATTCCATCATTGAGAATAGTTAAGTAATTTACAACCGATCATCTTACTATATTGCTGTTACTTTGTACATAGGTACATTTCACTTTGCATCAACCCATGTACATCTTTCCAGGTTTTTCTGAGAGCATCCTGCCCATCATTTCATATAGTACAGTGGCATTCCATCACAATCACATACCACAACTTGTTCAGCCATTCCCCAACGTATAGACATCCCCTCAACTTCTAATTCTTTTAATTCTACTTCTTTACCCCCAGGAAAGAGCTCATATAAATGTGCATATAGGGCCTTTTCCTTTTTAAAATCTCTTTTGGGATACAGACCTCCTGGTAGTATTATTAGACCAAAGGCTAGGCCTAGGTGTATAGCCCTTTGGATGTAGTTCCAAATTGTTCTCCAGAATGGTTGACTTAGTCCACAGCTCTGCCCACAGTGCATTAATGTTTCATTTTTACCACATCGCCTCTAAAATTTGTCATTTACCTTTTCTGTCCTATTGCTCAATCTAATAGCCATGAGCAGTATCTCAGTATTGTTTTACTTTACATTTCTCTGATCAACAGTGATTTAAAGCATTTTTTCACGTGACTATAGATAGCTTTAATTTCTTCATCTGAAAACTGCCTGTTCATATCCTCTGACCATTTATCAATTGGGGAACAACTTGTATCCTTATAAATTTAATTCAGTTCTCTATGTATTTTAGAAATGAGGCCTTTATCAGAGATATTGACTATAAAAATTGTTTCCTAGCTTTCTCCTTCCCTTCTAATCTTGGTTGCATAGGACTCATTTCAGCAAAAACTTTTCAACTTAATGTAATCAAAATTATCCTTTTGCAATTCCTAATGTTATCTGTTTCTTGTTTGGTCATAAATTCATCCATTCCCCACAAATCTGATGTTTAAACCATTCTTTTTTTCTCATACTTTGCTCATAGTTCCATCCTTTATAAATCTTGTACCCATTTTGACTTTATCTTGGTATATGGTGTAAGTTGTGCCTAGTTTCTGCCATACTATTTTCCAGCTTTCCCAGCACTTTTTGTCAAATAGGGAGTTTTTATCCAAGAAGCTGGGACCATCGGGTTTATCAAAGAGCAGATTACTATATTGTTGACTATTGTGACTTGTGTATGTAACCTATTCCACTGATCCACCATTCTATTTCTTAGTTAGTCTAAGTAGTTTTAATAATTGCTTCTTTATAGTACAATTTAAGAATTGATATGGCTAGTCCTCTACCTTTGCGTTTCTTTTTATTAATTTCCATGATATTCTGGACCTTTTGTCCTTCCAGATAAATTTTGTTATTATTTTTCTACCTGTATAATTTTTTTTTGATAATTACATTGATATGGCACTGAATAAGTATATTAAGTTAGGGAGAATTATTGTTTTTATGATATTTGGTCAGCTTACCCATGAGCAACTGATGATTTTCCAATTACTTAGATCTGATTTAATTTGTGTGAAAAGTAATTTGAAATTGTGTTGATATATTTTCTGGGTTTGTCTTCACAGGTATACACCCAATTATTTTATATTGTCTGCAGTAATTTTAGATGGAATTTCTCTTTCTATCTCTTGCTGTATTATGTAGAAATGCCAATGATTTACATGGGTTTATATTTTATCCTGTTACATTGCTAAATTTATTATTTTGAGTAGTTTTTACTTGATTCTCCATGATTATCTAAGTATGATATATCATCTGCAAAGAGTGATAGTTTTGCTTTTCCTTTGACAGATTTTAATTTCTTCAATTTCTTTTTCTCCTCTTTTTGCTAAAGATAACATTTATAGTACAATACTGAATAGCAGTGGTGATAATGGACATTCTTGTTTCACTACCAATCTTATTTGAAATGCTTCTAGTTTCCCCATTATATATATTCCTCTCTGATGGTTTTTGGTAGATGCCACTTATCATTTTAAAGCAGATTCCATTTTTTCCTATGTTCTCAAATGTTTTTCATAGGAATGGTGTTGTATTTTGTCAAAATTTGTTTTTTGTCTGTGTCTATTGAGATAATCATATGTTTTCTATGAATTTTTTTGTTGATATGGTCAATTATGCTGATAGGTTTCCTAATATTTAACCAGTCTTGCAATCCTGTTATAAATCATACAGTTTGATAGTTGTATTATCCTTGTGAAAAGTTGGTGTAATCTTGGTTAATATTTGATTTAATTTTTTTGCACCTATATTCGCTGGGGAAATTGGTTTATAATTTCCTTTCCTGTTTTGACTCTTCCTGGTTTAGGTATCAGCCCCATATTTGTATAACAAAAAGAATTTGGTTGGGCTCCTTCTTCACCTATTTTCTCAGTTAGTTTATATGCTAATGGAATTAATTGTTTTTTTTAATCGTATGATAGAATTATAAATCCATGTGGCCCTGTGACATTTTTTTCCCAGTGAGTTCATTGAGGGCTTCTGCAGTTTCTTTTTCTGAAAATGGTTTATTTAAGTATTTTATTTCCTCTTCTGTTAATCCGGGCAAATTATAGTTTTGTAAATATTCATCTGATTCCCTAAGAATGTCAAATTTTTTGGTGTACAATTAGGTTAAATAGGTTCTAATTATCCTTTAAATTTTGTCTTTATTGGTGATTTCTTCACCATTTTCATTGTTGACTGGAAAAATGGTTTTCTTCTTTCTTTTTAAATGAAATTAACCAAAGTTTTATTTATTTTACTGGCTTTTTTTTTTCATATAAACAGCTCCTAGTTTTATTTGTTAGCTCAATATTTTTTTATTTCAATTTGATTAATCTTTCTTTTATATTTAGAATTTCTAAATTGGTATTCAATTGGTGATTTTTAATTTTTTCTTTTTCTACTTTTTAGTTGTATGCCCAATTCATTGATCTGCTCTTTCTCTATTTTATTCATGTAAGCATTTAGAGATAGGAAACTTTCTCTAAGACCCACTTTCACTGCATCCCTTAAATTTTGGTATGTTGGGTCATTGTTGTTCTCTTGGATGAAATCATTCATTGTTACTCTGATGTGTTATTTGACTCACACATTGTTTAAGTTTAAATTATTTAGTTTCTAATAAAATTTTAGTCTGTCTTTTCAGGGTCCTTTATATTGTTTCCTCAACTTGAGTTATTTTTTTCCTATTTTCAATGATGTTATTTTTTTTCTTTTTTAAGTTTATTTATTTTTAATTTTCAACATTCACCTCTATAAGTTTTAAATTTTCTCCTCCTTTGTTCCCTCCTCCCTCGCCAAAGTGGCATGCAATCCAATATAGGGACTACACATGCATTCCCATTAAACATACTTTCACAGTAATCATGTTGTATAGAAGAACCAGAGGAAATAGGAAGAACCACAAGAGATAAAAACCAAACAAACCAAAAAAAAAAAAGGAAGAAGAAGACAAAGAAGAAGAAGAAGAAGAAGAAGAAGAAGAAGAAGAAGGAGAAAAAGAAGAAGAAGAAGAAGAAGAAGAAGAAGGAGAAGGAGAAGGAGAAGGAGAAGAAGAAGAAAATAGTGTGATTTGTTCTCCATTCAGACTCCATAGTTACTTCTCTGGATATGGATGGCATTTTCCATCATGAGTCCTTTGTAATTTTTTTAGGTCCTGGCATTGCTGAGAAGGGCTAAGTCTATCAAAGTCAGTCATCCCACGCTGTGCCTGTTACTGTGTGCAGTGTTCTGATTCTGTTCATTTCATTCAGTATCAGTTCATATAAGTCTCTCCAGGTTTTTTCTGAAATCTGCCTGTTCATCATTTCTCATAATACAATAGTGTTCCATTACATTCATATACCACAACTTGCTCAGCCATGCCCCAATTGAAGGGCATTGCCTCAATTTCTAGTTCTTGACCACCATTGATGGCCCTTTATTACACTGGTTTGTACATCATGTTGTTACATATGTCTACATGATGTACATACATCATGATCTGAAAGGGACACATTTAATATTTCTGCTTTTATGCAGTGAATTAGGAGATTTTTATGCCTTATTACATGGTCAATTTTTGTGTAGTTGCCATGTACTACAAAGAAATGTGTATTTTCTTTTAAATCCCCATTCAATTTTTTCCAGAGGGTTACCATATCTGAATCTTCTAAAATTGGTTTTACTTTCCTAACTTCTTTCTTGTGTGTTTTGTGTTTTAATTTTTCTAGTTCTGAAAAGGGAAGATTAGGTCTTCTACTACTATATTTTGGCTGTATATTTCTTCCTATAACTCCCTTAACTTCTCTAGGAATTTGGATACTATACCACTTGGTACATACTATATTTAATAATGATATTATTTCATTATCTATGGCACAATTTAATAGGATGTACTTTCCTTCCTTCCTGTTTACCTTTTTATGCCTGTCTTATGACTTGTATTTAAAGATTAAATTTTTTGTTGTGTTCATCAAGAATGCTTGGAAGTTCCCTATTTCACTGAATGTCCATCTCCTGCACTGAAAGACTTATGCTCAGCTTTGCTGGATAGTTGATCCTTGTTTATAAATCCAAGATTCTTCCTTTGCCTTCCAGAATATTATATTCCAAGTCTTCTGGTCATTTAATGTAGAAACTGTAAGGTCCTGTATCATCCTGACTATGGTGTTATGATATTTAAATTGTTTCTTTCTGGCTGCTTGCAGTATTTGCTCCGTGAACTGTAAATTTTGGAATTTGGCTACAACATTCCTTATCATTTTCAATTACAAACCTCTTTCAGGAGGAGATTAGTAGATTCTTTCAATGACTATTTTACTCTCATAGAAGTTTTTGCACTCCTGGCTCTTTTTTTGGTCATAGATTTGAGGTAGACCAATAAGTCTTGAATGATTTCTACTGGATCTATTTTCTGGAGCAGTTGGTTTTTCCATTTTTTTTTAATTCTACATTTTCTTTCATTTTTCCATTCTTTTTATTTTGTTTGACTGATTCTTGTTCTCCAATAAGGCCATTAGCTTCCATTTGTCCAATTCAAATTTTTAAGGAATTGTTTTCTTCAGTTAGCTTTTGTATCACCTTCTCCATTTATCCAATTTTACTTTTTCAGGAGTTCTTCTATTCATTGAGTTTTTGTGCCTCCTTTTCCATTTGACTAATTTTACTTTTCAAGGAGTTGTTTTTTTCCCACTGTACTTTTTTCCATTTGGTCATTTTTTTTAAATAAATTGTTTTCTCCAGTCATTTTTTGTCTTTTCTTTTCTAAATTGTTGACTCGCTCTTGCATACCTCTCATTTCTTTTCCAATTGTTCTTATTTGACTTCTAATTGTTCTCTTATTTGACTTCTAAAATCCTTCTTAAAAGCTCTTCAAGGAAAGTTTTTCTGGGGCTTGAGACCTGTCATATTCCCCTTTGTGCTTTTATTTTTTTTTTGAACTTTTGTTTATTTTTAGTTTACATCATTCATTTCCATGAGATTTTGAGTTACAAATTTTCTCCCCATCTTTCCCCTACCCACTATCCCAAAATAGTGATCCCACTGTATACCCCTCCCCCAATCTGCTCTCTCCTATATCCTCCCCCATCACTCCTCTGACTTTCCAGTAGGGCAAGATGGATCTCCCTACCCTGATACCAGGGGTATATGTACATATACATATACATATACATATTTATATACATACATATATATATATATA
>CM053583.1:145200962-145225415 GCA_028627135.1 Pseudochirops cupreus
TCTAGCTTTTTGGCAATCTTCCTGTTTCTTGGAAGCTTTTGGGATTGGAGTTCTGACTGCATTGTCTTCCTCCCTTTCCCTGCTTTGTTCCTTCTTTTCCCCGAAGAAGGAATCTAGAGTTTGGTTGCTGTTCTTACTTTGCTTCCTATGCTTGTTCATGATCACCATTCAATGTTTTGTTTTGTTTTTTAGTTCTGTGGAACTCTCCTTCCAGAGGGAACAGCGCTGTCCCAAATTGCTCAGGTTTTCCCAGCTGCCAGGTTTTATAGGAGGCTGCTGGGTCCCTCCCCAGCTCCGACTCACTGAAAAAAAAAACCCCAGAACCACGATCCGGATCCAGGCCACTCAACGTGAGAGCACTTGGCCTCTGAAAGATTGCTTGCCCCCCCCTCCCTGCTGTCTGCAGGCTGGGAGCTCTGAAGCGGCAATGTGGAGGCGGGTGCAGAACCTCTGTTTCCCACTTCTTTGCCCTGGAGGTTGCTTGGCCAGACCCACTTTTCTTCCCTGGTTTTTAGCCAAGTTCCACTAACCTTAGTTCTTTTTTCTTATGGCTTGATAATTCTGGATACTGCCACAGCTGCTGCAGATCCACTCTCCTGAATCTCCAGCTGTGGCGGGGCTCAGCTCATCCAGCCGCCGTGGCAAAAGCCGCCACTTCAGGCTGGGCTAGTTTCTGCTCTGAGAGTTGAAATGATTGCTTTGAGCCTAGCTGCCTTAAGCAGGATATATATCTGTGTGCATTTTAGATCCCTGGAATTTGTTTAGAGTCATATTTTTTGCGTATTTGATGTGTCTGTGTTGGAGCTGCAATTTCTTGCTGCTCCTATGCTGCCATCTTGGCTCCACCCCGTTGTTTAATTTTCTTTTCTTAATATTCTTGTTTTTCTTGAATTGTTCTTATCTTTAATTTTTTTCCCTCAACTTCTCTCATTTGATTTTAAAGTCTTTTTAAAGATCTTCTCTGAATTCTTTGGGTCAAGTGACCATTTAACATAACGTCTTTAGGATAGGAGTGGCTTTTTTTTTTTTGGCTTTACTAGCCTCCTCTGAAGAGGAACTGTCATCTTCTGTATTCCCATACTAACTATCTAAGATTAGGTTATTTCTCCTTAGCCTGCTCATTTTTTTTTAATTTGTAGAAGCTTATTGTGGTAATTACCTTTAGACTTCAGATATGGGGAATGGTGGCTCTGGCCTCAGATTTCCCTTTAGTTCTCCCCTCTGGGCTGGAACTGAAATCAAGAGCTCCATCCTCTCACAAAGGTCCACAGCCCAATGTTTCTGCATTCACTGAGATGTGTGCTGGTTCCTTCTTGCCCAGGATTGCCTCTTGGAAACACAGCTGTGCCCGGCACCTCTTGTCAGCTGAGGTTCCCTCAACACTTCCCTGTCAGACTTCCATCTCCCCACAGAATCTGGGAGATGAAAATTCCTCTGCCTGGGTCTGAGATTACCTCCCAAACCAACTGGCTCTAGCAGCCACGTGCTGTTTCAAAGGATATAGTATGGAGGTGCTTATTCTTCAAAGGTGTTTATTCTTCAAAGGGGCCAAACTTCAGGTCCCAGGATTTTTCTTCTTATCTCTCAATTGTTCCAGGAGGACCACTGTTCTACCCCAACTCTCGTTTATTTTTATTTTCCTATGTTCACCATGAGGCAAAATTTTATCTTGTTTGTGGGGGAAATCTAGAGAGCTTGGAATTTTCTGACCTACTCCACCATCTTTCCCTAGATTACACTTAAAAAATATCTTAGGTACCTTGGCCTGGGGTCAAGAAGATCTGAGTTCAAATCTAGACTTTAGGTCCAGGATACTAACTGGCTGTATGATCCTATACAAGTCATTTTAACCCCTCTTTGCGTGTTTCCTCATCTATATGTAATGGTAATTAATTTTAATTCTAAGACCCCTTTTTTGGACTAAGAATTGAGTCAGAAATTTCTTCAGACAAAAATCATGGAGACTGAAGTTGCTGCTGCCAGGAGGGCTGAAGTGGAAACACCACCCTCTCTGACCCCCCTCCATTACCACCCTTCCCCCTTCTCCCCCCCTGGAGTTAACGATTTTAATTTTGAAAACCTGGGAGAAGTAATTTTGATTCCCGGAGCTAGCTGAGATTTCTTCTAGGTCTTAGGGCCAGCTGAACTGCTGGAAGCCTGAAGAAGCATGGCCGTGGTGCCAGTATTCTGTCTGTCTGTTTTGAATTTACTTTGCCCGATTTGTCTGCTGGTGAATGACAGTGCTGTTGCAGAGGTCCTGGAACCTTGCTGTTGCCTTAGAAGCCCTGAAGGAGGATTTTCTTGTTATACATTTACAAAAATCCTAGAAGAGGGTCTTGCTGATGTTTTCAGGGGTCCTGAGACTGTTCTGCAGGCAGAGAGTGAATTGATGAGGATACTGGCAATGTATGTTTGGCTTTGTTAAGCATTATCTCCCCAGGGACAGAGATTGCTGAGAACTTGACTTGGGTCAAGATGAAGAAAAGACTCCTCCTTGGGTATTCAATGTTGTGATGATAACATGGTTTACTAGTAATCTAGGCGGGGAGGATTTGTGCATTTTCTAATGATTGTACTTAGTGATTATTGATACTTAGTAACTGATGGCTGAATAAGTGCTGATTGAGTTAATTTAGTGTGCCCCAGGAGTGGAAGACTTTGACTATTATACTTTGAGATGACTGAGTAAGGAGGCAAATCTCCTTAGGGATACCAGATGATCGCTCCTTGTTCAAAACTGTGTGGCCACTATGGTGGAAACTATGTGGCCATTTTAATGGCCATTTAAAAGCTGTTGTCAATACTATGTTTTGATTTTCTGTGATAAGTTGTAATATTGTGAATGCTATACCTTGATTTTCTGTGGATGTTTTTGCTTTGATTTGATATGGAATAGAGTATTCCCTATACTGTGTAATCAGAACTTTAAAAGCTGTTCACAGTAGAATTCTTCTGGCAAGCTGCTCATGCAAGGCATTACACTATAAAATGGGGATTATAACAGCACCTGACTCTCAGGGTTGTTGTGAGGACCAAATAAGATAATAATTGTAAAACACTTAGCACAGTGCCTGGCATGTTGTAAGCATTGTTATTGTTGTTGTCATCCTGGATAGTGATTTTCTTTTTATTATGACTCACCTTTTCCTTTATTTGTGCAAAATAGTGAATAATCATACCCTGGCTGGTAAAAAAAAAAAAGGTGGCTTTAGCTTTAAACAAGTCCTTGTGTCCTGAAACATCTATTTTGAAGGCTTGGGACTAGCAGCTTTAGCCCCAGCATCTTTGGGTTTGGACTCAGCAGGCTTAGCAGCCTTAGAATCAGACTTGGCTGCCTTGGGATAAGACTTGGCAACCTTGGGGTCAGACTTGGAAGGCGTTAGCATCAGATTGGTGGCCTTGGGGCCAGATTTGGTAGGCTTGGGATCAGACTTACTGACCTTGGTGGCCTACTTGGTGACCTTGGGGTCAGTGGACTTGGCAGCCTTGGGATCAGTGGTTCTGGCAACCTTAGAGTTAAGCTTCATGATTCTGGAGCCTGGACGTTTGATGCCAATCTTAGGACCTGGGCATTTGGTAGCAATCTTGTGGCCAGCATGCGGGACACTGGCCTTGGGGATCTTTGGCCTGAGGAGCTTGGCTTTGGAGGACTTGGTGGTCAGGGACTTGATAGCCTCTGCTCCAGCCTTGATGGCTTTGGCTTTGTTGGCGGGCATCTTCTTCAGCCCCTTCTTGTTGTGTTTCTTGGCAAAGCGCATGTTTATCAGAAACTTGGGGTGAACCCCTTTCAGAGACTCATATCTCTGTGGCCTAGGTTTTTTGATGCCATTTTTGTTATTGGTTGTGGGTGGTATGGTTTTTAGACTTAGCCATCTTTACACCCGCAGCCTGCACTAACAGGCACTCCGCCAACTGGAAGAGGCCAAAGGGAGAAAGCTGGATAGTGAATTGTTAAACATTTACTAGTATGTGACTAGTTGTGATCTACAATTGAGAGAGCTCCTGATCTGAGGAAATGGTAAAACTTTCAATTATTTGATGCTTTCATAGATTTAGACCTGGAAGTAACTCATTTTACAGATAAAGAAATTGGTACCAGAGAGGTTCATAGGCTCATAGATTAAGAAACAGAGCTTCACACTTTCTAATTTCAGTTCTCATCTTATGGAAAGAAAAGAGAAAAGACTTTTTCAAAGTCACAGAGGCAGTTACATGGAAGAACAGAGACTCAAACCCAGGTTCTCTGACTCCAAATCTCCACTCTTTTTTTTTTCCTGTGCTATTCAGCTTTAAAGTCACAGAATTTCCTGGTGTTCACATAAGAATACACCCATTAAGAAGGGGGAAAAAATATCCTACAACCAAATATCCAATAAGGAAGGAAGAATTTGTAACCTTGAAAATATTTAGAAAGTAATAAGAAAAAAATGATAGCTCTAAGGATGAATACTCAGGGAAGGGGAATATACCATCTGAGATATAAAAAAATGGATTCCTAAACTCCTAAACACCAATTTCCCAAAAATTCTCTATTCTTCCTTACTAAGCTTGTCTGAGAAATATGAGAGCATTCTGGGAGCTTTCTGCTTCTGGCTGCCAGCATAGAAGTGACACTGAGCTGTGGGCATACACAGTAACTGTCATTAACTTTAATCCCCTCCTAAAGGGGCCTAGTGTTCAGCCACCTAGCAGTACTCATTAGTGGAATTATGCATTCTGAATGCCCTTCTTCCAAAGTGACTTCCAAGGTCATTGTGTTTAATTTCCTCTAAGAGCAGAGCCATAAACAGAAGACTTAAAAACTACTGAAGGCTTGAATTTCTTACTTTTTAAGAAGTCCTTGTCTTAAAGGATACGAGTCAATATAAGAGAAAGGAAACATCAGCCACAGGAATCAGTCTTATTCAAATGAAAACTAAAATGGGCCCTGTATAAGAAGCAAGCCCCCACCCAAACTGTCAAACAAAATCTCAGAATTGAATATAACGATTAGGCTGTGAAATTTATTTTTTTTTAGAGATAATGAATAATGATTACAACTTTATGTTTAATTTTTTTGTTGTACTTTCATTATATTGTATGTTCTTCCACTGGATTCATTTTAGGAACCAGATTTCTCTTTCCCAGTTA
Organism: Pseudochirops cupreus; assembly: GCA_028627135.1. Classification (NCBI taxonomy): domain Eukaryota; kingdom Metazoa; phylum Chordata; class Mammalia; order Diprotodontia; family Pseudocheiridae; genus Pseudochirops; species Pseudochirops cupreus. The sequence continues at coordinate 145,206,093 of CM053583.1, forward strand.
GGTTTGCCGAAAAGCCCTCGAGTATATTAGAATTATAAGTGCTATCAAAACAAGTAAATAAAAAAAATTAAAGTGGAGAGTTTATCATCATCCAAATGCCAACTAGAACCAAAGGCAGATATCCAACAGCATCTTTCCCGCTTGTTTGTGGCTGTGTTGTAATTTGCATGATTATTTATTGCACTAAAGAAGCTTTGACAATGGTCTTCAGAAGCTATGAGCTTAACAGATAATGAGGAAAGAAAATTAATATTAAATGGAACAAAGTCATGCTACAAAAAAATTTTTAAAGTTCAGCTATTTTCAGAATGTTCAACTATGTTTCCAGCTCATCCTCAATGCTAATGGTCATTTCTAGAGCAACTTTTTAGAGGACTTTCCAGTACTGGACTCCAAAGTGGTTAGATCAAATAGAAACAAGAAGGCTTTGAACACAGTGGCTTACTCATTAGGCTGTCTTCATATTGTAGTAACTGCCAGGTATAGTAATGCATGTTTGTTATCTCAGTTACTGGGGGAGGCCAAGGCTGGTGGATGCCTTGAGTTCAGGCACTCTGAGCCCCAATAAGACTAAAACCCTACTCTGTGCCAAGTCTGAGAGCCAATATGGTAGGCCTTCAGGAACAGAGGATCTCTGCTAGCATTTGAATCTCAGCCTAAAAACCATTTTCGATGTAGATTTTTATATACTCTGTCTTCCACTTAAGCCCTGACAATTTATCATTTGTTATTCAAGAAAGAGAAACGTTTTTCTTTTTTTGTTCTCCCCTTCCCGTAACTCTGTAAGCAAATAATACCCCTGATGAAGAATTTATTGCATTTAAAAGCAGCAAAGTGAATGGCCTTTCTCTTTAAACAATGTCTTCTCAGCCACATAAGAATCCCCACAAAAATGCTATAAAGCACTTGTGGCAGTGACATTTTTTACTGAAAGCTTCTGGTTGTTTTATGCTTCCTCTTCTGAGTATGTTTGTTTTCTTTTTCTTTTTTTGTTGTTAATATTTGCAGTCTGCTCGACAATCGTCATTTCTGTTCTCAAGATAGAAGTAATATGAGTAGTACATTGAAATGTCATTTCATTCCATTTCTTTTAGAGACATAGATTCGACCAGCAAAGAACTCTTGAAATAAGCACCAACACAAATAAATGGCATTGAGAATTGCACTTTCTTGAGTATTAGTACCAGAGATATTTATTGCTATTAACTAAAAACTCCTGGCCTTTATATCCCTAAAATTGATTTTAAGAATGGGAATTCATAGATATGACAAAGTGAAGACATGGTGGATGCAAGGTTAGGGCAGTTGGTGTCCAAATACAATAGAGAAAGGAGGTTATTAGTTGCTCCTTCCAGGAGCAAGTTAGTTGGATGCTAGAAGGAGCCTTAGAGTTTATCATCTAGACAACATTATTTTAGGATCAAGTGAAAATCAAATGAAATAATATATCAAAGGCTGTTTGCAAACTTTCCACTACTATATAAATTTAAACTAATTTAAAAAAACTAAACTAAAAATCAAAAATACCCTTTGACTCAGAAATACCACTGCTAGGTCTATACCCCCAAGGAAATCAAAGAAAAAGGAAAAGGACCTAAATGTACAAAAATATTTAAAGCAGCACTTCTTGTGGTGGCAAGAAGTTGGAAACTGAGGAGAGGGCCATCAATTGGGGAATGGCTGAAGAAGTTATGGTGTATGAAGGTGGCGTAATGCTATTGTTCTATAAGAAATGATGAAGGAAATAATTTTTTTTTAAAAAAAAAAGGAACCTAGAAAACTTACATAAGCTGATGCAAAATAAAGTGAGCAGAACTATGTACAGAGCATTGTATACAATAACAGTAATAGTGTAAGGATGGACTACTCTGAAAGACTTTGTTATTCTAATCAATACAATTAGTCACCAGGACTCCAAAGGACTCATAATGAAAAATATTATCCACTGCCAGATAGAAAACTAATGGACTCATAATGCAAACCAAAGCATTTGCCCTTTATTTACTATTCTTTTTTCCTGAACATGGCTAATGTGGAAATGTTTTGCATGACTTCATACATAGAATGGGCATCATATTTTTTATCCTCTCAAGGGATGGGGGAGGTTATAAAGGGAGGGAGAGAATTTAAAACTGAATTTTAAAAACAGATAAAAATGCATGATCTAGTTACCATTCTCCTCCTAATCATCAACATCAACCACTGCCCTTTGCAAAATGAAGATAAATTTGTACCTTGATCTTCTGATCATTGTCAGAAATCCTGTGGATAACCATATAAGAAAAAGGTTTATAAAAATCATGCATCTCTATATTTATAAAGAAGTAGAGTTAAGAAAAAAAATCATTTGGAATTGCATTTATTTTTCATTATCTTGATTTTATATTTCTGTTGTCACATAGAAGCAAGAACTTCTATTGCCTAACAGAGTTACTCAAAAGTATACATAAGAGATATAGTTAAAATTATGCATAAACTGAAATAGCTGGATAGAAAAACAGGAGGTAAAAATAGCATATTTCTTCTGACAGTCTACATTGGAAACCTCTGTGACTTATTATAGTATTTGTTGTTTTCTAATGTGCAAAAATATTTATACTTTGAATAGGTTCTGCACCTGTGAATTCATTGGATAAGGAACTTTTAGGAGAGGAAATTCCCTCTACCTGTATAAGTCAGCACTTTTCTGCAACTCAGAGACAGTTGCCCAGAGCACTGAAATATTAAGTGAATTTGCCAGTCCTAAAGATAATATTGTCAGAGGAGGAACTTGATCCCACCTCTTCCTGTCTGAACCAACTCCATTCACATTGCAAAATAACCTCCCTTATGCCTCTTACTCATGAAAGGTTAATTGTATACAATTTACGTATCAGCATTTATCACAACACATTACGAGAATAAATTTTTCTCTTTCTCTATATGTACTTTACCAACATATTTAGACTACATAGTGTCCTAGGCAAAAGGTATGCTTCTTAGGCTGGGGGGGTGGGGCATATATCTACTATGTTTTTAGGTTTCCTTTTCATAGTCATCTAATGGTGCTTGGCATATAAGAGGTATCTAATAAATGTTTATTGATTAATAGTAATGACTCTCAGATGCCTTGTGCTTTCAGAAGCTTTACACCTTTCAGTAAAGCAGCGACTCAGAGAAAATCCCCATTCTTCTTTGCACAATCTGCATAGAGCACTTTTCTCCCTCTTCCCCTTCTTGACAGGACTTGGTGTCCAACTGGGACAAGATTTAGCAGTATGAAAACTATGACTTGAAGGAAGGAAAACTTATAATGAATGATCTTTCCTTAAACTTTTACAAATTCTGCTAGGGATGGCCCCATCCATGCTAACTAAAATAGCTTTATATTGAATATGAAAGCCAAAGAAGGATAAGGAACTATTGTTGTTGTTGCTGCAGTTTTTTTTTTTGGAGGGGGGGGTCATTTCATTTACATCTAACTCTTCCTGACCCCATTTTGGTGTTTTCTTGGCAAAGAAACTAGAGTGATTTGCCATTTCCTTCTCCATCTCATTTTTCATATAAGGAACTATGGCAAACAGAGTTAAGTGACTTGCCTAGGGTCACACAGCTAGTAAGTGTCTGAGGTCAAATTTGAACTTAGGAAGATGAGTCTTCCTGATTCTAAGCCTAGTGCCCTATCCACCACACCGCCCAAATTCCCTGTTTAAGGAACTATAGGTGTTGCTAAAAGTTGCAAGCAATGACAAACATGTTTTCTCTAACTGCTTAAATAATCAGCCAGTCAGCTTAAGGTCTATTAAGAGCCTACTATATGTCAACTACAATACTAAGCACCAAGGATATTAAAGTAAAAAGAAAAAAAAGAAAAAAGAAAAACCAATAGTTCCCTCTATCAAGGAGCTCATAACCTCATGGAAGAGACAATATACAAACATTTACAGACAACATATATGCAGTGAAAATTAGAGATAATTAATAGAAAGGAGACAGATAATTAAGAGAAGAAGAGTGATTGGGAAAGACTTCTTGTCAAAAGTTATTGTAGCTAGGACTTAAAAGAGACCAGGCTAGGAGACTGAGATAAGGAAGTAGACCATTTCAGGCATGGAAGAAAGCCTGTGAACATTCCTGGAGTTGCAAGATAGAGTGTTTTTTGTTTGTTCATTTGGGGTAATTGTGTGTGTGTGTGTGTGTGTGTGTGTGTGCGTGTGTGTGTGTGTGTGTGTGTGTGTGTGTGTGTGTGTGTGTGTAAGGAACAATTAGAAACCTGGTATCTCTTATACAATACATGGAGAGGAGTAAGATCAAAGAAGAATGAAATGTAGGGTGTAGTCTTGTTCTTAAGGACTTTGCACACTAAACCAGATTTTATATATTCCTGGCGGTAGGTGGTCCAGTGAATAGAATCAGGAAGACTCATCTTCCTAAATTAATATTTGGCCTCAGACAATTACTAGCTCTGTGACACTCAGCAAGTCACTGAACCCTGTTTGCCTCAGTTTTCTCATATATAAAATGAGCTAGAGAAGGAAATGGCAAAGCACTCTAGTATCTCTGCCAAGAAAACTCATTATTGAACAACAACAAAAGGCCAAAAAAAAACACTGGAAATGTAGGATGGAGCTTTTTTCCTTTAGGGCTTTGAACACTAAACCATATTTTATGCATTCCAGGAACAGGGGACAACAGATAAAAAAAAATGCACAATGTCAGGAAATAAGATATCTTGTGGGAAGAACAGGAAGGGGGCAAGAGTACATTACTAGTGTGGGAAAGAGAGCAAAATTCTTGAAATATAGAAATGTAGGAGAGGTTCTGTATATGAATGACCTTGAATATCAAACAGAGGATTTCATATATGAATCTTGAGGTGATAGGGAGCTGTCAGAGTTTGCTGAATTAGGGAGGGGTTGGTTGGCTTGTTCAGATTTGTACTTCAGGAAAATTAATTTGACAATCAATTAAGAATGGAGGGACTGGAGGCATGAAGATCAATGAAAAGACCATTGCAATAGTCCAGGCTTGAAGTAATGAATCTGCTCCAGGATGGTGATATTGTCAGATGAGAGAAAGAAGTTTAACAGAAGAAATTATAGGAGGCAACTGAGAGACAGTGAGAAGTCGAAGTTGTTACCTTAATTGAGGATCAGGATAAAGGGAAGGATGATGGTGTTCTTACCAATAAAAGGAAAATTAGGGAAAGGGAAACAATTGGCAGAAGGGGGAAATAATGAATTCAATTTTGAACATGTTGAGTTTAAGGTGTCTATGGGACATCCATTTTGAGATATCCAATAGGTAGTAGGAGATGAAAACCTGAAGTTTAGGAGAGAAGTAAGGCAGGATAAGTAGACCTAGTCATTATCTGCATAGAGATCACAACCAAGTCCATAGAGGCTGATGAGATCATAAGGAGAAATAATATAGAAAGAGAAGATAGCTTAGGAAAGAGCCTTTTTGCACATGCTCAGTTAGTGGTTCATGACCTGGATAATGATCTAGCCAAAAAGAATGATAAGAAACAGTATGATAAGTAATAGAAGAATAAAGAAAGAATAGTGTCACAAAACCTAGATAAATGAGAATAAAAAGAAGAGGGTGATTGACAGTTCCAAAGGACACAGAGAGGTCAAAAGGATGAGAATTGAGAAAAAGTCCTTAGATTTAGATATTAAGAGATTGTTATTGACTTTGGAGAGGATAGTTTTGGTTGAATGAAGAGATTAGAAGTCAGACTATAGAAAATTAAGGAGAGAGAAAAAGAAGTTGAGGTACATACTCAAGGAGTTTGGCCAAAAAAAAACAGTGGAAAGAGACTGGATGATAGGTAATAGGAAAACAATTATTATATAGGGAGCTATTGAAGATTAGTAAAAGCAGGGATTATAGAAGGGGTAAACTGCTGAAGAAGTTGGGAAGGAATGGTATCACTTATACATAAAATGGAGTTTATCTTGGTAAAGAGAAGAGCTACTTCTCCATGTGAGACAGGTGAAGGAGGAGGTAGTGAAGGAATACATTTGAAAGATGTGGGACAAGGAGGAGGAGAGAAGAGGATCTATCTGCAAATGATCTCAATTGTTTTGCTTTTTTTTTTTTCAGTGAAATGTTAGAGAATATGGGGAGGGGAAGCCATGGGAGTCTTTGGAAGGGATGAACAGGTTTGGAAAAGACATTGGGGTGAGTAGGATAGTGAATCCCATTTTGAATATCAGTAAGGCCATGGGCTTTCCTTGTACCACCTTTGGGTATTTCAGTAATATGCTTACATTCATTTTCATCAGATTGAATGTTGGTGATATCAATATTGAAATCACATTTTTATTAAAAAAGATATCACATAAAGGAAGGTTATAACTGGGGCTTTCTGATACTGGTATAGCAAACTGAACTAGCAACATTACTTTGAGGATTTGATGTTTCTTTAAGAAAATATTAGCTATTCTTAGGATTGTTATTCATGATCACTATCTGAACATCAATAACTTCAGTCAAAGCTATCATATGAAAATCTCAATTGATCTTAAGATGTCTGAAAATTATGGCTAAGCCAGGATGACCCAATCATTTCCCATATATTGATACTGTCTAAGAATCAATGAATTCACATAGTTTCAAACCTGCAGTTCAGGATCTAAGCCAAACAACTTGCTCGATTCTGTTGTTGGATCAATAAGGAAACCTGAAAGGACCATAAGAACAATAAAACATAATTGGGTTTGCTTTTCTGTTTTTCTCCATGGAGAGAGGCCAGGTAAGCATACCAAAAGGTAGTTTCCTCTTGTCCCCTACAAAATGGTTATATTCTCCCATATTGCTGTCCTTTGGCACTATTCATTGATTCTGGATTAATGAAATACAGTTCAAGCCTGGAGGATGTTTTGTTTTGATAACTTGATACAGTGAAATCCTAGAGACACAGTATAAAATCCTTCCAATGGAGGGGGAAAAATCAATGTGTTATGAAACCTGGACCTAACAGCCCCAGATAATTGTGAGTTTATGGGAACACTAACATCCAGCGTAGAAAGAAGCATAGGAAAAGTTGAAGGTCAACATGAGTGTTCTTTTGCTTTCTTAAGTGAGCTTTCCTTCCATGAACATTTTCATAGATGTTTCAGTTCTCTTTAACCTTTCCCCTATGAAGCACAAAGACAGTCCTGAGAATGAAAAACAAAGTATATACATCTGTGGAGAATTTGACTTTTGGGGTAAGATTTTGATCTCATGACATTTTTCCCAAAGATATGCTGCTGAAAACTAATGAGCACTGTTGGAGGTTTCCTTCCTTCCCTTGCATTCACCCCAAATGTAACACTTCTATGTGATGATGTTAAAAATAATCCTATTTTGAGAATAATAAAACCATATCATATCCTAGATGGAAAGACCCTAGTAGTGGCATTGCTTGATCAAGAGGTCTGCACAGTTGTATAGCCCTTTGGACATAATTCCAAGTTGTTCTTCGCAGTGGTTGGATCAGTTAAGAAATCCACCAACTGATCTTATCTATCAGCATCCCAATTTTCCCACATCTTCTTCCACATTTATCATTTTCCTTTTTTGTCACATTAGGCATACTGATGTGAGTGAAATGGTACTTCAGAGTTGTTATAATTTGCATTTCTCTAATCAAAAGTGATTTAGAGCAGCTCTTCATATGTCTATAGATAGTTTTGATTTCTTCATTTAAAAACTCCTTATTAATATCCTTTGATCATTTTTCATTTGAGGAATATCTTCTTATAAATTTGACTCTGTTTTCTGTATATTCGATAAATGAGGCCTTTATCAGAGACACTTGATGTTAAAACTATTTCCCAGTTGTCTACTTTCCTTCTAATCTTGTTTCCATTGGTTTTGTTTATACAAAAATGTTTTAATATAATCAAAATTATCAATTTTGCATGTTGTAATTCTCTCAATCTCTTAATTGGTCATGAATTATTCTCCCCTTAGATTTGGGAGGTAGACTATTCGTTTTGTCATCCATTATAACTCTTGTACCTGTTTTAACTTTATCTTGGTATAGCATATGAGATATTAGTCTATACCTAATTTTTGTCCTACTGTTTTCCAGTTTTGTCAGCAGTTTTTGTCAAATAGTAAGTTCTTATTCCAAAATTGTAGTCTTTGGGTTTATCAAACACTAGGAAACTATGGCAATTTGCTACTATATCTTGTGTACTTAATCTGTTCCACTGATCTATTATTCTTTTTCTTATGTAATACTGGATAGTTTTAATGATGACTACTTTATAATATAGGTTGAGATCTGGTATTGCTAGACTATCTTCCTTTGTATTTTTTTTTTTCATTAATGCCCTTGATATCATTGATATTTTGTTCTTCCAGATGAATTTTGTTATTTTTTTCTAGTTCTATAAAATAATTTTTGGTAGTTTGATTGATATGGCATTGAATAAGTAAATTAGTTTAGGCAGAATTCTCATTTTTATTATATTCACTCACCCAATCCAAGCAATTGATATTTTTCCAATTGTTTAGATTTGACTTTATTTGTGTGAAAAGTGTTTTGTAATTGTGTTCGTGCAGGTTCTGGGTTTTTCTTGGCAGGTAGAGTCCTAAGTATTCTAAGTTGTTGAAAATTATTTTAAGTCGAATTTATCTTTCTTTCTTTTGTGTTGGACTTCATTGGTCATATAAAGAAATGTTGGTGATTTATGTGGGTTTATTTTATTTCATGCAAATTTGCTAAAGTTTTTCATTATTTCAAGCAAATTTTTAGTTGATGCTCCAGGATTCTCTGAGTACACTATGTCATCTGCAAAGAGTGATAGTTGTGTTTCCTCATTGTCGATTCTAATTCCACCCATTTCTTTTTCTTCTCCTGTTGCCATAACTAACATTTCTAGCACTGTATTAAATAATAGTGGTGATAATGTCCAGCTTTGATTCACCCCTCATCTTATTGAAAAGACTTCTGATTATCCCGATTACAGATAATACTTGATGATGGTTTTAGGCAGATACTACTTATCATTTTAAGGAAAGCTCCCTTTGTTCCTATTCTCTAATTGGTTGTTGTTGTTTTTAATAGGAATGGGTACAGTATTTTGTCAAAAGCTTTTTCAGCATCTATTGAGATAATTATATTATTTCTCTTGGTTTGGTTATTGATATGGTCAGTTATATTGATAGTTTTCCTAATATTGAACCAACTCTTCATTCCTGGCATAAATCCCACCTGGTCATAATGTATAATATTTGCGGTATATTGCTGTAATCACCTTGCTAGTATTATGTTAAAAAAAATTTGCACCACTATTAATTAGGGAAATTGGTCTCTGATTTATTTATCTCCTGTTTTAGCTCTTCTTGGTTTAGGTATAGACCATACAGCTACCATATTTGTATCATAAAAGGACTGTGGTAGACCTCCTACTTCATCTATTTTTCCAAATAGTTAATAAAATATTTAAATTAATTGTTCTTTAAATGTCTGATAGAATTCACTCTTGAACCCATCTGTAATGCCATGCACTAGCAGATTCCCAAAAGAATGCTACTGGGAAGAGCTTTTAGAGTTCGGATTACAAAATATAGTGAACACTCTGTTTATTTCATTACAAATCAAGACAAACATTCACAATATATCACAAAATAATATTCACAACATTACATCTTATCACAAAAAATGGCCACATAGTTTTCACTACAGAGGCCACAATATTTAGAACAAAGCATTCAATCAATTCATAATACAGTAATCAATACTTCCACCCATGGGGCAACTCAGTACTGAATCCTTCAATCAATTCACAATAGAACAATCAAACTTCCACTCATGGGGCAATCATTAACTTAATCAGTCACTAATCTAGATTCACAATTACTAAATATCATTAATCACAAACAGTCATTAGAATACCACACAAACCTTCCACCCCTCGATGTCCAGAAAACCTCAATATCATCCAAGGGGGGGTCTTTTCTTCATCTTGACTCTGGGTGGTCTCTCAGATTCCTTGGATCCCCTTCCATGGTCCCAGCTCCTACTTGAATCCACCAGTCACCTGGATTCAGAAGCAGCCAGCTCCCAACTCCTTGTCCAGTCTTCCAAGCAGTTCTTGTTACACACTGAAGTTTAAAGGGTCCAGCACATCTCAAACTCTTCACCACTTCTCTTACCTGGAACTCCAGGATCAGCCAGGCCACAAACAAAGTCTTTTCCTGGTCATGTTTCTTCAGTCCTCCAGCACTTCAGCTGGCCCTAGGACCCAGAAGGAATATCGGCCTTCCAGGCAGCTTTCAAGGCAAGCCCTCTCAGCCTTCCAGGCAAGCCCTCTCAGCCTTCCAGGTGGCCTTCACCAGATTCTGGTCTCAGGAAAACTCCATCTCAGTTCTCAGGCAGTTCTCAGCTTCCAGTTGCTGGCAGAGAAACTCTCTCTCCCTGTCTGTCTGTCTCTCTCTGTCTCTCTCTCTGTCTGTCTCTCTCTGTCTGTCTCTCTCTCTCTCTCTCTGTCTCTCAGCCACCTTCAGTCTCCACAATTCTTCCTTCACCAGGAGCAGCGTTCCAATTCTGTCTCTGTTTCTGGAATTCTTGCTTATATACACACACTGGCCTCCTGTCTCAGCCAATCCCCTTCTTCCACATCAACAGGAGAGTTCATGCCTTCTCAACAATGGGACAGAGTTTGCACCTTCCACACTTAGCCCCAAGGTACTAGGTTCTAAGTATCTGCTAACCTGATTACTATTACAGCATCTGACCCTGGAGATTTTTTCCTAGAGAATTTATTAATGGCTTGTTCAATTTCTTTTTCTAAGATAAGATTGTTTAGGCATTCTATTTCCTGATCTGTTAATCAAGATAATTTATATTTTTGTAAATATTCATCCATTTTACTCAGATTGTCAGATTTATAGGCATATAATTGGGCAAAATATAATCTAATGGTGGCTTTAATTTCATCTTCATTGGTGATTATTTCACCCTTTCATTTTTTGATACTGGATATTTGGTTTTCTCCTTTTTTTCAAGCAAATTAATCAATGACTTATCTATATTAATTGCATGAGGATTGCTTGGTTGGAGATTCTTGGTTTTAATCTTAGTTCTTTTTTTCCTTTGCAATATCATATTTCAAGGTCTTGCTTTAACATAGTAACTGCAAAATCTTGTGTCACCCTAACTATGGTTCCATTATATTTTAATCAGTCTTTGTGGCTACTTGAAGTATTTTCTCTTTGCTGGGAACTCTGGGATTTAGCTATAATATTTCTGGGAGTTTTCATTATGGGATTTCTTCCAGGTGGTGATTGGGGGAGTTCTTTCCATTTCTGCTTTGCTTTATTGTTACAAATTATTGAGGCAATTTTCCTTTATTTTTTCTTGAAATATGATGCTGATGCTCATTTTTGTTAGTGGCTTTCATGTGCTCAAATAATTCTTCAATCAATTTTCCAGGCCATTTTTTTCTGATAAGATGTTTCACCTTTTTTTTCATTTATTTTTTACTTAGTTGTATTCTTTCTTGATTCCTCAAGGAATCATAGCTTCCACTTGCCAATTATAATTTTTAAGGAATTATTTTCTTCATTGTACCTCTTTTTCCATTTTATCAGTTCTGTTTTTATGTAATTATTTTAATTACTGAATTTTTTTGTATATCTTTTACTATTTGGTAAATTCCATTTCTTGTGATCTTATTTTCTTCAGTATATTTTGTGTTTCCTTTACCAACCTGTTGTCTTTTCATTATGTTCTTCTCTCACTCTCATTTTCTTACCCAATTTTTCATCTACCACTCTTATTTGATCTTGAAAATCATTTTAGATATTCCAGGAATTATTGTTTATATCATATTCAATTCACACCTTTTTCTTTGAAGCCTTACTTTTTGACATTTTCTTCTGAGTTTGTGTTTTAATTCTCCCTGTCACCATAGTAGCTTTTTATGGTCTGGTTCTTTTTATTGTTGTTATTTGCTCATTTTTCCAACCTATTTCATGACTTTGATCTTTGTTAAAGTTGGGCTTTCTTTCCAGTGTAAAGAGGATGAGAAACTGTCCCAACCTTCAGGCATTTTTGCAACTGCTATTTTTAGATTTAGTTCTGGGATTTGGGGTCCTTCCAAGATGTTGTGAACTTGGGAGATGTGTGTTTACTTTTCTCCTGATCTGATCTCTTTTGATCTTTGCCTAAGAAAGAATTTTTACCCTTGCGACCTCTAGTAATACAGCTCCTCAAGGACCCTAATACCTAATGACCAAAATTACAATTTTTATCCCTTCAACTATGTCCCAGAAGTGGGTATTGAGTTTCCAGACACCATCCTATACTTCACCTAGTACTAACCATAGCCCACCTTTAATTGCTTTCTGACCAGTTGCCAGGTCCCCTTACTGTCTGTAGTCTGAGAGCTTCCAAAGATGCTACTGGTGCTTTCACCACCACCCACTAAGTTTCTTTTCTAGAATCATAGTATTAAAGCTGAAAGGCACATCAGTAATCATCTAGCTCAAATCTGTTATTTATGGAAGGTGCAATTGAGGGCCAATGAGTCTAAGTAAACCATCCAAAATCTCACTGGCAGTAAGTTGCATATGTGGGATTTAAAATCACATTCTCTAATTCAAATTTATTGCTCTTTCCAGTGTATTACACTATAAGCACATAACTTACTCAACATCAAATTGTTAATGATCATGTTTAGAGCTAGAAGAAACCTTAGAGATTTTTTCGGCCTAACTTTTTCATTTTCCTGATGAGTAAACTGAGACTTAGATACAGAATCAGCTGTAAACCCTCAGTACCATGCTGCTTTGACATCCAAGCTGAATTAATAATAATTTGATGGAAGGAGGACTGACCATATATCTCAAAATAAATGGAACCTGGGAGAGAGTTCTTGGAAGATGACAGAGTAGGTCAGAAAATTCCGAGCTCTCAAGATTTTCCCCCACAAAAGAGATAAAATAGCACCTTAGGACAAACAAAGTGTGGGTAAATATAAATAAGAATAGGAGCACAACAGAGGTCTTCCTGGGACAATTTGAGAAGATCAGGAGAAAAATCCCCGGGACAAGGTTTGTTCCCTGTGAAGAGTAACTCAATGGAAAGAGTAAACACCTCCAAGCTAACATTAGCTTTAACAACAACCATTGAACAATAAGCAGCAAGCCCTGGCCTTCATTGGCTTAAGAGACTGCATCAGCCCCAGCCACAGGAACTTTTACTCCCAGCATAATGAAGGGAGTTTGGCATCAGAGCCTGAGAAGATTTAGGAATCTTCTGGGCCTACTGTGTGCCAGGTACTACAGGAAGAGATGGGAATACAAAGAAGAGTAAAACGACAACAGCAACAACAACGAAGACCAGTCCTTGCTCTTGAGGAATTCATAGCCTAATGGGGAGACAATATGTAAACACTCATAAATAAACAAGATATATACACTATGAATTGGGGGTGTCCTCAGAGAGAAGGCACTAAGATTAAAATTGCAATGAGATTCTCTTCCTATAGAATGAATACATTTGGACAATGGAGGAGGATTTGAGGAAAATATGATATATGTTTACATTATTTTCTATTTTTTATTTATCTTGACTATTGTTTGAAATGTGTGATTATATAGGAATGAATAATTTCATATTAGTTTCCCTCAGGACAGAGGTATTGCTAATTTTCATGTCATCAATGAAAACATCATCTTATAGAATAGACATTAGAAGTATATGTAGAATATGAATTTCTTTTTTTTTTTTTTTTTACAAATTATGATCTCTTTTTCCCCATGCTTCCTTTCCCTGCTTTCCCCCTCTCACTCTGGGAACTAATCATACTAGAATTACAATGCAACCATGACTATTGGAAATGGTAAATCACTCTATTGCTCTATGACTCCATTCAACATTCCTTTGACCTCATCCTTCTTTATGGTTCCCCTCTATGTAGTTTCACCTCCTAATGGAATGAAAGGACTTGCAAACATAGTCTGCCTTTTGGGGCTTTTGTTTGTTGTGTTGACAGCAGTGTTTTGTATTTGTGTCATCAGTGCTTAATAAAGTCCTTGACCTGTAGAGATTGACTAACAAATCCTTTTACATTCTAAAATACAAAAGATTTAAATAGTTTTAGGATTAAGAAACTCTAGCTCCCAACACTGTTTGAGTCTTATTTATGATATTCTTCTTTTTACATTTACCACTAGGGTCGAATAGGCCCATTAGCTCTTCTCCACATGCAATAGGACATCTTTCAGGTCTTTGCCTTTGCATAAGTGGTTTCCCTATGTTGGGAATACATTTCTTCCCTTCTCCTAACTCAAAGCTCTCTTTAAGGTAGCTCCTAACTTAGACTTTTCTTTATTCCCAAGCTCTAACCTCTATATATTTGGTATTTATTGATATGTGTACATATTACATCACTTAATTCTCTCAGGAGAATGTGTATCTTTGCCAAAAAAAACCTCAAATGGGTCATGAAGAGTTGCACATGGCTGAAATGACAGAACAAAAGAATTTACAAACTCAAAAGTAAAATGCTGATTTTTTTCTAAGGAAATGGCATAAATTATACTTTAGAAAGGTTGGAGGGTAGATGTTGGGGAACTACTTGAAACTTTAAATGCATAAAAATGAATTATTATTTTTTTCACTGACAATGGTATTTCATTTTAATAAACATGCAGTATTAAGTATTTTTAAAATTCAGCAAATGGATAATTTATCATAAATTCTTCATTTCATGCCCTAAATATTTTTGCTTGTCCACAGACATTTCCACTGGACCTAGGAGATGGGCAGCTCTATACCTGGACAGATGGTTTGAAAAGAAAAGATTGGCATGACTATGGAAGCATTCACAAAGATGCTCTCCGTTCAGGTATGAAACTCTGAGTGAGCCAAAATGTTATGTTACCTATTCCTTTTTATTTTTTCACTTTAAGGTTAACTGATCCAAGTTGTCATCTGGCACACATTGAGATATGTTTTAAAGAGATGGTCAAAACCAATTAAAGATGGAAATAGGCTTGTCAAAGTTTCAGAGAGTGGTGATAATTATAGAAGTGGTTATGTGATACTTGTTGCAAAGTGTTCATAATCTGTATTTCTACAGAATCTAAGAATGATGGAACATAAATGAGCCTCAAAAGTCATCTATCTAGTCCAACCTTTTCAATCAGTTGGTCAGTCAATATTTTTAATAAATACCTATTATGTTCCAGATACTGTGCTGTTGTTGTTCAGTCATTTTCAGTCATTTCGAAATCCTTGTGACACCATCTGGGGCTTTTGTACCAAAGATACTAGAGTGGTTTGCCATATCTTTCTCCAATTTATTTTGTAGAGGGGAAACAGAAAAATGGAATTAAGTGTCTTACCCAGGATCACACAGTTAGTACATTTTCTCTATATCATTTCTCTTAACTACACCTGTGTTTCCAGTGATGTTGCAATCTCCCAGTGAGGAAACTTCTACCAATGCAGATATGCCACTACACTATGTAAAGCCAAGTATAAGCAGCTTTCCAGAGGACTGCTGCTGTGAACAGCTTTCAAGGTTCTGATTACATAGTATAGTGAACAGTCTATTCATTCACTAACAAATCAGAGCAAAACATTCACAGAAAATCAAAATACAGAATTCACAACAGCTCATCACTAAAATGGCCACACAGTTTTCACCATAGTGGTCACAAAGTTTTGAACAAAGAACAAGCATTTAGTAATTCAATCATTCGAGTATCTCAATCATTCAATCATCCTTAAGGAGGTTTGCCGCCTTAAGGGACATAAGGTACAATAGTCATAGTTCTCCACCCATGGAACACAGCAAGTAACAAATCAGTCATCACTCACTGTTCAATCATCAGAAAATACACATGCCATCCACTCCAAGGTCAAGTAAATTACAATTTCTCAGTCATACACAGTATCCAAGTAAAGTCTTCTTTCAGCTTGACTCAGGGTGGTTGCTCAGATTCACTGGATCCCCTTTCATGGTCCCAGGTCCTACCTGGATTCACCAAACTGTCTCCTGGGTTCAAAGGCAGACATAGCCCAGGTCCTTGTCCAGCCCTCTGTGCTGTTCTAGTTCCATGCTGAAGCTCATAGTGTTCACTTTAAATCCTTCACACTCTCTGTTCCTGGGAAGTCAAGGCTTAGCAAAGCAACTAACAAGTTCATGAAAACTACCAACATCACAGTCATACTTCCTCAGTGTGTGGGAGTTCCAGGTGGCCCTTGGACATCTTCAACAGCTCATGGAAGCTCCAGCTGGCCCTTGGACTCAGCAGTTCCTCAGCAGAAGCTCTAGTTGGTTCCCAGAATCAAAATCACTTCACCCACTTCCCAAAATCAAAATCATTCTCTCCAGCCTGGGGGGTTGGGGGGGGGGGGTTTTTCTCTTCAGCCTCCCCAGCAGCAGCAGCTTCTGCCTCCACAAAGCTTGCCCCAAGAAGATCTGTCTGACCCAGCAGGGGCTTCTCCTTAGATACACACACAGCATTAACTCCTTCCTGTTTCAGCCAACCCTACCCTGTTATGTCAGCAACAGGGGTTCATACCTTCTGTTCCTTTAACAGAGGCTTAATTAATTACTAAGTGCTAAGTACCTGTTACCTTTGCCAATACAAAGGGATCTTCATATTTAAATTACATTACCATTACACACTACCATTGATAACTGTTCATTCTCCCACAGCACTGGGAGGTTAAGCAACTTGGTCAAGGCCACCAAACTATTATGTGACAGGGGTAAGTGTTAAAGACTTCCTGAAAATGGTCAATTTTCCATCAAATCTGCCATTTATTGTCTCTGTATGTACAGCATAATGTAAAATCACCCATTATGATGATAATGATTTCTTAAGAAGTAAGGTGGTATAGTTGCAACACTTCTTAAACTGTGTGTTTCAGGTGGAAGAAGTTTGAGAAGCAATATGGATACCATGCTGGATTTGGAGTCAATAGAGATTTTTAGTTCAAATCCTACCTCAGAGCCTGGGTATCAATGCTCTAAATTGTCTTATACTCTCAGTTATCTGTAGTGGACAGTTTTGTATGTTTGCAAAATCACAGCCTCTGGAGTGAAAAAACCTTGCAATTTGGTTTAAATCTTGCCTCTAACTTTCGCTGTCTTTGTACCCTTAGGAAAATCATTGAAGGCCTTCCCAATTCCCCCAGTAACTTTAGCTGTAAATCCTAAGGATAAAACTAAGATTGTCTCTTATCCAAAGAATGCAAGGGCATGAGGACAACAAAAATAGAATTTGAAATGTTTGCGTTTAGCCCATTGTCTTACACATAGTAGATGTTTTTAAATATTAGTTAAATTGAGACTATACCTTGTACTGAATCTGTAATAAGATGAGGAATACCTTTCATGCATTATTCTAGGTAGCTATGGGTTGAGGGGAACAAGGACTGTAGGGGAAAAGATATTTACTAACCTTTAGCAACTTGAAGAAAAGGGATTAAGCAAACATTTATTGAGGACCACTGTTTTTGGATGACTAATCTATGTAAAATATAAAAAATATGTTGGGAAGTTATAAGTCAGATATCAGCCAAATACTCCAATTGATCTCACCATGGCAAATAGTGAGATTATTGATTCTCCTTTTAACATGTAGCCTAAGATCCTACTAGCTTTTTTTTCAGACATGTTGGGTAAAATGAATTCACTGCCCACTAAATCCTGTAGGTCTCAACATAAAGTACTGCACTCCTTGACCATAGACAGATTTCAGGGGTGTCTGTAATGGCAAGCAAAGTAGTTAACACTTTGTTTCAGCTATTTAGTTGACACCTTGTTTCAGTTCTTGCCCCATGATTGTATCAAGTCTTTATTAGGAAGTAGACCTTGTGAATTCTACAGCTTGTGAACCCTAGAATTTGTGAACTCCTGTTGCTGATGCAACAGAAAGGGGAGGAGCTAATGACCATGTATAAGGAGAGGCACACCCTCAGGAAAGCAGGACTGAGAAGGCCAGAACTGAGAAAAGAGAAGAACTGAGAAATGAGCAGAACTGAAAAGAGAATTGAGAAGTACTGAGCAGAACTGAGAAGAACAGAGAGGAACTGAGAAGAGAACTCATGTGGTGGCAGAGTCAAGAAGGAAAAAACTTGTGGTATCCTGGTATTCTATGTTTGTCTGTTCTGTCTTTGTTGATGTTTGTTTGTGATACTTTGTTCAGAAGCCCCGGTATCTTACTAGAAGCCCTAAAAGAGGATTTTCTGGTTGTCTCTTCACAGAAGTCTTGGAGGAGGGTTTTGGAGGTCCTGGAACTTTACTGATGATTTGTGTTGACCTCTCAGATGTTTTTCATGGGTCTCTGTTTATTTCTATGTTGATGATTTGTGATGACCTCTTGGACTTTACATTGATTTCACACACAGATAGTGAATTAATGATGGTGCTGGGAATATGCATGGATATTATTGTGGCTCTGTTAAGCTTTGCCTCCAGAAAAAAGAAGTGTGAAGGACTTGTGGTGGTATGGACACTGTGAATTTCAGTATGGAATGGGAACTGGATGAGTAGCTGGACAGGAGCTAAGAGCTGCCTACCTTTGAATTCAGATGACAATGGGGCAGTTTTGGGCAGGAACTGGGATCATGGAAGAGGAACCATGGAATCTGAAAGCCAGCCTTGTGTCAAGATGAAAAGACCTCTTTTGAGTACTTGATGATGATTGAGAAGATTATGATTTATTGTGACCTAGGGGTAGAGAACTTTGACCTTTGTACATTATGTCCTTTAAGGAGGTTAGCTCCTTAAGGATGACTGAGTTGAGTTCTTACTGAATAATATCTTTTGCTTAAAACTATGTGGCTACTTTGGTGAAAACTATGTGGGCACTTTAGTGATAAATTCTTAAGTTATAACATTGTGGATGCTGTAGTCTGGTTTCTGCCAATGTTTTATCTTACTTTATTACTGAATAGAGAGTTCACTATACTATATAATCAGAACCTTGAAGCTGTCCTGTGGAAAGCTGCTTGTGGTTGGCTTTATAGGGCCATTGTCACATGAATTGCTATCAGGTCCTTATACAGTTAAACGTTTATGTAGGACTTAACAATAATTTATGTTAAATTTTAACTTGTTAGTTTCAACTTACTTCTAGCCTTTCAAAGACATTTTGAACTTTGATTCTGCCATCCATTGCATTAGCTATTTTTCTTTGGTTTATTAATTTATTTGTTTACTTTTAGTTTACAAGATTCAGTTCCACAATCCTTGGAGTTTCAAATTTCTCTTCCTCCCCATGGTGGCATGCAATCAAATATAGGATCTGCAAATATCTTCACATTAAACATTAGTCAGGTTGTAGAGAAAGATTATATCCTATGGAATGAACAAT
>CM053583.1:145225915-145272760 GCA_028627135.1 Pseudochirops cupreus
ACACCAGTTTTAAGCTCTTACATGAGTATTGCAGAAGGAGGAGACATCAGTCCTCTTTCTTTTTGAAAGAACAATAACAAGGGCTTTGACTTTCCTCTCTTTTCTGAAAATTCAATATTAAATGATCTGTATGTAAATGTTCTCTCTCAGAGCATTGCTATCCCACAATTGGTTTTGATGATGTCAGTTAAAATTGATGATTGACTTTTTTTCTGCTTTAAATGTGAATCTGTTTCCTCTGGCACTGAAGTTTAATAGTCAAGAAACCCATTACCGAAGTTTTCTGGTGTTCATCTTCAAATCAAATAATCTTTTGGGGGCTACTTTCTAATAAATAACAAGCCATAATAAATAATTAAGTCTATAAAAATTAATAATCAGATTCTTTCCATTATTCAAACCTAAAACAATCCACATCAGTTACTTTCACATATTCATTTGAGAGTGATTTCTTCTTCTCAGTTATGTAGGGAATTTCCTAATTTCTCCATTTGAATTTTAAGGTGTCTATAGACTTGATAGTGTAGTGCAAAACTTTTTTTAAAAATGGTCAGGAAACCCTGGGTCCAACTCTGGCCTCTGACACTCTCTCACTGGGTGACCATGAGCAATTCTCTGAAACTCTCAGACCCCATTTCTTTGTGGGCAAACTCAGAAAACACCCCCCAGAATACCTACCACATAGACTTCTGGGGCTCACATGAATTAATGTACATAAAGTACTTTGAAAGCTTTAAAGATCCACACAAAACTCAATTGTTGTTATTCTTTCTTCTTTCCTTCATTGAATTCTGGCTTTATGATACCTCAGGATGTTACCAAATGTATATGTATGTGTATATGTATATGCATATGTATATATACATACATATATATAAAGGCATTGAAAAATTCTCAAAATATTTTTAAACGCGTTTTAATATTTTAAAAAATACACAAGTGTGTCAAATCAAATAATGAAAAAGTACAGACATTCAAAAAAAAAAGAAATAGAGTCGTAGAACAGTGGAATATATTAATTATACAATAATACACAGTAGTAAAAGACCACAGAAAACTGGTGCTTACTAAACTCAGGGACCCAAATTTTTGAAATAAGAAACCAACATTGGACAAAAATTGGTGGGAAAAGTGAAAAGTAGTTTTGCAGAAACTAGACAAGGAACAACATCTCATATAGTATACCAAGAAAAAGTCAAAAAGTCATGATGCTTTAGATGTGAAGGGTAATACCATAAGTAAATTGGGTGATTATGGGAAAAATGTACCTGTCAGATCTATGGATAAGTGAATAGATTTGAGTCAAAAGAGATAGAGAGGATCATGGGATGTAAAATGTATAATTTTAAATACATAAAATTATGCACACACACACACACACACACACACGAACAACACTAATGCAACCCAAAGAAGTAAGAAAACAGAAAATAGGAGCATTATAGCAAATTTCTCTGAAAAAGGCTTCATTTCTCAATTGTATACACAACACAGCCATATTTACAAAAACAGAATCCAAGTCAATTGAACAATGTAAGCAGTTTTGAGAAGAAAACATTCAAGCTATCAGCAATCACTTGAAAAAATGCTCCAAATAACTATTGTTTAGATGAATGCAAATTAAAACAATTCTAAGATACTGCCTCACACCTATCAGATCAGCTAATATGAGAGAAAAAAAACATTTTAGAGAGGAAGTGGGGGGAAAATGGGACACTGCTACACTGTTGGTGAATTTGTAAACCAGTCTAGCCATTCTAAAAATCAGTTTGGAACTATACATAGAGAGCTATGAAACTGTCATCAAAACCACTACTAGGTCTGTATCAAAAAGAGATGGAAGAAAATTGGAAAGGTTTTATATGTACCAAAAAAATATTTAAAGCAACTCTTTTTGTGGTGGCAACTAATTGGAAATTGAGAAGGTACCCATAAATTAAAATTATAATGGAATACTTTTGTTTTGAGGAAATGTTGATCAGAATCACTTCAGAAAATCCTGGGAAGAAATCATAATTCAATGTAGACTGAAGTGAGCAGAACCAAACAACATTGTAAACAGTAATAATTATATTGTATGAATGATCAACTGTGACATACTTAGCTATGTGACCAAGACAATAGTCTAAGACAATTCCAAAGGACCCATGATAAAAAAAAAAATGTTATCCACCTCCAGAGAGTGAAATGATGAAGTTTTGAGTGCACATGGAATAATCTTCTTTTGTTTCATTTTTCTTCTTTCTGTGTGCTTTCTTTTGCAACATTGGTAATATGGAAATATGTTTTGCATGGTTTCACCTGTATAATTGATATCATATTGCTTGCCTTATCAATGGATGAGGAAAGAAGAGAATTTGGGACTGCAATTTTGAGAAGGATAAATGTTTGAATTATATTTGATTAGAAAATACTTAAATAAATTTATTTAAAGGAAGACTTGGACTTTATTTCCCTCAGATATTTTCTGGTTGTATGACTCTTGCCAAGTCATTTAACTTCACTAGCATTCAATATTATTTTTCCCTCTAATGATCTATCTATCTATCTATCTACCTCTCTCTATGTAGTTTTCAGCATTCACTTCCATAAGATTTTGAGTTCTAAATTTTCTCCTCCTTATCCTTGCCCCTCCACAAGATGGTAAGCAATCTAATATAGGATATACAAATATATTCACATTAAACATATGTTCAAATTAGTCATGTTGCAAAGAAGAATTAGACCCAAAGGAAGAAACCATGAGAAAGAAAAAAAAACAACAAAAAAGAGAGCAAATAATATG
Organism: Pseudochirops cupreus; assembly: GCA_028627135.1. Taxonomy (NCBI): domain Eukaryota; kingdom Metazoa; phylum Chordata; class Mammalia; order Diprotodontia; family Pseudocheiridae; genus Pseudochirops; species Pseudochirops cupreus. The sequence continues at coordinate 145,228,701 of CM053583.1, forward strand.
CTTCCTTCTACATTCAGACTCCAGTTCAGTTCTTTTTCTGGATGTCGATAACATTTTCCATCATGAGTCTTTTGGAATTGTCTTAGATCATTACATTACTGAAGGGAACTAAGTCTATCAAAGTTAATCACAGCTTAATGTTGGTGTTACTGTCTATAATGTTTTCCTGGTTCTCCTCACTTCATTCAGCATCAGTTCACACAAGTCGTTTAAGGTTTTTCTGAAGTCTGGCTGCTCATCCTTCCTTATGGAAAAACAACATTCCATCAAATTCATATACAACAACTGGTTCAGTCATTCCTCGATTGATGGGCATCTCCTCAAATTCCAATTCTTGGCAACCAGAAAAAGAGATGCTATACATTTTTTTGTACAGATAGCTGATTTCCCATTTGTATGATCTCTTTGGGATACAGACCTAGAAGTGGGACTGCTGGGTCATAAGGTACATGCAGTTTTATAGCCCTTTAGGTATGGTTGCAAATTGCTCTCCAGAATGGTTGGATCGGTTCATAACTCCATCAACAATGAATTAGTGTTCAAATATTCCTCTAACTTCTCAAACATTTATCATTTTCTTGTTTTGTCATGTTAGCTAATTGATTTCCATTTCTCTGATCAATAGTGATTTAGAGCATTTTTTCTTATGAATATGAATAGCTTTTAATCTTTTTATCTAATAGATCTGAAAACTACCTGTTCATATATCCTTTGACAATGTATGTGTGGGGGGGAAAGTCAATTGAGAAATGACTTCTATTCTTATGAATTTCACTCTGTTCTCTATAAAATTTAGAAATGAGGCCATTAGAAGAGATTGTTATAAAAGTTATAAAGTTTGTAAAAGATGTTTCCTAGCTTTTTTTCTCCCCTTCTAATCTTGTTTTTACTAACTTTGTGCAAAATCTTTTCAATTTAATGTGATCAAAATTATCCATTATGCATTTCATAATATCTCTTGTTTAGTCATAAATTCTTCTCTTCTCCATAGGTCTGACAGGTAAACTATTCCTTGCTCTCTTAATTTGCTTATAGTTATCACCCTTTATATATAAATCATGAAACCTTATCATGATCATGAGATATTTGTTCTATGCCTAGTTTCTGCCACATTGTTTTCCACTTTTCCCAGCAGTTTTTGGCAAATAGTGAGTTCTTATACCAGAAGCTGGAGTGTTTGGGTTTCTCAAACAGTAGATTACTATAGTCATTGACTACTATGTCTTCTGTACCTAACTTATTACATTGATCCACCAAAATACTTACCAAGTAGTTTAGATGATTGCTGCTTTTTAATAAAATTTGAGGTCTGGTACAGCTAGGCCACCTACCTTCCCTTGAATTTCTTTTCATTAATTCCCTTGATATTCTGGACTTTTTGTTCTTCCAGATGAATTTTGTTATTATTTTTTTCTAACTCTATAAAATAATTTTTGGTAGTTAGATTGCTATGGCACTGAATAAGTAAATTAATTTAGGTAGAATTGTCATTTTTTTATTAAATTAGCTTGGCCTACCTATGAGCAACTGATGTTTTTCCAAGTATTTAGATCTGACTTTATTTCTGTGAAAAGTATTTTGTAATTGTATTCATGTAGTTTCTGGGTTTGTCTTGGCAAGTATATGCCCAAATAGTTTATATTGTCTACAGTAACTTTATGTGGAAATTTTCTTTTTGTCTCTTGCTGTTGGGCTTCATTAGTAATCTATACAAAGGCTGATGATTTATGTGGGTTTATTTTGTATTCTTCTACTTTGCTGAAGTTATTTATTATTTCAAGTAACTTTTTACTTGATTCTCCAGGATTCTCCAAGTATATCATCATATCAACTGCAAAGAGTGATAGCTTTGTTTATTCTTTGCTTATTCTAATTCTTTCAATTTCTCTTTCTTTTTAAATTTTTTAAATTTATTTTTAGTTTTTAACATTCACTGCCACCAGATTTTGAGATGCAAATTTTCTCCCTGTTTCTCCCTTCCCCCACCTCTAGACTGCATGCATTCTGCTTTATTTCTTCTCCCAATCTGTAATCCTTAATATCCTCCCCCTTTCACTTATTTCCTTCCCATTCTATTTTCCTGTAGGGTAAGATAAATTTCTATACCCCATTGCCTATGTATCAGATATCCCAGTTACATATAAAAACAAATGTTTAACATTTGTTTTTAAAACTTTGAGTTCCAAATTCTTTCCCTTCCTTTTTCCCCACCCACAATCATTGAAAAGAAAAGCAATTTGATATGGGTTATATATTTGTAGTCATTTGCCCTCTGGTTCTAGAATATCAGGGCAGCTCTTCTTAATAATGTCTTGCAAGATGATATCTAGGCTCTTTTCTTCATCATGTCTTTCAGGTAGTCAAACAATTTTTAAATAATCTCTCCTGGATTGATTTTCCAGGTCAGTTGCTTTTCCAAAGAGATATTTTACATTGTCTTCTATTTTTTTTTTATTCTTTTGGTTTTGTTTTATAATTTCATGATTTCTCATAGAGTCTTTACCTTGCATTTGCTCCATTATAATTTTTAAGATTCTTTTTTTCCAGTGAGCTTTTGGATCTCTTTTTCCATTTGGACAACTCTGCTTTTTGAAGCATTCTTCTCCCCATTGGCTTTTTGGACCTCTTTTGCCATTTATATTACTCTGTTTTTAAGGTGTTATTTTCTTCACTATTCTTTTGGGTCCCCTTTATCAAGCTTTTGACTGGTTTTTCATTATTTTCTTGTATCACTCATTTCTCTTCCCAATTTTCTTCTATTTCTCTTTCTTGATTTTCAAAACTCTTTTTGAGCTCTCCCATGACTTGAGACCAATTCGTATTTTTCTTAGAGTCTTTGGATGTAAGAACTTTGACTATGTTGTCTTCTGATGGTATATTTTGATTGTTACCAAAGTAAGTTTTATAGTTTGGATTTTTTCCCACTCTTTATTCATTTTCCCAGCCAATTATTTGAATTTTTAACACTTGAGTTAAAATAAGGCTCTGCTTCCCGTATGGAGAATGTACTGTACCAAGTTTCAAGGAGTTTGTACAACTCTTTTCTGAGATATTTCTAGGGAGCTGTAAGTTTTTAGTTCTCTCAAGGTAGTGTGATCTAAGGAGAATTGTTTAGTTGTCTCCTTTTTTGTGTTCTGGTCTGTGAGTGACTACAAGCATTCTTTTCTGCCATGAAACTGTGAGGAGATTTCTCTCTCCACCACTGCTTCAAGCTCTGATTTGCCAGTGTTCCTTCTTACACCAGGACTGCCACCCAGATCCAGGTATGGGCAAAGCAACAGAATCCTACCTCAGTGCCAACAAAGGGGACCCTGTAATCTCCTTCTGATCAGTTGTTTTATCCTCTTACTGTTTATGGGCTGAGAGCAAAGGAAGCAGCCACTACCAATGCCAACCACCTGGGGCTGTGCTGGGGCCAGGGCTAATCTATTGTCTTCTCTCACTCAAGTCCAACATACCTTTCCTACTGACCTTCTAAGTTGTCTTTCACATTTGTGGGTTGAGAAGTCTGGAAAAAGCCACAGCTGCCTGTGATTCAGTCCCCTGAGTCCTGTTCCAGGTTTATTGGGGCCTGGTCTATGCCAGTATGAACTGCACTGGACTGAGTTCCTCTCTCAGTCTGGTGTAATAGACCTTTCCTGTTAATCTTACAGATTTTCTACTGCTAGAAATTGTTTCACTGTGCATTTTTGTGGTTTCTGTTGCTCTAGAATTTGTTTAGAGTCATTTTTATTAGGTCTTTGGAGGGATTTTGGGGAGAGCTCAAGCAATTCCCTATCTTGGCTCTGCCCCTCTCTTCAATTTCTTTTTCTACTCTTATTTCTGAAGTTAACATTTCTTGCATAATACTGAACAATAGTGGTGATAATGGTGATAATGGACATTCTTGGTTCACCCCAGTCTTAGTAGAAATGCTTGCTAATAGTTTTAGATAGATGCTTCCCATTATTTTAAGGAATAGTCCTTTGATTCCTATACTCTCTAATGGTTGTAATAGAAAATAGATATTGCATTTTGGCAAAAGCTTTTTCTCCATCTGTTGAGATAATTGTATGTTGTTGTTTTTTTTATGTTATTGTTGACATGGTCAATTAAGCTGATAGTTTTCCTAATATTGAACCATCCCTACATTCCTTGTATAAATCCTACTTGGTCATAGTGTATTATGCTCAAGATAAATTGCTATAATCTCTTTGTTAATATTTTACTTAAAATTTTTGCCTCTATGTTCATTAGGGAAATTGGTATATAATTTCCTTTCTCTATTTTGGATCTTCCCACTTTAGGTATCAGTCCCATATTTGTATCGTAAAAAGAATTTGGTAGGACTCCTTCTTTACCTATTTTCCCCAATAGTTTGTGTAGTATTGGAATTAATTGTTCTTGAAATGTTTGATAGAATTCACATGTAAATACATATGGTCCTGGAGCATTTTTCCTAGGGAGTATATCGTTGGATGACTTGTTAAATTTCTTTTTTTTTTTTTCCTGAAATGTGGTTATTTATTTAGTTAGTTAGTTTAATTGATTTGTATATTTACTTTTGGTTTACAAGATTCAGTTCCACAATCCCTTGAGTTTCAAATTTTCTCTCCTCCCTCTCCCCTCCACCTCATGGCAGCATGCAATCAAATATAGGACCTGGAAATACTTTCACATTGGACATTAGTCGGGTCGTAACCAATGGAGTGAACAGTGGGAAAAAAAGAAAGAAAACCAAACACAAAAAAGAACAATAGCCTGTAGATTGCTTTGGTCTCCATTTAAACTTTGTTCTTTCTAGATCTTTCTCTGAATGTAGATATCTCCTTCCATCCTGAGACTTGTAGAGATGTCTTATAACTATGCATTGCTGAGAAAAGTCCAGTTTTTCAAAGTTGGTCGTTACATATATTATGTGTCTGTAATTGTGTACAAATTTTTCCTGGTTCTGCTCTTCTCACTTAGCATCAGTTTGGATAAACCTCTCCAGGTGAATATGAAGACTGTCTTCTCCCCATTTCTTATAGCACAATAGTATTCCATTACATTCATATACTACAACTTGTTTAGCCATTCCCCAATTAATAGGCATCCCCTTAATTTGCAGTTTTCTGCACCACAAAGAGAGCTGCAATAAATATTTTTGTACATATGGGTCTTCCTCCCACTTCTATGATCTCTTTGGGATGCAACCTTGGAAGTAGGATTACTGGGTCAAAGGATATTCAATTATTTATAGCCCTTTAGGCATAGTTCCATATTGCTCTCCAAAATGGTTTTATCAGTTCGCAGCTCCACCAACAATGCATTAGTCTTCCAATTTTTCCACATCCTCTCCAGCATTTATTGTTTTCCTCATTTGCCATCTTAGCCAATATGACTGGTGAGATGTGGTACCTCAACATTGTTTTGATTTGCATTCCTCAAATCAATAGTGATTTAGAGCATTTTTTCATATTGAAATTTATTTAAGTATTTTATTTCCTGCTCTGTTGTTCTGGGCAATTTATAAATTGGTAAATGTTTCTCTATTTCAATAAGATTGTCAAATTCATTGGCATACAGTTGGGCAAAATACCTCCTAATTATTGTTTTAATTTCCCCTTCACTGGGGGTGAATTCACCCTTTTCATTTTTTATATTAGTAATTTCATTTTCTTCTTTCCTTTTTAAATCAAATTAACCAAAGGTTTATCTATTTTTTCATATAACCAACTCTTAGTTTTATTTGTGAGGTCAACACTTTTCTTAATTTTGATTAAACTCTCCTTTGGTTTTCATTATTTTCAATTTGGTATTTAATTAGGGATTTTTAATTTGTTATTTTTCTAGAAGTTATAGTTTCATGCCCAATTCATTTGTCTCTTTCTCCATTTTATTCATGTAAGCATTGAGCGATACAAAATGTCTCCTAAGAATGGCTTTCACTGCATCCCATACATTTTGGTATTTTGTATCATTATTATTATTCTCTTGGATGAAGTTACTGATTTTTTTATGATTTATTGTTTCAGTCTTTCTTTAGTATTAGATTATTTAGTTTCCAATTAATTTTTTATCTATCTTTTAATCTATCTTTCCATTGCCCTTTATGACCTTTAATTTTTATTGTATCATGATCTGAAAGAGATTTAACATTTCTGCCTTTCTGCATTGGACTGTGAGGTTTTTATACCCCGGTACATGGTCAATTTTTGTGCAGGCACCATGTACCACAGAGAAAAAGGTATATTTCCTTCTATTCCCATTCAATTTTCTCCAGAAGTCTACCATACTTAACTTTTCTAAATTTCTTTTCAACTCCTTAATTTCTTTTTTTGTTGGTTTATTTTGTGGTAGATTTGCCTAGTTCTGACAGCAGGGCATTGAGGTCCTCCATTAGTACAATTTTGCTCTCTATTTCTTCCTGCAACTCACTTAACTCCTCCTCTAAGAATCTGGATACTATCCCATTTGGTGCATGTATGTTTAGTACTGAAATAACAACATATTGTGGTATTATGGTTTTTAAACCACTATGTTATCCATTTCCATTTTATGAGAGAATTCATCCCAATCACATTCACAGTTATGATTACTAACTGTGTCTTTCTCTCTATCCTATTTTTTCCCCTTTTAAGTCATTTTGTTATTCTAAAAATGGGGCTGAACTTGATGGATCCCTGTACTCCTGGGTACCCATGTAGTAATGTCTCTACACTAATGTAGAATCTAGTAGTCAAGATATTCCAAATATCCTCATACAACATAATAGCTTTTAAGTATGTCTGCCCCATAGGTTCTGGCACACAAAAGGAATCATTCAGGCAACTTTGGAGTTTCTTTTTTTTTTTCTTCCCTCCCTTAAAATTTCCCCAGTTCTAAATCCCAAGTAAATTGAACCAAGGAAATTCAATTCATTTCTTCTGTGCCTCAAAGACTGACAATGTGTCCACTCAAGTGATCAGAGCTTCCCACTGGGGCTTGCAAGAAACAACTAAATCCTTTCCCTTTGCTATTTTAATTCTAACCATGCTATACTCCCCCAACCAGCATTTAAATATGCACAATGTGAAATAATTCCTTAAGAAGGACTACAAACAATAGAAGGGGAAGTTTAGAGCTAAAAATCTTTGCCTAGTTTTCCTGCCATCACAACAATGAGTCCAGTATCCTTTGCAATTCAAAGAATGAAAACAAGCATGATACAAATTTGACGAAATGATCCTGGACAAGTCATCCATTCTTTCTAAGTATCAGTTTCTTCATTTATTAAATGAGGATTCTGGATGACCTCTGAGGCTCTTTCCTAAAATCCTATGAATATGATACATAAACAAGAAAAGGACAATCAAAACACCTTTTGTTTATTTTATTTGTACTTCAGCAGAAGATGAGATTAGAGTATCTATCCTCATCCTTGGGTAATAAGGTGGTAATTGTATTTATGTAAAAATGTGCTGAAGTCTTAGAAAATGAGACCTACATACATACCAAATAGTACTATTAAAGCAATCTTTGCATGCAATGAAGGGCTTCTTTTTTTAGTCATCCTCATCTTCTGCAGAGAGGGTGCTTTTCATTAGTGTATAATTTTATAACCATATTGCTCGCATTTAGACATATAACAGTGAAGACCCCTGAGCAAAATGGTGGGGTTTTTTTCCTTTTGGGATTCCTCATCATGAATTTCATTTGTTATTTTATAAATTTTATCATGATAGTAAATTAGATCATTATCACACTAATTATCATTAGAATGAATAATTCATTATTAAACCTCAATGTTCTTCATTTAGTACTTTATTCCTACTTGAATTAGATTACAAATAGGGCCTACTATTTACATTATTAATAGAATGTGAGTTCCTCAAAGGCAGACTGTTTTGTTTTCTTCTGGGGCTTTGTACCTATAGTCCCTGAAGAAGTGTCTTTTCCAGGGCACTTAATAAATTATTGCTAAATTTCTTCTATAAAATGATAGAGCTGGACCTGATGGCTCCCCAGGTCTTTTTCAGATCTAAAACTATCATTCTGTACTCCTTGGTGTCTTGAATTAAAATGAAGATATTAAGTGCAAATAATTATATATTTCCTACATTATCACTGAAATAACCTTAGTTTTTCATCAACCTCAATAAGTATATCTTTACTTCATCTGCTATAACTTAATGATGATTTAAATATTGAAAATATTGGCTTGAAGCATGGGGATAATTATGAAAATGCATTTTTCAAATTTCAAATATTTTAAATTTTCTTTATTTGAACATCTTTGTCATTTTTCAATGACTTTTCCTATGCCATGCCCAGTTCCCAAACTGAAAAGGCCCTTTTCATAAATAGACAAAACACATCAATATGTTGTCAATGTCTGGAAATGTATGCCTCATAAAACACATATAGTCTACTTCCCCAAGTCAAGGCAGGAGCAATACTCGACCATCAGTCCTCGGAAGTCACCATTGTTCAGCAACCAAATATAATTGTACTTTTAATCCTCACAATGACCTTTCCTGTGCATCTTTTCACAGTAGAAATTAAATTCTTCACTAGAAAGTTAAAAAAATCGAGAGGCTATAAAATACTATTCAAATTTGTTCTGTGTTTCTTCTCTGGAAGAATAGATTTCTAAGTCTTTTAGCTTCATACCTAATTAAGCAATATTAAAGTTAAACAGCTCAATGAGCTAAAGGTGAGAGTTTAATAACTTGAGCAATTACAATGACAGTACAATTTTTTTCAACTCTGCTAATGAGTTGGGGCAGAAAGTGTTTGATAGTACAGAACAAAGACTACTTGGTAAGGTGAGAAGAGAATGATAAAGTTGAAGAAGTTCAACAGTGGTAACCAGTAAGGGAGAGCCACTGACTACATCTGAGGTGGTCAGTAAAAATATCAAAACATGGGCTGCAATTTCTAGAGCAGAAGGGTCAGTAGTAGATAGAAACAGAGAATGAGATCAGTGACCAATTGACACAGTCATTTTGTTGGAAGCAAGCGTGTGTTGTATTCCCAGCTATATGAAACCAGACTAGTCAGATATGATCAGTTGACATCAGTGACAGTTGACATCAGTGGTCAAACTGCCATCTCTAAAGGCAGCATTACCACTTAATGCAAGGCTTCTTAACTTAGTAAGTAGGTCCAGAGTAGATGGGCAGAATTAAGGGAGTTTGTGAAACTGAATGAGAAAAATGCATTTTTATTTTCAGAAAATTCTAAGTGAAATTTAGCATTTTTCTCAGCTGTGCACAGAGGGAACAAAACATACTGATAACGAGGCAGACAGAGAGACAGAGAGAGACAGAGACAGAGACAGAGAGACAGAGAGGAGAGAGAACAATGAGAGCAGTGAACATAGCTCTAATGAAAAGGCCATTCCTAAATCTCAGTGGGCATTGCCTACATAACAAAATACACAAATCAGGCTAAGCAGGATAATATGTATTATATAAATGTATCAGCAGTGATACTAGAATACAATCTGATTAAAGTAAACAGAAATGATTATAAGTCAAATTATATAAATGGTAAAGTTTTCCTCAGACCAGCTGTCTGTAAAGGGTACATATCCTTAATTAGCATAGCAGAATGAATGTTGAAGATTCCACAAAAGGCATGGGGAAAGTCCATTTTTTGGTTGAAATTAGAAATGTGGATTACCAGTCCTTCCTCAAAAATCAACCTTGCCTTGCCTTTCATTCTCCTAGCCAGATGAGGCTCTCAGATCTATTACTGTCTATAGATGAATTCAGACTATCTTTGCTGTGTCCTCTCAGAGGCTTGACCTCCAAAAATGTAGCCTGCTTTTTGAAATCAGTACCAGATCATTGACCCCCATCTCTCTTCTTTCCCACTATGTGTAGTTACTCTTCTCAAATGGACTTCCTTCTTTCATTTTTAACCATTCCAGAAAATTAGGGGAATAAAAAACCCCAGATCTCTCCTTAATAAGATTCAGATTTTATATTTTCTGAACTACCTTTTATTCTCAAGGTCAGCAGACCCCAACTTACAAGGTAATTTCAGCTTCTCTTCCACATCCACTCTCAGTTCCTTAAAAAGCAGGAACTATTTGCTGCTGTTCTTCCTTTCTACCCCTAACACTTAGCACAGAATCTGGCACATAGCAGTTGTTTAATGAATGCTTGTTGACTAAGACAAGGATGACATTCCACTTTCTTCATCATTACCCACCCCCATAGACATACACATCATGTGGGGCAGTTCTCTCTTTTTTTGATACCCAGGGTCTCACCTTTTCCAATCTTGCTTTTCATACCAACAAAATAAAGCATCCCATTTCAATAATTTCACCTTGAATAACAGAATCTATTTTCAAGACCAATTGTGTACAGTGAAAACTATTTTAAGTTTGAAGTCATGGGGCTTGGGTTTGAGTCCTACCTTTTTTTTTTTTTTTGTATATTTGCCGAACGACTTTAAAAACATCATTTAACTTCTCTTGGCTTTACTTTGCTTATGTAAAGTGAAGAATTAGGTTAAATATAGGGCTTCTAAGTTTTTAGGGGGGCTATAGATCCTTTAGACAGTCTAGTGAAAATCCTGTGGATTCTTTTAAAAAATAATATTTTAAATTATTAAAATAAAATGCAGATGTCCACAAAGGAATCTATTATGTTGAAATACAGTTATGAAAATTGCAATAAAATGTGAAAATAAAATGGTCCCCCAGGTTAAGAACTCCTGGCACTAGGTGATTTCTGTGGTTGTCTCTCTCATTTCAAAGTTTTAATCAACGTATTACTTTAACCTGAAAAATCACATTTTAATATATTTTTATGCCTTATTTACTTGGCACCAGAGAGTTCGAGATGGTACTCTCTATTATATCATTTTATTTTATTTTGGAGGAGGGTGGGGGAGCACTGTACCTGCTTCTTCTAATAAAAGGATCTATTACTGCAGGTGTTCCATATCCAAAGAACAACACAGTTTGACCCTGCTAGAATAAATTAATCTTCTTTCTTCCCTCATTATTCATTTGGAAACACCTGCCTAGAATAGACAGAAACAGTTTGTTCTACCTCCTGGTACATGGAGGGACTTTTGAAAAAGGAACTAAGGTAGCAGACTCCACAAAAAGAATCTCAAGAAGGAAGCATTTTGGACTCCTGTGAACTGGGAAGGATAGTAGATAAAGTTCATTGCTTTTTAACTTTTCTTCAGTCATTGCAGTGTTTGCCTTTAGGGGTTTTCTGAGTCTAAATTTGAACTGGGTTTCTCCAGTTTAAGGAGAGGTACTCAATAAGGCTTTGGATTCTTTTTGGATTCCTCTGCTTTTTCTCTCAGTTATTCTCACTAGGTAAGCAGGCAGATCTGCAGAGGGGATTGGCATTTAGTACAATACCTGACAGAAGCTAGAGCTTTTTCCATTTGTTTTCATTGGCACTTGGCCAATGGAGCCTGTGCTAAGGATCACCTCCAGCAGGAATCCTGCTGTCTTGAGTACCCACTTTCAAGAGTACTCAAATATCGTTCCTCTTTGAACTTTAATTAAAAAACACCTCTGTGAAAGCAACAGGAAAATGGGTTGCTTGAGGTGAATTCATGAAATACTATCTGTATGTACATAGGTATTTGCTCTATGTATTAAAAAATTTCTAAAAGACTTCAGTATAGTAATATATTTGAAAATGGTATTCCCTATCAAAAGAGTTAGGTTTTATGTGTTTCTTTAGTTTGTCTTACATAAATCCCAAATGCATTTATTAATGTTGTTCTATATCCAAGCTGCTAGAGGGGAGTTTAGATAAAATCTGTTTTCCCTTTTTAAACGCTCCATGACTTGGAAATTTCTACTAATCCAACCAACTTGCACAATATAAATTAACCAAGTTAATGAGGTGATAGGGAAGCTCATTTTTTTTTCTGTTTTTATGTGCTGCAATACAACTGAGAAATAGATGTGTTCAATGTTGTATTATGACATCTTACTTTTTTATTTGCAATTTTTATTCTTTGTCTTCAGTACTTCTATCACCTTTACTTTTAAATATATACACCTCCCCTTCCCAGTGCAATCATCCACCATAACAAAGAATTTTTTTTAAAGAAGATAAAATTGATGCAATTGTCCCAAAATAACCAAGCCCAAATGTCACTCCCTATACTGTTGTAATAATCTAACTTACACAATTATCATGAATACAAAGTGTGGTAGTTTAAGTAAAAAGTTTTGTAAATTTTAAAAATGCTCTATGAACATTACCCGCTGTTATCTAGACCTGTTATATTTCATTGTTATAGCAAATTCCCAGTGAGGAAACTCTCTCTACCAAAACAAGTTAATTCCCCCAGTTCATAGTTATATTGAGTGAAAGAACCATAGCAATAGGTTTTCACAGCCAGTATGTGCCCCAAACGGGGTTCAAAACCAGGTTTTCTCCTTACTATGTGTATACAGTATGCCAATCTATTGTTCTTGTTGTTGCTGGTTGTCATTTAATTTTACTCACTTAAACTGACTTACTTTAAATAATGGGCACATTAGACTGTCTGTGTGTGTGTGTGTGTGTGTGTGTATGTGTGCGTGCATCCATGTAAAAGCATGGGCACATGCTTCCCTTTCCTCATCTCTAAAACAAATGGCAGCTGCTATTTTTGTCTACTCAAGCTAGTTGTGAATGTGGACATTATTCAACCTCTTTAAATGACTGCTTTTTCCCATAACAGATGTAAGAAGCTATCTAATAATATGTTGTAATAATTTTTTCAAGTAGACTTTCCAAATTAAACCACCTAAATATATTAAGTAGCATAGAAAGGAATAAAGCATAAAATGTGATTCATAGAGCAGGTAAGCCAGTATAGCTGAAGCAGAAAAGCATCCTGAGGGAGAAAATGGAAGGTTACATATACACAGAGAATCAAACCACCACTACGTCCTTATTGAGGAAGGCTAGGACCCTGAACCTGTGCCCTGGGAAGAGTAGAGCCCCTTGTGCTACATAAGCCCTGCTTCTAGCCTGTCACACTCTCCTACCACTATCACCAAGCTGTCATTGGAGGAGCAGTCCTCATGCAGAAAAGGGCTTATCTTCCTTAGCACTACTACTTACTGTGGGCAGGTAAACCCCAGATCCCTAAGAATAACAATGCCTCTGAGACTGCTACTGATCTATTTCCAACCGTCATTCTGCAAAGTAGCCCATATAAGACCTGGGAACTGCTTTTGCATGTGATGAAGCTCCCAGCTCCTCAGGACCCACAACTACTAAAGATCCATCACTAAATCTGGGATACCGTCAAATGGTTCAGGAATTGGCGCTGAATTTTTTTTTTCAGAAATGGAAATGAAATTAAAGAAGATATATTATCATTCATTGTTGCTGCACCATAAAGATCATAGAGCCTTTCCAAATAACTTACAGCTGAACCCTTCCATAAATGGTTTCTCTCCCATGAGAATATGAGCCCTTTGAGGACAGCTACTATCTATACTTATCTATTTGAATCCTCATTGCTTAGCATCATGCTTTGCACATAGCAATTGCTTAATAAGTATTATTTTCTTATTCTCATTCATAATACTTTTATTTCTTAATATTGTCTTGAAAAGTCAGTGTTTTGCTTACTCAGTGTATTTCCCAGCCTGTGATCTCTCAAATATATATTATATATAACCTTATATATATAAATTAACTCCATATAGATGAATAATATATTTTAATTGAGTATTTCCCTATGTACAGCAAAACACAAAATGTTTGTATATAAAATAATAAATCTGTATTTCATGTCACTTATTTTTAAAAGTACATATGTGTATATATATATATATATATATATATATAATTTCCACACAATACTTATAAAACTGTTTTGTTTATTTATTTACTTCTGACCCTCTATTTTAAAATGTTTCAATGGTGATCTTTTTTTTTCCTTTTAACACCATAAATGCTTACCCCACCTATCTTCCCCAGTCCCTTCCTTCTACCTAAAAACTGAGAGGGGAAAAGATAAACCCTTGTATGAGTGAGAATGACCATAACCCAAAAGTGCGGGTCTCCTTCTTCACTCTAGTCCATCACCCTCTGGGAGTAAGGGATACATTGTTTCTTCATAGAACCTTTGGAAAACATGGTTGATTATTGATGAGTTACAAAGTTACTCAAAAAAAATTATTTTAATGTTGTTCAATTCAATAGACATTTATTAAGCACCTACTATGTGCCAGGCATTGTGCTAAGCACAAGAATACAAATGAGAAAAAGATAGTCCCTGTCTCAAGGAACTTTTAATCTAATGGGAGACAACACCCAAAAGGAAGTGGGAAAAGGGAAGTAAACCAGGGAATAATTTTGTTCTGTAAAGTTTAAACCAAGCAGAGCTACTGATGGAAGGTAAAGAGTGAGTCCAGATCCTAATTTCGATAAACTTTTGGAGGAGTTTAGTGTTCTACCCTCCAATTTTCCAACCAGAGGCTGAGGGAGTTGGTAAGATGTTGAGTATTCAAGATTTGAGTTAAGCAACAATGACAAGGAGATTCTTTATGATCAGCTTCTCCTAGGAGGGTCATCTTGTTCTATGAAGTTCAAGCCACAGCTGCAGAAGAAAAGCAGATAGTGTTGTTGCCCATATATAATTGCTCTCCTGGTTCTGTTTATTTCACTCTACATAAGTTTGTACTATGCAGGTTACTCTGAAATAGTCTCTTTTGTTATTTCTTACGGTATAATATTTCATTACTTTTATATACTTATATATATTTGTTCACTCATTTCCCAGTATATGGGCACACTCAGTTTCTTAATTAGTTTTTGGGTTTTTTTCCTTTTAATTCTACTTTCAGGAAAGTGAGTTTATTTTGTTTCTGATTACTCTTTCCTCATATATTCACTTTTTAGTCTTCCCCGCCCTGACCCTGGATTTTTTGGGAGTTTTGGTTTGGTTTTTTATTTTCACTTGGACCTCCAGTACCAATAATTTGGGGGTACATCTCATTTATGATTTATTTAATGTAGTATATAGACTTTTCAAAATCAGGGTTTTTAGGAGTCTAGTAATACTTAAAATAGGTCTCCTTAACAAGATTTCCAGGTCATTATTTTTTTCACCAGATTTCTAATATTCTTTTTTCCCCAATATTTTGATTTTACTCTAATATTACTTTCTCTCTCATTAAGTTACTTATTTGTTTGGCCCATTATGATTCTCAGACAGTCCATTGCTTGATTTATATATGACACTTTCTTTTCTAAGCTATTCTAATTCTTTACTGCAGGCATTATTTTTTTTTTACATTTTTTGCCCCATTTTTTCTAGGTATTCATGTATCTAAGGTGGTGCTAGGCTTCATTAAGTGAATACAGAAATGATAGTCCCTCTACTGCCCTGACCTCATCATACCACATCTAGGGTATTCTGTTAAGTTCTGGGGAGTACATGTTATCTCTGATATTGGTTAGCTGAAAAGTTCCTACAAGAGGGTCAATGGAATAGTGATGCTTTGAGTTCATGCCAGAGGAGAAATAAATGGATGGAACTTGGGATTTTAGCTTGGAGCAAAGAAGCTTTGCAGGATAAGAGAGTTGTTTGCTAATATTGAAAAGCTATTCACATGGAACAGGGAATAACTTGTTCCGGCAAAACTTGGGGAAAATGGTGAAAGTTCCTCAAAGGCAGATTTAGGCTCCATCTAAAGAATAAAACAAAACTTTGTAGCAATTAGAACTATCTAAAAGTAAAGGAAATTGGCTTGAAACATACCATATTCCTCTCATTTGAAGTGTCCTAGTTGAGGTTGGATGATCATTTGTTGGGTTTCTAATTGTGGGAGATCATTGGGGAACAGGATATAGTTTGAATTAGAGGGCTAACAAAGTCCTTCCAAACTCTAAAATTCTAGGATTAAACAATTTTTTTTTACCCTGTCATATCTTTTAAGGAATCATCTATGATTTTGATATATGCATGAGAATTTCAGGACAACATTTTTTGCAAATCACTCAATCAAATAGTTTTTACAGGGAAAAATATAGTTGAATCTTGTCCTATATGTGTGAATCAATGATTTTATTATAAAATACTTTGATGTTAAAAAATAAGACCTATGAAAATCTGCCTGTTGCCTTATTAAAGTTTAATCAAAGGTGTTCTCAATTAATGTAGTCTTAATTAAAGATTTCATGGAGATGAGAAAGTAGACATGTTTCTGCAATTATTTCATTGTCTTGGACTCCTTTTTTTAGTGGCTAATAATGTTGAAGATTTTTCCCTATACTTTGATATCTTCCCTCTCTCATATACTTTATAAATCAATCCTAGAACATTTCACAAACTGCGTCACCTGCAGCACAGATTTCATCTCTTTGTATGTGGTCTGATCTAGCTATGCTCTCTTATTTTTCCTTCTTGTATGACATTTCCACTTCTATATTAGAGATATGCATAATCCATCAAAACATGTTAGCCATGTACAAAGATATGCATCTCAATCTATACCCTGAATTCATTACCTATTGATTACATAGTAGGTAAAATATTTCAATATGGGTCTTCTGGAATTCTGATTAATCATTTTAATCAAAGTTCTTAATTATTTCAAAATTTTTGTCTTTGGAGTAGCTAGGTGGCACAGTGAATAGAGCACTGGCCATGGAGTCAGAAGGACCTGAGTTCAAATTCGGCCTCAGACAATTGTCCTGCCTTTCTCCCTCCAAAAAACATTTTTTTAAAATTTGTCTTTACATCATTGTTGTTCCATAAATAGTTCAGGTTCTGCTAAATTCACACAGCTGTCTCTAAAACATTCACCTTCATCCTTTTCTTATACCACAACAGAATTCTTTACATTTATATACCAAAATTTGTTCAGCTATTCTCCAATTGATAGGTATCTCCTCAATTTCCGGTTCTTTGCCACTGCAAAAAAGAACTCCTATAAATATTTTTGTACTTATTGATTTGTTTTATCTTTAATTTATTTGTGTAGCTCTAGAAGTGGTGCTGCTGCATCAAAGGGTATGAACACTTTAGTTACATTTTGGGGAATAGTTTTTAATTGTTTCGCAGAATAGCCAGAACAATTCACAACTTGGGCAACAGTGCATTAATGTTCATTGTTTTTCTCACAACTCCTCTGAAGCTTGCATTTTGGTTTTCTGTTAACTTTACTGATCTGATGAGGGTGGGTTGAGAAGGAACCTCAGAGTTGCTTTTACTTACATTTCTTCGTGTGTGATTTGTAAGGTTTTATATGGTTATTGATAGCTTGGATGTCTTTCTTAGAAAATTGTCTGTTCATATCCTTTGACCATGTATCAAATGGGAAGTGTGTCTCTAATATATTTTAATTGATTCTATAAATAACTTGGCAATGTGGTCTTCATCAGAGAAATTCATTGCTAAGTTCTTCTCCAGTTATCTTTTTCCCTTATGATTTTATTTTCATTAGTTCTGTTGGGGGAGGGTGGGTTTTATGTAATCAAAATTATCCATATTGTGAACTGCAATTTTCTCTATCCCATATTTTTTCAAGAACTCTTCTCCTATCCATAGATATTAAAAGTAGTTTCTTCCTTGCTCTTGTATTTTGTCTACATCACCTTTTATTTCTACATTATCTATCTGTTTAGAGTTTATCTTGGTATATATGCTGCTCTATACCTAGTTTCTACCGGACTGCTTTCTACGTTTTCCTAGAAGGCTTTGTCAGAGAATTCTTACCCAGTAATTAGGGTTTTGGGGTTTATTAAACATGAAATTATCGTGCTTTTTTGCTTGTGTATACTGTATACTCAACTATTCTATTGAGTAACTTTTATCTCTTAGCTAATAACAAATAATTCTGATAATTATTGCTCTGTATTATAGTTTGAGATCTAGCTAGCCCAACTTATCTCCTATTGTTTTTTCACTAAAACTATTGAAATTCTTGACCGTTTATTCTTCTAGATAAATTTTATTATTTTTTTAAATCTGCAAATTAACATTTTAGTAATATGATATGTCACTGAAGAGATAAATTCAGGTAGCCTTACCATTTTTAATTATAAGTATCTACACTACCCATGAACAATTAATATTTCTGCAATTATTTAGGTATTTATTTCTGTAATGAATTTCTATGTTTGCATTAATGTAGTTCCTCTGTGTTGGCAAATAGACCCCCAAACTTTTTACATAGTTAGTAAGGATTTTAAATGATAGTTCTCTAACTCTTCCTGGAGTTTTCTAAGTACCCCTTAATATCACTGACATAAAGGTATAATTCTATTTCATCTCTCTTTCCTCCAGTCTTTCTGGATGTTTTATGAGATTTTGTTCATAATATTTTATCATAACCCTCCTTTGTAAGATATAGTTAATGTTCTAAAACTATGTTTTCTCTGATTGTCTGTGATTGCTCTAGGAAAGAGATGAGTTTTTGCTATCTTTAGTAGTTTTTAGGACATTTTGTTTTTATGGTAATTGGTTGATAGAAGTTAAATTTTCTTAGGAAATAGTATTCTGTGTCAATATCTGTTCTTTTATTTACTTTCCATTTTTTAAGCTGTGAATGGTTAACTTAAGTAAGTCAAGTTGAAATTGGTTCAATTATGTGCCTAATTTGTCCTCATTATTGTTTGTTTTACTAATTAACACTTACAGACTAATTTTTCATAGCTTTAATTTTTTTCCTATTTTTTTGCTTTAGCATATAGTTATACATTTTTAAAGCTCATTTCTTCCTATAATTCTAATTGAATATGTGTTTAAGTTGTGTTTTATTTTTGAGGTTTTTTTTCATGATGTTTGGGAAATCACTCTCTTCAGTGTTTGCCTTATGTTTTCCTGTCACCATAACCATTTTTATGGTGAGATGATTTTTAATTTTTTCAACTCTCATTTATCCTAACCTATTTACCAAACTGAGACTTTGTGTTAGGGGAAAGGCTCCACACTTTTTTGGAGGGAATATCTGGGCATTGCTTAATCCAGTTTTGTTTTTCTTTGGTCCATCTGTTCTTTTCTCTGAGTAATAAATACTGTCTCGCTCAAGGATTTCAAGAATGGCTCGTCTATGTGCTGTCATGCTTTCAGTACACCTGTGTCTCTCTGATTCAGGGAAAAGTTAGATTGCTTCCTTCCTCATAAGCATTCATCTTCTTTTAAAATATTAATTATTGGGGGAAGGAGACATGATGGCACAGTGAAAGTAGGAAATTTAAAAAGTGACTCTGAACAAATCCTAGAGTGGCAGAACCCAAAAAGAGACAGAGGCAGATTTTCACCTCAAAAGAACTTGGAAGGTTGAAAGGGAATGGTCTGTTACAACAGGCTGAAAGAAGAAGGAAGTCTAACACAGGATCTGCAAGCTCAGCCTCAGAAATCTGCAGCAGAACTTAGGGAACTAAATCACAAGTGGTAGTGATATTTTAAGACTTCTCAGCCCACAGACAACAGAAACAACTTAGAACAGTGGTTCTCAACCTGTGGATTATGTTCAATTTGTAACAATGAAAATACATCCTGCATATCAGATATTTACATTACAATTCATAACAGTAGCAAAATTACAGTTATGAAGTAGCAACAAAAATAATTTTATGGTTGGGGGTCACCACAACATGAGGAACTGTATTAAAGAGTTGCAGCATTAGGAAAGTTGAGAACCACTGACTTAGAAGATCAAAGGAAAGGTCTGTCAGAATTGGGTGAGACAGAAGCACAGTCCAGAATGTACCAATACAGGCACAGTCACAGTAAACCAAAATCAGGCTTTGGGAGGGACTGAATCAACAGCATTGGCAGTGGCAGTGACAGAAATTGCTCCTGGAGCTATCAGCCCACAGACAAAATGTATAAAAGTCAGATATTTTGACTTCCAGAAGCCAAGAAGGCAGAGTAAGCAGTAAGTTGCTCTCAACCTCCTGACCTTTAAAAACCCAGAGAATGTTGCCCCAGGAAAAATTTTGAAAGAGTGAAGCCAGCAGAATGATGAGATGAAGCAGTCTTTTGGCTTGGGAGACCAGCAGAATTAAGAGAAAGATCTCTCTAGCTGTAGTTGAAAGGAGACAAGTACTGGAAAAAGGCATCCCAGCAAGCCACCAGCAAGCCCCACCTCAGCAAACCAGTTGGAAATCCTGAGTCCCAGGGTGGTGGAGCAGGCAGGGACCAACACCAGGCACACACCCGACACTACCACCAGCTCCAGCTCAGTACCAGGCAAGCTACCAGTCTCCAACTGCCTGAACCTGAGGCCCCAGCACACAAGATTAGTAACCAGGCCCCTGGTCCCAAGCACAAGAAGCCTGGGACTGTGCTGCCTGTGCCCCAGAAGCAGAGATCAACTTTATCTTTTTGAGGGTCAATTGAGGTTGGTTAAGTGACTTGCCCAAGGTCACACAGCTAGTTTTGTGTGTGTATGTGTGTGTGTTCAGTGTCTGAGGCCGGATTTGAACTCAGGTCCTCCTGACTCCAGGGCTGGTGCTTTATTCACTGTGCCACCTAGCTGCCCCCAGAGATCAACTTTAAACAACGTAAGCAAAAAGCAACAAAGAAAAACAATAATAATAAAGAAGTATCTTGGTCATGGGGAAGATCAAAACACAAACTCAGGAGACGATAGCATTATCAATATAAACTCATCCAAAACCTTAAAGTGAATATGAACTGTTCTCAAGTCCAAAAAGCCATCTTGAAAGAGCTCAAGAAAGATTTTAAAAGTCAAATAAGAGAGTAGAAGAAAAATTGAACAATTCCGTTAAGAAATACAATTGATGAAATGAGTGGGGAGGGAGAAGTACACTGAAGAAAACAACTCCTTTAAAAGTAGAATTGGCCAAATGGGAAAGGAGATACAAAAGCTAAGTGAAGAAAACAATTTGTTAAGAAGAAGAATTAGGGATATGGAAGTTAATGACTCTATGAGATATCAAGAACCAGTCAAAGAAAATCAAAAGAATGAAAAAATATAAGAAAACATATAACTTCTCATCAGAAAGAAAGCAACTGACCTGGAAAATAAATCCAGGAGAGAGATCATTTTAAAATTATTGATTTATTTGAAAGGCATGATCAAAAAGGAACCTAGACAACATCTTTCAAGAAATCACCTAGGATAATTGCCCTGAAGTCCTAAAACCAGAAGATAAATTACTCATCAAAAGACTCCATTGCTAACCTCCTCAAAGAGATCGTAAATTGAAAATGCCAAGGAATATTGTGGACAAATTTCAAAATTTTTAGGTCAAAGAGAAATTACTGCAAGCAGACAGAAAGAAACAATTCAAATAACAGGAAACTACAGTCAATATCAACAGGACCTTGCAGCTCATACGTTAAAAGATCAGCAGGCTTGAATTATAATATTCTATAAGGCAAAGGAACTTGCATTACAACCAAGGGTCAACAACACAGCAAAACTGAGCATAATCTTTCAAGGCAGGAGATGGAAATTCATTGAAATAGGGGACTTACAGACTTTTCTGATAAAAACACTGGAGTTCAACATTAAATTTAATGTTCAAAGACAAGACTCAAGAGAGGCATACAAAGGTAAACAGGAAAGACAAAAATGTTATTCAGTAAGGGCAAACTGTTACATCCCTACATGGGAAGATGATACATATAAGTCTTGAGAACTTTGTCTTTATTATGACATTTATAAGGGATAAATATAAACAGAGGTGTTGGGTTCAAGGTTCCTTTGATGTGAGGAGAAAAACTAAGAGGTGAAAAGGGATTATAATGGAGATGAAGAAAGGATGAGACAGAAAATGATAAATTATATCATATGAAGAGGCACAAAGACAGAGTAGAGGGGAAAGAAGGGACGGAGATGAAAATTGTTTAAACTTTACTCTCATCGGATTTGGCTCAAAGAGGGAATAACATATTCAGGTATAGAAATCTTTTTTTTTTTCAAGTATAGAAATCTAATTTGCCCTATGGGCAGTAGGAGGGGAAAGGGGAAAGAAAAAGGAATTGGGTATAGAAGGGAGGGCAGATTGAAGGAAGTGCTGTAAAAGCAAAACTCTAGTGGGGAGAGAAAGTGAGAAATGATAAAGAGAGGCATAAATGAGATAGGGATAGGATGGAGTGAAAGACAAAAATAATAATCAAAATTGTGAAGATGAATGGGATGAACTCTCCCATAAAACAGAAATGGATAGCAGAGTAAATAAAAAAAACTATAATTCTACAACATGTTGTTTTCAAGAAACACATTTGAAATAGAAGGATACACATAAGGTAAAGGTAAAAGACTAGAGTAGAATATATTGATTCAAAGTAAAAAAAAATAGTAGAGGAGATCATACTCCTGATCTTAAAAAAAGCAAAAGCAAAAATAGATCAAATCAAAAGAGATAAAGAAGGAAATTGCTAAAAGGTACCATAGAAAATGAAATAATATTGCGATTAAAAATATTAACCAATGGTATAGTATTCAATTTCTGGGGGGTTTTTTTTAGCTTTTTTTTTTTGGAGGGGGGGAGGCAGGGCAATTGGAGTTCAGTGACTTGCCCAAGGTCACATGGCTTGTAACTGTTAAGTGTCTGAGACCAGATTTGAACTCAGGTCCTCCTGACTCCAGGGCAGTGCTCTATTCAGTGATCGACCCAGCCACCTGGTAGCCTCCAATTTCTTAGAGGAGAGCTTGAGAGAGTTATAGGAATAAATGGACAGCAAAACTAAACTGGTGGGGAACTCAACCTCCCCCTCTCAGAATTAGATAAATCTAACTACAAAGTAAACAACAAAGAAGTTTAAAAAATGGATAGGATTTTAGAAAAGTTAGATATGATAGATCTCTGGAGAAAACTGAATGGAGCATATACTTTTTTCTCAGTGATATATAGAATATAGACAAAAATTAACCATGTACAGTTTTAAACCAATGCATAAAAGCAGAATTATTAAATACATTCTTTTCAGATCATGACACAATAAAAATTACATATAATAAAGGGCCATGCAAAGAAAGACTAATAAGTAGTTGGAAACTAAATGATATAACCCTAAAAATGAATTAATCAACCAAAGAATTATAGACCAATAATTTCCTCCAAGAGAATGACAATAATGACACAATATATCAAAACTTCTGGGATGCAGCAAAAATGGTTCTTGGGGAAAGTTTTATATCTCTTAGTGCTTACATGAATACAATAGAGAAAGAGGAGATCAGTGAATCTGGCATGCAACTAAAAAGCTAGAAAAAGAACAAATTAAAAATTCCCAATTAAATACCAAATTAGAAATACTGCAGTCCAAAGGAGAAACTAATTAAATTGAAATTAAGATAACTATTGACCTAAAAAATAAAACTAAGAACTGCTTTTATGAAAAAAAAAGAAAAGAAAGATAAATCTTTGGTTAATTTGATTTAAAAAAAGAAAGAAAACCAAATTTCCAGTGCTGAAAATGGAAAGGCTGATTTCACCACCAATGAAAATTAAAACAATTATTAGGAACAATTTTGCCAAACATTATGCCAATAAATTTGACGATCTTAGTGAAAATGAAACAATGAAACAAAACATGAACAATCCGTCAATGAATTTCCTAAGGAAAAATCTCCAGATGTAGATGGATTTACAAGTGAATTCTATCAAACATTTATTTGGGGAAATAGGCAAAGATGGAGTCTTGCCAAATTCACTTTATGATACAAATATGGTACTGATACCTAAGCTGGGAAGTGTCAAAACAGAGAAATTATAGACCAATTTCCCTAATGAATATAGATGCAAAAATTTTAAACAAAATTTTAGCAAAGAAATTACAACAACTTATCATGAGAATAGCACACTATGACCAGGTAGGATTGATACTTGGAATGTAGTACTACTTCAATATTAAGGAAACTATCAGCATAAATGACAAGAACCAAATTAAAACAACAGAAATCCTATTATTATCTCAATAGACAGAACACACATTTCTATTAAAAACACTAGAAAGCATAGGAATCAAGAGTCTTTCTTAAAATAAGTAGCATCTACCTAAAACCACCAGCAAGCATTATTTGTAACGGGAAAAATTAGAAACATTTCTCATATAATAGGGGGTGAAACAAGGATATCTATTATCATCACTGCTATTCAATATTGCACTAGAAACATTAGCTTTAGCAATGAGAAGAAAAATAAATGCAAGGAATTAGAAGAAGCAAAGAAGAAACAAAGCTATCCTTCTTTCCAGATGATATAATGGTTTACTTAGAGAATCCTAGAGAAATAAGTAAAAAGAAAATACTTACAATAATAAACAATTTTAGCAAAGTTGCAGGAAAAAAATAAACTCACATAATCATTGACATTTCTGTATGTTACTAACAAAGCCCAACATCAAGGGATAGAGAAATTCCATTTAAAGTTAGTGTAGCATTATAAAGGATTTGGGAGTCTACCTCCCAAGTCAAACCCAGAAATTATATGACTACAATTACAAAACAATTTTCACACAAGAAAAGTCATATCTAAATAACTGGAAAAATATAAGTTGCTCGTGTTTAGGCCAAGCTAAAATAAACTACAATTTTACCTAATTTAATTTACTTATTCAGTGCCATACCAATCAAATTACCAAAAAATTATTTTATAGAGCTAGAAAAAATAGTAGCATTCATCTGGAAGAACAAAAGGTCCAGAAGATCAAGGCAATTAATCAAAAGAAATGCTTGGGAAGGTGTCCTAGCCATATTAAAGTTTATTATAAAGCAGCAATCATCCAAACATCTCAATACTGCCAAGAAATAAAGTGGTGGATCAGTTCAATTGGTTAGGTACATGAGGCATAGTATTCAATGACTATAGTAATCAACTCTTTCATGAACTCAAAGACTCCAGCTTCTGAGATAAGAATTCAATATTAGAGAAAATATTCTAGGAAAAGTGGGAAATAGTATGGCAGAAACTAGGCATAGACGAACATATTACATCGTATACCAAAAGAAAGTCAAAATGGCTACATGATTTAGATGTAAAGGCTGATATGATAAGCAAACCGGGAGAGCGAGAAATACTGTACCTGTGGTATTTATGGAGAAGGGAAGAAGTTGTGACCAAACAAGAGATAGAGAACAGACAGAGCAGACAGCTCCCAAGTCCTTGTCTAGTCCCCCACGCAGTTCCTGCAACACACTGAAGTTCACAAGGCCTAGCACATCTCAAAACCTTCACAATTGCTGTTCCTTGGAATTCAAGGATAAACCAAGCCACAAACAAACAGAGCCTTAGCATCCTGGCCATGCTTCTTCAGTCTTCCAGCAGTTTGGCTGGCCCTAGGACCCAGAAGAAATCTCAGCCTTTCAGGCAACAGCAACAACTTCGGCTTTCCAGTCAGCCTTCTCAGCAGCAACTTCAGCTTTCACTAGATTCTGGTCTCAAGAAAACTCCAACTCAGTTATCAGTCAGCTCTAGTGGCCCAGCTTCCAGATGCTGCTGAAAGAAACTAACTCTCTCTCTCTCTCTCTCTCTCCTCTCTCTCTCTCTTTCTCTCTCTCTTTCTCTCTGTCTCTCTGTCTCTCTCTCTCTCTCTTTCTCTCTTTCTCTCTCCTGGCTTCTTGATTTACTGTGAGTGTTTTGCTTTGATTTGTTATGGAATGGAGTGTTCAGTATACCATGTAATCAGAAACTTAAAAGTTGTTCACAGCAGCATTCTTCTTAAAAGCTGCTAGTACTTGGCTTTAAAACACGGTGGTTCTCAGAGTTAGAGGCTGCTGTTTCCCCTTCCTGTGCAGAGGCATACAGTTGGTTCTGATCTTGGCACATGCTTGCTGTACCACCCTGGGACTCAGGATCTCTCACTGGTTTGCTGAGGTGGGGCTTGTCACAGTCTTGCTGCAATGCTCTGCTATCCTGCCACTAGAATGAGAGCAACCTTTCCCATTAATCTCTCAAGTCTCCCAGGTTAAAAGACTGCCGCACCCTATCTTTCTACTGGCTCTGCTATCACAGGCCTTTTTTTCCTGAGGGTGATATTTTCAGAGTTTTTAGAGATCAATAATGGAGGGTAAGAGAGGTTTACTCTGCCAGCTTGGATCCAGGGAATCTCAGCATTCATCTTTGAAATCAATTAGCATAAATAAATACGATCTTGCCCCAGTTAGAGTTATAGTAGACTGGTGTTGGACCCTAGTGCCATTAGCCAGGTGGAATTCTGTGTATGGTCAAAGCCACTGAAGTGTAGGTTTCCCCTCCTTTATTTCAATTCCCTGTCTTGGTCATTCCATGATAGGTTTCAGATGAGTGTTGGGGGCAGAATTTGAGACCTCATTCAAGGGTTAGTGTCACCAAGCTGCTGCTTGCTTATGTTTCTTGCTAGAACACAATCTTCCCTTGCCGTGGTCTAATACCATTAAGTATAAGGCCCCTCTTCATGCCACTCTAGAACTGAAACCAAGCCCTGGGGCACAAGCTGCAGATCTTTCACTTGGCACCAATTCCCCTACAATGTCAGATCTGTTTATGATGGATATGGTTAGTTTTCTTGAACTTTTTTATTCATAGCCCCTGGAAAAAGTTCATTTCCCACACTGGAAAGTTCCAAGTTTCACCCTTTTTTCAAGACCCAGCCCAAAATGTTTCCAGACCACTGTTTGTCTCTCTATGCTAACTTATTTTGGGGAAAAAATGTTTTTTCTTTAATGTCCTGATAAAGATTTAGTCTGATAGTTTTGTAGGTCTTTGTGGATTCCTTGGGAGAATGGAAAGAATGAGGTAGGGAGGAAGAGAGAAATAGATGAGCTATATGAGATTTTCTCCTACTAGATGATCTTTTTTCTTGTCTTCCATCTCTGTTTTGAGGTCAAACATGTTTTTGGTTTCATGTGAAAATATCCATATTAATATGATTGTTTGTATAATAGCATTTCCATTGTACAAGATTCTTATATTTATACTGCTGACAGTTAAATCAATCCCTCTAGATGTTCTAAAAACTCTATCTTTGTTTCATAGGTTGCCAAGTGACCAGTTACTGCTAAAGAACCTCTGTGTACTAGACTGATACTTGGAAAGCACATACATTTGAACCAATGTAGATGCTGCCAAAACCTCCTCTATGCTAGAATATATTTTGAGAAATGAACATTACCTCCTTGATACACTGAGTCATGAGACTGTACTTCTGTGTGGGACATTGATAATAGATAACAGATAGCAATTATTCATATGTTTTGATTTCAGAAATTCCTTGAATTGGTTTATGAAATCAACTATAGTCAAATGAACCTAATTAATTCTGTACCTTGTGAGACAAGACTTCAGAGCAATATTATTCAAGTCATAAGATTTTTCTGTCAAGTTCCTTGGAAATTAGAATTATTATTTTAAAATCTCACGTATTGTCAAGCTTGCTTTTCTCTATGTACATTTGTAGCATCCACATAATTTTCCTCCACAGCGCTTCAATGTGTTCATGATACAAGTTATAAAATAATTTTCATATAGCAAATATTTATTTGCTTTGGCTTATGAATGTTTCTGAGATTCAGATATTGCTTTTTCAGTAGACACAAATGCTGAAGTTTATATCACTCCCTGGATCACCTTAAGTTCACTTAGAATATGTTCTTTGTCACAGTGACAAGGATGTGATATTAAACTAGAACAAATGACTGAAGCCGGGAATGAAGTGCTCTTAGGAGAAGGTTAAATAGCTATCCTCTTTCTTCTGTTTGTGATCAATGAGACATTTCCCAAAAGCAAAAGAGTCAATGGTTGAAGAGAAACCTCAGGACTAAAACAGCCATTCACCTTATGCTTTGTGGGAAAATGAAACCAAGGCACACCTTTCTCCTCTTATTTTCCTTCCAGTTTTATCTCTCACTAATTCTTTCCCTCTTCTATTGAGTATGTCTTTAAAATAGATTATAGGGGTGGTTAAGTGGTGCAGTGAATAGAGCACCGGCCCTGGTGATGGGGAGACCTGAGTTCAAATCTAACCTCAGACACTCAATGCTGGATGTGACCCTGGACAAGTCACTTAACCCCAGTTGCCCTGCCTTCCCCCCTCCAAAGAGCAAAAAAAAAAAAATTGATTATACACTCTTTGGAGACAGAGGTGAGGACAATGTAGTAAAAACTTTACATGTTCTTCATAAACATCTAATCAACTGATTTCTAGGAAAGTGCTTCCTTGTATATTATACATTGGACTGAATTGCCTTTCTGTGAATACATTGGTTTCTTTGATTTTAGTGATCTTATAAAACTACTGGTTAAAATTAGCATACCATAAGTTTCAGCAACCAGAGCTTTGAAATTCTCTCATTCAAGTTAATTCAACAACAATTTATCAAGTACTTTTTACATGTAAGGATGAAGATGCAGCCACTACCTGATCAATTTATTTGTTGCTAGTAGTTATAGTGTGTGTGTGTATAGTATACACACACACACATACATATATATATACACATATAATATATGATAATATTTGTAAAAAGTATAGCAAACCTAAAAGCACTATATAAGTGTTATCATCATCATGATCCTTCATTTTCCTCCTCTATCTTCTATCCAGAAAAATTAGAGTATGAAAAATCAAGAGACAATTTTCAGTTGGGAGGTTCAAAGAAGGCTTCAGGCAAAAGGTGACATCTGAGCCGGATATTGAAGGAAGGAACATTTTAACAGAAAGAATGGAGTAAAGCATGTATTCTACTCCGGGGAGATGATCTGCATGGATTACAGAAGTGAAGGTGGGAGAGAGGGAAAGTCAAGTTAATTAGAACTTTTTTTTGTTTATTTTGTGAATTTTATTTTTGACTCAAATGTCAGAACATAAATACAGAATAGGGAAAAGAAACAAAAATGTATCCCAAACTTAAATATTGGAACTTAAATACAAAGTTAGAAAGAAAAAATACATGTCATGTGCATCACAGAAAATAAGAAAGAGTTCAAAATATGTAACAATAAAATTTTCCTTTCCAGAATGTCCATATAAATAATGCACATTGTGTCGAGAGTTGACCATCTTTTCTTTGTTTCCTTGTGAGTTTTCTCTTGTTCTCTGCTGTGCATTTTTTAACTTGATTCTTTTTTCCCCTCCCCCAGTCCCCAGAAGGCTGCAATAGATTAGATATGTTTCTCTATAGCTATGAATATATGTACTCACATACATATATACATACATATATAGACATATAATTTCCCAAACATATTCTACTCCTCATCTATGTATTTATGTTTGTGTATATCTCATTTCCTATCCCTCTTTCCTCCTCCACTTTATTTCTACCCACTACCTTGCTCACCTATTACTTGCCTATCCCCTTTCAGGGATCCTTCCCCCATCCACCCATTCCCATAAATCTAAACACACTTCTATACCTCCCCTTTTACCTATTTGCTTATTTTCCCCTCTAAAGATCCCTCCCTTGTCCTTCCCCTCCTCCCTATTCCCCTATCATTTCATTTCTTCTGAATTTAGAAGACTTTTATACTCTTCTAAACATATATGTATTCCCTCTTAAACCCATTCTTAATAAAAGTAGGCTGCCAAAACTACCAGCCCTCCTCTCCCATTTAATTCCTCTGCATTGATTCTTCCCTGTGCATCACATTTGTATAAAATAATTACTCTTTTTAGCTGTTCCTACATGGTTTTACTTTTTAAATTCCTAGCAAACTCAGGTTTATCCCCAGTCTCTCTTACGAGCTACCCAATTATTAACAAGAATCTTAGACATACATTTTATACTATGTGTGTGTGTGTGTGTACCTGAGTGTATACACAAAGTCTGATTTTATGAATCCCTTATAATCAACCTTTGGTATGTAGCTATATTTTTCTTGGTTCTTATTAAAATTTCTCTTAATTTCATGATTTTTTAAATAAAGTCTTAAAATTCTGAGAGCTTATCAAATGTCCTTTTTATTTCATTCAGGGTAATACTTAACTTTTGAGGATATTATATTTTCAGTCAGAGTCTGGGGCCATATTTGAACTCCAGGTCTTTTTTTTCTATTCATTGTATAACTGTGGAATGATAAGGGTTTTAACTAGGATAATTGCAGTGAAAATAGAAAGTATCAGTTTATATGGAGAAGCAGAGTATATACAATGGACTATTGAATATAGAGGGCAAAAGGGACAGTAGATTAAAGATGTCTCCACGCTTACCAACCTGGTAGAATAATATAAGGGTAACACTTTCAATAGAAATAAGGAAGAATGCCATTTTGGGAGGAGAAGATGACAATATGTTTTATTTCTATTTGGTGATTTTTTTTTTAACTATCTTCTAACTATCCTATAAATGGCCATTGGTAATAGTCTCCACCCTTGATGATAATTTACCTAGCATTTACAAGTACAGTGGTACCTTGACTTACGAGTTTAATTTGTTCCTTTACTGAGCTCATAACTCAATTTGCTCTTATATCAAATCAATTTTACCCATTGAAATTAATTGAAATGCCATTAATTCATTCCAGCCCCCAAAATGCCGGCCCAGTATTTTTGTTACATGTTTTTAAATAAGAAAAAATATTTATAAGTAACAAATATCATATAAAAACATAATAAAAGAGCATGTAAAGAAATGAACTGGTTTTATAAAGTGTATATTTACCCTGGATATCAGATGACTTGAGCCAACAGAAGATACTGGTGGAGGTGAAAGGGGGAGGAGATAGATGGAGAAGGTTAGAGGAATTTTGTTGCGTGCTCTTTCTGTCACTTTCATTCACTTACTCACTACACTCTTAATTGTACACTTTATCCCTGAACTTAATTGCTACAATATCTTTTTTACTTTTGCTTAACTTAATTTTCTTCACTGGTGAGGTAAATACATGGACTGAACGAATGAGGTGCAGAATGCTGGGTGGGCATTAGGTTGTGGCATTCACTGGGCCAGTTAGTGGTGACTCGTATGTCAAATTTTGGCTTGCAATTCAAAACAAAAAATCAAGCTAGTGACAACTCATATCTTGGAAATCTCATAAGTTGGTGCACTGGTATTTCAAGGTACCACTGTACTAGAGTGTTTTAATTATTGTTTTCTTCTATTTCATGAATTAATTGTAATTAATTGTAATTTATCTTCTTAACTAACATTGTCAAATGCATTATTTCTTTAAATCACATTTGCATTATGAATATAATTGCTTTGGGGGTCTAATGAACATTGAATACTTCAAAAACATTAATACATATGTAATACACATATTACATATATATTTAATATATATTATATATGTATATGTGTATGTATATATGTGTATATGTGTGTGTGTGTGTGTGTGTGTGTGTGTGTGTCTGTGTATAAGCTGGTATAAAGCCAAGCACTAGCAGCTTTTCAGAAAAATGCTACTGTGAACAGCTTTTAAGGTTCTGATTACACAGTATAGTGAACAAATGAATGCACTATTTATTCCATAACAAATCAAAGCAAAACATTCACAGAAATCAAGGTACAGCATTTACAATATTACAATTTATCACAGATAATCAAAATACAGCATTCACAGTGGAGTCAAAATGCCAGTGTAGAAGCAGGAGCCCTCTGGGGGCTCTCCCCACAACCACCTCAAATACCTATAAAATATGACTCTAAACAAATTTTAGAGCTCCAGAACCCACAAAATGACAGAAAAACAAGGCTCCCACTGAAGGCATCCTGGCAGGCAGACAGGAAGGGTTCATCACAGAGCGCTGAGAGCCAAAACCAGCCTGGTTGGAAACCACGGCTATAACCCCAGGATGGCCAAGACAAGCCACGGCTGGAACATTCAGGAGAGCAGATCACTGGCAACTGTGGCAGTTTCCAGGATTATCAACACATAAGAAACAAGAATAAAATGAAAGGTCTGTATAACTCAGCTAAATATGGGGGAGAGAATCCAGCTGTCTGTCACCAGGGTGAGAAACATAGCCACCTCCAAGTGGCTGCTTCAAAGCTTCCAGGCTGGAGATTGCAGAGGGGCCAAGCGATCTTTCAGAGGCTAAGTGCTTTTGCCTTGACCTTCCTGGATTGGGATCATGGTCTTTGGTGGTTGTCCTGAGGTGTGTGATCAGTGAGCCAAAGCTGGTGGGGGCTGCAGAGATGCCAGCCCCCTAATATATCCAACAGCTGTGAAAACCCCAGCAATTTGGGAAAAAGCTTTCCCTTCTGAAAGCAGAGCTCTACTGAGCCCTAAAGTCAAGTAATTGACTGGCAACATAAGCAGGCAAAGGAAGGAAAGCAAGAACAACAATCTAACTTTAGATTCCTTTTTCAGGGACAAAAAAGATCAAAGCATGGAATGGGAGGAAGACAGCACAGTCAGAACTCCTGCACCAAAAGCTTCCAAGAAAAATGTAAACTGGTTATAGGCCAGAGAGGAGCTTAAGAAGGATTTTGAAAATCAAATAAGAGAAGTAGAGGAAAAATTGGGAAGAGAAATGAGAATGATGCAAGAAAAACATGAAAAGAGAGTCAACAACCTGACTGAAGGAAATGGCACCTTAAAAAATAGATTAACTCAAATGGTAAAAGAGGGTCAAAAAGCCAATGAGGAGAAAAATGCTCAAAAAAGCTGAATTTGCCAGATGGAAAAACAATCTCAAAAGCTCACTGAAGAGAATAACTCCTTCAGAATTAGAGTGGAGCAAATGGAAGCAAATGACTTGATGAGAAATCAAGTTACTATTAAACAGATCCAAACAAATGAAAAATAGAAGGCAATGTGAAATATCTCTTTGAAAAAACCACTGACCTGAAAAACAGATGCAGGAATGACAATTTAAAAATTATTGGACTACCTGAAAGCCATGATCAAAAAAAAAAAACCTAGAAATCATCCTTCAAGAAATTCTCAAGGAAAATTGCCCTTATATTTCAGAAGCAGAGGGCAAAATAGACATTGAAAGAATTCACCAATCACCTCTTGAAAAAAAATCCCCAAAAGAAAACTCCTAGGAATGTTATAGCCAGGCTCCAGAGTTCCCAGATCAAGGAGCAAATATTAAAAGCTGCCAAGAAGAAACAATTTGAATACTGTGGAAACACAATCAGGATAAATCAAGATCTAGCACCTTCTATGTTGAGGGATCAAAGGGCCTGGAACATGATATTCTGGAGATCAAGGGAGCTAGGATTAAAACCAAGAATCACCTACCCAGCAAAACTCAGTATGATGTTTCAGGGAAAAATATGGTCATTCAATGAGGTGGAGGACTTTCAAGCACTCTTGATGAAAAAACCAGAACTTAATGGAAAATTTGACATTCAAATACAAGAAGCATGAGAAGGCAAACATGGACAAGAATTCATAAGGAACTTATCAAAGTTGAAATATTTACATGCCAACATGAAAAAATGATAATTGTAACTTATGAAACTTTTCTTAGTATGAGGATAGGTGAAGGGAATATAAATGTGTGTATACATATATACATATATATATATACAAACATTTATATGTATACATACACATAGGTCTATATAGGAAGGTATATATACTTATGAATACATATGTGAGTGTGTGTATATATGTGTACATAGACAGAGGGCACAGGATCAATTGAATAGGAAGGGATGATATTTTAAAAGGTGAAATTGAGAGGTGGGAGAGGAATAGAATGAGAGGAGACAGGTAGAGACAGAATGGGGTTAATCATCTCATATAGAAGAGGCAAGGGATAACTGTTACAATGTAGGGGAAGAATAGGAAGGCAAAAGGGAATGGTATTGAATTTTGCTTAGGGAAGGAATGGCATACACTCTTAATTGAGTATCTTGCCCTACAGGAGAGTAGGGGGGAAGGGGATTAGAGGGGGGATCATGGAGGAGAGGGCAGGTAGGAGGGAAGTTTGTTAGAAGCACACACTTCTGTAAAGGGACAGGGAAAAAGTAGAGAATAGAACAAGTTAGGAGTGGGATAGGAAGGAGGGAAATACAGTCAGTCTTTCAAAATACGTACATTGTGGAGATGTTCTGCATAACTACACATGTATGGTCTGTATTGAATTGCTTGTCTTTCCAGTGTGGATGGGTGACAAGGGACGAAGGGAAAAAATCTAGAACTTAAAGTTCTAAATTCAAATGTTAATATATACATAGATGTGTGTGTACATATATGTATATATGTGTATATATATATGATTTTTAAAATACAGCATTCACAACAACTTATCACAGAAAATGGCCACATAGTTTTCACTACAGTGAACTCAGGGTGGTCCCTCAGATTCCCTGGATCCCCTTCCATGGTCCCCGATCCTAGCTGGATTCACGAAACTTTCACCTGGGTTCAAAGGCAGACAGCTCCCTGATCCTTGTCTAGCTCTCCACACACTTCCTGTTCCATGCTGAAGCTCACAGTGTCTAGTCCACCTTAAATCCCTCACAGTCTCTGCTTCTGGGAAGTCAAGGCTTAAAGCCACAAACAGACCAAGTCTCAGCATCCCAGTCATCCTTCCTCAGTCTCTTGGCAGCTCAGAATGGCCCAAGCACCCAGAAAAAGTCTCAGCTGGCTCCCAGTATCAAAATCACTCCATCCAGGTTTTCAAAATCAAAACCCTTCTCTTCATCCTGGGAAGTGCTTTCCTCTTTAGCCTCCCCAGTGGCAGCAGTTTCTGACTCCATGGAGTTTGCTTCAAGAAAATCTGTCTCAGTTACCAATCCTCATTTTTCTTCTCAATTCTCAGTCCAGCAGCAGCAGCCAAGCCTCCAGATGCTGCTGAGAGAAATACTCTCTTTCTCCAGCAGCAACAGTTTCCGCCTCCATATTGTAGTCCCAAGAAATTCTGGCCATCCCTCTCTGGGGTTTTCCTTCTATATACACAGCATCAGCTGTTCCCTGTTTCAGCCAACCTCTTGCTGTTACATCCGGAAACGGGGATCATACCTTCTGTTTCTTTCACAGAAGCTTGATTGATTACTAAATGGTATGTACCTGCTTATTTGCCAATACAAAGGGGTCTTCAAATTCAAATTACATTACCATTACAGATGGTCAGGACTTTTTAAAAGTCCTCCTTTGGAAACAAAGTAGAAATAATGCTTATAGGATTTGAGATTTATATAATGGGCTGAATTTGCATAAACAATGAAATAATCTGTTTAGAGGATTAAAAACAGAGAATGTGGTCCTGTTGTTTCAATTGCATCTGACTCTTTGTGACTCCTTTTTGGGTTTTCTTGGCAGAGATACTGGAGTGGTTTGCCATTTCCTTCTCCAGAACATTTTACAGGGGAGGAAGCTAAAGCAAATAGGGTTAAATTGCTTGCCAAGGTCACACCACTAATAAGTGTCAGAGGCCAGATTTGAACTCTGGTCTTCGTAACTCCCAGTCTGGCATTATCCTCTGCACCGCCTTAGCTGTGGATCTAATTGTTCTTTAGTTCTTCACTTTGAAAATGAGCTTGTTTTTAACTAGTTGCTTAATTTATATGTTAAGTACTGGATGTAGGTCATCAGTTCATTAAAGTCATCTTGGACATGTCATTATACCC
Source organism: Pseudochirops cupreus (assembly GCA_028627135.1). Lineage (NCBI taxonomy): Eukaryota > Metazoa > Chordata > Mammalia > Diprotodontia > Pseudocheiridae > Pseudochirops > Pseudochirops cupreus. The sequence goes on from CM053583.1 coordinate 145,264,072, forward strand.
CTCTCTATGTCAATTGCCTAGTCTGTAAAAGGAGCTTGGACTGCTATACTACATTCCACTAATCTTAAAAAGCTCAAAATACAATGACAAAAGCAAGAATCCTGCTCTTTAACGAAATGCCCTTCTGTTGGCTGGTAGAAGTGTGAAGGGCGAAACATAAATAGAAATAAGTAAATATAAAACATATACAAAGCAGCTTCTGGGCCTGGCATGACAAATGGCCTTAAATGGAGGTGAGCAATATGGAGAAGGTAGCACTTGACTTGAGCCTTGAGCTTCAATGTGAAGTACATTCTATCTATGGGGCACAGTCTGTATAAAAGGAAGGGGAAGGGAAAATGGATTATTGAATACGGTGAAAAAAAGAGTAGCCAAGTTTGGTTAGAATGCAGTGTGTGAAGGAGAGCGTTGCAAAATAAGCCTGAAAAGGTAGGCTGGAGCCAGATTCCAAAGCACTTTAAAAGGTTAAACATATGAGTTTGTGTCTTATCCTAAAGAACAGGAATTTGTTTGTTTAGAAGGGTAACACGGGTCAAACCCATGCTTTGGGAATATCAGTTTGACATCTGTTTTGGAGGATGATTTACAGAAGAAAAAAAAAAGAAATTGCATTATGGGGAAACAATTAGGAAACCAGGAGAATAGCCAAAGTAAGAGATGATGAGGGCTTGAAGTAAGGTGAAAAAAAATTTGAAGATCTGTAAAGGGCCTTTTTGTGAAATAAAGATGTTTGAATCATGAAAATATAAAGGAAGGTAATGTATATTGGATAAGGCACTAGAATAAGATTTAAAAGTATGAGTTTTATTGATGACATGGCTACTAAATAGAAGCATCACATTGTCCTAATCACTTATTATCTCTGGACCTCAACTCTGCAAAATGAGAGATTGAGAAGGGAGGACCTTTCACCTTTCCAAAGTTCTGCTGTTCTATGATACTCTCTTTTATGTTCAACATTGGTGCTACTTATACTTTTGGTACTTAGCCAGTTTGCTTGAAGACTGTATTGGAAAAGGCAGCATCCTTCAGTAGGCTATGCCAAAGCCCAAAGGAACAAGAATTTTAGTTTCAACTTCTGCATAACTCATATAACAGCTAGGAAGCTCAAAATGTATTGTCTCAGGGACATTTAAAAGAATCACTTGATGCTGCTAATACCAACATTTAGAATTAGGATTGTAAAATAGTATAGCCTAAAGAAACATTACCAAAGTCCTACTCTAATGCCTCCTTCTGGTATGGAATTGAACGATTACGATGACCTTCTAAAACACATAATCAAGATCTATGGAAAAGCTCTAATCAAGGTCTGTATGCACAGAGTATACACCAAACTGCTGTCTATGAGAACAAAATAGGCTTTTCAGCCTAGAGAACAGAAACTCCACATATTAGATACTAGACAATGACATTCTTTTGGCCATGGTGACATGATCCATAAACCAGATACTATTACCAGATACTAGTTCTGAGTCTTCTTATGCTTCCATAACATTGATGACTTATTAGCAGAAAGAAGGACCAAGACTAATGAGAATCAGTTTTTAGATTACCTACTAACATTATTCTATGGGCATTGCCAATGTGCAATCTGTCCAATGAATCAATATTATCACTCTGGGAAAGGACAGGTTATTTTATTTGCCCAGTGACTTCAATCACTATGACTTTTCTTTCCAGTTCACTCCACTTCTCCCACAAAATTATTGTTTCCTTCATTAGAATATAAGCTTCTTGAAAGCAGGAACTGGCTTATTCGTTTATATCTTTATCCTCAGCACTTAGAACAGTACCTGCTATACAGTGAGCATTTAATAAATGTATTTTCACCTCTATTTGATACCTGTTACTTAAATTGATAGGCTACTATATGATTAACCTGTATCCATACCATTATTCTCACCAATAATGAAACCAAAGTTATATAAAGCTTACTGCAATATAAGTGACTATACCTTAATCAAAAGAAAACAACCGATTACTCATATGAGTTGCTTTGAGATTAACTATCTTTGGGAAAACCTGGGCATGATATGAATCTAAAAAGTAAAACCATTTAGGAACAGTTAAAAAGAGTGATTATTTCATGCAAATGAGGTGCAAGAGGAAGAACTGATACATAGGAATTAAATGGGGAGGAAGGCTGGTGGTTCTGATAATCTACTTTCACTGGGAATCAGTGTAAGAGGGAACTATATGTGTGTGTGTGTGTGTATGTATATGTACATACACATACATGCATATACACATACATATATGTATATATACACACATATACTACATATGTTTGTGTGTGTATATATATAATTTTTCAAGTGTATAGAAGTCTAAATTCAGAAGAAATAAAATGATAGAGGCAAAGGAAGGGAAGAGAGGACAAGGGAGGGATCTTTAAAGGGAAGGGTGAGAGAATAGGTAAATAGGAGTATAGAAGAGTGTTTAGATTTATGGAAAATGGGAGGATAGGGGAGGGATCCTTGGAGGAGGGTAGACAAGTCATAGAAGGGCAAGGTAGTGGGTAAAAATAAAGTAAACAAGGCAAGAGGGATAGGAAACAAGAGATATGCATATACATAAAAAGAAAGATCAAGAGTAGAATAGGTTTGGGAATGACTATGTATGTATATATGTATATGTGTATGTATATATTTATAGATATAGAGAAACATATCTAAACTTTATAGGGGCCTTCAGGGGGTGGGGGGGAGTTAGGGGAGGGAAAAAAAGAACAAAGTAAAAAGGTACACAGCAGAGAACAAAAGAAAACTCACAAGGAAGCATAGATGGAAAATTCTCAACACAATGAGTATTATTTATCATATAAGCTTTCTTTAAGTGAAAATTTGTTACACATTTTGAATCTTATGTTCTGCTATGCACATGATGTGCTTTTACTTCATTCTAACTTTATATGTGAGTTTCAAAATTTAACTTTATGATATGTTTTTATTTAGTTTTTTTCTATTCTCTTTTGTGTTCTGGCATTTGAGTCTAAAATAAATATTCATGGGGAAAAAAAAGGGGGCCACCTTTATGGTGCAGTGAATAAAGCACCAACCCTGCAGCCAGGAGGACCTGAGTTCAAATCTAGCCTCAGACACTTGACACTTAACCAGCTGTGTGACCTTGGACAAGTCACTTAACCCCAATTGCCTTGCCTTTCCCCTTCCAAAAAAAAACAACAGAAATTAACCATCTTTTTGTAGTTAGGTAATTGTCTGCATAGGAATTAGGCTACAATCTATCAAATCAGAAGAAAAGTCAAAGGTGAGAAGAAGACACTGTTGAAAAGTACCAAAGCCCTAACTGGATATATTTAAGCTGCTAGCAATGGAAACTGAATTAAAATTAATATATGCAATGTGATTCTCATCACTTCTTAGAGAAGTTTGAGATGTAAAGATTCCACTCTAGAAGGACCCCCAAAACCATGTCAATCAGCAATTAATTGCTGTCATTTTTAAGTAGACACAGAACAGCAAACATTAATATTATTTTGGAGTACAAATCAATGCTCAAAATTAGACAGAGCTATATAACAATATAGAGGATCAAGAGCTTTCCACCTGATAAAACAATGAAATGTCGTGGAGAAGAAAATGAGCCTCAAAGACTTGGAACAAAATCCATAGCCAGAACATTCCAACAGCATTTATAAATTAATTAAGGAAGACAAATAGACATAAAATGGACCAGACCTACTAGCACTATATCTTTATCAGTAAGGAAAATGAAATCATCCCATTTGTTGTATAAAACCCACTCTGTAATGTTAATTGGAGGCATAATTTACATTCACAATGAGAAAAATTAGGAAAAAAAGCTGGATATGACTGAGTACCTTAAGAAGAAATGTGTATTTGAGGCTTCCCAATCTTAATGCCACCTGTGGACTTATTTTTCCAAGTATTTCAAGGAGCAAGTTTATAGGTGATTGAAAATATCATGGATAATGTTATCACTAAAATAATAACACTAAGAAGAATGACAATAGATATAAAGACATTAGAAGGGAAGACAGAGGATTCTTGCAAGTTTTTTTTTTATAATGGACTACATTTCCAGTCAAAATAATTTACTGGATTATATAGAATATAAGATACAATTGTGCTTATTACTTGCTGATTGTAGAAGAAACTTTTAGCTCAGGAGGGTAAGATATTGGCATAAAAGCACTCCTAACAAGCTTTATCTCATGTCTATCTTAAGATTATACAAGGTTCTTGAAAGATAAAACTACAGAAATAACAGAAGATCAAATATCAATATAAAATGAAGGGTGAGATGACTATGTGCTTATTACAATGAAACCTGGCTTCCTGAAGAAGCTAGCAAATTAACGAATCACACAAAAAGGCAACCAGATGAAAAACACATATTTCCTAGTTGTGGCAAGCAGTTGATTAGACTTTTCATTTTGTTACTGTTGCTATTTGAGTCTCTTCCAGACAGTAAAGAATAATGAGTTGGGCCTCACATTGAGCAAGAGAACAAAAATTTCACGGTGCTTTCAATAGTCCTAAAGTGCTTCCTGATGCCAAAAACCTGTATTTTTACACAAATATTCTTACAGTAGCATGAGAGTATACTTCCCCCTTACCAAAAGCAAAAGTATTAACAACTTCCTTGTTTGGATGAAATTATGCATTAAATTTGGGCATGGGAGGGTAAGGAATTTACTACCACCTTCTGAAATATGTGACAAAGGAAATCTGGCTTAGTTTGACATGCCCCCCTTGATTTTGAGAGATTTCAGAGATTCCAGACTATGGCATTATAGGTTTGTCTGAACTAAAATCCTACAAGGGAAATAAAATGTGGGAAATAAGAAAATCTTAAGAAAAATTGTGAAGACTGAAATTCCCCTGATGAACATAAATGAGATTTATCTGAAGATATCAATGCAAACATCCAGGGAATTCTCCAAGTAATTTATATTTTTAAAATGAGATCAGAAGATGGAAACAAAGGAAAGTAAATGAAGGATAAAGACAAATGTATAGTGCATGGTACTATAAGAGTAGCATCAGGAATATTAAAGCTCAAGAGACCATAGAAGACAACTAAAAACAGCAAAAATGGCTATTGGAAACATGCTAAGATTAAAAAAGGGGGGAAGGATATGAGGAGACACAAAATCCCAGTTTGGATTAGAAAGGATAATGATAAATGAGAAACTCTACTCTCTATTATCTTGTTTTTGTTTTAATTGCCTGGGAAAATGACTTCCAAGACTGGAAAGAAAAGAAGAAATGTGACTAGTAGGGATTTGAATAAGTAGGAAATAAGAGAGATTTAGCTAGCCTCGATACATGTCTCGGACAAATGAATGGGAAAATGATGGTAACTAAACTACTGATATTTAAAATTTGTAATGAAGAGAAGTGCCACCATTTATTGTTGCTGCTGTTGTTTTAAAGGAAGGAAATTATAAGTTTATGAGTTTTACTGCAATTCCTAATGAATTATAGAGCAAATGTGTCAAACACACCTGTCATGGACAGCAAATCCTCATTTGACATCCAAAATAAATTAAAATGTAAATGGGAAATATTTAACAAAAATAATAAAAATTCAATGAAATACAGAAAATATTACATTTTTGAAACTAATTAAACATGTATCCTGCAAGGACCCTTATGTACCCTTTAATAAGTTTGGCGCCATCATTCTAAATTGTATTATTTAAAAATTATTAAGCAAGTAGCAAAGGAAGGAATGAGTGATCACAAAGAACTAGTATGGGTTCGTCAAGTATATATCATACAAAATTAACTTACTTTTTTAGTGGGGGCAGAAGCAGGATAGGATTACTAAATGGTAGGTTACCAAATTTTATAGGCATAATTTATCTAGATCTTTGTAAAATATTTAGTAAATTATTTTGCAGTTTCTTTCCCAAAGATAAAGGTATATGGGCTACATTATAGACTAGTTAATTGAATTTGATACTGCTTGAATGGCTAAATTCTAGAAGTAATCATTAATGGCTCAATGTTGAATTAGCACAAGGTCATTATTAGACTGCCCCAGGGATCTGTGCTTGGCTTTATTAATAAGTTTTTTAATAATTATTTTTAATAATTTATAATATATTTTTATAATTTTTAATTAAATAATTAAGCCTTTTTATAACCAGTAATTTAGGAAAGGAGCATACTTTTCTAATATGAGGATGATATAAAACAGGGAAATATAGCTAAAACACTTAATGAATTAATTAGGATCCTAAAGGATCTTGCCATTTCAAAAGAGGCCTGAATTGAATAATTAATCAGCAAGCATTTATGAAAGATGTACTATGTGCCAGAAACTGGTCTAGATAATAGTGACACAAAAACAAAAATTAAAAAAGAAGTTTAGCCTATCTTGTTGTTGGGGAAAATCTCATATACCTATACATATATAGATGTAGATATATAGTACACACACATATATATGTATTAAAGTATCCATTCAATAAGTATAAGGTGATTTTGAGAGAAAGGCACTAACATATTAGGACATCAGAAAAGGCCTCCTTCAGAGAGTTAAATTTGAGTTGAACTTTAGTAGGTAGACACCAGGGAAAATATTCCAGGCATGAGGGACAACCAGTGTAAAGTTAAAGAGGTGGAAGATAGAGAATCATTTTGGAGAAAACAAGACAGACAGCTTGGCTGGACCATAGTGGGTATGGATAGGAGTAACACACAATAAGTTGGAAAAGCAGGTCAGACACAGGTCTTGAAAACCATTAAATGCCAAAGAGACATTTATTTTTGATCTTCGAGTTAATAGGGAGCCATCGGATTCTAAGTAGGGAGAATAACATAAAATTTAATAAGGAAAAATGTAAATTCATTTGACTTCAAAAAAATGAATTGACAAGTAGAATACAGAAGATTCATAGTTAAAGAACAATTTATCTGGGGGATAAAATGATCTGGGTGTATTCTTGGGTTACAACGAGAGGCATAACTTCCAGATTTAAGTAAGTGATGGTTCCTTTTATAATCTGCCCTGGTCACAAAGCATGAAGACTATTGTGTTCAGCTCTGAGCATCACATTTTAGGTAAGAAATAAATAATATGAAGACAACTGAAAGAAGGAACACAGGGAGGTGAAAGCCTCAATTCCAAGTCATATGAGAATTAGATGAAGGAGTTCAGGAAATCAATTGGGGGAAAAAATGTTTTAGAGTGGTTCTGCTAGTGGCACAGTGCAGAGTGTCTAGGGTCAGAAAGAAGTGCATTCCATTAGGTTCTCAGACACCTACCAGCAGTGTGACCCTGGGCAAGTCACTTAAACCTGTATTTGCCTCAGTTTCCTAATCTATAAAATAGAAATAACAATAGCACTAACTCTCAGGGTTGCTATATGGATCAAAGGAGACAATAATTATAAAGCACATATCACTATGCCTATCACAAAATGAGTGATACATAAATGTTATTATATGTTTACTATCTTCAAATATTGGAGAGGACATTATCTTCTGAGGAGTCCCAGACGGCAGAACCTGGAACAAAAAGGCAAAAGTTACAAAGAAGCAAATTTAATCTTGATGTAGGAAAAAACTTCCAAATTATTGGACCAATTCAGAAATTATAATGGGTGGCCTTTGTGTGGCACTCGCTAATTACCTGAGGTTTATGACCAACTAATGAATTATCACTCATGAGCCATGTGATTTTTTCCTTCCAACTCAAAAATGTTGTAGTTCTGTGATAGTGTAGAGTATACTCCAGTATATTATACATGATGGCATTTCCAAAAAAAAAAAATAGCAGGCAAGACATTATCAAGATCATGAATGAATGGAAAGAGAAGTAGGCTGGTCATAAAATGGGAACAAGTATTAAGAAAAATAATCCAAGTGTTAGACAGTTTTAGAGATTTCCCCCTAAAACTGAACTGAACTGTTATTGATGTATATGCAAACATTAAAAAAATAAAGTCATGCAGGATGAAAACTCATGAATAAGTTATCTACTCAGTTGGTGGAAGGAGAGTCCATATCATTGAGTTTGCCAATTCAATTAAAGCTTGAAGTAAAAGCTTAAAAAGAAAATCTACAGGGGCGGAGCCAAGATGGCAGTGTAGCAGCAGCAACATATTGCCGTTCTCACATAGCCACCCGAAAATACCGATGAAATAGGACTCTAAACCAATCCTAGAACTCCAAAACACGCACAAAGATACTTCTCACTAAAGTCAGCTTGGCTATGAGGAACCATATCAGCACTGCGAACCAAAACCAGCCTGGCCTGAAGCCGCGGCTGGGCCCCGGGGGCGGCTGGATGGGAGGAGCAGAGGAGCCTAAGGTGAGCAGATTAGCGGCAGCTGCGAGGAGCCTTCAGAACTAGCTGAGTGGGGATTGAGAATCTAGGATAGTTAAGCAGTCCCGCCAAAAGGCCTCCAGAACAGAAAAGCAAAAGGAAGAGGTTTTGCACTCACCTCCACATTGCAGCTTCTCTCCCGTGGCCTGCAGACAGCAGAGGGACTAAGCAATTGTTCTGAGGCCAGTACTCTTGTGTTGAGCAGCCTGCATTTGGATCGCTGACTTGGGCCTTGGTCCTGGAGTCTTCATTATCCAGTCAGCCAGAAGTAAGTAGGAAGAGTCCCAGCATCTTCCTGAGAGCTACGGCAGCTGGGAGGACCCCAGCAATTTGGGACAGAGCTTTCCCTTCTGGAAGCAGAGCC
>CM053583.1:145273260-145284952 GCA_028627135.1 Pseudochirops cupreus
TAATCTCTCCTTTGGTTCTCATTATTTCTAATTTAGTATTTAACTGGGGATTTTCAATTCTTTTTCTAGCTTTTTCAATTGCATGCCCAATTCATTGACCTCCATTTTCTCTAATTTTTTTCATGTATGCATTCAGGGATATAAAACTTCCCCTAAGAACTGCCTTTGCTGCTAAAACATTTTTTCTTAATGGAAGTAAAGTATCCCACTCACTTGAAATATCTTTAAGGCAAAAATGTTTGAATTGTGGTAATAGTGATCTAATTACTTTGCTAGATAGCAATCAAGTCTGGAAAGCTATTTTTTTTTAAAATTACATTTATTACAGCCTAAAATATTTTGTAGTCATATGAAGACCTGAACATCAATCTAAATATACTATTAGGGACAGGGCAAAAATTAATTTAATGAATGGGGGAATGAAATAGATAACTGACTAAAGTCAAATCTTTTTAGATTTATGGAATTATACAATCTCAGCTTTAGGAGAAAAACCTCATAGGATATGTAGTCTAATACTTCAATATTCAATAGACAAAAATAGTCAATACTTTGTACTGTTGCATTAGAAAATGCTTTCTATAAGTATAGAAAATCGAATCCTTCCCATTTTGGTGCCATATAATGGAAGCTATTATACAATTTCTTCCCACAGACTCTTGACAGTACAACCTGTAAATCCCTTTCACTTTACAGAATTCACACTGTCCTGAAATTGTCATCAAAGTGAAGTCAGTTGTGTTTCAGGAATAATAATAAATGTAATTATTATTATAAAATAAAATGGATAAGTAAAACCTTTCAAAGTCAGGATAAAGAGATGCTAGAGCTTGACCAACTCACAAATGTGTCTCACAGTATGATCAATCTAAAAACAAAAATTAAGAAGAGTTATCAAATATATCATATGCTCTGGTTCCTTTTCTTTATATAGTACTTTATTTGTTCCCAGTTACATGTAAAAACAATTTTTAGCATTAATTTTTAAAACTTTGAGTTCCAAATTCTCTTCCATCCTTCCTTCCCACCCTTCAGCCCCATGGAGAAGGCAAGCAATGCAATATAGGTCATACATATGTAGATATACAAAACATTTCCATGATAGTCATGTTGTAAAAGGAAAAACCTCAAGAAAAATAAAGTTAAAAAAGTATGTTTCAATCTGCATTTTGGTATGTATTTCATCTCATTCAAAAGTATATATTTCAATCTGAAAGAAGTATTGATTCTTTTGGGGATGGATAGCATTTTTCTTCACAAATCCTTCAGTGTTGGATTATTGTATTGCTGACAATAGTTAAGCCATTCACAGATGATCATCTCACAATATTGCAGTTACTTTGTTGGAGGTTTCAGATGTAGGAGCTTTGACTTTGTTGTCTTCTTCTGAGTATACGTTTTGATCTTCTTTGTCACCAAAGTAAGTTTCTACAACCTGAGTTGTTTTCTTCCCCATTGTTTCCTCATTTTCCAGGCTATTACTTGACTTTTCAACTCTTTGTTAAGGTAGGGTTCTGCTTCCAGTGTCAAGGGCATACTGTCCCAAACTTCAGGGGTTTTTTGCAGCTGTTTTCAGAGATACTTCTAAGGAGCTAGAAGTTTTCAGTTCTTCCAAGGTGTTATCATCTAAAGAGAGGTGTATACTCCTCTCCTGACCTTTTCTCTGGTCTGTAAGCGACCATAAGTACTCTTCCCTACCCTGCAACTGGGAGGAAGATTTCCTCTCCACTGCTTCCACAAGCTCTGTTATACCAATGCTCCTCCTTGCCCCAGGACTCCTACCCAGGTCTATCACTCAGGTCCAAGTACGGGCAAAGCAACAGAATTCTGCCTCAGTGTCAGCAAAGAGACTCTTGTAATCTCCTTCTGACCATCCCCTTACTATCAGTGAACTTATAGATTTGGAAGCAGCCACAACTGCTGCTGATTCATTCACTTCCAAGGCCTGCTCCTGGTTTGCTGGGCTTGTACTGTGGCCAGGGCTGGACTGTTCCTCTTTCACCCAGATCCAACAGACCTTTACCACCGACCTTCTAAATTGTGTTTGGTGTTTATGTGTTGAGAAGTCTGGAAACTGCCACAGCTGCCACTGATTGAGTCCTTTGAGGCCTGCTCTGGGTTTACTGGGGCCTAGTCTATGCTGGAACAACTTGTGTTGTACTGTTCTTCTCTCTCAGCCTGGTACAACAGATCTTCCTTGTCCATCTTCCAAGTTGTCTTGGGCTGGAAATTTGTTTCACTCTGTCATTTTTTGGGTTTTGCTGCTCTAGAATTTGTTTACCCATTTTTTAACAGGTATCTGGAGGGGTTTGGGGCAAGCTTAGGCAAGTCCCTGCCTTTACTCTGCCATCTTGGCTCTGTCTTGGTGTTACTTTGCACACACTACATTTCACTTTTCATCAGTTCTTCTAAGTCTTTTCAGGTTTTTCTGAGAGTATCCTGCTCATTTCTTACAGCACAACATTACATCATAATCACAAAGCACAATTTGTTCAGTCATTCCCCAATTGATGGATATCCCTTGAGTTTCCAATTATTTGCCCCTACAAAAGAGCTGCTATAAATATTTTTATATATAGGTCCATTTCCTTTTTGATTTTTATCTATTTTTGGATTCACGCCTAATAGTTATATCACTAGGTCAAAGGGTATGGGTGGTTTTATAGTCCTTTGGACATAGTTCCATATTGTTCTACAGAATGTTTTAATCAGTTCACAATTGTACTAACAGTGCATTAATATCTCATTTCTCCCCCATATTCCCTCTAACATTGGACATTTTTCTTTTCTGTCTTATTAGCTAATCTAATACATATGAGGTAGTACCCCCAAATTGTTTTAATTTGCATTTTTCCAATCAATAGTGTGTTAGAATACTTTTTCATATGGCTATAGATAGCTTTGATTGTTTCATCTGAAAACTGCTCACATCTTTGGATTATTTATCAATTGGGGAATGGCTCTTATATTCATAAGTTTAACTCAGTTTTCTATAAGTTTGTGATATGAGGCCTTTATCAGAGAAACTTGCTTCAAATATTTTTCGTATTTAGTGTTGCTAATTGTATTTCCCTCCATCTTAAACCCCTCATTTGTTCTATCCTCCCTCCTTTCATCTTATTCTTCTTCAAAAGTGTTTTGCTTCTGACTAACCTCTCTTCAATCTTCCCTCCCTTCTACACCCTCCCCTCTTCTCTTATCCTCTTTCTCTCCTACTTTCTTGTAGGATTTCTATATCTGAGTGTGTATCTTACTCCCTCTTTGAACCATTCCTGCTGAGAGTTTCACTCACTCTCCCTCACCTCCCCCCTCATTCTGTCTCCTTTTCTTCAGCCTTCTCAGTCTTTGGCTTATCCTTATCTTTTTTTTTCTTTCAACCCCTAGAGCATGCTTTTCTCTACTTATTTAGCAATTAAATCACATACTCTATTCTAGTTTCTTTTTCTACCTAGTTCATGGTATATTTTTTAATCCAAAGAGCAATACTACTGGAGCAATGGGAACAAATTTGCAATTTCTTTCTTTTCCTATAGTAGCCTGAACAGTGCTAAGCAAGTAGCAGATTTAATAAATAAAAGCACTCTAGTATAGTAGAGAGGGCTCTTGATTTGGAATGTGAAGACCTGGGATGAGTTCAAAGTCTCCTACTTGGATGTTTTATCTTTTCTTGTCTTTATTTGTATGTCTCATGTAAGTTCTGAAGCATCCCTCATCCCAACTCCTACTCTCACTAATGACTCAGTTTCTTTGAGTTAGGATTGTTATATCTCCCTTTCAGAGATCTAAGGGGTAATCTTGATGGGTTGGACTGATTCTGTAATACTGATATGCTTTCCTCAAGTTTGTCAATTGAGATTCATTTAGTTAATCAGGCTTTTTGGAAGGGATATTTTGCAAAGTTGTATAAAATGTTTCCCTCAAAGTCTGTGACACTTTATCCTACAAGTGCATACTGAGTTCAGTAGAAAGTGGGCTCAAATTTAAAGAGTACATTTGGCAAAGGGGAAGCTCATAGCTGCTAGTGACTGAAGTCCTTTTTCCCTTTTGTGGGATGCTTAAGAAGTTTCTCTTTAAGTGAGATGAATCTATGTTCATCTATTGTTGGTCTCTAATGCAGATACAGATACCAGCTGATTTTGGAACACTACTAGTATACATGTGGGAAGATGGGACATATAATAACATCCTTCTCTGGTCAAATGGAAGGCGTGTGGGAAGGGGTGTGTGTGTGTGTGTGTGTGTGTGTGTGTGTGTGTGCATGCGTGTGTGTGTGTGTGTGTGTGTGCATGCGTGTGTGTGTGTGTGTGTGTGTGTGTGTGTGTGTGTGGCTACATACTCTAATTTCTGGAAACTTTACATGCAACTTGCTTGTTAATTTATAGACTATTTCTTCAGTTTTTTTCAGTTTTTTCAGTTTTTCTTCAGTTCTCCATGTTTCTTCAGTCTTTCTGAATGTGATTCTTATGCAATGTAAAAGGCCTTTTAATATATAACCTAAAGCCTATTCATGACGAAAATATGTTCTCCTCTAGTTAAGAGATCATTGCTAAAATGTTATGGGGGTTGGTTTTAACCTTACCTTTTTATTATAAATTGGTGTGATAATCTTTTAATTCCTCAGAGAGTTGTTGTGAAGGTCAAATGTGATAATAGTATCTTACAAATTATAAAGCACAAAAATAGGTATGTTACCATTACTACTTGAATTAATGTTCAGCTCACTTGACCCATTTCAGAGGGCTTAATAGGAAGAAGTTAGATGACTTTAATTATGAAGGTTTAGAGCAAAGGATAATAATCTTGCAACATCCATTTAAATGTTCATACTTCCCCTGTTCTCTTACTCTTATTATATTGAAATAAGAAAAAAAAAAACATCTTGGTAGGTACACCTATGTGTACTGACAGACATCTCAAAAACATTTTGATCTCTGACATTTCTATCTCTATATCTGAAACATAAATGTAAAAATAGATTTCATATTTTGGATATACCGGCTATAGAGTATATAAATGAAATCCTTTTCTTAATAGCGCACAAAAGATATGCAGGTGTTTATACATTAGCATATCAGAAAAACTGCAGAAAAGTCAAACCAAAGTTCAGAATATTGAAATAGGAGGAGAAAGCAAAGTTATCATTAGGAATTGCAGTACAGATATGGTACAAGAACATTCTATTAGGTGGACTAATTTCAACCTTAGGATATAACTTTCTAAGAATCTTAGGATGAAAGAATAGTCATTAGCATTTGAGTGATGATCAGAGTAAATAGAAAGAGAAATGATTACTGTGTGAATATAAAAAGGAGCATCCTGACAGATATGGAATATGGGTATTCTTTCCTTCCATAAATATAGCAAAGACAATAGAAATGATGAACATTAACTCTGCAGCTTCATGCTGAGAATTTCATTACAATAAAAGCATTATATAATTTCTTTAGTTTACCTGGCTTAGCATTTCCTTTCTTTGAACGTATAATGTAGAGACATGCTATACTTGCTTCCTTCTGCTCAAGAAGAAAATGGACAAAATTTCCGTAATAGAAACTTTGGGAGAATGCAACTGTACGTAAAATTGAAATATAAAAAACTAAAGTGGAAATCGAGGCAGAGTTGACCCGATAATCTTTAAAAAAGCAAATTTCAAAAATCTTCAGAGAGGAGCTAGGTATGATGCTATGGTCCAAGACTTATTCAAAAGATAGGGAGTCCGTCAAAAAATGAATGTTGCAATACATTAACAAAAGATTTTGATGCAGAAGAAAAGGGAAAGTGATTTAAAAAGAAAATATGTTGCTACATATGGAGCGCTCTGATGGAATGACTTGTAGAAAAATGAAAGGAGGGAAAGATAATTCAAGATGAATCCCACTCAACTGTGAGAATAGTGTCAAGATGACAGAATCCTGGAATGGGCTAAGGCTGACCAAAAATACTAAGTAGTCTGAGAAAGTAGAATTACATGAGTTTTATTTTTGTTACTTTTTTTTTCTATCAAGGAAAATTATATTCAAATTGGAAATGAGGAAGTGATACAATTAATTTATAGGAAATTGATAAAAATATATGGAGAGAGCATTAAAGATAACTTAATTTCTTTAAATTAGTTAAAATCTGCAGGAAAACAAAACAAATAGGAATGAAAAAAAATTGGAGGAGTGGCTAGGTGGTGCAGTGAATAGAGCACCAACCCTGGAGTCAGGAGGACCTGAATTCAAATCCGGCCTCAGACACTTAACACAACTATCCATGTGACCTTGGGCAAGTCACTTAACCCCAATTTCCCTGCCCTCCCCCTCCAAAAAAAAATCTAGCAAAAAAATTGGAGACATATTTATAAATCAACTACTGTAAGGTTTGAGGAAAGACACAGACAGATGACGTGACAAAATTCTTGAAATAGACAAAAAATTTTCCCCAAATCTCCAAGCAAGGTTAGGACAAGGAGGTGGGTGCATTTGGAAGTTACAAACTAGTTTGCTTAAATTTGATTGCCAGAAAAATTCTATAATACTGGTTTTGTTTTTTTTTTTTGCTGAAATGGATGCCTAAGTGATGATACAACAAAAAGCAAAATCCTCTCTACTTCATTTTATTCAAATTGACTTAGAAGATATCTGACTATTGGCAAAGAAGAAATGTAATGGCCTCAATGGTTAAATTGCCAGTAGATATATTGAGAAGGAAAATCAACATTTAATCTTTGGATTCCAGTGATTTTCTTCAGTGTTTCCATCAGTAGTTTGTTTCACATAAACACAAATTTGAGGTGAGAGGAAGCAGTTCTCAGAGAATGTCCATCATGCCAACAAATATAATTTAATGCATCTTTGATGCTGTGCAATTATGTATTAAAATTCCACATAACTGGAAATGTTCTTAACCAGTGGGAATTACTGAGATAATTTCTGGTGACCTGGGGATAATTTGGGCAGCCACAAGGCATAAACAAAATATCTAAAACATTCACTTTAGGGAAAAATGAATTTGTTCTTCAAATTAATCCTATGCAGATCTATGCTGGGAAATGCAAATTCATTTAAAGCCTTTGGAGAAAACCTGTAAGATTTTTTTTCTTTTCGAGTGAATTAAAAGATGAAATGTAGTTCTTAGTAAACAACACAGAAATACATCATAATTATTTTCTCTTTGGGGTTAAATAATTCTTTTGGTTTTAAAGGGTTTCCATTAAGCCCTACATTATTTAATCTAACTGCCCAGTTACTATTTGAACTCATTCTCCATATTTATTTCTTCTTATTTCTACCTGTTACAATCTAGAAAGCTCTTGGGCCTATTATGTCCCAGAATAAGGCTGCCCTATGCCTCCATTGAGGGTAGAGTGGCACCAAATAACTGAATGAATGCTCACAGACTTTTGATAGCTTTCAAATTAAACGACACCTGGACACTTGGTAATGTCCATGTCAAATTTTCAATTAAACTGTTTGATTTTAGAAACTCGGAACAAAAATGCAGTGTTAGCACAAGTTTAGAATTTACATTGGAATGAAGTTCTGATACAATTAAAACAGGAAATACCAATTTCTGATACTTGATTTTTGGGGACCACAGTCATAGCCTGGGAAAAGATTTTCCACCAAGGTAACATTTCTCAACAATGATCCCGTGCTATGAAAAGGAGACAAAGGTGCCTCTTGTTCTATGACGACAATGGTATTTATATATTAAGCTTTTACCTAATCAAATTTTATATGGTTTCTATTGTGGCACTGACATATGAAGTTAGATAAAGGAATGCATATTATTACTTCATTCAAGAAATATTTATTAAGTGTCTACTAGATGCCATTTTCAACTAGATTAGTAGGTTGGTAGAAATGTAATGTTCTCATTTGGATTTCAATTTATCAAATGAAAAAGATGATATAGTTAAAGTTTAAAAAATATAGATAACATTATAGATTAGGAAATGACTTTTAGACACCATTTAGCCCATCTGTATACCTAAAGCAGGAACTCCTTAACAAATGGTTATCAAGTTTCAAATTGAACATCTCCTGTGGTAGGGATCTTACTGCTTGCTTAGGAAGCCAATTGCTTGTTTGATAGCTACTTTACTTGCCCACATGGCTCAGGTTAGAACAAAGACTCTGCTTTGAGGATTTGTAGGAAGTTGGTACCCATGAAGCTAGTGCAACCACATGTTTTATTACTATGTGGTAAATACAGCAAGTAGACAAAAACAAAGCAAACCTGTTACACCATTGCTCATATGAAGAGGGAGATTTGTCCTGTATCATAGGACAAAGACCTTGGGGAAGTATATATACAAGTAGTATGAGGAGAGCATATTTATACCTTGCAGATGGGCTTAATTGAGAAGAGGGAATTGATGCCAGATATTGGTGGCTGCATTTTTAATCAGATCCAGATCTGGTGGGGAAATTCTCTTGGTCACTTATCAATACAATACCTGGGTTGGAGAATTTCTTGACTGGGACCAGAAATTGGGTGAATTTTGAGTTGGTAATTAGGAACCATAGGAATATGTGTTGGTACAACTGCTGCAGTTCCCCTGAAGCCTTATTCAGTCAAGAACTGTGATCATTTACACTTAACAGAGTCAGAATGAGCACAACAGCAAAGGCCAGGCTTCCTTTCATTGTTTATATGTTTTTAGTCATTAGGACCACTTAATCTAAGTAACTGAATAAAGGAATTCTATCATTTAATAACTATGATGTTTCAAAAATCACAGTTATTGCTATGATTAGTTATATTTCTAGTTCTAACCTCTGAGGTCCAGAAGAATAAAATAATCTTTGTATTTTTTGGTTTATTTTTCCATATATTTTAAGTGCCCTTAACTGGAAACTAATACAATGCTTCTAAAATCCATTTCTTTTCCAGACCTACTATACTTCTTTCTTTGATCAGTCTATCTTCTGACTATATTGACAACCCTCTCCTGGATAGTATTCTAATGTCTTCCAGAAAAAGCTGATCCCTTGTTGAGTAGGGTATAGAGGGACTCATGTTTTTTGGAGGTGGTGTTTGTTTATTTAAGTTTGGGGTTTTTTGGGGGGAGCAGAGATCGGAATAAATGACATCGAAATTTCCTTCAGATTCTAAGGTTTCATAAGACTGTGCTGAATGGGATTCAGTTGTCTAATGCTCTTCTCAAAACATGTCCTCCAACTGAAACACAAGACACCTCATAATATTTGACCAGGAGAAAGTATATTCAATTTGATGAAATTTTAATAAATATGCGATCTATATAAAGGGCTTTTTTAGTCAATAAGTGATGTAAACAAAGAAATAATGCAGACATTTTCTTCAATAGTCTAATGGGGAGAGGAAGGAAGGAGATGCTTTTTCACACTCAATGAAGAATGTAATAAGTTCTTAGGAGAAGCTCAGGTGAAGTTCTATAGAAAATTTTAAGAATAAAATTTGGATGTAGTGGCATCAGGGAATTCTTTCAAGAAATTTCATATGTTTTTTATTCAAGCATGGGAGGCAACTTGTATATGTTGATCCTTTCTTTTAATGAACCTAAAACCTTTTTTAAACAGTCAACATGGAGGAGGCCATGTTGGCAAAGTAAAGTCAGCAAGTGCCTGAACTCTCTCCCACATCCCTCCAAATGCCTTTAAAGTGACTCTAAACAAATTCCAGAGAGGCAGAATTCACAAAAAGACAGAGTAAAACAAATTTCCAGCCCAACACAACTTAAAAAGATTTACAGGAAAGGTCTGTTGCACTAGGGTGAGAAAGAAGTGCAGTCTACTGCAAGACATGCCAGCACAGAACCAGCAAAAATGGAACATGCTTGGGGTGACTAAAACAGGGATAGCAATGGTGGTTTCCAGACCTCTCACCCCACAGACACCAAAGACAACTTAGAAGGTCAGCAAGTCAGGTTTGTTGGGTGAGAGTGGAGCACAGTACAGTGTGGGCTGTGCCCGCATATTACCAGTCCCAGCAAACTAAGATCAGGCCTTGGGAGCCACTAAATGTGCAGTGGCAGTGGTTGCTTCTGGAACTCTCAACCCACAGATAGTAGGGATCAAACAACTGGTCAGAAGGAGATTACAGGGGTCTTATTTGCTAACACTGAGGCAGGACTCTGTTGCTTTGCTCACACTTGGATATGGGTCATATTCCTGAGTGGCACTCTCAAGGAGAGGGGAAGCACTGACATAGCAGATCATGTGACCACAGCAGAGGGGAAGCCCTCCTGACAGTTCCAGAACAGAAAAGAGGATTTGGGGGTGCTCATAGACCACAACATGGACCAGGAGAGTAGTAAACACCTCTCCTTAGATGATAGTACCTTGGAAATACTGAAAATTTGTAAGTTTCTAGAAGTATCTTTGAAAACAACTTCAAAAAACTTCTGAAGCTTGAGGCAGTGTGACCTCCATGCTGGAAGCAGAGCCTTACTTTAACAAAGAGTTAAAAATCAAGTAATGGACAGTGAAAATGAGCAAAAACATAGAAAAATAAGCTCTGAGTATTGATAGTTACGATGGTGACAAGGAAGTTCAAAACACACACTCAGAAGACCACAAAGTCAAAGCTCCTATAATCCACAGTATCCAAGAAAAATATAAATTGGCCTCAGGCCATGGAAGAGCCCAAAAAGGATTTTGAAAATCAAGTAAAAGAGGTAGAGGAAAAATTGGGAAGAGAAGTGTGAGTGATGCAAGAAAATCATGAAAAATGAGTCAACAACCTGGAAAAGAGGACACAAAAAATAGTAAAGAAAATAACACCTTAAAAAACAGAGCAGGTTAAATGGTAAAACAGGTCCAAAAAGCCAATGAAAAGAAGAATGCCTGAAAAAACAGAATTGACCAAATGGAAAAGGAGGTTCCAAAAGTCACTGAAAAAATAATTCCTTAAAAATTAGAATGGAGCAAATGGAAGCTAATGACTTTATGAGAAATCAAGAATCAATAAAAAAAAACTCAAAAAATAGAAGAAAATGTAAAACATGCCATTGGAAAAACAACTAACTTGTAAAACAGATCCAGGAGAGATAATTTTAACATTATTGGCCTACCTGAAAGGCATGATAAAAAAGAGCTTTAAAGAAATTAAGGTCTTTTAAGAAATTATTAAGGAAAACTGCCTTGATACTCTAGAACCAAAGGGTAAAATAGAAATTGAGAGAATTTACTGATTACCTCCTGAAAGAGATCCAAAAATGGAAACTGCTAGGAATATTATAGCCAAATTCCTGACTTCCCAGTTCAAGGAAAAAATATTGCAAGCAGCCAGAGAAACAATTCAAGTATCATGAAGCCACAGTTAGAATAACATAAGATTTGGCAGTTTCTGCATCAGAGGGTCTGAGGACTTGGAGTATAGTCTGGAGGGCAACCTACTCAACAAAATTGAATATAAAATTGAATATAATCCTTCAGGGAAAAAAATAGATAATTCGATGAGATAGAGGACTTTCAAGCAGTCTTAATGAAAAGACCAGAGCTGAATAGAAAATTTGACTTTCAAATACAAGACTCTAGAGCAGTGGTTCTCAACCTTCCTAATGCCACAACCCTTTAATACTGTTCCTCATGTTGTGGTGATCCCCAAACATAAAATTATTTTTGTTGCTACTTCATAACTGTAATTTTGCTACTGTTATGAACTGTAATGTAAATATTTGATATGCAGGATGTATTTTCCTTGTTACAAATTGAAATAACAC
>CM053583.1:145292033-145339116 GCA_028627135.1 Pseudochirops cupreus
CTTTTTCCATCTGGCAAAGTTGACTTTTTAAGGCATTCTTCTCCTCATTGGCTTTTTGGGCGTCTTTTGTCATTTGAGTTAATCTATTTTTTAGGGTGTTAATTTCTTCAGTCAGATTGCTGACTCTCTTTTCATGATTTTCTTGCAACATTCTTATTTCTCTTCCCAATTTTTCTTCCACTTCTCTCAGTTGGTTTTCAAAATCTTTCTTCAGCTGATCTCTAGCTTTAAGGTAATCTTCATGTTTATTGGAAGCTTTTGGTGGGGGAGCTCTGGCTATGCTGTCCTCCTGCAGCTCTCTGCCTTGGTCCTTCTTTTCCCCAAAGAAGGAATCTAGGGTTTGGTTGCTGTTCTTACCCTGCTTCTTATTATTATTCTTATTCATGGTTGGTCAGTCCGTGATTTTTTTTTTAAATCTCTGTGGAGCTCCGCTTCCAGAGGGGAAAGTTCTGTCCCAAATTGCTAGGGTCCTCTCAGGTGCCAGAGCTCTTAGGAAATTGCTGGGTCCCTCCCCCACTTCTGGCTCACTGAAAAAAACGAACCACAAGACCAAAGCCCAAGACCGCGATCTGGATCCAGGCCACTCAACGCGAGTGCACTTGGCCTCTGAATGATCGCTTTGTCCCCCTGCAGTCTGCAGGCCGAGAGCTCCGAAGCGGCAATGTGGAGGCAGGTGCAGGAGCTCCACTTTCCACTTCTCAGCCCTGGAGGCAGTTTGGCCAGACTACTTTTCTCCCACGACCTCGCAAGCTCTGCTGACCAAATTCTGGATACTGCCGCAGCTGCCGCCAATCCGCTCATCCAAAGCTCCAGCCGGGGCTTGGCTCCTCTTGTCCAGCTGCCTCCAGAACACAGCCATGGTTTCAGGCCAGCCTGGTTTTGGCTCGCAGTGCTGATATGGTTCCACGTAGCCCAGCTGACTTTAGTGGAAAGTATATTTGTGTGTGTTTTGGAGTTCTAAAATTAGTTTAGAGTCATATTTTATGGGTATTTGGGGGTGGCTATGTGAGAGCTGCGATATGTTGCTGCTCTTATGCCGACATCTTGGCTCCACCCCTAGAACTCTTCTTATATACACATACTGGCCTCCTGTCTCAGCCAACCCCCTCCTGCCAAGTCAGGACAGGAGAAGAGCTCACACCTTCTGTACTTAGCCCCAAATTACTAAGTGCTAAGTATCTGCTAAATTGAGTGCTGTTATAGGACTTACATCTTTGCTTTTTAGAGTATACTGAAGATGGAACAGGATTACAAGGCACTTTGTTTTTGGAGAGATTTAAGTAATGTTTGTTGTTATTTTGGTGATGATCTTTATCATCACTCTAGATTTTGCAGTTGTGAGGGAAATATGCTAAAAAATAACCCATTCATTTATTTTCTTGGTTTTCCATCAATATCTATTGCCAAAGCAGGATATGTCAAGTCGATGATGCGGATAGGGGATAAACCTGTGATTTCATTAGTTTAGGAATCTCCTGGGTTAAGGAAATACTGTTGACCAACACAGATCAGCAGTTTTCCTCAAATTTAATGTCTTAGGGAGGGACATAAAACACTAAGAGGTTAGGTGACTTGCTGAGGGTCCTACAGCCAGTACATTAACAATAGCAAGATTGAAACCCAAATGTTTATGACTTTATAGCAGTTCTCTATCCAATTCTTCCTCTCTCAAATGGGTTGGCAACAGGGGTTCTCTGTTCAACCCCTTCCTGCTACATCAGCAACAGGAGTTCAAAGCTTGATAGGGGAAGAGACATTAAAAGTCATCTTGGACACTCTCTTATTCCATAGTGAGGAAATTGAGATCCAGAGTGGTTGTGGCAAGTGACAAGGTAATGCAGATAAGTAGAGGATCTGAAATCTGGACCCAGCAATCTTTCCATGACAAATTAATAATCTGTGCCATAGTTAATGGTCATTCATGAAAATGCATATGCTGCATAATCTATTCTAACCACAGTGAAAGGGAAAAATTGAACATAGGAGGAAAAATTACAAATATATTGGCTTGTAATTCCAAAGCAATTTAGAAACTTTCCATAGGCTTCTACTAAAACCGAGGAATAGTCCAGAGCTTCATTTACTATAACCTCATGAAGACTAAAGCTCTGGATCACAATGCTCCCAAACATTGAAGAGAGTAGAAAGAAAGTAGAAAGACTTTAATTTAACGAAAAAATTCAAAGTCATAGTAGTCTTTGTAATATGCTTGTCAATGATTCATACTTATTTTTGAGCTTCCCTTTTTGTATCTCTATTTCTCCCAAGT
This sequence comes from Pseudochirops cupreus, assembly GCA_028627135.1. Lineage (NCBI taxonomy): Eukaryota > Metazoa > Chordata > Mammalia > Diprotodontia > Pseudocheiridae > Pseudochirops > Pseudochirops cupreus. Next base: position 145,294,303 of record CM053583.1, read on the forward strand.
ATCTTATTTATCACATCCAACTTTGTCAATCTCATAGTCAGTGGTGGATGTAATTGATTATAGAGATTAGTAAATTGCAAAGATTAATTTTTTTCCCAAGTATGTTTTCAGGCATGCTTTTGGCGTGTTCAATTATTTTTCTGAAGTGTTTTTGTATGTATGCCCACCTAGCCTTCAAATGGAAATCCATTTTTACATTGAAAATTGTGAAAATTAAAGTCTGAAAATAGGTTTGAACTATTAGTATACAGTTTCTTTTTCCTATGTTCTTTTAATTTGCCAAAATATGAGTAAATCATTCTCCACAATGGGGGAACTTTGTTTTCCCCTGCTAAAAGAAGCAAACCATGGCTTGCTAAATTTCTACTTTGTTATTTTTTTTAAATTGTGTTTAAGTTTTTTTGACTTTAAATTTCTATGGTATTGATTATATTAATCCTGCATGTGCATATCTCTGACTTCTGAAGCCCTTGAGCATCCATCTGAACCTTGAGGTTTACTACTGAATTTATTTGAAATGTATTTCTTGTTTTCTTTCTGTCATTGTTTAAGACTAAATCTTCTCTATTATCTGTCTCTTTGATAAAAGTCAGGAATGGCCTAGGACAAGTTTCAGAACAGTCAGGATTCCATTATGTATAGAGGAAAGAGGCTTGTCTTCAGAATAAGGAGGCCTAGGTTCTAATCCTCCCCTCTGATGCATAAACTTGGGCCAGTTGCTTAATATTTGTAGACTTCAATTTCCTTGTTTATAGAATGAGAAGGATTTGATCAGATAACCTCTGACCTGTTTTCTAGCTCCAGATCTATGATCCTGATCCTTCTTCAGATACAAAACCTTGTCACTTTAATTATTTTTTTATATATTTATTGCATAAGCATGAAATAAGGAACTTTTGAAGCAACTAGCACCTTTAGGTACTAAATTCAAATGCCATAAAATAGCTAGCATTTATATAGCACTTTAAGTTTTGCAAAGAATTTTGCAAATACTGTCTTTTTTTGTCCTTGTGATGACCCTAAGAAGTAGGTTCTATCGTGATTCCCATTTCAGAGATGAAGAAACTGAGGCGGGCAGTGATTTAGAGACTTTCCTAGGGTTATACAACCACTCTGAGTTTGAAGCCAGATTTTGTAATAGTAATGAAATTAGAAGTTCCTTTTGTATTGCTAATCTGAGAGGTACTTAGCACCTAGTTTAAAATTAAGCCTCTGTTAAAGAAATAGACGGTATGAACTCCTGTTGCTGATGTAGCAGGAAGGGGTTGAACAGAGAACCCCTGTTGCCAACGTAACAGGAAGGGGGTGAATAGGGAGGAGCAATACTGTTTATAAGGAAAGACCCTGGCTGGGAAAGTCAGAATTTCTTTGAGAATTGAGAACTGAGACAGAATTTCTTGGAGCAAGCCACATGGAGGCAGAAGCCAGAGCTGCCAGAGGAGGCATGACTGCGGTGTCGGTACTTTGTTTGTGGCTTTGTTAAGCCTTCATTTCCCAGGAACATAGACTGAAGAAGTTAAGGTAGATTGGATGCTGTAAGCTTCAGCATGGAATAGGAAGTGCATGGAGAGCTGGAAAAGGACCTGGGAGCTGTCTGCCTTTGAACCCAGGCGACCGTTTGGTGAATCGAGGTAAGATCTGGGACCATGGAAGGGGATCCAGGGAATCTGAGAACTTGCCTTGAGTCAAGATGAAAAGACCTCTCTTTGAATACTGAGTAGTAACTGACCCTTATGTGACATTTTTCTGTGGGAAGAGTTAATGTGATTTGGCCAGATGAGACTCTGAGCGGCCTTTGAGTGCCCTTGGCTTTGAAAACGCAGATATTGTTTCTTCCCTCTCTGGTAACTAACTAGGTATGGATGTGATGGTCAGACAGTTGGAAGCCCAGTCTGCTGAATTGTGTAATTTATTTGTGATTGTACTCTGTCATTGAATTAAGGACTCCGTGATTGACTAAATGAATGTACTACCCAGGGGTGGAGTATTTTGTGGCCATATTAGTGATAAGTTGCTGTGAATGTCGTATATTGATTTTCTGTGATAAATTGTAGCATTGTATATGCTGTACCTTGATTTTCTGTGAATGTTTTGCTCTGATTTGTTATTGAATAAAGAGTATTCACTATACTATGTAATCAGAACCTTGAAAGCTGTTCACAGTAGCATTCTTCTGGAAAGTTGCTCATGCTCAGCTTTACAGATTTGAACTCAAGTCTCCCTGACTCAAGGTCCAGCACTCTCCATCTCTCCATCTATGAATTCCAGTCAGGAAAGTGCAGTTGGAATCAGATAAATTGACTTTACTGCCACATGAATCATCTTAAGTATAAGATGAAGGTCTCCTCAAAATGGTAACGAGGAAAGAAAAAGAGAAAGAAAGAGAGAGAATATTAGACACCTGAAGGAAAGACAGAAAACTAAGAGTCCTAGTAGAGTGAAAGTTGATATCGAAAGCAGAAAAAGTATGGTTTAAAGATTGCATTTTGAGGTATCTTTTCTATGAAAAAGAAAAAAGAAAAAAAATCTTCCTTTTCTTGTTTCTGAAATCCATAAATTCCTAAGACAGGCTTTGAAAACATACAAGGTTTTACAAAAGACATCACCTCTGTCTTTGGCCTGCTCAAGCCCATAATCCCACTATACATAGAATATACTAGTTCATCTCCAAATCTAATACAAAATTTGATGAGGGAAAAAAATTGAAATGTATGTCACAAGTACATGTCTCCAAGTTTGTTCTTATAAGTAAGTACAACAGTTTGTGCACAGTCCTATTAATTTGGTAACCCTGACAAAAACCAGAGGCATTTTAAGAGCTTAAAAAGCTGGGCCAACCTCACCTTCAGACACTGAGTATAATTGAAGACAATTTCAGCTTCCATTAGAGCTTTGTTATGTACTGGTCCTGTCAGAAAACTGAGATAAGCCTTATATCTTACTAAGACAAAAAGGCAGCAATTCATCTGCGTTCATTTCATCTTGACACCTGCTGGTAGAGGACATGGAAATAGAATATTTGACAGCATATGTTTTGGGTGACTGTTACTAATGGCAGACTTTTTACCAGTCTTTCAGTTCTTTGCATAAATGAAGGTCATATTGCCAGTGCCATCTCTTTTCTATGAGGTTTGTATGTGTTTATGCAGAGAGATGAGTCAACACAGATAGGACCCAGCCCTCCTCTAGATTTTCCCCACCATAAAACTTCATGAACACGTACTTATTTTTGTTTTTCTTAAAGAAAAAAGAAATGAAAAGAATTGATGCATATACACATACACACATTCATGGGAGATAGATATGCCCTGTATTATTTGAAATGTTGACCTAATTAAAGTACAGCATTTTGCCCATCATTTTGCACCGCTATCAGGTTTTATCTGTAAATATTCTAATTCTCTGAATTGCATGTTTTGTATATAGGATAGAAATAGGTCCTGAAGTTATGGTTTCATAAAAAAAAGGGAATACACAGGTAAGAAAACCTGGTACCAATTTAGGTCAGCAATTTTTCTATACAACTCTTAGATTGTTTCTTTGGGATCTGAGAAGTTTAAGTGTCTTGCCCACAATTACACAGCCAGCCTGTATCAAAGAAGAGATTTGAAACCAGATCTCCTGGCTTCTAGGACAGCTGTCTCTGCTGCCTGTCCAGTTTGGAGATAAGAGAAATGATTCATTTTTTTAGATAAAGTTAGTCACATAAACTTATTTTCATTTCATATTTTCACAAGTGAATAGATTGGAATATAAATAAAAGAATATATGTTTTAATATCAAATGATTAATGGACATATTAGTTTATTGAATTAGATAAATGATTTTGATTGTCATAGGGTACCATGAACATGCTCCAGAGAGTTTGATAAAAATATAAAATGAAATAAAATGATTCGACTTTTCAGTGGTAGATGTATGCCTTTAATAATGCAGGTTACAGAATCCTTTCTATACCTGAGCATACTGTTGACATGTAAAGGAAGCATAGATGGAGAGAAGGAAGGAAGGAAAGAAGGAAGGAAGGAAGCAAGGAAGCAAGGAAGGAAGGAAGGAAAGAAAAAGAGGAAATCAATCATGTTGATCAACTTCTTCTTGCTACACTTTTATTCTATGAAACTCTTATCTATATTATATTGTCTATTATTCACAAGACATAAGGTGGGGTGTGGTATGGTGGGAGGAGTTATATCAGCCCTTATTCTAGATTATTTAGCACCATTACCAATTAAGCTCATAGGCCCTCCATTGGCTATCTTATAACTATCCCACTCTCTTTTCTCTTTCTATAACTGAAGCATAAAGGAGAGGTGGGTTATGTAAAATGCTTCTATGAGATGAAGTACATATCTTTGCTAATATTTTAATAAAACACCAACAGAATAGAGTCCTTACATGACAGAAACAATAGTATTTAGAACAATTAAACCTTGTACATAGTTTGCAAGCCCTCAACACAGATGAAGCAAAGTTAATCCTAATGATTAAATTATTAATATTCTATGTTAAAGTTGTCAAATAGTCAGCAGACCAAATTCAGCCTACAAAATTTCCAGTTGTGGCCCCAAAACAGAAAAAATTAACAATATAAATCAAAATATAGTAAAACATAGATAATGTTAATATGTGGTTTTCTAAGTTAATACATAGGCCTAAGAGATCCTTATGTACAGTGTGGTGGCCTATTTCTATTTGGATTTTAGACCACTGTTCTATACAAATATAGACTGTATAGGATATCACATTATTATTAATTCTTCCGGAAATTCATAGCTTTTATATTAAATAAGCTCATATCTGCATTCAGTAAAGGGTTTTAAGCATTATTTCCATGCTAAATATTTATTTCTGGGGATATTTTATAGGAATGCCATTTTAGTCATGTTATAAAGAGAGTGATTTTCATAGTCTTGTGACTCTGTAGACATATATATAATTATTATTGACTAGAAGGAACTGGATAATGTATAGACTCTGGAGAATCTTATATCTTCCATAGCTTTGAGATACATAAGTGAAGCTAAAAATGTGGTCTGCCAGAGAAAATCAACTGAAATGCCTGCCTATTGCCTTTTCATGTTTTCAGTAAGAATTTATTTAGAGGGAATAAAAAAGTAGACATATGTGTCATTAGTTATTGATGCGTTCTTCAATCCTTTTTTGGGAGCTGCTGTTTTGTTTGTTTTTGTTTGTTTTTGTTTTTCTCTGGGGTTTTTTCTCCTTTTTCTTTTCAAAATTTTCCCTCTGTGATTATATCTGGAAAACTGATTCTTAAATGCCTTTGAATTTTAAGTTGCTGATTATCAAGGATCATATTGACTTATTCTGGAGGATATTAGCATGATTTTCATAAAATTCCTTCATTCTTCATCTGCAAATGATATTTCTGCAGAAGACTCATGAAAGTCATGGTGCTTATATTCATCTTTAGCACAGAAAAGCAAGATGATCAATTACACCACAGAAAAATATGTATCCTATCACCTATGAGTGCATGATGGCCCTAAACCCAACCAACTCTTTTACTCAGATCTCTCAGGACAACCTTCAAGCTATCCTTCCAATTAGCTGCAATTTCTTTGTGTTTTATGATTCCATTTATAGGAAGAATTTCAATATGAATGCAATTCATTTCTTCTCTCTCTTCTTTGGTCTCATAAATATTAGAATTGATTTTTAGATGGTGTCAAAACTATTCAGTTCTTATTGCTCTTTGTACCTTTTTTGTTCATTGAGTCCTCCTCACTGTGGAAGTTGAAGAGGGACCATTTAGGGGTCTCTTTATTGAATATCCTTTGTCAATTCACCTTGTTGCTATCTTTCTGGAGATGAAATTTTGCATAATTATCTATGTGGAATTTCACATAACAGTTTCAGTAGGTCTGTGCTTGAACCCTTTTAGCTTACTGAAAACTACAGAGCTTTCATTCCTTTGGCAGGGACATTTGTTGTTGTTCAGTCATTTCAGTCATGTCCAGCTCTTCATGACTCAATTTTGGGGTTTTCTTGGCAAAGATATTGATTCAGTTTACTATTTCCTTCTCCAGTTCATTTGCAGATGAGGCAAACATGGTTTAATGACTTGTCCAGGGTCACACAGATAGTATCTGAAGCTAGATTTGAACTCATGAAGATGAATCTTTTTTTTTTTCACTTCATGATCCCATTTGGGGTTTTCTTTTATTTATTCATTCATTCATTTAAATGGTATTTTTTTTCAACAACTATATGTCAAGGAAACTTTTGGCATTCATTTTTAGAAGATTTTAATTTCCAAAATTTTCTCTCTTCCTCTCTTCCCTTTTTCTGAAAATAGTAGGCAGTTCAATATAGTTTATACATGTGCTATCATAAGATGAATCTTAATGATTCCAAGCCCATTTCTCTACCTACTAGAGACACTCATATGGGTAATTAAAGGAGTCTTTAGTATCGTATATAGTTTAAAGGCAAAATTTAGTTGTCTTGAAAAATTATATCTTACATATGATAGATCCATAAATTTGGTATGAGAGGCATAGTCTGAGGACACTCTTCTAGAGATGGATACAAAAATTATATAGGTATATACTTTTAAAACTTTCACAATTATTAAAACAATTACACACTCACGTATAGAAACACATAGACACCCCAACACCAGTATTTGGATTGTTAGATTGTTTTAAAGCATTTGGTAACTAAAAAGAACATTGTTTAGTTCTAATACCTATAATATGTTTGTAGCATTTGACTTTTGGAAGAATACAAGCTATACTAATAAGTTTTTTTTTAGATTTTGAAATCTCCTTCATCATTGGATCTCAAAATTCTGTGTAATCATTTGCCTTCAACTTTAACATTTCTTGTAATAAAAGTACTATAAATTGATTTAGAAAGCATTTATTTTATCAGCTACTATTTTTGGAAAATGAATTTCATTTATGTCCTGTGCATTATAATCTAGAATAAAATTGATGTTTAGCTTTTATTTACATAAATAGGATTTCATAAGACCATTCATAAAAAGTATTATATATTTTTTCCTAGTGATTTTTATAGGTTTTACAATGTCCAAGTCAAGACTGGATCGCTATAAAATAAAAAGGTAGCTTGACTGCATGCTGAAAGAATTCTGCATGTTCAGCCACCTATCAAAAAGCATGTAGAGATATACACTTGTGTTTAGTAGAAAAGACTAAGAGCATTGGGTCTTTCAAATAGGCTGCAATTAGCGTAAGTAATCCATTTTAATGGGACTTCAAAACAAAAAAGAGCTATATGCTTAAAGCTTTAATATGTGATTGCAATCTGTATAATATATTCTCTAAAATTTACAGTGAATGACAGAGAAGTGAGTGATAGAGTTTAATGTGAGCATTTATGGATTTTTTTAATGAAATTTTTTTTGAAATCTCATCCCAAAGTAATTGTGAACCTTTTTTGGTTTTTATTTTCTCCATGCCCAATTTCTTCATTCATTTTGCTCAATATAATGCTCCTGAGCATACCTTTTACATATACTAAAGAAGGTTTATTTTCTTATAGAAATCACACAATATGTAGAAGCTAAAAATTTCTGGATGCTATTATCAAGGTTTCTCTTACCTTTCAAGACATTATCCTATGCCACTAGCTGTGCCTATTTTGTATTGGTTTATCCCTTTAAGATTGCTACAGTTTGTCCAAAACATTCCAATATGTAGAGTGAATAAAATATACCCTCCACAGTCTGACATTAAAAGCTTTTCACTGCCTGTCACTGATCTTGCCAGTCTCATTATACATTGGTCCCATTTACTCATTCTGCTCCTCTGTTCCAAGTGGGTACCAGACACTGAGATCCTTACTTGAATTAAACTGCCAGGCATTCAAACTCTGCTTCAGAGAGTGCAACTCCAATGGACTGGCCACGTTGTTCACATGCAAAATGTACACTTGCCAAAAAAACTGTTTTATGGAGAACTCACACAGGGCAAGTGTTCACATGGTGGCCAGAAGAAGTGATACAAGGACACTCTCAAGGTCTCTCTTAAGAACTTTGGAACTGATTGTGACATGGGAGACACTGGCACAGGACTGCTCAGCATGGTGTGCCCATGAAATAAGATTCTGTGCTCTATGAGCAAAGCAGAATTAAAATACCTCAAAGGAAATGCAGGATGCGCAAAAATAGAGTGTCCACCCCAAATGTTCACATGCACTATTTGTGCCTGATCTGTAGTAGAGCATCCAGAACTCTTATTGGTCTGATCAGCCACAGTCAGACACATTGAAACTTTAGCATAATGATGTCATTTTGGTCCTCTTTGAGAATAAACAATAACAACCACCACTCACTATTTACAATATAGGAAATTCCATTTTTTTTCCTCCATGCCTTTCCACAGTCTGACTTTCTTGCTTAGAATATTATTGGATTTTAGCCCTGAACATGGAACCCATAGATCTCTTTCAAACGTATCTCATGTGTATCTTTTTCCATGGACTTTTCCCAATTTTCCCAAATGTTAGTGCCCTATGCCCCCAAATGTTGTTGTATTTATTTTGCATGTAATTCCTATTTACCTGCATAGTAATTACCTGATGTCTCCTATTTACATGCCTATATACATATTGTATTCTCCCCTTCACTGGTAGAATGTGATTTCATAAGGTCAGGGTCTCTGTTGCTTGCCCAACACCTAGTATAGTATTTCTTTCTTTCTTTCTTTCTTTCTTCCTTTCTTTCTTTCTTTCTTTCTTCCTTTCTTTCTTTCTTTCTCTCTTCCTTTCTTTCTTGCATAGTAGACTCTTGAAAAGTATTGTTGTTTTTCATCAACACGTGATGAAACAATTATAAAAAAACTCAAGGAATATCTAATCTGTCATTTTCAGTGTTATCTATTACTATGATATCCACATATGTGGCTATGTGCTTCGGTAGAATGGTAATATGAATCTGAAGATCTTCCCTGCCCTTAATAGACCTAAGGGAATTTGAAGATCTTTCTGCCTTTTAATAGGCCTAATGTAATCACATGGAGCCTGTGGTAGGAGGAGTTTTCTGAAGGGGTAGAGCAGGAAAGGTGGAGTAGAGCTGGGAGGAAGCTGGGAGTCAGAGCAGGCAAGAGAACTGAGGGAGAGAGAGGACGCAGGCAATCAGATAGCTAAGCTTGTGAGTGTTTGTGGGAAGACTTTGGGATGGTATTGCTCTCCGCAGTGTTATTGTATATAGATTTCTTTGTTGCTATGATGAATTCAGTTTTCTGTTGTTGGGATTTGGCTTTCTGGTATCTGAATAAATGTTTTGCTTCTGTCTTCTATATGGAAAGTCTGTTATATTTTGTGATTCAGAGCTATGCCAACATATTTACAGTCACTGTTGCTGATGTGAATGTTGCCTTGGTGATACATTTGGTTAAAAGAAAGCTAGACATTTCTTCTACTTTGGCACATCAATTTTCTAAATAATGGAAGGAAAGCTGTAGGAGACTAGTATGGCACTACGATATCCAGTCAGTCATCATGCAATCAACAAGTAGATATTAAGGACTTACTATGTGTCAAGCCTTGTGCTAGGCTCGAGGGATATGAGGACAAAGAATGACACCATCCTTGCTCACAATGAATTTTTATTCTGTTGGGAAAAATAAGTATATGTGCAAAAAGTATGGAGTTTATAACTACATACACAAAGTAAAATGTGAGGTAACTAGTAGTTGAAGGGGTCAGGAAAGATTCATATAGAAAATGATGGTTGAGGGGCAGCTAGGTGGTGCGGAGATTAGAGCACTGGCCCTGGAGTCAAGAGGGCCTGAGTTCAAATCCAGCCTCAGACACATACTAGCTGTGTGACCTTGGGCAAGTCACTTTACCCCAATTACCCTGCCTTCACCCCTCAAAAAAAATCATAGTTGAGCTGCATCTTTAAAGAAGAGAAGGACTAAATTAGGCAGAGGTAAAGAGAGAGTGAATTCTGTGTCTTAGTAGATGACCACTGCAGAAGCAAGGGATGGTATGTCATGAATGAAAATCTGAGAGCAGTTTGAATTCAAGAGTACAAGAGGGGATTTAATTTTCAGTGAGGCTAGAAAGGTACATTGGGGACAGGTGGTATAGGATGTCAAAAGCTTAAAAAAAGTTTCTATTTTCTTGTAGGGACATTAGAAAGCCATCAGATTTGAATGAGCAAGGGAGTCACATAGGCAGATCTATGCTAAAGGAAAATTACTTTGGCATCAATGTGGAGGATGAACTTGAATGGGCAGAGACTTGAAGCAATTAGGAGATGCTCAGAATAATCTAGTCAGAAGTGATGAAGGCCTTGGCCAAGATATTAACTGCATGAACGAAGGGAAGGAGGACATGAAAGATGTTGTCAAGGAAGCAATGGCAAGATTAGGCAACTAATAGGTTATATGATGTGAAGGAGGATAAAAAGTCTAAAAAAAACATTGAAGCTATGTGCTATTTTTAGAATTCTCATGTGATTTTATAAAATTGAACTCTGGAATTAAATAATTTTAATTAGTAAAACTAAAATATTTGCCTAGTTTGGTTTCAGAAGTGTTCAAAGCCCTATTAGAGAAGCACTGGAAGATTTGTTGTATCTGGATATAAGGAAAGATATGACTATCATTTCCAAGATCATCACCACTGGCTGAGAAGGAGAAGCAGCATGTAGCTAGGTAGTCTTACGGAAGGTACAAGAAATCAATTGTCTACCTGTGGAATCATTTGGGTTAGGGTAAGGCCATGAGTGTATATATTTTAATAGATTTATAAGCCATGATCAGTGGTGATGCTACTATTTCTCTTCCTTATTGTGAGGTACTCTTTAAGCTATTTTAGGATGCCTTCCAATATGCCTAGTCCCCAAGGTTCACTTCTGATTGACCACAGAGCAACCCACATCAATCTGATCACAACTGATGAATTATCCTTGTGATATTTGCCATAAATGCTGTCTTGGCATCAATTTCAACCTGCAAAAAGGTCAGTACTTTAAGGCTCATCTGTCCTGAAGCCAACATGGTTTAAACACAAAAAAATCCACCTGAGAAATGTATTGAGTTGAAAATCCATTCAAGTTACTAAATTTCATTACCTTTGATAATGCCATTTACAGCTACTCTGTCATGCCTCCCAAATCAGACAACTCCAGATAGTATAACTGGTATTATAACTACTTACTATTGAGAAGTGTCACTGGTTATTGTTTGATATTTATCTCACTTAAAATTCTGAGACTTCCATTTTTAAAAATGTGCTCATCTTAGCACATAGAAATACTGGGCGGGGGGGGGGGGGAGAGGAGAGAAAATTTAATGCATTGATTTGAACACATAAAATCTACAATAAGTTCCTTGAGGGCAGGGACAGTTTGATTTTATCTTTGTTTCCCCAGTGTCTGGCATGTAGTAGGTGCTTAATAAATGCTTGGTTTGGACATAACTTTTCTTTAGTGAACAAAAAAATCACATAGTAAATAATGATAAAATTGCACATGGAGGGCATGATTTAAGGTAACAGATAAGTACTGGAGAACTTAAATCAGCTCCTTCTTTGGCTTTACAAGCACCTGATTTTCATTTCCATGATTTCCTGAACTGTGGTTTCTTTTCCAGAAAGGGGATAAAAGGAAAGAGGCAGACTTAGATACAGACCTATACACATCAACAGACGTATATGATTTAATCTCTGCAAAGTGCTTTGTGAACTGAAAGGAAAACATGTCTGTGTTGATGAAGAACTATGAGCATTTATAAGACATAAGGAAGACAAAAGTCATACTAATTTCAGTTAGATATTTATTTCACTAAGCACATGTACTCACTCCCATAAACCCAAGTAGCCCTGTCAAAGGAAAGCTATTTTAATCCAGTGTGATTTTGTATTAGCATTGCATCTGCCTCAGCACAGGCAGATAATGGACTGCATTCCAATCTGCTGTACTGCCTTACACACTCCCTCCCCCCCACCTTTGAATACTTTCTAGAACCCATTATAAGGGTTGCACTTGTAATACAACAATTATGTTGACCAAAAAATCTATGATGCAATGGCTTGTATCTCATGTTGGACATCTAATTAATTTTACACACACCAGAGTTAGTGTTAGCAACCTGCTCTGGCAAAAAAAAAAATCAATTGCATCATGCTTAAATAGCACTACTAAAAGAAACCTGTATACTCTATTATTAGCTCATTAGAAATCAGCATTAAGGAAGGCCAAATTTCCAATAGCCTTGCATATACTTTCCTGATTGAATCTTCCTCTCCTCTTTAAATTGCATTTCACAAAAATCCCCAATGAACTGCTTTAGAAGTCTCCTCTCCACTCCCTCTTCATTTTGGCAAATACAAATCCTAGATTATGTGACTCATACAGATTAATTGTATTGCTTCTCTGCGAACAAACCTCCAACAATTGAAGGAGTGAAATTGTCATCAGATTCTCCTACAGCATTTTGTCATGAACCTTCCTTGGCCCCATCACAGCACCTAGCACGAGAACTACTGCAAGCTTGCCATCTCCTCCCTCTTGGGAACATTTATTACTATACCTATCTATCTATCTATCTATCTATTACTATGTACCATATATATAATATATAGTATATAGTATATATATATAATATACTTACATAATATATATTACTGTATATTATATATAACATATATAATATATAGCAATGTACTATAAATATATAGTAATATATAAAAATAAATATTATATATTTTTACCTATATAACTATATATTATGTTAAAATAAATATATATATTTATTTTTTTTATTTTTATTTTTTTTAATCATTGACTCTTCAGCACCCAGGACAATCTCTTTTACATACTATGGGCTGAATGTTGAATAGAATAGATTTCTGGAATAAGATATCTTGAGATAATTTTTTTACCATACTAAATGTGGTGATAAGACCACTAAAAGAAGCGGTGTTAGGTAGGCTATAGGGTGAGAAATGCAAAGCCACAATGACACAATGTTTTATATATATAAAACATGTAACCTTGAGAAAATAGCTCTCAGTGCTCTAGGAAATTTTCTAAGATTATAAATTTCAGAGAAGGTGCCAACATGAATTGGTAGAGGGAGTTTTCTTCACCACTGAGTTGTCTGTTCCATTGAAACTTTGACCCCTATCCGTATCTCCTCAGATCAATAAATTAAAAATCATGTGTTCCTGATAGCACTTGTAATAAATTAAAGATATGAAATATTTCACCTTTTCTGTGGATATGATTCTTAAAATGTGAAGGAGTGGGAGTGATTTTCTTTTTGTTCTATACCTGCAAATTAATTTTTGCATTTTCAAAGAACTAATAATAGAGAGGATGAGGTAAATGAACAGGGTCCCAGGGAGAGAACATAGGACACACATGATGATTCTGTCTCTGCAATATACCTTGTGACCTAGAAGAAAATTATGTCTTTTTATTATATTTTTAGGAGACCATTGAATGTTTTGAGATTAATTTCAGGAACTCCCTTCGCTAAAGCAAGTCCATAAATCCTCTGTTAACTCTTTCAGGGAAGGAAGGGGCTGTTTTCTGTTTGTCTTTGTATTCTCAGTGCCAATTACAGCGTCTGTCACATTTATTAAGGACCTTATCTTAAATTACCATGGGGTAGACCATAATAATCATGCTGCTGTCCTCATTGATTAAGGTAGTTGAGGTGAGTGATTATTGTAGAACAATGTTGTAGAAGTTTTGGCACTTGGATTTTTAAAATGTCAAGGGTTTGTTATTCTAAAAGTTCAAATATTTCCTCCCCATATATGTAGGATGAGGCATATGTAATTGAACCATCATTCCTTGAGAGCCTAATGGGGGAATATTCATCACCCTAAAGCCAACATGATTCAAAATGCCTCAGAATGTGGCTAGGCTGGTTCTGAAATAACAGATGTATCACCATACCAATACTTGAAATCATTCCTGCCTAATAAAAGTGCCAGGTCTTGTGATCTATAATCATAATCTTAGATACTGCAGAATCACCTCCATGGCATGGCAAGACTTCAATAGAAGAACTTTAGTGGAGATATGTTTTGGAATAATGGATGAGAGATGCTCAAATAGAAAAATGTCTGTTTTGGACAACTGTAGATTTCTTTTCTATCATTTTACCATTTAAATTTAATTTAATGACAGAATCATATTGCATGACAGATTGAAGCAGAAAAGCAGCTGGCTGACACCATACTTCCTCACAGTTGGTTTCTGGGCCATTGCTGAGGCAAGCATTTCTCATTTCTTGGATATTCTTTTTCCTGTAAGTTGAACTAAGTTTTTACTAAGATGTTTCTTTTCACTAATAAAAAAAATATTCCATTGAAATATTTATTTAATCTCAAGCCTAATATCATGAAACTTTGAACCATTTTCAACTTCATGATCTAATATGTCAGTTACTTATTTTTGGTTCTCACCTTCTTGTTGGAACATAGCACAAACCAGAGCAAATCTTAAAATTTAATAGCAGAGATGGGGTAGGGCATATAGGCAGAGCATAGGTATGTTTGGGAAGTAAGACAGACATCAAACAGACTCAGCATCCTTTTCATGTCAGTTTGTAACAGTTAATTTGTGATAAACATAAACTTCCCAGTATTTAGAACACGTGGAGTAGGAAATACCCCATTCAATGAGAACCACAGTCTTAGTTCTGTTCATTTCACTATTCATTATTTCATGGAAGTCTTTCTATGTTGTTTTTTTCCTCTAAAATCAACCTGCTCATCACTTCTTGCAACACAGTAGTATTCCATCACAGTCATATACCACAACTTGTTTAGCCATTCCCCAATTGATTGATACCCCCTCAGTTTCCTGTTCTTTGCCACCACAAAGAGAGCAGGTACAAATATTTTAGAATAACAAAACCAATCATGGTTTTGCTAGGTCAAAGAGTATACATAGTTTTATTATACCTTGGGCATAATTCCAGATTCCACTCCAAAATCGATGCATCAGTTCACAGTTCCACCTACAGTGTCTTAGAGTCTCATTTTTTCCACATCCTCTCCAACATTTGTTGTTCTCACATTCTATCATTTTAGCTAATCTGATAAGTGTGAGTTGGTACCTCAAAGTTGTTTTAATTGGCATTTCTCTAATCAGTAAGGATTTAGAGCTCATTATCCAATGATTATATATATATATAACTTTGATTTCTTTGTACAAAAACTGCCTGTTCATATCCTTTTGCCCTTTGTCAATTAGAGAATGACTCATATTCTTTGGTATTTGATGGTCATCTATATTTTCAAGATGAGACCTTTATCTGACAAACTTTTTTTTTCTCCTCATCTATCTCTTTATATATCATCTATTAAAATTCACCCCTCTGTTGAAACATCTCAGTGCTGTTTTGAATCAATCAATAAACATTTTAAAGCACCTAATATGTACCAGGTGTTGTACTAAGTGCTGGTTGGGGATACAAAAAGAGACAAAAGATAGTCTCTACCCTTAAAAGGCTTAACATCTAACAGAGGAGGCAAGATTCAAACAAATATAGAGAAAACAGACTATCTAGAGGATGAAGAAGAAATAATTAGCAGATGTAACCAACTAGAATTAAAAGGGTTGGGAACAGCTTCCTTTAAAAGGTGGGATTTTAGTTGGGACTTAAAGGAAGTCAAAAAGGTCAGTAGTTTGACCATTCCAGGCAAGGGGGATATCTAGAGAGAATGCCTAGGGCAGGGAGATGGAGGGCCTTGTTCAGGGAATAGTCAAATTGCCAACATTTGCTAGATTATGAAGCAAGCAAAAAAATTTCAGAAGGAAAAATCTGCTTCTGCTTCATTGACAACATTAAAATCTTCAACAATAAAAATGTGGCAAGTTTTTTAAGAGATGGGACTACTAGATCACCTTGTCTCCTGAGGAACCTGTATGTGGACCAAGAAGCAGCAGTTTGAACTGAACGTGGAAGAACTGATTGGCTTAATATTGGAAAAGGAGTACAATAAGGCTGTTGTATTCTCACCTTACTTATTTGACTTACATTCAGAATGCATCATGCAAAATTTGAGGCTGGACAAATCAAAAGCCAGAGTTTAGGTTGGGAGGAGAAATATCAATAATCTCAGATATCCAAATAATATCACTCTTATGACAGAAAGTGAAGAGGAATTAAGAAGCCTTTCAATGAAGGTGAAAGGAGAGTGTAAAAACCTACTACATCAAAAAAAAAAAAGATTTTGGCAACTGGTCCTATCACTTCCTGGCAAATAGAGGGAGAAGAAATGGAAGCAGTATCAGTTTTTTTGTTTTGTTTTGTTTTTTTTATTCTTGAGCTCTAAGATTACTGTAAGCATGAAATTAAAAGGCACTCACTCCTTGGAAGGAAAGCGATGGCAAATCTGGACAGCATACTAAAAAGCAGAGACATCACTTTGCCTAGAAAGGTCTTTATAGTTAAAGTTTTGATTGTCCCAGCAGCAATTTATGCCTGTGAGGACTAGACAATAAAGCAAGCTAAACTCTACAGTATCAAAACTTTATAATTGTTGTCCTGAAGAAGACTTTTGATAGACCCTTGGATAGGCAAGGAAGTCAAATCAGTTAATACTTGAAGTAATTCAGGGTATTCCCTGGAAGGTCAAATTCTGAAGCAGAAAATGATGTACTTTGGCCATATAATGCGAGGATGGGACTCACTGGAAAATACTGATGTTTGGAAAGATTAAATGCAAAATGAAAAGGGAATGGCAGAGGATAGGTAGTATCATGGAAATAATAAGCATGAACCTGGACAGATGACAGACTTCAAAAGACAGTGGTGGATAGAAGACCTTGGAATGCTATTGTCCATGGGGTGATAAGGAGTTGGACCCAACTGAACAACTCAACAACAACAACAACAACAACGAGAAAACATGTTGTGGAGAAAGTGTAGTGCAGTAAAAAGAGCATTAGTGATGGTAGAAACCAGACAGTTGGGAGTGGAATGATGATTTGCCAACTTTTGTTTTCACCATCTAATCCACCAAATTATTACACTCCTAATATTTCTAGTAGATTTAATTGACAAATTGTAGCTTAAAATTTCTTCTGTCATTGTCACCAAAATGACAGTAGAACTGGCAACATGTGTGTGAATGTTTTAAGGTAACTAGAATTTTCACTGACTCCAAATTGTCAAGTGAATAATAGTATCAATAGTTCACATTTACATAGTACTTTGGAGATGCCAGGGTGCTTTCCTCATAATACCCCTAAGAAGCAAGCAAAAAATTCCCCTCCCCATTTTATAGATGAGGAAACTGTACCTAAGGGTCAGAATGTTAAGTTGCCCAGAATGTTAAGTTTTGGATTTGGGTCTCAAACAAAGGTCTTTTGGATTCCAAGTCTAGTAATTCACTTCTACATTTGCAATTAATGATCTAGGTAGAAACACAAACAGTTCATAGCAAGTTAGCCTGGCCTTGAGGACTGACTTTGTCTGGGAATAAGCCTAGCCAAGTTCAGAGAGGCTCATCACAAAGGGCTGGCCAACCAGTCCGTTAACAAACATTCATCCAGTTACCCCTTCCACGTCAGGACTCTCCCACTTCAGTATATCACGGGTCAGCGTGAGAAATTAAATGGGAATTTTTGAGAAGTTTTGCAGAAGCTGCAAATGACATGTGAAGTCCAGGAGATGACACAGAAAAAGTTTAGAAACTCAGAAATGCTAACTCAGATTTCACAATAAGGTAACTAACCCTAAAAGAGAAAGAAAAGAAAAAATTCAGACTTCTCTGGTACAAAGAGAGGGACAATAATTTTTATGTGGATTTTCAAGATCACAGGGGTCCCATGGCCTAATCCCTGAGATGTGGAAGGGATAATTGTATTGAACCTATGTCCTATACCCTAGGCCCTGTGCTGAGCCTGTCATTGAAGACTTTGGGCCAGGGTAATATTTCATGTTTTATAATTTAGGAGACAACACTATAGCTTTTCCTTATCTCTCCAGTTCTTGCTCATTGTTCCTTCCTCAAATTATCTAGTATCTAGGTATTTTTGTATATGATACAACCTCACCCCAAGAAGAATATCTACTCCTTAAGGTCAGGGACTACATTTATATTTTGTCTGAACAGAATAGATGCTTAAGAAATAATTGTTTCAGTTGTCAGGTTCTTCCCCAGCATTCACTTTGTCTTCTATTGTGAGATAGGGAAAGAAGGAATGGGAGTAACATTGAACTGGCTCTCCACTGACACAGTCAGGAAGCTGAGTTTCTTTTTCACTTGTAAAGGACAAACAGCAAAGAGACAGTGTACGTTGGGATATTTTACGTTACAGGGTGTATCAGCAAGCACCCTAGCATACCCAGGGTGGCTGCTAGCACATTCTTAGATCTGCTTTTCTAAAGGAAAGCAACTCAAAATGGGTTAACAATCTTACTTTAATCAATCAAACAAATATCATTTACCTAGTTCAGGGGAAAAAGTCAGCACCCTGAACTTCAGAGAATGCAGACACAAGTTACAAGCAGACAAAAAAACAGATCAGCAGACGGGCTTCCAGCCTCTGACCATTACATCCACACCTATTCAGTTACCAGAGAGGGAAGCATCGACATCTGAGTTTTTCAAGGGGGGGGAGAGGTGTCAGAGAATGTCACAGCCCTCTTGACCCACTACCCAATCACAAAATTTCAAGGCGTGGCCATTCCCGAAAAGCAAGCCTCGGGCCACAGGCTCCACATGACAACAAGTTAGGGGGCAAATCAAATCAGGGAAGGTTCTCAGAGTCACGTAGCCACTTTAGCAAAGGGCCTAGGGGCAGGGAAGATCTTCAGATTTCCATAACTTAGGGCCACTATTTACACACACAGTGTAGCAAGAAATAATATTTACATACAGCAGTTGGAGGAGTCAATAAAGAGGTTCAGTTGGAAACTTTGAAGACATCCCAGGCAAAACATTTGAACAGAAAGAAAGTCAGAACAAGAGAAGGAACTGATCAATGTCTTCATGGAATGAAACAGCCCAGGTATTAAAGCATCAAGGTGGGAGGCAATTTTTAATGCAGCACTTTGATGTCTAGATTCATGTTTCTTAATCTGCTGGGTCATTTGTTGTGGATGTAGCTTGTTGTTTGAAGAGACCAGTGTTGTTTTTGTTTTTTTTCTTTTTAGTCACCAAAAGTCTTCCCATGTTTTACTTTATTATTTTTGGTTCAGACTTATGTGCATATCACTGTAGGGAAATCCCTATGTGGAACCTTCTCCCATCGAAGCAGATCTGCCCTTATTCTACAAGTTATAGTCTTTGAGAGTTACCTGAGGTTCTCAGCTGTTTGATTTGCCAAGGTCAATAACTCTTTTTTCCTGAGTTCCATGCTAGCTTTATATCTTCTAGGCCACACTCCCTTGCTTTCAATCGAATATATATTTTTTTTTAATTTGGAAGGAAGGTTGAACATCTTGTGTTACACAATTTCCCACTGGTGGCCCCTTCATGATCTTTGACTCCACTAAATATGATAATATACACCTAGCAGAGTTGGCTTTTATTCAGCATTTTTTATAAGCTGTTTGGTTCTTTCTGCTGTAATTTAGTAATGTATTCAGCATATCTACTAATGTTGCATTATTCTGTTTCCTACTGAGAAGGAAAGAATTGATTGGGACGTTAAACTATTTTTATGTGCAATTTTGAATATAATTCTAATTCAAATTTGTTAGATCATATTATCCAAGAATTGTACTGCATGTTGCTAAACATTTAGAGCAATAGGTTTAATCAAAAAGAAAATCTATGGACCATATTGTGAAATCTTACACAGGTAAAAGAGAATATGGTTCAAAAATTTGATGAGAAGAATCTCTACAAAGTTACCTTTATTTTTAGAAACTGATACATCAGAGTCCTTATAGTACAACTAGTATAGCCCCTGCATTTCATAGATAGAAAGATAGCCCTGGACCAGAAGTCAAGAGCACTGGAATTCACTCTCAGCTCTGCCGTTCACCCTTTTTAAACTTCAGTTTCCTCATCTATAAAATGGAGGTAACATGAGTTCAAACTTTTGACATTCACCATATCTCTCTGGGCCTCAGTTTCTCATTTCTAAAAGGCAAAGTTTGAGTTAGATGACCTTTACAACCCCTTCCAACTTTAAGTGGGTGATATATGATTTATTATGTACCTCATGAGTTCATTATGAAAAGCTATATAAATGTCATTTATTCATTATTGATTTGCTGCTATTAATCATCAACTTTTTTGTTATTTTATTTTCATTATTAACTGTATTAATTTATTAATCTACCAGTCTATCATGTATGTTAATATTTAAAGGTCATTAATAAAATGATTATCTGGGATTAATTTGATTATTAATTTCAATTAAATCTGATTACCTTTATCATGCCTTTTAGCAGATCAGTTGAGACATAGATATGCTACATTTCAGATGTAAACATCCTATGATTATATCCATTCCATAGTTTTATTTGTTCTATTCATAAAATGTTCACATAAAAATACCTGTCAAACAAAGAACAAATGAAATTTATCTCTTGGTCTATAAATGATCATTTGTTTTTCAGATTATTTAGAATAGACTTTTATTTAAAATTTTGTATAAATTAGCATTTATTTTTTTATCATTCAGATATGAGTTGTATTTAAAATTTACAAATTTAGACTTTTCCCCAAAATATTTACGTCACTGTCAATGAGTTTCTTACTATCCAAGTTTTCCAAACCGTAAGACAAAAGTTTGGGTCTCTTAGTGAAGTTCTAAAGATGATCTTTTACATTCAAAAATGTTTTCTATATCTTGTTTCTTCATTTACTTCTTGAGAAATTGTCACAGAACTTTGTATATATAATGGATACCTAATGAGTAGATGTGGAAATCACACCATGCATTTGTTTCTTAAAATCTTATTATAAGGTGTTTATTTTTTTCATATCAACTTGTAGCAATGCAAAGTCCAATATAAAACTGAAAGCTTTTTTTCCTCTTGACTTTTTTTTTTGACATGGTAATCTGTTTCTTTGACTCTAAGGCCACGGTTCTCAACCTGTGGGTTATGTTCAATTTGTAACAATGAAAATACATCCTGCATATCAGATATTTACATTATGATTTGTAACAGTAGCAAAATTACAGTTATGAAGTAGCAGCGAAAATAATTTTATGGTTGGGGGCCACCACAACATGAGGAACTATTTTAAAGGGACGTAGCATTAGGAAGGTTAAGAACCACTGCTCTAAGGAAATAGACTACTTCTTTAGCTTTTTGGGCTCCAAATTCCAATATAAAGTGACATAGGAAGAGAGAAACAGATTATTTTTCTAAAAGTATGTTTGTACCTGTCGTATAATATTGTATGAGAGGTTATGTGCTATAGTTGCATTGGGAGTTAGGAAGAACTAGTTTCAAATCCTACCTTAATCACTTACTAGATATATGACTGTGAGCAAATCACTTAACCTCTATATGCTTCAACTGTGTGACCCTGGGCAAGTCACTTAACAATTCTCAGCTTTGGTTTGATCATATGTTAAATGAGTGAGTTGGACATAATTTCTAATGATCCTTCCAGCTCTCAGTCTATGATCCCATGTTATGTATCTAGTATCAATTGAGACCTAGAAGGTTACAGCGATAATCTAACCAACTTCTTGATTTTATAATATAACGAAACTGAGACCCAGAGAAATTAAATTATTTGACTAAGATTTTAACTAGGGAGTACATGGCAAAGGGAGGATTTTAACCAAGGTCCTCTGATTTTAAATAGCGTTTTTTTTTCTTGCTACGTTGATTGCATTGACTGAAAGAACAAGAATGTATTTAGCCCTACTCTGCCACAAAGTCATCCTACTTGGGATCATCCTACTTCCTTATTCAACATGAAGAGAGAGAGAGAAAGATAGAGACAGAGACAGAGACAGAGAGACAGAGAGACAGAGAGACAGTGACAGAGAGAGACAGAAAAACAGAAAGACAGAGACAGAGAGAGAGAGACAGAGAGAGAGACAGAGAGAGAGGAAAAGAGAAAGAAGAAAGAAGAAAAAGAAGAAGGAGAAGGAGGAGGAGGAAGAGAAAAAGAATGAAGAAGAGGAGGAATAAAATGCAATATCTTTGTAACTTATGATAACATTAACATAATATCATCACAAGATATGATGGGAAGCAGAATCTTTTTGCATAGTTTTTAATTAGTATCATTCAAGGGAGAAATTTACAAACATTTTACAAGGAATTACATGATGAAATTCAGATTTTTCTTTAATGGACAGGAAAGGAAAAGTCTAACATTTTCTTAACCTTTTCCATTTTGTCTCTAATTTTAGTAGTAATTCATCATCTATTACATATTTAATAATCCCATTTTGCTTCACTGTTTCTTTCTGACCTCTTAGTTCAGACCTAATTGTTAATTATCGGCTTTATCATCTTGAAAATGCTGTGCTTTTAGCTGGGTGATGCATTGAAATGAAGAGAGCCACCGTGCTCCAGTCACCCTAATGTGCACCCTTGTATCTATCCTTACCTTTTCTCTCCCCCCACCATATCCAAATAGTTGCCAAGAATCATCAATTCTATATCCACAAACAATGATTCTTATTTCCTTCATGCAGGCTTTCATCAGGCATTTAGGGTTAGAATCTGAGTGGGAGATTTTTGTTTGGTATCTCTGATTTTCAATGTCTTTTGTGGCCAATTTGTCCTCCACATAATTACTAAAATAATATTCCTGAGATAAATATCTGACCATCTCATTTCCACCAAAATGAAAACAAAACCTTTGGTGAATTCCTACTGCCTCTGGGAAAAAATGCAACATCTCTTCCCCTCCATCAACCCCCTCCACCTGTATTGACTTTGGAAGTGTCACTTGATTTTTCTGTAAAATGAAAGGGTGAGACAACATGGTCTTGTAAAGGTCTATTCAAAGAAGTGGAGAAATGACAGGAACCTAAGACAATATTGGGACTTGTCAAAATGTGACATGTAATAAGACAAGGTTAACAAAGGATTCAAAAATCAAGGATAATGTTAAGTTGAAGTGATTAATTATGGTATCAACACTATGAAGAGAGGCTGCAACAGAACATGAATCCTAGGGACATAAATTTGGATCTGGAAGGAATTTTGAGGTAATCCAAACCAACTCCATCTTTTGCACTTAAGGAACATACATCCCCAAAATAACAAGTAATTTTTTCAAGAGACATAACATCTATCAAAAAAGAGTCAGGATTTGATCCCAGACCCTCTGACATTCCTTCCTTTTTTTAAAAATTTTTTTTATTTACTTATTTACTTTTAATTTACAAGACTCAGTTCCACAATCACTTGAGTTTCAGATTTTCTCCCCTCCCTTCCCCCCCCCCCCCACGGTGGCTTGCAATCATGTATAGGATCTGCAAATACTTTCACATTGTACAATAGTTTGGTCATATAGAAGAGTTGCAACCAATGAGTGATCACTGGAAAAAGACAAAAAAAAAAAAGCAAAACCAGACATGAAAGAGAACGATAGCGTGTTTTGCTTCAGTCTCCATTTAAACTATATTCTGACATTCCTTCCTTAGTATTACATGGTCTGCTCAAGGGTGATGTCCTGGGGGAACATGGAGGTATAGAGGGACAAGACTTTGTGGAGAAAAGGAATTGCTGGCTTTAGGAGGAGTGAGACAGAGGGAGAGAAGGAAGGCTAGGAACTTGATACTGAATGTTTTTTTTTCTTTTACATTAGCCTTCATGTTACAAGTTTAATCTGTTTTTGAGGGGTAGTCTTGAAGAGTGGTTATAGAACTGAACTGAGAGCATGTCCCATTTCTAATAAATAGTGGTTTGTGATCTCGGCTCCCCAGGCAATTCTCTAAATCTACAAATTATAAAAACAGTATTGATTGGCATTGGTAAATGAAGCTCTCCCACCTTGGGTGCGCTGTACAATGAAATCATAGGTTTGATCCCTTCCTTTTCCCTCCCCCCCCCAAATCTGTTTGGTATATTAGGACTTATTCTTTCAAATTAGAGTTAGTGTTAATTCCTTCATACAATTCAGAAATTGGCTTTGAATTTGACACTCACGCAAAGGTTAAGATGCTAAAAGCTTTAGTAAGGTTTGAGGTCAGGATTTAGATGTTAAAAGCAGGCCCTGAAGATTCAGGGCCAAGGTGCACAATCCTTTAAGCATAGGGGACCACATCCCTAATTTCCTGGAAGCTAAAGGGCCATAACTTTTTTGCATAATTATTTGCATATAATATCATAAATTATTTGCCCTAATGGACTTGATAGTTATAAATTGAATAAAGGTGAATCTTACTGTCCTTGACCAAAAAAAAAAAAAGGTTTCCTTATATCTTTTCCTTCTAAGAGCTTATGTTGTTGCAGAATAAAACTTTGCATCTCTTTGTCCAGCATACTTTTCATTTCCCTTTCCTTTCTATGTATTCTGTAATTACCCTACCTTCTATGGATTAACATAGAGATTAGCAGAAAAAATAGCCCTTTCTCTTGGCCCCAAATCCTGTGAAAAGATGGGTTTATCCCAGTGTAATCTTTAAAGCTATTTGCCCTGGGAAGAGACTTAAATGGCATATGTTATTGGACCACAATTGGATTAAGTAGCTTCATTTTCATCATACTGTTTCTTCTGTCTAAAATCAGGAAATGCTTCCATTATGAAATGGATAGTTTTATTTCTTATCACATAGCAATAAAAGCACTATGAATGACAACGTATTTTTCTTGTTATGCTTCTAGACAAAGTATTCAAGGAATATTAGGAAAAATATTTTATATTCTTGAATTATAAACTCAGAACAAGAGCCAAGGGAGCTGCTATTTATGAATTCATTTAAGAAATGCTTATTTGAGAAGCAATTTTTACTAGGATTTGAATGACCTCTCAAAGTTGGTTTCATTGGTAATGATAATTTTAAAAGATGATTGAATACACTGATGCCATAATAAATGGACTATTTTCCTTTTTAAATCATGTCACTAAAGATATCTTTCTTAGCAGCATGGGGTATAGAGGTGATATTTGAGCTCTATGGGCAATCTAGACATATGGAGAGGAACTTGACTGGCAATTTCATTCATATAGTGAACTTCCAGCTGAGGAAGCTCCTACCTAGAGAGGATAGTCTTCAGTATGTCCAAAATGAGACTTATCATCTTTCTCAAGAAGTTATACTTTGTATGTACTTGTTCTACAAATAATTTATTGTATTCTTATTGTCTCCTTGGCCTCACCCATACAAAGGAAGTTATTTTAGTGCCCTTGCAAGATAGGACTATTTTATTTAGTTTTGTGAATTGTAACCACTAAATAAATACTTTATGATTGATTGATTGATGTTTCTGAAAGCCTGTTAAGTGGGAAAGAAGTATTTTTTGTTTGTTTGTTTTAGGGAGCAGAACTAAGGAGCAACAAATTTGAAGATGGAAAAATGAAAATTTGGGCTGCAGAAATTAGAGCTGCCCCAAAGTAGAATCGACTACTTTGAGAGACAGCAGGTTTTTACTCACTAAAAATCTTTAAGCAAAAGCTGCATTTCCCAATTATGTTTTATAGACTAGTCATTCACTCTGTACCAGGCAACATCAGATGTCCCTTACAACTATCAAGATTCTATGCTTCAGTGAAAAGGTATTAGGAAATAACAAAGGCTGTTAGTATATAAACATAAGATAAATAAGCAACATCTAGGATATTAATCTTAGAATAAAGCCGATATCCAAAGAACTCTAGATCTAAAATCTGAGGATAGTGATGGTATTATATACTTCTTTGTATTAATGGTGGTATCTACCAAAGTTCCTTCCATGTAGCATATACTCAAGTAAAGATTTGACTGCTTAAGGTCAGGTATTAGTTAATTTTTTTCCCCTGTACATTCCCCAGTACCTAACACAGTAAGTGATTGAATATTAAATACTTATTAGTTGATTAAAATATTATAGCTTAGATGTAGTTTTAACATGTGCATGAGAAATTCCTGGAAGGAGTAGAATCTTTAATACTTCAAATTGTCATGCTTAGTCAAATGCTGTTTTGTAACCAACAAATTATAAGCACAACCGGATTTGACATTTTCTGCACCTTTCCGTCAATTGTCTGTAGAAAATCATTTGTGAAACCTCTCTCAGCCCTTTTGCCTATTTTCAAAGACAATCTCCATACATTTGTAGATCATTCTAAAAATAGTTATGTGCTGAAGTAGGCTTTTTTCTTACTTCATAGTTATCTTTTTTTTTTTAATTATCAAGCATTCATTGTTCTCTCTCTCCCCATATTCTGGGTAAAATGTTAGAGAGAAAGACATAGAACTCCGGTATCAAATCCCCACATTGGTCACATCCTAAAATGTGTTCCTTATTATGTCCTATTTTCTAATATCTTCCTGATTACCTTTTTATTGTAAGAACATTCATTGTTTCTCAAGTCATCTTTTTCATCCCTCTTTTGAGATTGTTTAAGTTGACCTCTTAGTTCTTTTATTACTGTCACCTCCAGCTCTGAAGAAAATAATTGATCTTCAGGACTTCATATTTATCAAGACCATTTCTAGTTCTTCATACAGTGCATCAGCGCATCCTTATCTATAGAGATGTTGAAATCTGGTGGTTTTCTTTGTCATTTATAGTGAAAACATAATCTTGTGGGAATGCTGACAAGGATCCCTTAGACTGAGGTTGTTAACCACAAAGAAACCTTGGATCAAAGAACCTTTAATTCTTAATATCAACTCTACCATAAAATGTGGAGAAATGTACTGGTGAAAGAATTTCACCAATATCCTGGAGTAGAGTCAAATGTAAGCAAATTTACCTAGAGACAGTGAAGTCCT
Source organism: Pseudochirops cupreus (assembly GCA_028627135.1). Lineage (NCBI taxonomy): Eukaryota > Metazoa > Chordata > Mammalia > Diprotodontia > Pseudocheiridae > Pseudochirops > Pseudochirops cupreus. The sequence goes on from CM053583.1 coordinate 145,321,121, forward strand.
CCAGATACTCCTAGGTGGCACTGTGTTTATTGAATCAAGACCAAAGAACCTCCTAAATGAAATGTGCTCCTTATTTTTCTATCAATTCAATGCAGATTAATTTTAAAATGATTCAAGTTTTGTTTTGCTTGACAACTCCCACAAGAAAAATCAAATTGAGGAGTTCCTATGGCTCAGACTATAACATGTACGTAGCTTGATAAGCAGTTCTTTGAGCAAATCTAACAATACATATAATTTAAATGGCAATGAAGATGAATAATGAGCCAGTCTGAGTGTTGAATAGGAAGAAGTGAATGGGTGGGTGTGCATTTGATAAATTATGCAGGATTTTTCCACAGTCCCAAGATGCTCTCTAAAATTAAAAAAGAAAAAACATATCTTTTAAAGCCAATAGCCAGATCATGTGTGAGAGGTTAGCTACCAACCTACATGATATAGAAAAAATACTTTAAAAGCTGGTATGGACAATACCATAAGTTATTGGTTATTTCCTTAATAGTGTCCTAAAGGTGGATTAAAAAAAAAATCAATTCAAATACTCTCAAGTAATATACCATATAGTCTGTATAGTGGATAGAGAATTGAACTTACAATCAGAAAATGGCGGATTCAAATCTCACTTCAGGTCTGTATTAGCTATCTTTTCAAGTCATGTAAATTCTCTCATTCTGTTTCCTCACCATAATAGTGGAAATAATAATGTTATCTATATTACATGATTGTTAAGAGACCAAAATGCAATTTTTATACATACATATGTGTATATCAATTCATAAATTTTAAAGCAGGATATAAATAAAAGCTATAATTACTAGGAAACACAGATACCAAAGTATCAGAGAAATAATTTTGATATTTTGAACTCTTTGCTAAGTCAATAAGTATTATTATCTTTAATTTTTTTTTTCATTTAAAAAAGACATTCGGTAAAAATGCTTTTGAGGCTTCTTTGCATGGCCTCAATCCTGTGGACTTGACTCTTGCATCAGGGTGATTTTACCCCCTCTCTTTTATAAAACCTTTATAAAAAAAAAAGGTCAGATTTTGGTCAAATATTACTAACATTGCATTTGAACTCTTGGTATTAGAATAAGAAAGCAAAAAAAAAATTCATTTTAAAGACTTCCAACAATCAAGTCTTCGATCCTTAGTTGCAAAGAGAGAACTTCTTTGCAAAATAATTTTTGGTGGATTGGGTTCACAACTTTTGATTTTGATAACAGTTTTTTTGTCCTAAACCTCTATCCATAATATTTGATGTTTCAGTTCCAGATAAAGGGGACATTTTCTTTTTGATCTGCTTATAGATATTTAATGGCATTCTTCTTTCATTTCCTCCAATTCCATGTGTTCCCAGCATTAACAGAATAAACCTGTTGGAAATTTCTGCCATCTACTTCTCTTGAGAACCATAAAGACTCCAGTCTGTCTCACAACAGGCTTTCAACATGCCAGATCTGTGCCCTTTTAAAGCTCTTGGACTATCTCCACTTCCAAGTTAATTGGCATTATTAGTACTCAATTATCACCTGCCTTCTTTCTTTGTGTCCTTTGGTCTCTAGGTGTGTAAGTGAAAACTTAGTGCTAATGAAAGCACTTGATAGAATTAATAAGTACTGAGTTGATCTTATTTAGTTCAATTGAGCTATCTTCACTACTTACCCTACCCTACAGGAGCAGAAATTGATCATTAATTGTAATCTAAAAGAATTGGTTTCCCTACCACAATTTTTACTATATGAACAAAGATCTGCTTGTAGTCACACAAGTCACATTTACTGAGTGCGTACCATATATATATATATATTGTATATGTATATATATATAATATATACACATATATACCTGACACTGACCGAGGTTCTCAAAGATTTATGAAATCTTTTTCATGCGTACTAAAGAACAAAGTCTATAGGATATGCTAAAATGCATAACGGCATGTCAAATTGTGTAACTGACAATGCTGCTTGACTTCAGAGGAGAAAGAAATCAGCACTCGCTAGAATACTTGGTGAAGACTTCAAGATAGATGGGACTTTGGACTTCCTTAGATGAAGGACTATGAATGAGAGGAGTGAGAAAGAAGGGGCGGAGGGTGTGAATTGCATAGATAAAGATCTAAATGAATGATATTAAGAGCCAAGAATGAAGAGACTGGCTTGAATGGTGTACATCCATATTATGCAGATAGTGTTAGAAAAAGTTAAATAAGTAAACAGACTGAAAACAATTGGAAACTAGGTACTGAACAATTTGACTTTTACAGGGGGAGAAATTTGAAGCTGAGTCTTTAAAGAGAGAAAAAGTAAAAGTCTGCTGCATCAACAACAATGTCAACAGCCTCAATTTTATATTTCTGGTTTAGTAACAGTGACAGACAGACATATCACAGCAGAACTATTCTGCTGGTGAAATGAAATTCAAGTGCGAAACATTTCACAATGAATGATAAAGGAGACAGTCTGGTGCAAAATTGTCTAGCACAAAATAAGAAAGACGGCACTAAAGTAAACACATCTATCTTTAGCAATGTAGATGACACATTGGAAAATGACTTTATTTGGTATAATTTCCACTCTTTTTCCAGTGTTCATTTCTACTGGGTTAATTTCCATCTTCTTGTTTTGTATGTGTGTGTTAGTAATTTCATGTAAGAAATGAAAGATCTCTGAGGAAAACTATATTCATGGGCAGTATAAGGACATTGGATAGGCCTTTCTTTTGGTTTTTCTAAACTATCTTTTTCTTGGCTTCTGTCATATATCAATGAGATTTGGTGCTCGTGAATTTGTCTGTTTTACTGACTATCAATATCACTAATTACTAAGTAGTTTTCATCCCATTTGCAATATGTAAAGACAAGGGGAGAAACCAAGACATGTTCATTGTAACCTAAAAACATTTTTTTTCCTCACAGTCATCCACCTCTGATTCTTCTTCATGTTCTCCCAGGCTTGCTGCTGAGTATTTACTTATTGATTCAACCTGCTCAAGAACATATCTTATTCTCTATAATTTACCCTTAAAGCTAGATGCCCATCAAAGTCCTCTTTATTTTTTAAAAAGGGCTTGTGAACATGCAATCAATGTTCTCTTCCATTTGCTTCTTATGGACATGTTTTCTGACTGTATTAAAGTGCTAAGTAAATATATCCATAGGCATGTATATATTCTTTCAGTCTCCTTCCTTCTTCCTCTCATCTTCTATTCTGATTTAAGGAATAGATAACACATGACTCAAGTCACATGTCTCAAGTCACAGTCAATTTCACTTATTAAAAAACAAACAAACAAAAAAACCTTCAGCCTGTCCACAGAAGTTTGAAGGCTTAAATTTAACCCATTTTTTGGAAAAAGCCTTTTTCTTAGGATGAAACTTCTCAGACAGTGCAAAGCACATGAGCAAATCCGACTACTCTGCAGTTACCCGTATGCTTAAGGAATCAAAATCTGCTAAAGTGGGATCTTTCTAGGTATTTCATAGTAATAGTAAGTGATTTCTACAATGTATAGTTAAGGAATGGGAAGAAAACAAATTCCCAGTTGCTTTATGTGGGTGTTCTATTATTAGACAAAGAACACTAAAGTTTGCCAGATTGGGTTTTCTTAAAGAGAGATATCTATCTCTCTGCAAAATCATAGCAAGTTCTTAAAAACATAGATACTGCTTTACTTACATATCATATAAAAATCTAAATTTTGGGAAGTGGTTAGAATACTGAGTCTGAAGAATAGAAGGTATGCTGCTTTTTTTGGTCCATTTATTCCTGTATTGTTTGCTCCTTTCAGTATAGTTATCAATGGCAATAGCGTTCCTTATACCAAACTTATACTAATATATATTTTAAAAATGAATAAAAGGAAAGAAAAAAAACTCTGTAAACCATGAAGCACTAGCTAAATAAAACTCATCATTTCTTCAGGGATGTATGAGTCTCCAAGCAAGATCACAATTTTGTAACTGCTTTTGAACTAAAGGCACTCTATATCCTAGCTTCTTTTTTGCTTCCTGCCTTAAAAAATTATGCTTGTCTCAATTAAAATAATCTCTATCATGACTGAATTAGATTCTGTTACTTCCAGAGACTCCATTCTGGAGGAATATTCAGAGGTCTATGAAGTGATTTATAAAGCAGCTAGTTTAAAAGGTACCAAGGAAAATTCCTCTAATAGGTCAATGACATTGCTCTGTTCCAGCAACAGTATCTCCCTGATGCATATGTACATTGAAAAAGAAATTAGGCCTAAAGTCAGTTCACTGTCATTGAAGATGGAAAAGACAGTTTCTAGGGGACAACCATTTTGTTGCTCTAGATTCTTATTCATTGGTGGGGGGGAGGGATGCTTCCTTTCTTCATGAATTAATGCATAGAAAATATCTGAGATTCCAGTGATTGAAGAAGATAGAAGAGGAGACAGATGGAAGAAGAGTCATGATTTTCTGGCATGAGTATATCCTATAAATTTTAGCCCAGGGGAGCTTAGTAGCAATTACAAAATTCAGTGAGAATCTTCCATGGAGACATGCAAAATGGTCTGAACTTAGTTTCCTATTATTTAAAGTTGAAGATTTAGTTAAAATGAACAAATGGATATTTGAGCCAAGAAGGCTTTAAATAATCATAATTGCTGGCACCTTCGAATTATTTTGAATATAAGCTATATTCAAACTCTAAATGGTAAGGTCATTTCATCTTTTGGATTCAGGTCAAGGCCTGTCTCTTAGAAGATTTTAACCCACCCTAATTTTGGTGACAAGGGGGAAATACAAGTTCTGATCTTCTTTGACCCATATTTCAGTTATGTTTTCTCCAGTAAAACACTGCTTCTATTTGTGGGTTGATGTTTTAATTAATTTAATTAATTTACTGTTAGTCCTTATTTAAGACAGGTACAATAAACCAAGAAAGCTACAAGATTAAATCATCTTTCAAAAAGAATAGTGTTTAAAATCATTAAAGATAATACCATTCTGTTATTACCAATTGGTTACTTCCACCTAACAAGTAGATTAATAAAATAGTGACAATGAATTACAAAAGAAAATGCCTTTTGAATAAGAAGTCATATTTATTAAAAGAACAAATTTAATTAAAATTGTTGTAGTGCTGAATCCTAACCAAACTTCATGATTACCTATTTTCATAGGGATTGGTTGGTTTAATAATAAACATTATAAGGAAACAACAACCAAAATGGGTGTTGGCTCTTTCTCCGACCTCTACTTTGAAAAAAGATTGACAAATGACAGCCTCAGTTTAATTTTCTTTTATGAGTTGTGTGTGTTCTTTCCTTTTTCTAAACCCAGAATATTCCTAAGGGGAAAATTGGCCCACTATTGATATTCTTCACCATTTGGGGGGGGGAGGGGAAGGGGGTTGGGTATTTCAGAGCCAGAAATCCTGGGATAAGAGGGTAGTCAACTCATCTATAAAAACAGCTGAAAGTTTTAGTTAGTATCTTACTACTGAAACATGGAAGGGAATGGATATTTCAGGACTGTTCCTGTTGCCTAATTTGAATCTTATTCAGGACTGATAAGTCCTGACAAGGAAATAACCTCAGCAATAGGTGTATTTCTTATCCTTTCTCTTATTTATTTATTTTTTGATAATTTTCCAGCAGGAGAGATCTAAATAGTTTAGACTTGAGCTCAATATAAAATATGACAAACATAAATCTTTCTTCCCTCTTTGATTGTAAAAACTGCGACCATCATGCAGCTGATTTTGTACATCTAGAAATATTCGGTGCTTTAATTAGACTTACTTTATTTAAGTACTAAAGGCTGCAACAGGCCTACAATTTCCAGGGTACTAATAGTGCATAATATAGCCAATTGCAAACAGCAGTCTAATTTGTTGATTTCAAGTGAGGTGTAATTATATTGCTTCATTTGCTGAGCAAATCATATGAGAGTTTCTCTAAATCAGCCTGATTGTGTAATGAAGAGCTAATTACAAACAGCAGTGTTCTTGCAGTAAATTTATTGTAACTACTAATGCCAGGTTGGCTCCATTGTGACAATGGCTCATTAGTACATTAACAAAAGCAACAGTGGAACACTGCCCAAAGCAAGCCTACCGTTCTCTCAATTTCAGGAGGCTGCAGTGATTACATCCTTCAATGTGTAATTACTAAGAAAATGGTGTTTGATTTAGGTTTGGGCAATTTTTTTTGAAAGAACTAAAAGGCATTTTAGGCATACTTACAACAGAGGAAAACACAATGACTTGAAAAGCCTTCTTGTCTGCCTCAGTGCATGCTTCATTATACCAGGTGTGCTCCGGAAATGTCATTTAACTGGGAGGGCTTTTAGATTCGTGGTCATTACTAACAACCAAATTCTGACATTTCATCTTCCAAATGGAATCCTTGCATTTCGTAAAAATAAAAAGTAAAAACCCTTACCTTAGTGAATTGATGCACCAGTAAATTAAGCTCCTAATAGGCAGACACAGCAGCAGGACAGCAGCTCTCAATACTTCCCTACAAGCTTTCCTGTTTTTGTGACAGGATCACATTACTTTAGGTACCCCATTTAGGACATCAATATTTTTGTTTTCTTCCAATTAAGGCAGAAAAGCATTTTCTTGCTCTCTCAGGATTGACTTTTCTTCTCCAAGTCTGGATTGTATTAATGGCTTTGTTTAGCAGGACGGTTCAGTGAGCTTAGCTTGTTCTCAGGCAAGTATCATGTCGCCAAAGTGTCCTCTGATTATCCCAAACTGTTCATTAAACTTTCTTTTTTGTTGGTTCATGTTGAGTGTCATGGAGTCTTCTTTCTTTCCCACCTTCCATCTCCCTCCCCCCACCCCCAACATTCTCATAATATGTACCCTTGAGGCATAGGGTTCATCAAAGTCATTTCATCTCTTAGCAGATGGACACAATTACCTAGTGGCAGCCTGGGAACTATGGAAAAATGAATGCCCACTCAAATAAAGACTCAGATGATTTCTATGTACGCCTAAGACCCATGAGTGTGGGTCACATGAAGCCTATGGTGGGAGGAGCTTGCTGAATGGGTGGAGCAGGAAGGGTGGAACAGAGCCCAGAGGAAGTTGGTCAGAGTGGTTAGAGCTGAGGGAGAGAGAGGAAGCAGACACTGAACTGTGAGTGTTTTTTGGAAGGCCCTAGCACAGAGAAGTCTTGGGGATAGGAAGGGAGGTGCCCCTGCATTGTTATTGTGTATAGATTTCTTCGTTGCTGTTGTGGATTTGGCTTTCTACTGTTGGAATTTGACTTTCTAGTGTTTGAATAAATGTTTTGGTTCTGTCTTCCGTGTGGAGAGGCTGTTATATTTTGTGATTCAGAATTACGCCAGCATATTTATAGCCTCTAGAGATGCTGTGAATATCACATTGGTGCTACATGGACCCAGACTCAGATAAAAGATTATTAACACTCCTTTCTCTTCCTTTAATCTCTCATTATCTTTAAGTATCTATAGCTGAAATTTTGTCATTGTTGTTTTTTTGTTACATTTCATTTTATCCTATCCTATCCTATCCCTATCCCTATCCATTGGAACAATTCCTTCCCTATTTCTACCCTTCCTCTTAAACTATAATCTCCCTTCCTGTTCTCCCACTTATTTCCCTATTACTTCTTATGTACTTCTACATTCTGTGTATATAATTATCCTTTACCTAAATCATATGAAAGTAATGTCCCTGAGAAAGAACTACCATGTTAATGTTTATATACTTTCCTTTTGGAAAGTTTCATCTCATTCCCTTTGCTTCCCTTTCTTAAAAGCAACTAAACAGAACAAAGGCCCTTCTAAGTCCCCTATTTTTCTTTATACCATTTTTTACCCTTGAAGTTGAGGGAAATGTTGAGGGAAAATTCTCTTCTCTACCTGTATTCTGGAATGAGTTTGAGGAGTAAATCATTATTTACTCCCTTCCAATTGCTAAAATGTATTTAACAACATATGTTTCTCTTATCTCCTGTGTTTTCATTACAGACTTTCCAAAAAGCTCTAGTCTTTTCATCAGGAATGCTTGTGAGTTCTCCATCAACCAAAGGCTCATTTTCTTTCTCAGTTTAGGATTATTATAAATTTTACAGAATAAGTTATACCTGTTTGTAAACCATTTTTCTTTTGCTTTTTGGCATACTGATTAGAAGAAATTTTAAAATTTATTTATGGTAGTCATAACATATTTTTATATGATAGTAGCTAGGATTCCTTTTTTACTTGAACTCTTCTTGGATGCTTTGCTCACAACATTTTTTTTTTTACCTAGAAACTCTAGATTTAGCATATTACATTTCTGACTCTGAATTTAGAGTTATTTTTCAAAAGGTAGTCCTTTTCCTGCCCTCTCTTTGTAATGGATCTAGGTGGTAATTAGTTTATTTTTTTTTTCTTGATGTTATTCAGGTTTTTTTCTTGGTCATGATTTTGAGAAATTCTAATGATTTTTTTTTCTATATCTCAAGCCACTTTCCAAATCATTTTTCTAAATAGAGTAAATCTCATATTCTTCTAAATTTTCAGTTTCTGTACCATAGTGACAAATAATTTAATGTTGTCGTTGGCTTTATTTATTTTGTAATGGGCCTGCCACTCTAAACCTCTTGTTTGATTACCGCTTCAATTTCCATCATTGTGATTACATTTGATTTCATCTAGCATACACTCTATTAAAATCAGTACTTCATTTTAATGGTTCTTAATGTCTCATTGAATCATTGAATTCTGTTTGCTTCATTTTCTTTTTCACCTGGGGTAAAATTTTCAACTTCTGTTCTCCTTCTAATGTTTTCCCTAAAATTTTTTATTCATTTATTTTTATTTTTTTTCCTCATTTCTTCTATTCACTTTTGGAGTATTTAAGACCAATCTATTCATTTTTATTGTGGAGACTCTTATTGTACTTATTGAATTGTTACTCTCAACGTGTGGGTTTGCCTTTTGTGCTTTCATTAGTTCCTATTTTGCCATCAAATAAGGTGTTTTCTTCTGTTTACTCATATCTGAAGCCTCAGGTTCAGAAGCTGCACTAATACCTTCTGTGCCTATTGAAGTCTTGAGTCTAATGCCACTGGCCTGCCACAATTTCATATGGTGTGATTTTCCCTGCCCCTCACCTCATCTTGTCTTTTTCTAAACCCTGGCCTGCAACAAGGTTACTCATGAATTGAACCATTCTCTCTACAAGAAATATTTGAGTCTGCATATACCTTTTAGTGGTTTGATAAACATACACACTTATCACTCTTCTGTCCTCTTGCTTAGTCACCTATAAAGAGTTGATTTTGTCCCTGATCTTGCCCCCAAATCATAGGTCACACTACCTTCAACATCTTGGAAGATACTGGGATATCAAGACTCCTGTCTCCTTTTTTCATCATATATCTAGAGTGGAATTTGTTCCTTTAGAGTTTAGACAGACCCACTATTGGGATTTAATTTGCTTCAGGCCTTCTTAGAGGATTACAGAAGTGTGTACCACTCAGATCTCAATGCTTTTATCTCCCTCAATGGTTAACCACATGAAAATGAGTCAAAGTGACTGTGAATGACCAGAAATTGTGCTGAAGCTCCTACGGCAGTGGTTCTCAATGTTTCTAATGCCACAACCCTTTAATACTTTAATACTTGTATGTGGGTGTATCTGCATGTGAGCGGACCCACCAGGAGGCAAATAGAGGAGTGGTGTCTCAGTTCCTAAGACTATCAAAAATATGTGTTTTCCGATGGTCTTAGGTGACCCCTGTGAAAGGGTCGTTCAACCCCCAAAGGGGTCGAGACCCACAGGTTGAGACTGTCCTACAGGACCCCAAACTGAATTACCACAGGTTTTGGCAGTCTTGTTATCTTTTCCTGAATGACAAAGAGAAATTTACTCATTCTCCTTTTTGGTTTCATTGAATTTTTCCATCATTTGATGCTCTTTTTGTCTTTGCTGTGATATTTCTCAGGGGAGGTTGACGTATTTGAAATTTCCGTCTTTTTTCTCTTAAGTTCCAGTGCTCCTTTCATTGTATTAAATTCTTAATGAATGGTTTTGGTTTTTTTTGCATGTAAAGTCAGGCAAAACATTTCCATAATAGCCATGTTGCAAAAGAAATAAAATAAAATAAAACAGACACAAAGAAAGTGAAAAGTAAAATGCTTCAATTTATAGGCAGAGTTAATTAGTTCTCTCTTAAGAGGTGGACATTATTTTTCATTACGATTTCTTTGGAATTATTTTGTATTATTGTCTTGATGGGAGTAAGTTTTTTTCACAGTTGATCATCATTACAATATTGCTATTATTCTGTGCAGTGTTCTCTTGGTTCTGCTCATTTTATTTCCCATCATTTCATATAAGTCTTCCCAGGTTTTTTTGAGAACATTCTGCTCATAATTTCTTGTAACACAACAGTATTCCATCGCAATCATATACCACAACTTGTTCAGCCATTTCCTGATAAATAGGCACCCACTCAATTGCTAACTCTTTCTCACCACAAAAATAATTGCTATAAATATTTTTGCAAATACAGGTCCTTTCCCCCATTCTTTGATCTCTTTGGGATATAGACCTATCAACAATATTGCTGGGTCAAAGGGTATACACAGTTTTATAGCCTTTAAGGCATAGTTCCAAATTGTTCTCCAGAATGACAGGATAAATTCACAAGTTCACAGTAAGACATTACTGTCTTTATTTTCTCACATCTCCTCCAGCATTTGTCATTTTAAATTTCTGTTATATTAGTCAATTATCTAATCAATAATAATTTAGAACAGAAAGTCTAATTTTTAATGATAATTGCTGATAGAAAGATAAAATCAAAGCCCTAACTTTAGTTACCTGGAGCCTAAAGTTGGTTTGGCATCATTTTCTTTTTCTTTTTTCTTTTTCTAAATCCTCAGAGAAATAGGGAGCCAGAAGGAATCTTAGTGACCACCTTATTCAAACCCATTACTTTGTAAATAAGTAATCATGGCTCAGAAAGATCATGGCATTTGCCCAGGGACATACTACCAGAGAGTGGTAGCACTTGGACTACAAGCAGGTTTCCCAAATACTAAATTCCTTATTTGGTTTTTGATGTTCTATTTTCAAGTCTTGGCATGTGTTGTCTCAATTCTCCTAGAAGGACATTGCTGGTCCTGTTTTTATGGCAATGGGTGGACATGTTGCTCTTATTGCCTTGATTTTTTTTTCCGTTTTCTTTTATTCAAACTATTCAGAACTTCCTTAAGACATCTGAATTTGAGAGTGTTGATGCCTGTTGCTGACTGCATTAAAAAAAAAAAACAACTGTCACTGGTACTGGTGACTGTGATATTCTCCTCCTCCACCCTTATTTAAATACCTGATCATAGGTATTAAGACAAACAAAATAAAATCAATAATGAAATGATCTAATTATAACATGATCTTTTTCTAGGAAGTTCTCATTAAACAGGTCAATTTTCCCTCTATTGGGAGATCTCAGTGAAGTTGCATGGCTCACTTACTACTTAACCTCTGGTTGTAATGTGCTTGTGCTGTAGTGAGCTGAAGGTATCCAAAAGGATATGTAGCACATTATTAAAGACTGCCTTTGTTCTGGCCAAGATCATTCAAGGTTACCTGAGCTCCACATAATTTAATCCTGTTGTTATTGGCTCTGTTTATGTTGTATTGAACTCACAGTTCTAAGCTCTTTAAGTTTGATCTCTCTTTTAATTTTCATGGTTATGATTACTTATGAATCCATCTAGTATGAACTTAACAAAATCAATACCCAGAGTTGGGTTAGCACCAGTAAAACCAAGTGAATGACACAGTACTAGTGATTAATGCTTTGGCCCATGCAACAAATACTATTTATCTTGAAGTCATAGTGGTGAAAGCTGAACTAGGTGATAAAGAAATGCATGAGAATGCAAAATTATTCAGGCATGTGACAGGTTCTATGACAACAATGCCACAGAATTATATTAATGTCTACTATGTGCAAATGTCACATTTCTTTTATAGGCATTACTGTCACTTCACATCCTCCTGCTTCATTATTTTGATTTCTTCAAAACTCCTTTTGAATAGGGTAGCTTTAAAAAAAAAGGTTTTGAGCTACAAGTTGGACATAATGAAAAACAGTCGACATTTGATGCCTCAATTTTTTCATTACACTTCCACTCCTTAGCTATTTATAATCTGGCTCCTATCTTCATTCTATAGAACAAATCTTTTCAAGGTCATAGATGGCTTCTTCAAACCAAATTCTGGTGACCTTCTCTCAGTTCTTATTAATTTTAACTTCTCTGTGGTTTGCAACAGAGTTAACCAACTTGTCTGTTTGAATAAATTTTTATCTCTTAACTACAATATCATATTCCCCCAGTGACCTTTTCTCTCATTTCTGTTATATTTTTCTCTCCATTCATTTTTTTTAAATTAGCTCCTTAAATTTAACAACTTTAATTGTTGTTATCCAAGATTGAAACCTTGATCTTTTCTTTCCTTCTTAGAAAATCTATTTACTGCCACTATTTCAATATGATTTCTGTGCAAATGACTCCCAAATTTAGGCCTCTATCCTTTCTCCCAAGCTTTAGCTTCACTTCCTTCTGTCTATTTCTAAAAATATCATCCTAGCAAAGACCTTCTTTACTGATTGTCTGGACTAGTACAATAAACTTTTAGCAGATACTTGTTTTCTATGATTTTTTTCCCCTTCTAATTCATGCAATTCATTTCCTATGTTATATCTTCTAAGAAACTTTCTCTAATCCTGTAGAAATGGATATTTCTTACCTTTGACTTTGTATAGTAATTGACTCACATTCTTCTCATTGATTTATTAGGTATCATTTTGTGTCATAGCCTGAATATGGATGGATCTTCTTCCTCACTCCGCCCCCTTATAAACTACAAACTCTATGAGGGCAGAAACTATATCACATTATTTAGTGTTTATATTTAGCACGCTATTCTCCACACAGTACATACCTAACAAAAGTTTACTGTGATAGTTGAATGGTCATTGATGTGTGAATACAGTCTCTTTCTGATGTCCCAGCATAGTTCCTGGCTCATAGGAGTCACTGCCTGTTGAACTGAGTTAAATTGAATTGCGTTGGTACATCCAGTGTAATTTGGATTTTTGGTTTAGTTAAAAAAAATTCAAATTCACTCTTTCAAAACAAAAGGAAATCTATCTGGGAGACCTAAGTAATCCCATTGGTTTTCTTCATTAACTAACATACTAAAAATAGCCAAATCCTCAATTTCACTTTACTCACCGTACAATTAACCTTATGAAAGAGCAAATGGAGTGTTTGGGTCAAAGTCTAAGCTATAGGATTAAACAATATAATTGACAAGCAATAGGTTGGCAGGGTTTTAATTTTCCCCAGAAATGCTATGTAGCCCCCAAGACCATTTCTTTCTTGTGTAAGTGAAATATACCTCTGTGGTGCTTTAGAAATTGTTGTTTGAAGGAGTTATTGACCCTGTGGAGAAAATCTAGGAAGCCAAGGTAGGAAAACTTGCCTCTTGGTTTTATATGGTATGTAACCAGTGCTGTACTTTATCCCAGCAAATAAAATGAGATAAGCATAGTTCCATGTAATTGCTCCCCAGCATTTCAAATTGGCAAGCATTTTCACTTTAAAATATATCATGAAATAATATATTATGTAGATATACAAAATATACTCTATTAGAGAAAAAAAAAGAAATTTAGAAGCCATTTGGATGTTTCCTTTGGACAATTGGTGACATTTTCTACCTAAAATTGGCATGAAGTACAATTCACCTGTTGGCATATTTCTGCAGCAATTCCTGTTGCATAGTGTCACTTGAATACGGGTTAATGGGGGGAGAGAATGAAAGGAGGATGCTATTCTTTTTTCATCCTTAGGACAAAAATGCCTTATGAGTAGAACAGGATAATGTATTTTAACTGGAATAGGGAAGCATTTCCATGTTTAATGTTGTTATTATTTTTTTTAATATCTCTGAGGTATACGTGTATGTTAATATCATTCCTCTCTTCCTAACCACCCCCAAACCCAACCCCCTTGCTACTATGCTTATCTAAATCACATTTAGGAGACAAAGTGGTACAAAGCAAAAAACTCCAGTTTAAAGAATCTGCATTCAAATTAACCCTTATTATCAGGGTAACCCAGCTAAATCATTTCCCCAGGCTCCAGTTGGCTTATTTGTAGAATGAGGACATTGAACTAGCTGAACTCTAGGTTCTCTTTTAACTGCAAATCAATGATTCTAACATATCAGTTTATGATAGCTGGCTTGTTCAATAAATGCTCCTTGAATTAAATTAAATAAGATTAAATTGAATTAAGTTAGCTGAGAAAACATTTCCCTGCTGATGTATTGGTAGTGACTCAGGGTGTGAAAATTAGAAAAGGAAAACAAAAAAAGAGATTATCTTGTAACCAGACATGAGAGATGACCAGGTCTCTGGTGTCTGACTGCATTATTTTTGAAAAAAAAAGTTCTATTAGAAGACAGTGTTACTTCCTTTCATCAGAGGAGAGGCTATTAGGAAAGGTATATGTACTCCAAAACTTGGCATTAGGAGACAAGCAGCAAGGAGGTAGGGGAGGTAGAATAGGGGTGTGGAAGTGCTAGTGTCGTGACTAGCTGAGTAGCTGCTTCCTTTGAGATAGATGAGATAGCTAAGGCGGGAGAGAGAGGGCCATTTCATCAGTGCTGAATTATCCCCTGGAGAGAATCAATAGTGATTATTTTTGCTTGTCCCTCTTCTACTTCTTTCTGCAGCAGAGCCTGTGTTAAATCAAAAGTTTATCTCTTCTTTAAGAACTATATATCATTATGTTTCATTAGTATAAATACTGAATAAAGAAGTTATTAATCATAAATATTTTAGCTTGAATGCCTCAATATTTATGAATAGAGAAGTGAGAGGAACAACAGTAGGCAGAAGATAGTGAGAAGAATAGAATTCAGACTGTTCTGACCTAGGACTCCAGAGCTAAGCGAGAGAGACTTTATTGACAGTGAAATATTTTGCATTTAATGTAAAATCCCAAATCAGAACACAGGTAGCACACAGGCTTATTTTTTTATTTTTATTTTAATTTATTTATATTTTCCCTGTGGATGAAATCACCATTGTCATTTTGTAGGAGTTGTCAGATTATGCCACCTTCTCCATTTATCCCTGCCAACAACGTGACAAGAAGACTTTTTGTAGAGGTGGATCTAAGGTTAGTGACTGGTGAGGTGGTTCTGTCTAGTGATACCACTAACAGGCTTGTATCCAGAAAGAGAGCAAAGAAAGAGTAAAAGATCTATATATACACAAACATTCACAGCAGCTCTTTTTTCACTGTGGCAAAAACCTAAGGGATCTTAACCTATAAAATAGTTTCTGAACAATTTATCATATGTGAACATAATTGAATATTATTGTGACATAAGAAATACTCAAACGGACACTTAGAGAGAAAACTTGAAAGATATGTATGAATTAATGCAGAGGTAAGTGAGCACTGTTAGGTGAACAATTTATACATTGTTGTTTAGTCTTTTTCAGTCACATCCATGACTCCATTTAAGATTTTATTGGCAAAGATACTGGAGTGATTTGCTATTTTCTTCTCTAGCTCATTTTACAGACAAGGAAACTGAGGAGAACAAGGTTAAGAAACTTGCCCAGGGTCATACAGTTTTTAAATATCTAAGGCCAGATTTGAACTTATGAAGATGAATCTTCCCTATGCCAGGCCAGGAATTCTGTCAATGTGACACCTAGCTGCCCCATTTACAATATATCACATTAATAAATGGCATTATTTTATAAATAAACAGCTTTGGAATATTTTAAAACTCTGATAAATTCAATGACAAATCATAATTTCAAAAGATCAAAGATGGAACATGAAACCTCCTGACAGGGAAGTGATAGACTCAAAATAAAATGCAGCATATGTTTTTGGACATAGCCAATGAAGGAATTTGCTTTGCTTGACTATGCATTTTTATAAGGATTTTATTTTTCTTTGTATTAATTCACTGGTGGATGGAAGGAGAGAAAATAAATGTATCTTAATTGAAGAAATAATAAAAGTGAAAGAAAAAAATATTCTATAGTAATGCAATAAAGAGGAGAAAAAGTCTTCAAGTACCAAGTAACCATAGTCAGGTTCATAAAAGATCAGGTTTTAATTATTATAAAGAAAATGAAATCATGAAATATAATATTCCAAAAGACAGAAAAGGGCTTACAACTAATTACAATTTATCTTGCAAAATTGAGTACAATCATACACAGAAAAAATAGATTATTAATTCAAAGAGGATTTTCACATAATCCTGATGAACAGACACAAGCTCAATACACTGTTTGAAATGCAAACTTAGAAAACAAGAAACCTGGAAAGCCATTTGTGCAATTAAAAAGGAATAAATCAGGGATGGGGAACCTGTGGCCTTAAGATCACATGTGGCCCCCTAGGTCCTCAAGTGCAGCCTTTTGACTGAATCCAAACTTCACAGAACAAATCTTTTTATAAAGGAAATTTGTTCTATAAAGTTTGGATTCAGTCAATGGGTCACAGTTGGACCTAGAAAAAGAAAAACCCGTGATTAAAAAAAGAGACTATATACCATCTTTCAAGAAATTATCAAGGAAAATTGCCCTGATATTCTAGAACCAGAAGGCAAAATAGAAAATGAAAGAATTCCCTGATCTCCCCCCAAAAATCCTAGGAATATTACAGCCAAATTCGAGAGTTCCCAAGTCAAGGAGAAAATAACTGCAGGTGGACAGGAAGAAACAATTTGAGTATTGTGGAAACACAATCAAGATAACACAAGACCTAGCAGCTTCTACATTAAGAGATCAAAGGGCTTGTAATATGATATTCCAAAGGTCAAAGGAGCTAAGACTAAAACCAAGAATCACCTACCCAGCAAAACTGATGTTTCAGGGGAAAATATGATCATTCAATGAAACAGAGGATTTTCAAACATTTTTGATGAAAAAACCAGAACTGAAGAGAAAATTTGACTTTCAAATAGAAGAAGCAAGAGAAGCATGAGAAGGTAAACATAAGGAACTTATTAAAGCTGAACTATTTACATTCCTACATGGCAAAAATGATAATTGTAACTCATAAGACTTTTCTCAGTATGAGGATAGTTGAAGGGAATGTATATGTATATGTGTATGTATATATATGTATGTATGTACGTATGTATGTATACTTATATAGGTATGCTTGTATAGGAGGGTATATGTATAAATAAGTGTGTGTGTGTGTGTACATGTATATATATATATATATATATATATATATATATATATGAATGTGGGCATATGGATGTATATGTATATATAGACAGAGGGCACAGGATGAGTTGAATTTGAAGGGATGATATCTAAAATATAAAATTAAGAGGTGAGAGAGGAATTTATTGAGAGAAGCAGAAAGGGAGAGAGAGATTTATCTCACTAAAAAGAGGCAAGAGAAAACTATTACAATGAAGAGGAAGAGCAGGAAGATGAAAGTGAATGGGTCAACCATACTCTCATTGAATTTGGCTTAAAGAGGGAATAACATACACACTCAACTAGGTATCTTGCCCTACAGGAAAATGGGGGGGAAGGGGATAAGAGGGAGGATGATAGAACGCAGGAGGAGAGGGTAGTTAGAAGCAAACACTTTTGAAAAGGGATAGGGTCAAAGGAGAAAATAGAATAATTGGGGGTGGGATAGGATGGAGGAAAATATAGTTAGTCTTTCACAATATAGCTATTATGGAAATGTTTTGTATAACTACATATCTACAACCTATACTGAATTGCTTATCTTCCCAGTGGGGGTGTGTGAGGAGGGAGGAAGGGAAAAAATCTGGAACTCAAAGTTTTTTTTTTAATTTTAATTTAGTTTGCATCATTCATTTCCACAAGATTTTGAGTTACATATTTTCTCCCCCTCTCTCCCCCACCCACCGCCCCAAAACAGCCATCCCAGTGTGTCACCCCTCCCCCAGTCTATT
>CM053583.1:145339616-145376378 GCA_028627135.1 Pseudochirops cupreus
TTTCACATTGCCCTCTATTTTTTCATTTGTTTGGATCTGTTTGATAGCATCTTGATTTCTCATGAAGTCATTTGCTTCTTTCTGCTCCACTCTAATTTTGATGGAATTATTCTCTTCAGAGTGCTTTTGAGATTCTTTCTCCATCTGGCAAAGGCAACTTTTTAAGGCATTCTTCTCCTCATTGGCTTTTTGGGCCTCTTTTGTCATTTGAGTTAATCTATTTTTTAGGGTGTTGATTTCTTCAGTCATACTGCTGACTCTCTTTTCATGATTTTCCTGCAACATTCTTATTTCTCTTCCCAATTTTTCTTCCACTTCCCTTATTCGGTTTTGAAAATCCTTCTTCAGCTCATCTCTAGCTTTAAGGCATTCTTCATGTTTATTGGAGGCCCCTGGTGGGGGTGCTCTGGATGCACTCTCCTCCTCCCTCTCTCTCCCGTGATCTTTCTTTTTCCCAAAGAAGCAATCTTTGGTTTGGGAGCTGTTCTTACTTTGCTTCTTATGCTTATTCTTACTCATGGTTGTTCGGTCTTTGATTTTTTTTTAAATCTCTGTGGGGCTCTGCTTCCAGAAGGGAAAGCTCTGTCCCAAATCTCTGGGGTCCTCCTGGCTGCCGTAGCTCTCAGGAAGATGCTGGGACTCTTCCTATTTACTTCCGGCAAAGTGGGCAATGAAGACTCCAGGACCGAGGCCCAAGACCGCTATCCGGATCCAGGCCACTCAACGCGAGAGCACTGGTCTCAGAAAAATCACTTAGTCCCCCTGCTGTCTGCAGGCCATGGGCGGGAAGCTGCAACGCGGAGGCAGGTGCAAAACCTCTGCCTTTCACTTTTCTGCTCTGGAGGCCTTGTGGCCGGACTGCTCCCCTCTCAGATTTGCAAGTCCCACTGAGCTGCTCGCAGCTACCGCTAATCTGCTCACCTGAGAGGCTCCTCTGCTCCTCCCGTGCAGCTGCCCCCAGGGCACAGCCACGGCTTCAGGCCAGGCTGGTTTCAGTTCACAGTGCTGATATGGTTCCTCGTAGCAGAGCTGACTTTAGTGGGAAGTATCTTTGTGTGCGTTTTGGAGTTCTAGGATTGGTTTAGAGTTCTATTTCATGGGTATTTTGGGGTGGCTATGTGAGAGCTGCGATATGTTGCTGCTGCTAAGCCACCATCTTGGCTCCGCCCCCGAACTCAAAGTTTTAAAAACAAACATTTAAAAAAACTTGTTTTTTACAGGCAACTGGGAAATAAGATATACAGGCACTGGGATGTAGAAATCCATCTTGCCCTACTAGAAAGTTGGGGGGGATGTGAGAGGATATAAGGGAAAACAGATTGAGGGAAGGGGTATTCAGTAGGCTTGCTATTTTGGGGTGGGGGTAGGGGAAAGACAGGGAGAACTCAAAATCTAGTGGAAATGAATGTTGAAAACTAAAAATAAAGAAGTTAGAAAAAAAATTTTTTTAAGTTCAATTAGGTTAGTACCCAGGCAATTTTATGCATATCTTTGTTGTTTGTATATTTTTCTAGTAATTTTATCATCACATAATTGTAGTGTATCTATTAAAAATAGGAACCTCCTGAAGAATAAGGTAAATTCAGCTTTGATTGATATTCTGGACATAAAAACAGTCTTGAAATAAAGATGAGGGGGCAGCTAGGAGGCACAGTGAATAGAGCACCAGCCCTGGAGTCGTGAGGATCTGAGTTTAAATCCGGCCTCAGATACTTGACACACTTACTAGCTGTGTGGCTTTGGGCAAGTCACTTAACCCCAATTGCCTTGCCTACTCCTCTCAAAAAAAAAAAAAGAAAGAAAAATGAGATTTTTGTTCCTATTGTTTAGATAAAGGGAAGAGATTTTAAAATAATTTAAATTCTGTAAACATATCCATTTTCCCACATAACAGTATGAAACAGGCCTCAGGTTAAGGTTTTCCTTATCAGCAGTTAATCCATATTAAAAAACATTCTCTATTATCTAATTGGCTATCACCCAATTCTTTAAAACAACATTCTTAAACAGAGAAGATAGTGATAAATAGGGGATTTTCCTACTGAAGTTTTCAGCTCATTTCCCCATTGATTACATTGCGCACAGAAATGTATTCGGCAGAAAAATTTCGAATTTTCCTGAAAATTATAGGTGGACTTTTCAATGGTCATGTGGAACACTTTGCTTTGAATATAAAAGAGGAGGGACAATTCACTTTACACACACCAACACATACAGAGGGACAGACACAGACACAGACACAGACACACACACACACACACACACACACACACACACACACACACACACACACTCCAAACCAGGTACCAGTATACAATATAAGATAGTTCTTTCCATGAAGCCTATTAATCTGATAGTGGTTGCTAACAAGTGAGCTTTAGGTTTTCTACATGAGGTACAGAGTATATATCAGACCTCCAACACATTTTTGTATGTCACCTATGACTTTGCATTGATGTGGGTGGACTGTTTGTTAGCAAGAGTGCTGCTTTTGAATAGATATCCATTGGAACAATAAAGCATGTTAGATAAATCCAAATAAAAGCAGAAATCTTCCAGAGTACCTGATTCCTTTATTATAAAGCCCATTGAATTTTTTTTATACTTGTGCTAAGACAAATCCTCATATCCCCTTTATTTCAGGAGTCTTTAAAGAAACATAACAAATTAACTATGAAATATATATGAATTTGGAAGAACAACTACTATACACATTTCTGTTATGTCCCTCAGTACTCATTAGTAATGCCAATAATGGCAGCATACCTGAGGACTGCTGCTGTGAAAAATTTTAAGGGTTGAATCACATAGTATGATGAGCTCTCTTTATTCATAAGTAAACATTGTTCAATGAAGCATGACATTCATAGCAACATCCTTAAGCAAAACATAAAATTTAATATCATAACACTTAGTATGTTATATGGGACATAGCATATATCACTGCATTCAGTAGCATTCCCCAAAATACTTGTTTGGGTCTCAGGCCAGGGTCTTCCCTAGCACAACATTTCATCCCTAAGGGGTAGCAGGAAATATGAGCATCATCCACCCCTAGGTCACTATAAGTCACAATCTCCTCAATCAATACACAGTGACCAAGTAAAGTCCTTTCTCATCTTAACTGAAGGCTAACTTCCAAACCCCCTGACTGTTCCTTTGTGGTCTGACCACTCATGAATCTCACCTGAATTCACATGTAGGAAGCTCTCTACTCCCACTCTATACCTCATTTCATGGAGGTTGCTCCACTCCAAGCTCCTGCCCAACAGTGGGCTCTAGGTGTTTCTCCTTGCAGCTTCTGTTTCTAGGAAAACAAAGCTTAACAGGGCTACAAAAATATTTGTGCACATTACCCATGCCATCCTCTCAATTCATTTTAACATCCCTTAAAGGGAGCTTAAGCTAAGCCTCCTTCCTGTAAACAGGTCTCCCCACTTCAGCTCAATTCACTCATAAAGACTAACAGATAGAGCTTTTGTCTGAGAAATTAACACGGATCAACAGATGGAATGCTGACATCACATTCTTTCTGTAAGGCTTCCCCACAAACAAGTTCCTCTAGCCCACTCATGCTATCTTCTCTCTATCAGCCCTGCTCATCTTTCTTCTCTGTCCTCTCCCTTCAAGCAATACACTATATGCTATTTCCAATAAAAGACTCTTGATTCAATCAAAGACTCTTGATTCATTCAAAGGCATTTGATTGGCTGAAACTCAACCAAGAAAAACAACAAAAATCCTTACTCTGTTTGTAGTTTCACCATTTTAAAGATCAGAAAATTGATTATAAGACAAGTTTAGTAACTTGATAATGGGCATATGAATAGTAAATTTCAGAGAAGGTCTTCCTGACTCTAATCCCAGCATGCTCCCCACTGTACTATGATATATTGCCTTTCTTCATTCATTTGTTCATATTCATTCACACTGTTTTTCTTGATTGAGTTTAATATTCTTTAATTCATAGTGGTGTTTTATGAATCTAACACATATTAATATAGCAAAGGGACCCGATGTTCAAAGCAGATTAATTCAGGTTATAGGGAATGTGAAACTCAACTATCCTGGGCAAATCCCGGGAGAATTTTGTGGATGACTGAGAAAGTAAATGGGAATATTCTGGTGGAGTGGGACCCCAGAAGTACCACACAGAGTGAGACCAGTAGATTAGAGATTAAAAAAAAGTGTCTTCCTTAAGCTATTGACCTGAAGTAATGTGCCTCAGGTCCACCCAAATTAAGGTGCTGGTGGCAAATACAGGGGATATAGAAATAGAAGAGAAGTAGTCCAGCATCCAAGAAAGTTACATTCTGCTACTCTCAAACACTTCACAAGTAATTAGAAATTTGGCCTTAAGAACCATAGTTTAAGGGCAAGGGAAAGAAGTGGACTTGTTTACCTCTTGTATACTTTCTTATTCCATTTATCTAAAGTTACATCTTATAGAATTAATGTTTTGAATAACTCAAAAAGATACTTTGAACTTGGGTAAAGCTCTGTAGTTTCATCACTCACTTCTGCTTTTCCCTTCCTTTAAGTGATTCACTAGGAATGTGTATGTGTGTATGTGTGTGTATGTGTTTCTGTGTGTCTATGTGTGTGCATGTTTCAATTTTCTACTGTCTGAATTCTTTCCCTAATTCCTTTATCATTTTTGAGCATTTCTTTCTTCTCCTGATGACATGTGCTAGTCTAAAATTGAGTTAAACATCAGTATTTTGAATCTACTAGAACAGTTTTTAAAGTTAGTTTGCATATAACTTTCAATTTTAAAATATTATATATCAACTAACAATTCATGTTTGTGCTCTCCTACTTCCTAACAAAAGAAACTCCCTGACTTGTTATTCACTTCTTACACTTTACATTCTCTTTCAATATCAAAATGTGAAAAATTCCAGAAATCAAATTGTTTCTTTATTACTCATGAAGGTTTATTTTTCAAATTTGGAAACTTCCTTTAAGTAGAAAATAGAAAAGTATTGATGACTTCCAACCCCCAACAAACCAACAAACCAACAAAAAGCCAACTTGAAAATATTTCTTTAGAACCCCACTTATACCATAGAATCATAGACTTACATTGGTATAAGACCTCAAGGACCATTGTACTTTCCCTAGAATGGCATGTACTATAATAAAATACTTGCATACATACACATATGTATGTGTATATATATATATATATATACATACATTCATATATATATATATTAATATATATATATATATTAATATATATATATATATATATATATATGAATGTATGTATATATATTCTGAATTTAGGCCAATCTATCTTCTCCTCATGGCATTAATACTGATAATTTTGAAAGTGAGGTCAGTGGCTTGGCCTCTGCTCATCATCATTCTCATAATTAACTATAGATAATTATTTATCATACGATATATTCTAACTAAATATCAAATGTCCGTTTCTATTTTATGAAATAGACACAAAATCAAAATAAACAAAAAAAAGAATATCTAGATTTCAAAGTAGAAATTCACTTATATTTTATTTTCTAATTTCTCATTTGTTCAAAGTAGTAAAAACCTGTTATTCTATGTTTAATAGCCCCGAAGAAATTGTTGGTAAAATGATTTTAGAATGAAAATTTCTCTGACTTTTCCATGAAAATAAATGTAGAAATGGATGAAGGAATTTCTAAAACTATTTGAAGACTGCATAGTTATCTATATAGGGCAGTGACAATCTCCATAGTGTTATCATGCATTCCTAGAATATTGTGTTTGATACATTGGATGGTAGTTGTACTGTGAAAGATGCCTGGCTAATCTGTTAGTTCCCATCTCAATGAGCCATCTCTTATTGTCTAAAAATCCACAGTGAAAGTAATTTCATAACCAGCAGATATTAAAAATGTTTAAATTGGGCTCATCTCTGTTTGGGGCCTCTCAATGAAGCACAAGTATCAAAGGTAGGAAAATAATCTTGAATTTGACTATTAGAAGGATGAAAGGACATTATCTGTTGATAGTATCCAGGATCTTTATGAGTTCTTTCTAAATTTGTTTTCTCTATTGATTGTTTTAGAATAATGTAACACATTGATTTTTCCTCCTTTCTCTTCATTCACCCAAGGTCTATGGAAAATAAAACTTTGTTTCTGTTTTGTTTTTGAAGAATGGTTTCATAACTCCATGGTAGTCATGTCTTATGGAACTAAATAAATGAAAGGTTTTTTTGTTGTTCTTGTTTTTTACTTCAGCAAAATAAACTGCATTTAGGAAGTGCCTGTTGTTTGAAAAGTCACAAGATTGGTAAAATTACTGAATAATACCTAAGTGAACCATAGCATCTTGAAATTATAGGAAAAACCTTTTGGAAATGTACATATTCTTTTCCTGAATTTTTTCTTTGCATCCTATTGCTTAGCACATTTGCAGGATAAGTAGTAAATACTTGATGAATGTGTGTTGAATTGATTTAAAAGAAATGAGCTTTAACTGGAAAGGGAGAGTCATCCTTATTTCCACTTGGGCCATATACTGCACAGTGGAGAATAGTGACTGGCCAAGGGGCAAGAAAGGAGAGCTCTAGGAGTTGAGCTTAAAATGAATCAAAAATGGCCTATTTATAATTTAGCAGTAAATCAAGGATTCTTTTTTTGTGTTGTGAGCTCCTTTGGCAGTCTGCTGAAGCCTCTAGTCTCCTTCTCAGAATTACATTTGTTGCCTATATTTATAGTGGAGGAAATGCTCAATTTGAGTTAAAGGTTAGCAAAAATAAAGATTTTTTTTTTCCTTCCCACATCCAAGTTCACAGACATCCTGAAATGTAGGCAAGGGCTGCAGATTTGGAATCCTTGGACTGTGTGTCATTATAAATGTCAAATGGGGTTGCCTGGAGTAATCTTGAACTCTACAGGGTCAAAACTGAACTCATTTTTCCCAAAAAGCTTTTCCTATTCCTAACTTCCATAATCCTGACAGGGGTACTGGTACATCTTTTCAGTCTACCAGACTGGCAACCAAGGAGTCACTCTCAGTTCCTCACTCTGTCGCATCTCCTCCCACATATTCAATCAATTCTCAAGTCCTTTTGGCTTTTAGCTTTGCCATCTCTCCTATATATGCCTTCTTCCTCCACTATCTTTACTCAGATCAAGGCCCTTATCAACTCACATATGTCAAATGTGTGAAAGCCTCTTAAAGTCCATTTGCCCATTCTCTTCATTTTACATTTGAGGAAAATGAATCCCAGGACGCATTGATAGAATATGAAGCAGAATTTTAACCTGAGTCCCAAAACTCTGTAGCCAGTGCTGTTTTTATCTATCACACAGCTTGCTAGAAGTACACCCCTCTAACTATATAGCTCCTCCTTCTTTCTTGTACTTTACTCATTTTGATGTAAGTCTATGCCTTAATCCCTTGACAAAACTTTTTTTTAACTTGTTAAACTTTTGCAGTTTGAGTCAGTTAAAATAGGATTCATGCCCTATACAAGGAGAAAGATTAATCAGATTTTCTTAGAACTTTTAATAAGGATGATTGCAGTTGGAAAGAAAAAGATGAAGATTTCTGGGGCAGTGTCTTTGGAGTACGATGGTAGTACTTAGTCTAATGACTTTTGAATTAATATATCTGTCCGAGTTTGCTCAGTCTTTCAGATCTGAAATTAGAGCAAAGCACTCGTAGGACAGTTTGACAAAACTGATTTATTTACAAAACAGTATTTTCCCCAATTTTTTTTTCTTGGAATAGTTAAGAAAAGTAACTATGTTATATACCTTATGCTATAATTGATTGTCTCAAATTCATTTCAAATATTTAAATTTATAATGATACATTTTGCTTTCATGTGACTGTCCATTCTTACATTCTTCCAGTTAGGCTATTTCTTGCTAGGGGAAAATCTTAGTGCACTTTGAAGCTATTAGAGCTTAAAACTACACTGAGAATTTCAGAAAATTTGTGCTTCTGTCTATCCAGCTTCATTCTTTCATTCATTCTCTCCCTCTGAGATTATTACCAATTTATTCTGTATATCTGACTTTTATATAATTAGTGGAATGTTATCTGCTTCATTAAATTGTAAGCTCCCTGAAGACAAGGACTCAGCCTTTCTTTTGCATTTCCAGTGCTAAATACCACACATGATACATAGGAAGTACCTAATAAACATTTGTTGACATTTAAAATATGCCCTTTAGAAAGAAAGATTGAACTTGTGTGTGATCAAGCATTGGGTCAGATAACTATGGTAATTTCAAAGTAGTGATAAAAGCAAACATATGTTGATATGTTATAAATACTATATACTGGTAACAAAATAATAGGTACTGAATGAATGAATAATGAACATAGAATTTATTATGTGCAGAGACTATGATAAATGAAGGGGATGCAAATAGAAAAACAAGAGAGATGAGAGAGATAGCACATATGGAAAAACTTCAGCTCTAAGTCAGATGGAAAGGTACCATGGCCCTCATGGCATTGTGGAAAAGTAGATGTTAATGCCTTATCTTTAATAGCATTTCCACTGGCAAAATGGTAGCATTTTCTGATGTTAAACCATTTGACAGTACAAAGGATTTTGATAGCAAGAACTTTGTTTTCCGTGTCTTCAATAGCTGGGGATATATTGCTAATACTGTTATGGTTTGTCACCTATGTTTATAAATAAAGGAGATGCCTGATTTATTATGTAATTTTTTATCCAAGTTGATGGACCCACTGAAATCCATACATAGGCTCCCTTGGGAATCTGTGGACTCAAGATTAAGAACCCCTTATTATTAGTACATCCCTTGATATATAGAGATAAGGAATATCTATCTCTCTCTATACAGATACATAGAAATATACACATAAAGACAAATCAAGAGATGTACTATAGACTGCTGTAGATCATTATATATATATATATATGTATGTAGATTTAGCTTTAATATATACATATGTATGTTTACATGCATGTATGCACATATTAACATTTTGGAAATACATCTTTCTATACCAGGACATCTTGACTGAAACAATTTCCAAATTGGGAATATCTCTCTTAATCTCTAAGATCCTTAGATTGGAAATATAGTTGAATATCCTTGAAAAGAGCTATGTATTTATCACTAAAAATGTCTAACCAAATTCCTTGCATAGCTCTGTGATGTGATTACTGTAGATATTTAGATACCTCACTAAGAAAAGGCATCGTTTTTAATTGGCTTCATCCTAACAAAGCCCTGAGTGCCTAGTATGGTCTAGACACCAATAGGAATCCCACACAATACCACACAAGGCTCTTCCCTTGTTATCTGAGAATAGGAAGGCAATGAATTAATCAGAGTAACAAGCGTGAAGGAAAGGAAGGGAATATGGCTGTGCTCAGCATGGAGCCGGTCTGTGTTGTTCAAGACCACAGCAGGGCACAAAATTAAACACTCTACCTGCATTCTAAAGTACTGGATGATTTAGTTATTAGTACGCATATTTGTATGTGGGTCAATAGAGTCAAATCTCATTTGGTAAAGTAAGCTGAAATTCTGCTGAAGCATCTGAGAGCACAAATAAGATCTGAAGCAATGATATAATAAAAGATGATGTCTTACACATATTTATCTTATTACATATTCACCTCATTACTAGCTATCACCTGTGCCACCTTTTTCAGTTTGTAGCTGAGTCTCTCTTCTCTCCCCATGCATGGCCTAACACTCCTGACTTACTTGTAGTTAGAAGGGCACACACACACCACACACACACGCACGCACGCACACACACACACACACACCACACACACACACACACACACAGAGAATAATGATTATATGTAGATAGCTGAGAATCCAAATTTTCATTTTCTATTATGGGTGTGTATTTTAGGGAATACTAACAACCTATAAATGTACTTTCTAATATTACTATTAATTATACAGAGAATGGTTATTCCTCATATGGAATTTCTGGTGTCACTTAATTAGCCAATTAAGCAGTGAATATTTAACAAGTACCTCCTATATGCAAGGCACCATGCTGAGCTCTGAGGATATAAAAAGAAGCAAAAGTCAGTCCCTGACCTCCAGAAGCTTACAGTCTAATTGGGGGAGACAACATGCAAACAAATGAGCAAAGCAAGATATAGAAAGAATAAATAGAAACTTATTCACAAAGGGAGGATGCTGGAATTAAGATTGGTTGAGGAAAGCTTCCAGCAGAAGATAGGATAGACAGTTTCTATAATTAAGTCTAAATAAAGGAGTTTTGGGCTACTTCTCAGGCACTAGTAGGGCTTCAAATGTTTCCAGTCAAACTGGTAGCTTCAAACGTTAAAAGTTTTAAGAAGTAGCATTCAGAGGTGAGTAACCAAGTTGGAAAAAGGCCTTGATGTGTTGCCATGTGAGGTATGACTGCAAGAACTAGCGGAAGGCATGATGACTGACATAGTACTTGAAAGGCTGTCATGTAGAAGAGGAAGGGATCAGACTTGTGTCCTTTGGTTCTAGAAGCGAGAACTAGGAATGATGACTGGACATTGCAAAGAAGGAAGTTTAGGCTTGATGAAAGTGAAAAATACACACACACACACAACAGTTAAAGATATTTAAAATGGGCCCAGGCTGCTACAAAAGATAGTGAATTCTGCCTCAGTAAAGGCCTTCAAGGAAGGATGTGACTGCCATTTGTCAAGTATATTCTCAAAGAGATCCTTTTTCAAATACATTGCACTAGATGACTTCTGCTGGGGTCCCTTCCAACTCTTCAGTTCTTTGATTGATTATGAATAAATGTGAATTGTTGCAGTTAAGGTCAGAGGAAAGACAGGGAAAAAAAAGATGGGGAGGAAGGAGTTGGGGAAAGGAGGAAGACAGGCCTTCATGTAGCCCAGGAAAAAAAAAAGCCAAAGAGAAAAACCTGCAACATAGGACAAGGACAATTATATCTCTAATAGCTATTTATTGCTACTGATGATGAAAAAAGATCCTGGGATTTGATAGGAGACTACCAGATAAACCTTCCCAAGTTCCTATGATTATTCTAGATGATGGTTGGTGTTTATGCCATTTTTTTGTTTTCTTACTTGTGCTTTCCATGAGTAAATTCATCCAAGTTGGTCTGAAGCATTTATCCCTTGCACCCTTATGTTTGTTCCAATGATCAAGGTATTACCAAGTATTTAGTACCTAGAAGCAAGTAATGCTGTAGAAGTTGTCTTTTCAGGGCCCAGTGTACACAGGCTTCCCCACATAAGAATTCTCTCCTAAAGGAACCAAGAGGTTTTCTGAGAGATAATTGCCAATGTCATTTCCTTTATGCTTCTCTAGTCTCGTGACTAATCTCAGAGTGATACAGGAATGTTTAATGTGTATTTATATCTATACATACCAAGTACTTCAGCACATTAATGTCGCCCTTGCATGTGAAAAAGGACAATTCTACAAATGCTGTATGGCAATGTACTGAACAGTCTATGACTTTGGTATTTGATTATTTGAATATTTTCAGTAATGGCTCTAATAATTTCTATATTAGAAGAGAATCCATGAACCCCTGATATAATAAAATGGGCTCCATTATAGAAGCAAAAGATGGAAATACAGGAAACTACTTTGATATAAAACTACAGTTTTACCACTGTAAAAAATATCAGCTCAGTTGAGTTTTTCTGTTTATAATTAAAACTCCTTACATGATTATAAATTGTCAAGACTGCAGCCCTGATGGCCAAGGAGATGAGCATAGAATTGAGTAAGAGAACATGGGGCTAGATTTTATTTGGAGAGACAGCATAGCTCTTTCAATTATCCCAAATTGCTTTCTACTATAAGAGCTCAACTCTTTAATAAGAGGCAGCAGTTTGGTGAAGTGGAAGGACTGATATATTTAATGTCAGAGAACTCCTATTCAAAGCCTCTTTTTCTACTTACTACCTATTTGACCTTGGAATGCGCTGAGGTCTTAACTTCCTCATTTTAAAATCCAGGACTTGGATTCAATGATATCTAAATACCCTTCCAACTTTAAATCTGTTATCCTATGAATATTCTCTCTGTGTGTCTCTTATCTCTCAGTTCAATAAAATCTATGTTAGTTATTTTCATGCAATATATGATATTTTACACAATGAAAATGCTATTCATTTCTCTAACAGTGGTTCTCAACCTTCCTAATGCCACAACCCTTTAATACAGTTCCTCTTGTTGTGGTGACCCCCAACCATAAAATTATTTTCATTACTACTTTATAACTGTAATTTTGCTACTGTTTTGAATTGTAATGTAAATATCTGATATGCAGGATGTATTTAAATTGAACATAACCCACAGGTTGAGACCCGCTGCAGAAGTATCTAGGTCTTAAGAACTCAGATGAAAAGTTTTATTCACAAACTCCGTGGGGTTCTTGCTGGGAGGAATGTGTCCTAATTTTGAATAGTGTGAAACTTTGACAAGGAGCATGATGCCTGAGATTTAGTGAAATAATGAATCGTGTTGATGCATCAAAAAAAAAAGGAATTCCAGTTTTCTATAACTATTATAGTTTCTATTTATTTATTTGTGAAAATTTCTCAAATACAACCCAATCCCTAGAGAACTTAAAAAGTTTTTTTTAGGCATGGCTTCCTCCTTGTCTTTCCAATCTCAGCACTGTACACAATGCTTGTCATACAGCATCTACTTAGTAAATGTTTGTTGAATAGATTCAGATTCGCATCTAGGACTAGGAATCTGACAACAATTCAACCTATGCCTATATAGTTATTAGACATATTAGACTGCCTTTGACCCAACAACACAATTACTAGGTCTATTTCCAAAGATGATTAGGGGAAAAGGGAAAGAGCCTATATGTTCTAAAATATTTATAGCAACTCTCTTTGTATTGGCAAAGAACTGGAAATTGCAGGGATATCCAGCAGTTGGGGAATGTCTGAACAAGTTGTGGTATGTGAAATACTACTGTGCTATCAGAAATGATGAGCAGATTGATTTTAGAAAAACATGAGGGGACTTGCACGAAATAATGAAAAGTGAAATGAGCAGAACCAAGAAAATATTGTATACAGTAACAGCAATATTCTTTTAAAAACAGCTTTGGGTGACTAAGTCATACATAGGTAGTTAAATTGACTACAAAGGATGTATGAAGGAAGACATTACCTGCATTCAGAGAAAGAATTGATAAATAGAAGTATGTATAAAATTCTCCATACATATGTGTGTTTGTGTCTGTTGTTGTATACATATATAGTATATGCACCCACATTTACACATATGACACTGTCTAAATTTAACTAGACTGGGCTTTCCCTGGAACCATATTCAAAGCCTTTGTAGCCTAGAATGACATGCCAAAACTCTCTTTTGTGCTGGCATAGTATTCAAGAAAAGAGGGTCCTCCTCTTCCATTATAATAAAATTAAAGTATAAAAAACAAGATATTTTCCAATAAATTGTTAGCAGTACTCTCTAATATTTTTTTTTCCTTCTCATAGGGTAGTTTCATTTGAAGAGATCTATTCAGGAGTTGTACTAAATAATATAGTGATAAGGAGTTTTGCTTTAAAAAAAACTGCCTTTGGTCAGGAAAAGTCTTTTTGTTATCCCAGATTTGGATTAAATCAAACAAAAAGAATCACAGAATTTCAATCTTGTAAGGGGCCTCAAAGTCCACTTACTAACTGATACCTAGAAAAGTATTCCCTCTACAACATATTCTACAAGTGATCAGCCAGCATTTGCTTAAAGACTCCAGTGAAAACTCACAACATTCTGATGCAGCCCATGCCATTTTGGGGTTGTTCTTACCATTAGGAAGCTTTTCCTTGCACTGAGCCTAAATTTGCTTTTGTAATTTCCACTCTTTGGTCCTGCCACTTCCTTCTGGGGCTTGATAAAATAAATCTAATTCCTCCTGTAAATAACAGCCCTTTCAAATACTTAATGACAGCTACCATGTTCTTCCCCTATATCTTCCCTTCAGGCAAAACATCCTCAATTCCCTCAAAGAGTCCCTATCTAGCATTAACTGGAGGCCACATATCATCCCAGTTGTCTTCCCATGGAAGATCTCCAGTTGACCAACCTCTTCTCAAACTATGGCTCCTCAAAATGAATATGATATTCTAAGTATTGCCTGACTCTGGCAGTGAGAGTATAAACCATTTCTCCTGGCAGCTATTCCTCTCTTAATGCCACATAAGATCACATTCACATTCTTCACTGACATGGCATAATGTTTACTTATATTTTGGATTTGTAGTTAAACAATACCTTATTTCTTTATTCCAGAATGATTGGTCCCTTTTTTCTCACTTTGGCAAGTTCTTTGTTTGCTTGCTTTCTTGCCTTAAATTCCAAGTAGGTGTAGATTAAATTTTCTTATGATAAATCTTACAATTCTCTTCAACCTATTAAAATCACCTTCAAAGTTATATACTTGAGGACTTCACATGATCATAGAGCTATGAGTGAGTTTAGAGTACTTTTATACCAAAAAACTGAGTCAGAGAAATCAAGTGAATTTCTGGAGGTCATATAGGTAATAATGATAGAACTAGGATTTAACCTCAGATTTACAGACTTTAAATCTAGCCCTCATTTCATTACTATTTAAAAGGGGTGGGAAAACTCTTGAATATAAGATTCTCTAAAGAATATAATTTTGAGTCGAAAAAACAGGATTCATAACCTAAGTATGTTACAAATTACCTGTGTTTCCTTAGAAAAGTTGCTTCACTTCTCAGACTTGCCTTTCCAAACAGGCAAAGCTAGGAAGTTCAACTCTGTTCTTTTAGGTTCCTTCTAATTGCACATATTCTGATCTCTCCTACACTCTCCTCTACTAAACTCCTATCCTAATGCCTCTGCATAACATAGAGGTGATGATGGTTCTCTTTGGTTCTTTTACCAAAGGGACTGCAGAATCTGGCATGCCTTATAAAGCTTTATGGGCTTCAAGTATGAGATCAGCACAAGGAACTTTATTACAGTCAAGGACAATTCTTTTGAACGTCAGAGAAATACATTACTTAGGGGGATTACCATTAACTTTTGGCCATAGTAACTCTGCATCTCAGTAACCTGTGCCATTGGAAAGAGTGTCTAAACTCACAAATCTTGAATCCTTAAGTTGTACCATTTCTTAATAGAAAAAGTCTGGCAAAACCTAAGAAATGTTTTATAGTGAATTCCTCCTTTTTTTTTTTGAGGGCAGTTGGGGTTAAGTGACTTGCTCAAGGTCATGTGGCTAGTTTTGCATGTGTGTGTGTGTGTTAAGTGTCTGAGGCCAAATTTGAACTCAGGTCCTCCTGACTCCAGGGCCGGTGCTCTATTCACTGCACCACCTAGCCACCCCATGAACTCCTCTTTAATGGAAGTATTTTTTGTCTTTTTTTTTCTTTTAAATTTATTTATTTATTTTTAGTTTACAACATTCAGTTTCACAAGTTTTTGAGTTACAAATTCTCTCCCCCTCCCTCTCTATAACAGCAAGCACCCTGGCATACCCAGGATGGCTGCTAGCACAGGTTCTTTGATCTGCTTTGCTAAAGGACAGCAACTTTAAAGGGGTCAGCAATCTTTAGTTAAACATATGTCTATATATCTACATATCTATATCTATATATACATATACAATTCACTTAATTCAGTCAGCACCCTGAACTTCAGAAAATACAAACGGAAATTACAAGCAGACAAAAAATACAGAGAAAATAACACAATTCAACAAACCAACAGACAGGTCTTACAGCTATTTGACCACTGCATATATACATAGTTAGTTACCAGAGAGAGAAGCACCAACATCTGGGTTTTCAAAGCTGAAGGGCTCAATGACTACCCAGTCTCATCTAGCCAAATCACACAACTCTTCCCATAAGTGAGCTCCCAAAGCAAAACCTCACCTCAGAGTATATATCCCTTCTTCAGGGTCAGAGGACATCACAACCTTTGTGACCTCACTGCCTAATTACAAAGTAACTAATGGTGTGGACCTTCCTGAAAAACAAGCCTCCCTTCAATCAAACCCTTCCTGTTGGGTTCCACTTGAGGCCCATTTAGGCGCAGGGAAGATCTTCAAATTCCCTTGCAATTACACTCTCCTACCCCCCTCCCCTGCACAAGAAGGCAGTTAATCCAATATAGGTTCTACATATACATTCACATTAAACATATTTTCACAATAGTCAAGTTATAAAGAATTATAACCAATGGAATGAACCATGAGAAAGAAGAAAGAAAACAAAATAGAACAACTACAAAAAAAGAGAGCAAATTGTTTACTTCAATCTGCATCCAGACTCTGTAATTATTTCTCTGGATGTGGATGTGGATAGCCTTTTCCATCGTAAGTCTTTTGGAGTTTTCTTAGAACCTTGCATTGCTGAGGAGAGTCAGGTCTATGAGAGTTAGTTATCACAGATACAATGTGTCTGTAATTGTGTACAATGTTCTCCTGGTTCTGCTCCCCTCACTCAGCATCAATTCATATGAGTCTTTCCAGGTTATTATGAAATCTGTCCACTCTTCATTTCTTATAAAACAACAGTATTCCATTACATTCATATACCACAGCTTGTTTAGCCATTCCCCAATTGATGAGCATCCCCTTAATTTCCAGTTTTTTGCCACCACAAAGAGCACTGCTACAAATATTTTTGTACTTATGGGTCCTTTTCCCATTTCTATTAATCTCTTTGGGACACAACCCCAGAAGTGGTACTGCTGGGGCAAAGGAAATATACATTTTTATAGCTCTTTGTCTATAGTTCCAAATTGCTCTCCAGAATGGTTGGATCAGTTCATAACTCCACCAGCAATGTATTAGTGTTCCAATTTTCCCACATCTTCTCCAGCTTTATAATTTTTCTGTTTTGTCGTGTTCATCACAAAACCTAAGAAATTTTTTAAAAATTATTTCATAATAAATATAACAACTAAGCTACTTTATCCTGAGGTCTTTCTGACTTTTATTTTAGTCCCCAAAAAAAGACTACCTTCACATTTTCTACTGATGCAACACTATGTATCTAGTTCCCTAGGCCTAGATGATTTCTTTTATCTCTAGTTAACATCTTTAACAGTGTGGTTAAACCTGTGGATCCCGTCTCAGAATAAAATAAAATACATAAAATTACGAAGGAAACCAACTGTTAGTAAAAATAAAGATGTTTTCTCTCTACGTTCATAGACTCCATGACATCCATGCATAAATATATATATGATACACGGGGTGTGTGTGTGTGTGTGTGTGTGTGTGTGTGTGTGTGTGTATGTATATATATATATATATATATATATATATATATATATATATATAAAATACCTACATCAAATATACACACACATATATACACATAGTCAGAGGGCAGAGGGTGAGTCAAATATGAAGTAATGATATCTAAAAAATAAAATTGAGGGGTGAGAGAATAATGTCCTGGGAGAAAGAGAAAGGGAGAGATAGAATGGGGTAAATTATCTCATTGAAAAGGGGTAAGAAAAAGTTTTTATAGAGGAGGGGGAAGAGAGGGAAGGTGAGAGTGAATGAGTGAAACTTACTCTCTTTAGATTTGGCTTAAGGAGGGAATAACATACACACTCAATTGGGTATGGAAATCTATCTTACCCTACAGGAAAGCAGAGGGGAAGGGGATAAGAGAGGATAGGATAATAGAAGGGAGGGCAGATTGGGGGATGGGGTAATTACAAGCAAACACTTTTGAGAAAAAACAGGGTCAAAGGAGAGAATCAGATAAATGGGGAATGGGATAGGATAGAGGGAAATATAGTTAGTCTTTCAAAACATGATTATCATGGAAGTGTTTTGCATGACTACACATGTATAACCTATGTCAAATTGCTTGCCTTCTTAATGAGGGTGAGTGGGAAGGAAAGAAGGGAGAGAGTTTAGAAGTCAAAGTTTTAAAGATGATGTTAAAAATTCTTTTTACATGCAACTGGGAAATAAGATATATAGGCAATGAAGTATAGAAATCTATCTTGCCCTTCAGGAAATTAGAAGCATAGGAGATAAAAGAAGGGAGTAGTGATAGAAAGGAGGGCAGATTGAGGCAAGGTATAATCAGAATGCACACAGTCTTGGGGTGGGAGGAGGGAAGAAATGGGGAGAAAACTTGAAGCTTAAAATCTTGTGGAAGTGAATGTTCAAAACTAAAAATAAATTAATTATTAAAGGTAAAAAAACAATTTCTTCAGTCATTGAAAATGTATAGTATATACTATACCATATTAGCTAATTTTGCTTGTTACATGAGTTATCTTAGATATAAATTGGTAATGAGGGAGAAGTACAGTTGTAGATTAAAATAAGCAGTAAGTACAGAAGTTCCATGGGTTTAGACCCTGTGATGCTATTTAATGTCAGTCAAGAAGTATTTGCTGTGTGCCAGATTCAGTGCTAAGCAAAGAGGATACAAAAAAAAGCACCATTCTAATGGGGGAGACAACATGCAAACATCTATGTACATACAAGCCATCTTTGGATAAATGAAGTCATTTCAGAGGTTGTGTACTTACAGTAAGAATGACCAAGAAAGGCTTCTGAATAGAAAAATAGATTTTACCTGTGACTTGAGGGATGTCAGGAAAACCAAGACACAGAACTGAGGAAGTTTAGTCCATGTATGTGTGGTAGCCAGTTCAGAAGTATGAAGACAGCAGATGGAATGTCTTACGTGAGAAAAATGTTGTTTTTGGTATTTGGGGTTTTATGGTAGTGAAACCTACTCTGTCAACTTCTTGCTAGAAATACGATACTGAGAAGAGAGTGAAACAATTAGGGAAACAATGTGGATGGATGGCACTGATATTAACAAGTTACATGAAACATCAGTGATAAAGAGATATTTGCTGCCCCACTGAAAGTTTTCTTTAACCTCTACAATAGCCTAGAATAAATCACTGGGATTGTTATCTACTTCCAAATGTGGTCATAGCAGCGGTTCTTGCAGATCTGTTTATACCCAGGCAACTTATATTGTAATGTTTCATTATCATTTTAATATTAAACAAAATATTAAATATTAATACCAAATTCATATTAAATATTTTTAAATTCTTTGTAGTATTAATCAAGGCTTATTTTCTTGGACCTGTTTTATAGCTTTGTGTATTTGTAAATGGCAAGAGGAACTGAGATTAGAGATCTAATCAGTACCTTTGACATCCAAATCTAGTTCTTCCACTGACACTATATGGTATTGAAAAAAGTCATTTATCTTCTTGGTGCTGGTGAGCTGTGTTATCTAGGAATTGAGGAAATGCTAAATTTTTTTTGAGATTACTCAGATTCTGACCAAAAGTACAGGTGTTTTATCTTTCTACAATTTCATATAAATTAGTTGTTTATAAATGGCATTGAAATCTTTGGAAGATTGGAAAATTTTAGTTAAACATTTTCAAATTTTAGTTTAAGTCTTCTCATTTCATTTGTCTTCATTTTCTTTCTCCTTTTTTGCAGTTCTGTACAGCATGTAGTTCATTTCCCAACCCAGGGCTTTTGCAATTCTGTTTATCTTGTCTTAACTAATGAGGAGAACTTTGTGAACCTATTAGCCAAGCAGATAGGTCATCCTCAGGACTTTGAAAGATTTCTAGCTTTGTCCCTACTGATTTCTTTAAGTTATCCACTACTGCTTCTTATCTTTTACAGATATTTAATTCTATTCTTCAGCTCTCATAAACTCATTGATACATAGATGATCAATATTATCCACAGAATTTTCTTGCAAATGAAATGAAAGATTCTACAGATAATGTGAATCAGCCATCATGGTACAGATCAAAGGCATTTTATGCGGATTAATAAATTGATGTGGATACCATTTTGTACTATTACAAGGAAAGTAATATTAAAAACTAGTAAATTTCATCAAAAAGTAATCCAATATTCAAATGCATGGAAATAGTCTTACATTTAATGACTTTGGAAATTTTCTACTGGTTGAACATATTGATACTTTTAATTTTATAGAGAGACACTCCACTAGAAATGAATTTCTCTCTTCTAGAAGGGAGAAACCCAGGCCTTTCCCCATGTTTTCCTGACATTTTGATGATGCCATTGGAGCAAGTAGTAGCTATAAATTATTCCTTGTTCTTAGGAGCAACCCAAATTCTTTTTTTGATCATACCTTACTTTAATGACATTCATTATGACATCATTTTCTTTGTAATTTTTTTGTAATATGTTTTAGCTTGCTCAGGTCCATTTTGTACCTTTTTGTGTCTTTGGAGGGAAATGTTCATTTGTTTTGCAAGCATACATCATCACTGTTATGGCATTAAATAAATGAGTCCTTGATTCATGGAGAAACTTAAAGTCCTTAGGCTTTAAGAGGGGCAATGGATAGTGTAGTGGACCAGGAATAAGTAAGAATTGGGTTCAGATACTACCTCAGACATTTGTCAGCTAGGTATCCCTTGGCTAGGCAATTTACTTCTGCCTGACTCAGTTTCTTAATCTATAAAATGAAGATAATAATATTTTCTACCCCCCAGGATCATTTTGAAGATGAAATGAAACAGTATTTGTAAAATACTTTGCAAACCTCAAGGTGCCACATAGAAGGCAAAATTATTATAGCTAGAATTATTAAGATTACTTTGCATATTATCAAGTATAATCTCTAATAACTTCAATTTTGGATGCAACTTAGTGTCCATTGGCAATATCTGTTTCTATAAATACATGTTAATATATGGATAAGCTATCTATAACTTCAAGACATAGTAGGCAATAGTCGTTATTCACCTACTTAGGTACTAGATAGTATTATAGGATATTTGACCTGGGTTATAAGATAGACCAAACTTTATTTTTTTAGTGACTATGTATCTCATTTAGGATGCTTGTCACTGTTTATAGGGCATAGAAAATTCAGTACAGTATCACCAATAAATAAAAGGAAATGGATGACTTCACCATGGCTATGGGCATGTTTATAAGCCACAGGAAAGGAGGCAGTAGACAGGAGAAGATCTAAGGATAGAGAGTAGGAATAATTGTTGGTCTTATTACTGAAATTATTCTCCTGGTTCTGCTCATCTCACTCTCTATCAGTTAGGATAAATTTTTCCATGTGTCTCTGACTCAAGTTACATATGTCATTTATCACGGCACAATTTTTTTATTCATTAGATTTATATACCACATTTTGTTCAGTATCATAGCGTCAAAGGCTTTGTACAGTTGAGTGATTTTTGGATAGTTCTGTTTTGTGGAATGTTTAAATCACCTGACAACTTTACTAATACTGCCTGACTATGCATGTTTTCCTACAGTCCCTCTGACAAATGCTGTTTTCCACTTATGACATCTCTGCCAATCTGATGAATGTGAGGTGGAACCTTAGAGCCATTTTAATGTTTAAAAAATTTATTTAGTTTGGAAATTAAGCATAGAGGTTGGTAATTACAAATTTTCTTTGAGTTACTCTTTTATACTTGTAACAGGCCTGAGAAATTTTCCTCCATGGTATTTTTGCAACTCTTGGTATCTTCTGCTCTTTCATATACCTTGGAAAAATAATTGGTTGGGAAGGTTGATCCAAGATGGCAGAGTAAAAGTAGCTCTCCCCAAACCTGTCCAAATACCTTTAAAAATGACCTTTAAAAAATAACTTTAAAAAAGAACCCACAAAAAGAGGGAGTGAAACAAATTTCCAGCCCAAGACAACTTGGAAGGTCAGCAGGAAAAGACTATTCCATTGCATCAGGGTTAGAGAAGAGCATAGTCCAGCACAGACCAGGCCCCAGCAAAACCAGAGGAGATCTCAGAGTGATTGAATCACTGGCAACAGTGGGGGCTTCCAGACCTCTCATTTCATAGACACCAAAGACAACTTGTAAGGTCAGCAGGAAAGGTGTGTCACACCTAGATGTGAGTGGAGCATGGTCCAAGGCAGGCTCTTCCAGCAAAGTCCCAACCCC
Source organism: Pseudochirops cupreus (assembly GCA_028627135.1). NCBI lineage: Eukaryota > Metazoa > Chordata > Mammalia > Diprotodontia > Pseudocheiridae > Pseudochirops > Pseudochirops cupreus. Next base: position 145,361,543 of record CM053583.1, read on the forward strand.
AACAAACCAGGAACAGGCCTGGGGGGTAACTGAATCCACAGTGGCAGCAGCTGCTTCTGGAGCTCCCATCCCACAGACAGTGAGGTGGTTGACCAACTAGTCAGAAGGAGATTACAGGGGTCTCTTTGCTAGCACTGAGGTAGAATCTATTGCTTTACCAATACTCGTATCCAGGTCACAGTCTGTGGTGGTAGTACCACTACAAGGAGGAGCATTAGCATAGAAGAGTTTGCAGCCACAGTAGAGGGGAGACCCTCCTCACAGTTCCAAAGTAGAAAAGAGTATTTGTGGTCACTCACAGACAAGAGCATAGGCCAGGAGAATAGTAAACACCTTTCCTTAGATCATAACACCTTGCAAGAATTGAAAATTTACAGGTCCCTATAAAAACAATAGCACAAAACCCCTGAAGCTTGGGGCAGTGTGCCCTCTACCCTGGAGGCAGAGCCCTACTTTAATAAACATTTAGAAGTCAAGTAATAGGCAGGTAAAATGAGCAAAGAATGGGGAACAAACAACAGCTCTACCTATAGAAAGCTATTATAGTGACAAAGAAGATCAAAGCCCACAATTGGAAGAAGATAATAAAGTCAAAGCTCCTAAATCCAAAGCCTCCAAAATATATGAATTTGTCTCAAGTCATGGAAGAGCTCAAAAAAGATTTTGAAAATCATGTAAGAGAGGTAGAGGAAAAATTGGGAAGAGAAATGAGGGTGATGCAAGAAGGTCATGAGAAAAGAATTAACAGCTTGGTAAGGAGAAACAAAAATATACTGAACCAAATAACACCTTAAAAAACAGGTTAGGCCAGATGGTAAAAGAGCTCCAAAAAGCCAATGAGGAGAAGAATGCCTTTAAAAATAGAATAGGCCAAATTGAAAAGGATGTCCAAAAGCTCAATAAAAAAATAATAGTAATTCCTTGAAAATTAGAATGGAGCAAATAGAAGCTAATCACTTTATGAGAAATCAAGAAGCAATAAAACAAAACCAAAAATAAAGAAAACATAGAAGAAAATGTGAAATATCTCATTAGAAAAAAACAACTGACTTGTAAAATAGATCAGGAGAGAGAATTCAAAAATTATTGCATTACCTCAAAGCTTTGATCAAATAAAAGAGCCTAGACATCATCTTTCAAGAAATTATCAAGAGAATCTACCCTGATAGTCTGGAATCAGAGGGTAAAATAGAAACTGAAAGAATCTACAAATCACCTCCTGAAAGAGATCCCAAAATGAAAACTCCCAAGAATATGATAGCCAACTTCTAGAGGCCCCAGGTCAAGGAGAAAATATTGCAAGCAGCCAGAAAGAAAAAATTCAAGAATCATGAAGCCACAGTCAGGATAACATAAGATTTAGCACCTTCTGCTTTAAGGGATCCAGAGGACCTGGAATACAATATTCTGAAGGGCAAAGGAGCTAGGATTACAACCAAGAATCCCCTACCTGGCACAGCTGAGTATAAACCTTCAGGGGGAGAAAAATGAACATTCAGTGAGATGGAGGACTTTCAAACATTCTTGTTGAAAAGACCAGATCCAGTTAAAAAACTTGGGTTTCAAATACAAGACTCAAGAGAAGATTATAAAGGTAAAAACAGGAAAGATAAATCACAAGTGATTTAGTTAAACTGTTCAAATTCCTATAAGGGAAGATGATATTTGTAACTCACAAAAGGTCTCATTGTTAGGGTAGTTAGAAGGAGTATATATGTGTATATAGACAGAGGACACAGGTATAAGTTGAATATGAAGGGATGACATCTAATAAATAAAATTAATAGGTGACACAATAGTGTCCTGGGATAAAGAGAAAGGGAGAGGTAGAATGATGTAAATTATCTCATATAAAAGAGATGAGAAAGTACTTTTACAGTGGTGGGGGAGAGGGAGGATTAAGGGAGGGAAGTGAGGGGGAATGAGTGAACCTTACTCTCATCAGAATTGGCTCAAACGGGGAATAACATACACTGGCAATAAGTTACAGAAATCTATCATACCCTACAAGAAAGGGGGAGATAAGCAGGATAAGAGAAGTGGGCGTGATAGAAGGGAGTGCAGTTTGAGAGAGGGGATGGTCAGAAGCAAAACACTTCTGAGGGCAGATAGGGTGAAAGGGAGAGAGAACAGAATAAACTGGAGAGACTAAAATAGAGAGAAACATAGTTAGCAATAGTAATTGTGGAAAAAAATTAAAGCGAGTGTCTCTTATAAAGGCCTCATTTCTCAAACATATAGAGAACTGAGTCAAATTTATAAAAATATGAACCATTACACAATTTGTAAATGATCAAAAGATATGAATGGTTTTCCAATGAAGTAATAAAAGCTCTCTATGACCATATGAAAAAAAATGCTCTAAATCACAATCGATTGGATAAATGCAAATTAAAACAATTCTGAGGTATTGCCTCATATCTTTTAGATTGATTAATAGGACAGAAAAGGAAAATGATGAATGTTGGAGGATATGTGAGGAAAGTGGAACATTAATGCACTGTTGGTGGAGTTGTGAACTGATACAACCATTCTGCAGAGCTATTTGGAACTATGCCCAAATCCATACATCCTCTTTGACCTAGCAACACCACTGCTAGGCCTGTATCCCAAAAGAGATTAAAAACAAAAAGGAGAAGGACTTATATGTGCAAAAATATTTATAGCAGCTCTTTTCTGGGAGTAAAGAATTAGAAACTGAGGCGATGTCCATCAACTGGAGAATGGCTGAACAAGCTGTGGTATGTGGTATGTGATTATGATGGAATACTATTGTAATATAGGAAAGAATGAGCAAGATGCTCTCAGAAAAACCTGGAAAGACTTAACTGGGCTGATGCAAAGTGAAATAAATTAACATCAATATTTTAACATGATCAACTGTGAATTTCTTAGCTGTTCTTGTAATATAATTAATTATCCAAGATGACTGTGAAGGACTTTTGATGAAAAATACTATCCATCCTCAGAGAAAGAACTGATGTGTCTTAATACAGATTGAAGCATACTTTTTTAAACTTTTTTTCTTGAGGGTTTTTTTTGTCTGTTTTTTCACAACATGACTATTATGTTTTGCATGACTACACATGTATAACCTATATAGATGTGCTTACCTTTTCATTTAGGGAGTATGGAGGGGAGGAATGGAGAGAATTTGGAACTCAAAGTTTTAAAAATGAATGTTAAAAATTGTTTTTACATGTAATGGGGACAAATAAAATATTAAATAAATGTAGAAATAAATGCTAAGAACGCAAAACAGAAATGCTAAGAATATAAGTAAGATGTCCATGCCTTTTGACACAGAGATTCTACTACTCAGAATATAAGAAAGGTCAATCCCCTAGATATCAAAATATTTATAACAAATCCATTTGTGTTAGTAAAGAAATAAAGTAGATAGATGTTCAGTGACTTGAGAATAGAAAAGCTAGTTGGAGTGTAGGAATGTAATGAAATATTAACCATGTTGTAAGAATCAATGACTATGAAGAATGTAGAGAAACATGAGAAGATTCATAAACTGATGTGAAGTGAAGTTGTGATTGTGTGGTTTGTCTTGTGTTCTCAAAGAGGACCATGACATCAGGGAGATGATGACATGAATTGCAAATGACTTTGATTTGAGAGAATTTCTAATAACAAACTCACCAGCTTCCCTTTCTCCTCCAGAGTCATCCAGATATCAATCAGGATGACTAGAGCTGGCCCAGGATACAAGGGGAGACCCCTGGCCCTTTTAACCTGAGGTCTTTTCAAGTTCTCACTCTGAGTGAGGCAAGGGCCACTCACTGAATATGCCTCTTTAAGAGGTGAGTCAAGGAACGGCCCCTTTAATTTAAAAAAATAAAATAAAGCTGTGAGGGAAGACCCTTTCAGTTGCTGGCCAAAAGAGAAACAGTTACTATTTATATTCAGTCTGAGCCAGAAGGCCCAAAAAAATAACCATTAAGTGGTGCTTGAGCAGCCACCTATCATTCTCCTATCCAGGAGATCCAGAGTGAACTGGGTTTAAGGCTTGATATTTCAGAAAAAAAATCTAGCCAGTAAACCCCAAGTTAACTAGGTAGCTTTTGGCCATCAACATTTACCTTCCTTTGGGCAGAACCTGGAAAGGAGAGAAGAGGCCAAGGGAAGGGCAGGGGAGGGGAGGAGAAAAGAAGGAAAGGGAATGGAGGGAGGAGTTGCCCAACTGGAAATGTCCAGCTAGGTCCCCATTCAGGCAATTCAGACTACTCACATGACCATTAAGTAACGTGTGGAGAAATGTACAGACTAGACTATCAGGGGTAGTTCATGTTTCCAAGGGCTTTCATTATGTTTTCCACAATAAAGTTATGGGAGGAAATAGGCTTCTCTTGCTCCTAACATATCTATCTGGTCTAGGTTCCTTAGTGGAATTAATGTAATTGAACTGCTCAAGTAAGGGCTTCTTAATTTCTAATAACAATTCTGGTAAAAAAAAATTTTTTTAAATATAGAACAATGATGCAAGCCCTTGTGAACAAAGACTGTTCTTTCTCGATTGTCCAGTTTCTGGATAGATTACAAGGGTTCTCTTTATATGGGTGGGAAAGAATACATTTCATTTTAATACAAAGGTTTTCCTGGTAATCCTATTATTTGGGGAAAAAAATGTTAGGCACTTAAAACCATTATTCTAAGCAGAACCAGGAAACCATTGTACGCAATGACTGTAACAATGTAAATAGGAAAATAAAATAAAACAGAAAAACTAAGTGCTGTATGATAATGACCAAACTTGGTGCCAAATTCAAGATATGAATTCACTCTCCTCCTTTCTTTGCAGAATGGGGGACTATAGGCATGGAACACTTTATAAAATGTTGAATATGGTTGATGTGGAAGTTAATTTTTCCTTACTGATTTTACTTCCCTTGCTTTTTTCTTTCTGATAAGATATGGCTCAATGAGAGGAATATGTTGGAAGATACCAATAATATAAAACCAAAAGATATTAATTTTTTAAACTTCATTATGACTAAATGTCTAACTTAGGAAATACCCTCCCTAAAATCTCTCAGTTAACAAAATATTTTAGACCCCCTTGGAATCATTTTGTTCTCACTACTATTGTTTACTTCCGTTGGAGAAGGCGCTAAATCTGGCATCAGAAGACATGAATTCAAATTCTATTTGCTACCCTGGGATTTGTGTGACTCGTTTAACCTCTTTAGGCCTCAATTTCCTTATCTGTAAAATGTGGTAGTTGGAACAGATACAAAAGATCTCTTCCAGCTCTTAAATGATCCTATGTCTTTACATGGTTGTGTTCAACACATACAGGTATTTCTCCAACTCTTGAATATTGAGGTAGTTTCTCATTTTTTACTATAAGTTTTAGGTATAAGCATTGGGTTAAGGTGGGCAAGATGGCAAAATACTCAGGACTGAAGAGGTCAGATTTTAGTAGCCAACCAAAAAGAGAAAAAGAAAATAAATTGGTCAGTGCCCTCAAAATTTCACTGTCCCTGGCTGAGTCCTCTATCTGCCCTTGTTCTAGTGTAGTTGTGTTTTTTGTTTTTCTCTTTTGGTTCTCCTAAGTGACATTTCCACTTTCGTGTGTGTGTCTGCATCTGTGTTTCTGTGTGTCTGTGTGTCATGGACCTTTTTGGCAGTCTCATAAAGCCTTCTCAGGATAACATCTTAAATACATAAAATAAAAGAAATAGGATTGTAAAGGGATCCAATTATATTGAAATAGTTATGTATTTTTTTTTAATTTCCACAAAGTTCATGACCCCTAGGCTCTGTTTTAGAAGCTCATCCAGGAACATATACAGTTCAGATATGATGGCTTCCCTGATGTTTATAAGGGAAAAAGTTGGTTGCAAAAATTATACATCTTTTCTATCTTTTGTTTGCTTATTATTTTTCTTCTGATTTTGTTCTTAAGAGTCCCCATGAAGACTTTGCTTAATTGGTTTTCCCACTTTTATGAAAAAAAAAACTTTCTCCTTTTCTTTGTTTTATAATTTGATGCTGGTCAGGTTTTACACCATTCTCCTTAATTTTTATGAGCAAATTAATGTGCCAGACCAGTATTGCCTTTGGCTACTGTTTCTTTCCACCTGGCAAACAAGTCAAGAATTTGATGCCTGGGACAATTTTTAGACGTGTTTGGTCTTTAATGGTTTTATCAATACAACCCCATTATGAAATTGTCATAATCCATCAAATTTCCTTTCCTCAATCCATTTCCAAATTGCTGGTTTCCCAAACTTGTTTAAATAAATCAGGATAGAATTAATTCTTTTCTCCTGTTTTATTCTAGATTTGTAATAACTTTGTTTTATGCTTTAAAAAATCATAGGACTTGTACACACATAAGAATGATTCTCTGACTTACAAATATAACTGATTTCAGATGTGTGTGTGTCTGTGTCTGTGTGTGTTATTCAGTACTTAGCATATCCAGCACCTTATAGTTGTTTTTCTGAAGAATATACCAGATATGTACAGATGTGAAGCTTTTGAGAAGCCTAGTCAGTCTCTGGTCTATTTCATTCCTTACTCTTAAACCATATTTTACAATATATTTTTGTTGAGATATGTTTTGACATAATTGGGAATGTTTTATTGTGTACTTCACAAAATTTCTCTACCCCTTTTTAACTATTGTCTCCTTTTTGAATAAGATATAACCTTCCAAAGCCATATTTCAGTCATGAGCCCATTTCCACGAAATCTTGATGTTGCCTATGAAATTGAGGTTGCCTCTTTACATTAGATTATCTGGTTCACTTTATTTATTACCCGTACTTTGTGCATTTGTGTACAGACATCTGAGGCCACAAGTTTTATTGCTGACTCCCACCTTGAATATTGCCTTCTGTGAATTACTGGGATTCTCTACTATTTTTTTCTTCCTCTATTGTAGCAATTACTCTATAGCATCTGGCTCAGCAGATAGAAGTAAATAGCTTTCTCCACCCCCTCCTTTTTTATTTTAAAACAGTCAGTCAGATTCCTAACACTCCAGGCAAATGTAGTCCCTATTCTAACTACCTTTGTGAGTGGTTTTGTTTGTAATTTTGTGTTTTAATTCAATGAATATCAAGATCTTTAACTGTTGAATTAAGTTAAAAACAACTGACCTAACCATGGTATAATTCAACAAACCCTAGATTGGGAGTTGGGCAAAAAAGAAAACGAAACCTTGTATTCTAGTTCATACACTGGTAATAAATAGCTGTAAGACCTTTGGCAAGTCATACTAACTCTTCCCCTCTGAAGGCACTGGAGGACTGGGTCATTTTGGATACCCCTACAACAGCTCGAAAATTCTATGATTGTTCCATTAACCACCCCACCTATCTAACAGAACTATTGTAAGATGCGAATAAAAAAAAAAACTAAATGTGAAGAAGTTTTGGAAAATAAACTAAAGAGCAATCTACAAATGTAAATTATTGAATTAAGAAGAGAGGTAGAAATGGCTTCATGTGTAGAGGATCAGTTTGGAGTGAGAGGGACCTAGGGTTTAAGTCATGGTTCTGACACTGTGATTTAACAGATCATATAAATTCTCAGTATCTAGTCAACTTTCTATGACTATAAGTTAAAAATTGATTATCTAATCTACATTGAAAGAGAAAGCTCCTCAAGGAAATTCCTTTACACTTATTAAATAAAAAGCTTATGCTTTCCTCCAAAAATATTAAGGCAAGGGTTCTTTATTTTTTGGGTCATGGACCCCTTTGGCAGTCTGGTGAAACCTGTGGGCCCTTTCTCAGAGCAGTGTCTTTAAATAAATAAAATGAAAAATATAAGAATATAAAGAAAGCTAATTATGCAAAAATAATGTTGTATTTTTCCCCAACCAGGTTCAGAGACCCCATGATAGCTATACCTAGATTCCCACTGCCAGCTCCTATTCAATTTACACTTCAGAAAAATGAATTTAAGTCCTTTCAGTCCTTTTCAAGCTCGGGTTAATGGAAGAAAGATACTTGCCTTTTAAACCAATTAAAATTGAGGCCAGAATTAAAAAAAACTCATTGCATGTCTGGACATCTTTTTCTGGCTTTAACATAATTGAAACTAGTATATTTAAATAGTTTCTCAGTTAGGCTATCTGATAGATCAAAGTTCAGATCCCAAATCAAATACTAACTGTATGACCCTAGGCAAGAGGCAAGTCGATCCATGGTTCTCAGCCTCAATTTTCTGACCTGTAAAATGGAGATAATCATAATTTCAACCAATTTTGCAAGGTTGTTTTGAGGATCAAATGATATGAAACTTTAAAGTGATTTATAAATGCTGACTACTATTAGAAGACGTAAGAGATTATCGTACTGTACTGAGACGTGAAGCTATAAAGGGCCTTAGGAATCATGCCATCTTACACCCCTATTTCCAGTGAGGAAACTGAGGTCTGGAGAGTAAATGAAGTGTCTGAGGGCTCAACTAGTGGGACCAGGATCCAGCCCTTGGTCTTTCATTCTAGACCTACTATTCTTTACTTTGCCGTACACACTGACTCTAGGAACTGTACGTTGTTTCATGTTTTTCTTAATTAATTCACATGATTTTTTGTCCCAATTTTTTTTTTTGCCTTTCTTGGAGTGGGGCAGGCAAGGCAACTGCAGTTAAGTGATTTGCCCGATATACGGTTAGTAAGTGTTAAGTATCTGAGGTCACGTTTGAACTCAGGTCCTTCTGACTCCAGGGCCAGTGTTCTATACACTGTGCCACCTAGCTGCCCCTTGCACCAATATATTAAGGAATATTTATCTATAAAAATCAATGAAACTATCCAAATGATTGTTCCCAATAAGCGCTGTCATACAAGAAGCAGTCTATGTTTCCCTTTCTTACTAACTACTGTTAAATATTGATTGCTCAATTGCTTCACAATTTTCATATAGCTGTCTGTGCTAATGTTGGTTTCTAATGAATGATCAAGGTGGTAAACCTCTAAATGTAGAGATTTTCGAAGAAATGCAAATGTGGCCTTTTAAGAGCAGCTAATACTTCATGGGACATGATGGGAAACCAAGAAAAATTTCATTTAGAAGTCAATTTCCTTTAAATATCAAATATAATTCCTCCTTTCCTCATTCTCTTGGTTCACTAAAATTAAAGGCTTCTGTGAAAACATTATAATTGTTTTTCAAGAATTCATAATCTCCTTCTTTGTATTTTGCAGTGAAAGTCACAGGGCATGGTTTATGAGTTTATAAGTTTTGCAGTCCCTGATTGGCTACCTGGGGGCTATTTCTGTTTGTGAAATGCAATCAGCAGAAAAACACTACGTAAATCCTGGCTTTATCATAATTGTCTCAGTAACTGAAATAAGTAATATGCAGAAAAACCAAGGAAATACTGCATGTAAACTTGATTTCACACTGGGCTAGATCCTCCCTCTGCAGTCTTTCAATAGTCCAATATCCTTGTTTTCAAGTGGAATCCATCTGGCCCTTTCTCCAAGGGATAATAAGAACAACTTTATTCTTACCTAGATGCAGTTATGGTACTCCTGAAACAGTGGGGAGAGAGAGCCAAGAAACATATATCTTAAGCATTTTTTCCAAAGTGTCCCCTTTCTATGTACCAGGCCTAGCCTATATTTTCAGCAAAAAACAACAGGAACATCTTTGTTAATCTTTTGGACGGTCAAGAGTAAGAATGAATGAAAGAATGAACGAATGAACAAGCTTATCAGGTTTTTATTCTGTATCAAGTACTGTGCTAATAACTGGGAATTTAAATAGACAAATTAAAATAGTCCCTCTTTACAAAGAGCTCATATATTCCTCAATATGAGGAAGACAACATATAAAAGAAAGTTCAATTTAAGGGCAGATGGAAAGGCCCAGATGAATATAGTTGTGTTGATGATGGACTAATTCTTTGTTGATAGAGTATCATCAAAAAATTTGATAAGAGAAAGGGGAATGGTTTTGGCCTCTTCAATTTTGGGAAGGGTGAGGATTTCACTTAGGAGCTGGTGCTTCTCTCAGTCTATAGACTTTTCATTCAGATATTACATATACAGACACTAGACGAGGCATTTCTAGGATCGGTTCCTGAAGGAAAAATGTCAAAGCTTATCTGATCTTTGGTTAAAATCAAAATTTGACTTGGTCTAACCAAGTACATTGCCTTAGACCATTTTTTTTCAATTTCTAAAGTTACAAACTTTTGAGATACGCCTGGTGATCAAGCAATGGTTTAAGTATTTGGGTTGATTACCTTTGTCCTTCTGACTATTGCTACTAAAATGTGCCTGTTCCAATTATATACTAATTACTTGTTTTGAGACCCTGACACAACTTTGTTCACCTGCTCTTTTTTATCTGGAGGAAGGGGGGGAATTTATGATTGGGTGTACCTATAATTTCACTGGTTTAGTGGAGTACCTCAAACAATTCAGATGGGGAACTGTTCTGCAACTTTGAGACCCAGGACTGAACTGCTATAATGAAAAAATTTTCCTGGGGTCACATAGCCAGTGTATGTTAGAGGCTGTTATGACAAGCAAAGATATACTTAGCCCCTTGTTTCAGCTATTGAATTAGCACTTTGTTTCAATTCAAGTTTCTTTTGAGTCTTGCTCTAATTGTATCAAGTCTTTGTTAAGAAACAGAACTTGTGACACCCACAGTGGGAGGAACTAGCTGATGCAACAGGAAGGGGCAGAATTGGGAGGAGCTAATGACCATATATAAAGAGAAGCCCAAGCTGGGAGAGAGCCGAACTGAGACAGGGAATGGCTGTGGAGGTCAGTGCTCTGTTTGTCTATGTTGATTTGTGTTTGTGATATTTTGTACAGTAGCCCTGGGATCTTACTGGAAGCCCTGAAAGAAGATTTTCTTGTTTTCTTTTATAGAAGTCCTGGAAAAGGGTTTCAGAGGTCCTGGGACCATACTGATGATGTATGTTGAGTTCTCAGACCTTGTTGGTGGGTCTGTGTCAAATTCACAGGCAGATAGTGAATTGATGATGATGCTGGCAATGTGTATAAATGTTATTGTGGCTCTGTTAAGCTTTGTCTTCCCAGAAACAGAAAGTGCAAAGGCCTTGAGATGGACTGGGTACTGTGAGCTTCAACATGGAACTGGATAAGGAACTAGACAGGGAGCTGAGAGCTGCCTACCTGTGAATTCAGATGACAGGTAGATTCAGGCAGGAGCTGGACCTATGAAGAGGAACCATGGAATCAGAGAGCCAGCCTCCACTCAAGATGAAAAGATCTCTCCTTGGGTACTTAGTGCTGACTGAGAAGATCGTGATTTACTGTGGCCTAGGAGTGGGAGAACTTTGTACTCTGTACCTTGTACCTCTTAAGGATGATTGAGTTAAGGATGATTGGAAACTAATCTCCAGTCAAAAAGAAAGACTAGTTTTTGACTGAGAGATTAACACAATGTGACTTCGGGGTGAATGACTTTTTTTTTTGAAATTAACTTTTATGTTTGTTTTTAGTTTACATCATTCATTTCCACAAAATATTGAGTTGCAAATGTTCTCCCCGTCTTTCCTCTACCCACCACCCCAAAACAGCAACCCTCTGTATACCCCCTCCCCCAATGTGTTCTCTCCCATATCCTCTCCCATCTCCCTCTGACTTTCTGGTAGGGCAAGATGAATCTCCATATCCCAGTGCCTGGATATCATATTTCCCAGTTGCATGTAAATAATAATGATAATAATAATAATAATATTTTTAAACATTTGATTTTAAGATTTTGAATTCCAGATTCTTTCCATTCCTCCCTCATCACCCACCCTTACTGGGAAGATAAGCAATTCTATATAGGTTGTACATGTGTAGTTACACAAAACATTTCCATATTTGATATATTGTGAAAGACTGACTATATTTCCCTTCATCCTATCCCGCCACCCTTCACTTGTTGTATTCTCTACTTTGTCCCTGTCCCTTTACAAAAATTATGTTTCTAACTACCCTCCCCACCCCATATGCCCTCCACGCCATCATTCTTCTTCTTATCCCCTTCCTCCCTACTCTATTGTAGGGCAAGATACCCAATTTAGAGTGTATATCCTTCTCTCTCTAAGCCAAATTCAATGAGAGTAAGGTTGACCCATTACCTTTTGCCTTCCTGTTCTTCCCATCCATTGTAACAGTTATTCCTTGGCTCTTCTATATAAGATAATTAACCCCATTTTGTCTCTCCCCATCTTCTCTCATTATATTCCTCTCTCACCTCTCAATTTCACCTTTTAAATATCATCCCTTCCTATTCAATTGATCCTGTGACCTCTGTCTATGTATACCTGTACATATATATACACACACTCAAATATGTATTCATACATATATATACCCTCCTATATAGACATATACACACACATTTATATTCCTTTTAACTATCCTCATACTGAGAAAAATTTTATAAGTTACAATTATTGTCTTTCCATGTAGGCATGTAAATAGTTCAACTTTGATATGTTCCTTATGATTTCTTTTCCATGTTTACGACTTCTTGTATTTGAATGTCAAAATTTCTTTTCAGTTCTGCTTTTTTCAGCAAGAATGTTTGAAAGTCCTCCACCTCACCAAATGACCATATTTTCCCCTGGAACATTATACTCAGTTTGCTGGGTAGGTGATTCTTGGTTTTAATCCCATTTCTTTTTATCTCCAGAATATCCTATTCTAAGCCCTTCAATACCTTAATGTAGAAGCTGCTAGGTCGTGTGTTATCCTGTTGTGTTTTGACAATATTCAAATTGTTTCTTCTTGGCTGCTTGTAATATTTTCTCCTGGATCTGGGAACTCTAGAACCTGGCTATAATATTCCTAGGAGTTTTCTTTCTGGGATCTTTTTCAAGAGGTGAACGGTAAATTCTTTCAATTTCTATTTTGCTCTCTGGTTCTAAGATACCAGGGCAATTTTTCTTGAGAATTTCTTGAAGGATGCTTTCTAGGTTCTTTTTTTAATCATGGCTTTTGGTAAGTCCAATCATTTTTAAATTTTCTATGCTGGATCTAATTTTCCACGTCAGTAGTTTTTCCAGTGAGATATTTCACATTGCCTTCTATTTTTTCATTAGTTTGGATCTGCTTAATAGTATCTTGATTTCTCATAAAGTCATTAGCTTCCATTTCCTCCATTCTAATTCTGAAGGAATTATTTTCTTCAGTGAGCTTTTGAAATTGTTTTTCCATCTGGCAAATTCAGCTTTTTAAGGGATTCTTCTCCTCATTGGATTTTTGGGCCTCTTTTGCCATTTGAGTTAGTCTATTTTTTTTTTAATAAATAAATTAATTTATTTTCTTGTTTACATCATTCATTTGCACAAGATTTTGAGTTACATGTTTTCTCCCCATCTTTCCCCTACCCAATACCTCAAAACAGCCATCCCACTGTATAACTCCTCCCCCAATCTGCTCTCTCCTGTCTCCTCCTTCTCGCTCCTCCAACTTTCCAGTAGGGCAGGATGGATCTCCCTCCCACAGTGCCTGTATATCTTAATTCCCAGTTGGATGTAGTTAATAATAATAATTATAATTACATATATACACATATATATTTTTAACATTTGATTATAGAACTTTAAATTCTAGATTCTTTCCCTTCCTCCCTCATCACCTACCCCCACTGGAAAGACAAGCAATACAGGCAGTACATTTGTAATTATGCAGAACATCTCCACAGTGAGCATATTTTGAGAGACTGATTATGTGTCCCTCCTTCCTATTCCACCCCCCTGTTCTATTCTCTACCCTGTGCCTTTACAGAAGTGTGTACTTCCAGCAACACTACCCCATACCCTGCCCTCCCCTCCATCATCCCACCTTTCATGCCCATCCCTACTACTCTTCTGTGTGACAAAATACCCAGTTTAGAGTTTATGTCATTCCTTCCCTTAGCCAAATTCAGTGAGAGTAAGGTTGGCCCTTTGCATTTTGCCTTCCTGTTCTTCTCCATTGTAACAATTTTCCCTTGCCTCTTCCATATGAGATGATTAATCCCATACTGTCTCTCCTTGTCTCATCTCATTCTAATCCTCTCCCACCTCAGAATTTCACCTTTTAAAGTATTGTCCCTTCCTATTCAATTGACCCTGTGCCCTCCATGTACACATATATGCACATACTAAGATATGTGTTCATATGCAAATATAAACCCTCCTATATAGACATATGTGTATGTATACATAAATGCATACATACATACATACATACATACATATATATATATGTACATTTGTATTCCCTTCACCTATCCTCATACTGAGAAAAGTTTCATAAGTTATAATTATTGTTTTTTTCCATGTTGGCATGTAAATAGTTCAACTTTGATAAGTTCCTTATGATTTCTTTTCCGTGTTTACCTTCACATGCTTCTTGTATTTTAGTGTCATATTTTCTTTTCAGTTCTGGTTTTTTTACAGCAAGAAAGTTTGAAAATCTTCCACCTCAGTGAATGACCATATTTTCCCCTGGAACATTATACTCAATTTTGCTGGATAGGTGATTCTTGGTTTGAATCCTAGCTCTTTTTATCTCCAGAATATCATATTTCAAGCCCTTCAGTACCTTAATGTAGAAGCTGCTAGGTCTTGTGTTATGCTGATTGTGTTTCAACAATATTCACATTATTTCTTCTTGGCTGCTTGTGATATTTTCTCCTTGATCTGGAGACTCCAGAACCTGGCTATAACATTCCTAGGAGTTTTCTTTTTGGGATCTTTTTCAAGAGGTGATCAGTGAATTCTTTCTAGTTCTATTTTGTCCTCTGGTTCTAAAATATCAGAGCAATTTTCCTTGAGAATTACTTGAAGGATGCTTTCTAGGTTCTTTTTTTGATCATGGCTTTCAGGTAGTCCAATAATT
>CM053583.1:145376878-145400322 GCA_028627135.1 Pseudochirops cupreus
GTCAATGGTTTTTTCAAGGAGGTATTTCACATTGCCTTCTGTTTTTTCATTTGTTTGAATCTGTTTAATAGTATCTTGATTTCCCATATAGTCATTTGCTTCCATTGGCTCCACTCTAATTCTGAAGGAATTATTCTCTTCAGAAAGTTTTTGAGATTCTTTTTCCATCTGGCAAATTTGACTTCTTAAGGCATTCTTCTCCTCATTGGCTTTTTGGGTCTCTTTTGCCATTTGAGTTAATCTATTTTTTAAGGCGTTATTTTCTTCAGTCAGGTTGTTGACTCTCTTTTCATGATTTTCTGGCATCATTCTTATTTCTCTTCCCAATTTTTCCTCCACTTCTCTCATTTGGTTTTGAAATACTTCTTAAGCTGCTCTATGGCTTGTAATCAGTCTTCATGTTTCTTGGAAGCTTTTGGTGTGGGAGTTCTGACTGTGTTGTCTTCGTCCCGTTCCATGCTTTGATATTTTTTGTCCCCAAAGAAGGAATCTAAAGTTCAGTTACTGTTCTTACTTTGCTTCCTTTGCCTGCTTATGTTGCTAGTAAATTACTTGATTTTTTTTTGCTCTGTGGAACTCTGCTTCCAGAGGTGAAAGCTCTGTCCCAAATCGCTGGGGTTTTTGCAGCTGCCCAAGCTAATACAAGGCTGCCATTTTTTTGCAGCCCCCATCAGCTTTGGCTCAGTGAAAACACACCCCAGGACTACCACCCAAGACCATGATCTGGATCCAGGCCCCTCAATGCAAGAGCACTTAGTCTTTGAATGATCACTTGGGCTCCCTGCAGTCTGTAGGCTGGGAGCTCTGAGGCAGCTATGTGGAGGCTGTTGCAGGACCATCACTTCTGCCACTTCCTTACCCTGGAGGCAGTTTGGCTGGACTGCTTTTCTCCCCCAAATTTAGCTGAATTCCGCTGACCTTTCACTTAGTCCTTCTTTCTTATGGCTTGATAATTCTGGAAACTGCCACAGCTGCCGCTGATCCACTGTCCTGAAAGCTCCAGCTGAGGCTCATCCTGGCCACCCCAGGGCCAAGCCGAGGTTTCAGGCTGGGCTGGGCTTGGCTCCCAGACTGCTGCAATGAGCCCTTCCTGCCAAGCTGCCTTCAGTGCGAGATGTGTTTTTCTGTATTTTTGTGAGTTTTGGAGCCCTAAAATTTGTTTGGAGTCATATTTTATGGGTATTTGAGGTGGCTATGTGGGAGCTGTGGAACCTTACTGCTCCTATGCTGCCATCTTGTCTCCACCCCCCAAGTCTATTTTTTAAGGTGTTATTTTCTTCAGTCAGGTTGTTGACTCCTTTTCATGATTTTCTTGCATCATTCTCATTTTTCTTCCCAATTTTTCCTCCACTTCTCTTACTTGATTTTCAAAATCCTTCTTGAGCTCCTCCATAGCCTGTAACCAATTCATATTTTTCTTGGAAGCTTTTGGTGCCAGAATTTTGACTGTGTTGTCTTCCTCCCATCCCATGCTTTGATCCTTTTTGTCCCCAAAAAAGGAATGTAAAGTTAGATGGCTGTGCTTGCTTTGCTTCCTTTGTTTGCTCATGTTGCCAGTCATTTACTTGACTTTTGAGCTCTTTCCCACAATAGAACTCTGCTGTCAGAGGAGAGAGCTTTGTCCCAAATTGCTGGGGGTTTTGCAACTGCTGGAGCTATTAGGAGGACACCATCTCTACAGCCCCCACCAGTTTTGGCTCACTGGTTACACACCTCAGGACCTCCACCCAACACTGGGATACAGATCCAGGCAGGTTAAGGCAGGAGTGCTTAGCCTCTGAATGGTTGCTTGGCCACCCTACAGTCTACAGGCTGTGAGCTCTGAAGCAGACACATAGAGGTGGCTGCAGGGCCACCACTTCCACCACTTTTTTCTCCAGGCACAGGGGTCAGACCATGCTTCTTCTCCCCCAGGCCCCAGTTCCAGCAGGGTTCCACTGACCTTTTACTTTGTCTTTCTTATTAATGAGTTGATAATTCTGAAATCCACCACAGTTGCTGGTGATCCACTCTCCCAAATGCTCCAGCTGCAGCTGATCAGGGCCTCCCTGGTACTAAAACTGCAGACTCATGCTGGGCTGGGCTGTGCTCCCAGCGTGCTGTGATGGACCCTGCCTGCCAGCCTGCTGGGCTGGCTTCAGTGCAAGAATTGTTTCTCTCTGTCACTTTGTGGGTTTTGTAGCTCTAAAATTTGTTTAGTCGTATTTTATCGGTATTTGAAGTGGTTATGCAGGGAGCCCACAGAGTTTTTCCACTTCTATGCCACCATCTTGACTCTGTCCCCGGGCGGAGAACTTAGATCTTTGTACTTTGTGTCCCTTAAGGAGACTTACTCCTTAACGATGATTGAGTGTAGCACTTACTGAATGATATCTTTTGCTTAAACCTATGTGGCCACTTTGGTGAAAACTATGTGGCCACTTTAGTGATAAGTAGTTATGTTATAACATTGCGAATGCTGAATAAGTAGAGAATTCACTATGTTACATGATCAGAACCTTAGAGTTATCCACAGTAGCAGTCCTCTGGAAAGCTGCTCGTTCTTGGCTTTACAGAGGCAAAACCTGACCTTTGATTTATATGGCAATGAGGTATTCACTATATAACACTGTCTCCTCAGATTATGACCATCCCAAATTCTGTATTCTCATTTTTGCCTCATTTTTTTCTGGTCTCAACTCCACATATACTTTCTACTATAGCTTCCTTCTACATAATACTCCGTCCAGATTTTAGGGAGACAACTCAGAACTAGATCCTCTCCACTTCTTTTTCAGTACTCTGTATTGGGTATCACATCATATTTAATAGAATTAACTATTATTTCTACACTAATGAAATCAAAATCTTCTTATGTACCCTTGTCTCTTTGTTTGGGACACTCATTCTTCATATGTAACAGACAGGCACACATATGTCTTACATGGATATCAAACTCAACATCTCAGAAATGGAAATTATTTTCTCCCTCACTCTAAATTCATTTTTATCATCCTTTCTTTTCCCTTTCAAGGGTCTTACCATTTTTCTGGAAACTAGGGTTTACAATCTAAGTTATTCTTGATCTTACACCTTCCTTCATCAACTATATCCAATTAGTTGTTTTCTTCTCAGTTCTACATTCACAATGCATCTCACATTTGTCCTTTCTGCATCCAACCACAACCACAGTGCTCATCATTTCTCATTTTGGTGATAGAAAATTATCTTAGCTAGTACCTCCTCATCCAGCCTCACCTTTTTTTCCACCCACCCAATGAACAGCTGCAGGACTATTATATTATGTCATAGAACTGATCTCATCATATGCTTCCTCAGAAAACTCTAGTATCTTCCTATTGCTTCTAGAATAAGTAATATTAATTCCTGTTTGATATTTAAAGATTTTTACACTCTAGCCATTTTCCCCAAGCTGATTACACAGTTTCCCTTGATTATCTTAATCAAATTGCCCATCTTACTGTTTGCTATACCCAATTCTCTCTCTCATCTCCCTCTCATCATCACAGACTTTCTTCATGCCTGCAATTCCCTCCAAGTTCTCTTCCAGTCTCAGCTCTAGGGTCCACTTCTGATTTATCCAGTTGTTTGTTCCTTGCTTCAAAATAAAAATTTATTTTCTATTTATTTTGAAAGTATTTTGCTTTTGCTTCTGTGTATGTTCCTCCTGATCTCAGTCCCCCTCTTCAGTAAAATATAGGCCCCTTAAGGGCAAGGGTCACTTCCAAATGTTAATATTTCTAGTACCTGCTGCATGTGATAAGTGCCTAATCAATGCTTAATATATCTCAGAGAGAAAAGCTCTAGCAGATGGGATTCAGGGGGCCAAGAATTGGGAAAGGATCGCTGTAGAATATGGGATTTGAGTTGAACCTTGAAGGAAACCAGGAAAGCTAGTGGTGCAAGCATGGAGAGAAAAAATTCAGACTTAAAGATCAGCCAGTACAAAGGCACCAAAACGGGAAAATGTGTATCCTTTGAAAAGTCCAGAAACTAGATCATTACTATTAGATCATAAAGTGCTTGGAGGGGATAAGTGAAAGAAGAGTGAGAATGTGAGAGCAGGTTATAAAGAGATTTAAACATAAGGTAGTTTATATTTTATCTTGCAACTAATAGGGAGGCATTAGAATCCATTATGTGGAGAAATGACATGATGAAACTCATGATTTGGAAGCTGAGCAGAAAAGTTGGGGGAGACTTGGGGCAGGGAGACGAGTTAGAAAGCTGTTTAAATAATCTAGATGAGTGGTGACAAAGACAGCATGTGATAGGGGTGAGACCGGAACCTCTATCTTCTTCACTCTGAGGAAAGTTTTCTGTCTCCACTACTCCATCCTGCTTCTCTTAATGTCAAACGAAAATCAAAATCATTGGTGCTTTCAAACGACCAATAAATACATGTTTTGTGGGTCAGAAAGAAGCATGAAAAGTGTAGAATGAGAGAGGTCAGGATGGACAGATTCATAGATAGGAAAAGATACTTAAAATAGGAGCCAAGGACACAGGACGCTCTTTTAAAACATCACAAAGTCATTTAAACCAACAAACAGATATTTTTGTAGCTAGCCTTCCCCCAGGCATCAATTATAAAATTCTGTTGGAATAGTAATGAAGAACAAATTTCTGTTCTTGACATTTAATCCCTAAATAGCAGGAGGGAACTATACGCTCTCCTGTGGTTTGTGATTTTCTGCCGCTAGACATACATAAAATAATTGCTATGCTCATAAATGGATTCTTTGTTGTTTATTTCAAAAGCATAGATAATAGGTCGTAGAAGTGTTTTCTAGACCTTTTTAGCAATGGAAAATGATGTCTTTAAATGAAATCAAAGCTCTCAGTGACCTCTGGTATTATTTTTCTCTCCTTGTCTTCTTGCCAATTATTCCTGAAAACCAAGGAAAAGATATTTATTATAGACATTTTGAGATATTTACCCATGCACTCAAATGAGTCTGGGAGGCAAAATTATTATATAATGAAAAAAATTCTGTAAATTTCTTTTCTTCTCAATGAGTTTGCTGTAATGACTTGGTACATCTTCAAGATGTGGATTCATACTAAAGTCACATACAATAAAGAAAAAGTGGCCTATCACAAATCAGTCACTTAGGGGACATCAAAAGGTAAGCTAAATGAAGTAAATCAAATCTTCTTTCCTTCATCATGTAAATGGCATTATTAGTCCTAAGGGAAACTCACCTCTTTTTGGGTGGCTGAACAAAATCTATCTTGCTTTGAGCACAAACTATTATTCAATTTAATCATTGACTAAATTCTTAAGCAGGATAGCAACAAGTGATTATCATTACCTTCAACACCCAGTACAAAAAGGCCTTGCCTATAATAAGTATTCAATAAAAAATTTGCTGAGTTTGTATTATTTATTATTTTGCATAAACTCTGGTACAGATGCTAATCCCTCATGGATCATAAGTTCTTAGTTCTAGAGTTCAAAGAGACCTCAGAGGCCATCTAGTCCAACTTCCTCATTTTATAAGTGATGACTCTGAGGGTCCAAAGAGATAAAAGGATTAGCTCAAGGTAATACAGTTAGTAAATACAAGGAATGGATTTTTAGCTCAGGTTTTCTTATCAAACCTATATTATTATTCTAGGTCACAAGGTGGTACAGTGAATAAAATGTTGGGCCTGGAGTCAAGAAGACTCATCTTCCTGAGTTCAAATGTGACCTTAAACACTTACTATCTGGGTGACCCTGGGCAAGTCACTTAACCCTGGTTGTCGCACTTTCCTCATCTGTAAAGTGAACAGAAGAAGAAAATGGCAAATCACTCTGCTATTTTTGCCAAGAAAATGCCAAAAGCAGGGGCAGCTAGGTGGCACAGTGAATAAAGCACCTGCCCTGGAATCAGGAGGACCTGAGTTCAAGTGTGACCTCAGACGCTTAACACTTACTAGCCATGTGACCTCGGGCAAGTCATTTAACGCCAATTTCCCTGCTCTGCCCCCTCCAAAAAGCAAAAAAAAAAATGCTAAATGGGGTCATGAAAAGTCAAACATGACTAATCAAACAAACAATAGCAGTTCTTTTTCAACCCCACTGCCTCCTATAGCAACAATTCAGATTGACTGGGATTGTTAAATTTAAACAAACTTTGTTATGAGGCTCCCAATATTATAATTATATTTAGAATGCTGGCATAACATTTATCATTTATCTCCAGTCAGTATAGTACGTTTTGGAAAAAGAAGGCAATCAAAAAGCACAATGCCTGGCACATATTAGGCACTATATAAATGTTTATTCCCCTTCCTTCTCCTTTTCATTCTCTTTACCTAAAATTCTTCCTCATCTCTGTAGTTTAGAATTCTTAGCTTCCTTAAAGGTTCTATTCAGATGTGGCTTTCTCGGTTTCCCAAAATTTGGAATGATATTTTCCTCCTCACATATATATATCTGTAATCTATCTATCTATCTATACACACACACAGTTATGTATATATGTATATGTGTGGATGTGTATATGTGTGTGTGTGTGTGTGTGTGTGTGTGTATATAAAATAATTATACTATATATGTATAGATATTTCCTCATTTATATAACAGAAGGCTCTGTATAAATATGGACTGAAATCTCCTCAAGGTCAGGGTCAATTTTTATTTTTTCCTCTGTTTCACCCATGTCTAGTACATAGTTGGTTTTTAATAAAAGTTTGTTAAATTAAATTGAAGTTGATATGCTGGGATATTCCTGATATGTTTTGTAGGATCAAAAGCTTATACATTCTGTTATGCTACACCACCACCACCAAGACCTTGTCCTACTTCCTTCTCCAGCTTCAGCATAGTTAGGGAATCTGAGAGGAGCTGTTATATTATTGATCATTTAGAACTTATACTACTTGTACACACACATATATATATGTATGTATATATGTATATGTATATACACACATACATATACATATACACACATATATACATACATACACACACATATATAATACACGCACACATATACCTAGAACTTATACTACTCCTCTTAAATGCTCACCAAAGGCGAGGGGGAAATGGGAAATACCAACAAACAATGTATGCTCGCCTATGTTGGTGCATGGGTATGAACTCAATGCTAAATAATGGGAATATTTTTAAAGAAACGTCCATTTTAAAGAAATGTCCATTTGATTAAATTGAATTTTATGGGAAACCACATGATGAACAGAGGAGAGGCTGTATGTACCTTTGTTCACAGATAATTGATTGTTTATTATGTATCTAAGTTAATACATCAATCATAATTTCATGAACAAGATTTAAGTAACATTTTAGAAAGTAATGAATTCATTGAAGAGTTTTCTAAGTAACAGATACTTTAGGAACTCAAAATATCTCCACTAGCCACTCATTTTTAATTGGAATATCTTTTCTAAATCTATATAAAAATATAAACCCTATATAAAAATAAGCCTCTAGATCTTTAAAATGTTTGATATATGCACATCAAAGGAGGAAAAACAATTTGCTATTGTTGTATAGTATTTTTTTTTCTATTTGCTTAATAGTGCTGCTCAACTTCACAAATGATTTATGTCTCGAATTTTGGAACCCAAACCAGGAACTGATTAAGGTCTGTGATACTCCAGTTATACATAGGGGTGACATTCTTCAAGAATCAGAAAGCCAGACTCACCTCATCTGACAAGTACAGAGTGAATTAGAAACCTTTTAGTTGATTAACCCCCATTAAAACCATGTTCAGACTTCTCCACTTTAGTGATTTGTACTAGCTACAAGCACGCTGTTCATTAGCCACAGTTCATTCAGCTATAAATCGTCATTCTTCTGGAAGATTATCATTTTGACCTGAGGGCAAATGGTGAGCTTAATGAACATCTTCCTCACCCGATACTTCACAAATGAGTGTTAAGTTTTTGTGTTTAGAGAACATATAGAACCTAGATATTGCTCTGTTGAACTCCATGGGGCAGAGACATGGCTTTGGCAGACACTTTGCCTTGAGATAGAAACAGTCTGGTGGTGGTGGTGGTGGTGGTGGTGGTGGTGGTGGTGGTGGTGATGGTGGTGGTGGTGTGTGTGTGTGTGTGTGTGTGTGTGTGTGTGTGTGTGTGTGTGTGTGTGTTTTACACAGAACCTGCAAGGGCAAAGCACTTAAATAAATGGTTTCTTTTCTCGTAGAGAACAGTGGCCATTTAATAAAAAGAAAAGAAAAATGTAAACTTCAGAATCCAAAAAGTGTAATATTCAAGGCTGTTACCCTGGGATATCCATTCCGTTTGGTGCTTTAGTAAGACTTGGCTGAGTCTTGTTGAAGAATTTAGTAAAGTCCTTTAGGCAAATGCCTCATGGTGCATTACGTGCACATACATCATTTAGGATCTGATGGTTTCAATTATTAGAGGACCATTTGATTCAAAATCAGTGATACCGTCAATTGATCAAAAATAAAAAGGAAAAAAACTCCTCTAACCCTTCTGCATTTGAGGTAATGCAATTTACTTGTCTGGCTTTTAGAAAGCAATAAAATTTAACCAAGAGATGTGTATATTAGGCAGATGGATGCATGTGTGAGAAATGTGTATGAGGGGGAAAATTAGTCTAGTGAGTATATGTAAGCAAACTGAAAATAAATTAATCTAACTAAAAATGGAGTTAGGGGACCGATAAATATCCACTTAAGCAACTCAGGGATTCTCATTTAAGTGCTGGGGAGATGGAATATAAACTCCAGAATCACAAGAGTATTAGCAATCTGGGAAAAAAATCCCTTGCAAATGACTTGACTTCAGTTAAGTGCTAAATCCAAAGTCTGTTCAAGAGGACTGGAGCAATTTTAAAAATGTATCTTTGCTTGATCAAGAAGATATGAGGAACAGAACAATTTTAGAGTTGTTCAGAGTTATAATGAATGAATTAACAATGAGTGTTGTGTGATATCTTGAACTTTTAACATTTACAAAGTTTATTTGCATCTATTATCTTGTATTCAACTTGAGAAAAACGTTATGGGATGACAGTGTGCAAGGCAGTCTGTTTGTCCCTAAGGATTCAAAAACAATATTTTGCTTTTTTTTTTTTAAGTTAAAGTTCCTAAATGTACATAACAGGTAATATAAATATTATAGAATCATAAATTTAGAGCTGAAAGTGTCCATAGATCTTATCTAGTCCAATCCTCTCATTTAAGAAATATCAGTAATTTAAATGATTTTTCTCTGGCTCAAACTGTGGGTCAATGGAATAGTTGGCTTCCCACCCCAATCCTTTGACCCCACATGTATTAGCCAATTAGTCACTGTACCCTGCCACCTCTTGGGGGCCTGAATTATGCATTTAATTGAACTCATTTCAATAAATATTTATTAAACACTATCTGTTCCACTTATTTGCTGATATAAGTAGTGAGAGCCCATGTAAATTAAATAATTTTCCCAAAGTCACATAGGCAGAGTTGGGATTAGAGCCTCCATGTACCAATCAGGGGCCATTTCTATTCTGTTCCCTTGGCTCTAGCAGATTAGACAATGTTCACCATTGCCATAACGAAGACACTGATGAATCAGTTATGTGGTTCAAATCTCCATTGGTTCTAAAATGTTTAATTGCTACATTCTCCTCGGTGTTATTAGTGACTAACTGTTTTTCTTTTTCATCCAGATGTGTGATTATAGCAGTGACAGGTTAAATGAAGAAACACTGGGTCTGAGATCAGGGAGACCCAACTTCAAAACCAGCTTCAAGCACATACTAACTGTGTGACCCTGAAGAAGTCACTCCCTCTCTGACTCATTTTCCTCAACTGTAAAATTATTATGAGGATAAAATGAGAAAATATTTATAAAGCCCTTAGCAAAGTTATTGGCCCATAGTAGTCACTTAATAAATACTTGATCCTTTCTTACCCTCCTTTCCTAATACAGATGCAAACTCTTTTTTAACTTGCAGACGTAGAGGGTTGCTTAAGGCTCAGGGCAGTTAAGTGATTTGCCCATGGTAACACAGCTAGTAAAACGTGGTTTGAATTCAGATACTGATTCAAAGTCCAGTATTCTGTATGCTTTGTTAATGTTGCTTTGCCTTTGCCTCTGAAATCACAGGCCCTTAATATGATTTTAATTATTTTCTGGAGTTTCTTTTTGAGGCAGACAAGAAGTTTTCAAAACAAGACTTCTCAGCTCACTACATTTTCTCTTACCAGTATGTACCTTTATGAGAAAACGTGTTAATTTATCTGTTATTCAAGAAAAACCACAGAGCATCAAGTTAAGAACTTTAGATGATGTTGAACCATGGGTACTTTTATTCTACCCAAGAATTTGACAATGAGCTTTATGATTCTTTATTTCTTGTGGTCTGAACCTTGGGCCACAAAGAAGGCAGGATGAATGCAAATACAGACGTTTAATTGTGTAAGAAGGCATTTTTTCTATAGTTATGCTTCGAGCTTTACTCTGCAGGTTTCTGCTTTGCCAAAATAATGCTACCCCAATCCAAATTGCACAATTATCTGCAGCCTAATTATAGGAATGAATAATGAACAGTCATCATTTATAAAGCATCTACAATCAGGAATGTTATGAATACTAAAGAAAAAAATGATGAAAGGGCTTCTGGGGTATCAAATTGAAGTTGCTGATTGCTTGAATTAGTCAAAATAATTGACTAATTTAGACAATAGTTTTCTGCTTTTGATGACACTGCATCCAATAAGATTCTTTATGACCATACAAAGCATGGCAATTTCCATCCCCAACTAATTACGAACTTTAAGTTGACATATCTATTGACTGTGTATGGATATAAAGCTCTAGTGAAGTCTGATTGCTTTGCAGATTTGTAATGGATTGCTAAAATAGGATTCACTGTGGGCTCATATTTAGAGTTGTAACATCACAGCTTTTGAAAACTAGCTTCCAAATAAACAATTTTTTCCAGAGTATTTTTGGTAGAATGGTCTAAATCAAAATCTTAACCATATAAGTGGCTTATGTACTTAAAGATTTGTTTTTATATGGGAAGAAGAGAATACGTATTTATATGGCATCTACTTTGTGCTTGGCACTGTGCTAAGGGCATGTCAATCTTATCTCATTTGATACTCACAGAAACCCTGTAAGGTAGTGCTTTAAATATCTTCATTTTATTGTTATATTCATTTTATAGTTGAAGAAACTGAGGCAAATGTAAGGTAAACAACTTGGCCAGAGTCATGCAGCTAGTAAGTGTATGAGGTCAGATTAGAATTCAGGTCTTCTTGTGTACAGGTCCATCATTCTATCCACTGCTACACCTAGTTGCCTCTATGCCACCTAGGTAAAAATAAAGACTAGGTTCTTCCCTTCATAATTCAAAATCATAGGTATTTCTTATCATTATCACTTGTATATACTCTGTGTGTGTGTGTGTGTGTGTGTGTGTGTGTGTTGTGTTGTGTTAGAGCAGCGTAAAATTGAGTCTTGGAATCTTTTTTTTTTTTAACCATATCTGTAGTTTCATCAGTATAGAGAAATTTCAGTGAAGAGATTAGCTTCACCAAACAATATTTCCATCTGCTCTGCCATATAGTCATAGAAAGTTTTTGGGACGCTGGTAGGTTAAGTGAGTTGCTCAGGGACACAGTGCTAATATATACCAGAGGCAGGACAAACCCAGGCTTTCCTGAGTCCAAGCATAAGTGCTCTCTCTCTATGGCACTACACTGTCTCTTACACCAGATCCTAAAATTCCAGGTTTGACAGGGATCTCTAGAGTAAATTTAACCCCCCTTAATTATTCTCTAAAACTAATAGCCTTTTATTAAAAACCTACCAGAAGTAGTATACTCACTATCACCTGAGAGACAACTTCCTAAATTTGTACAGCTCTCATAATTGTTACATTTTCTTTACACCCAATAGTAATCTATTTCCTCGTAACTTCTATCCATTGGTATCACTTCTACCCTCTAAGAATAAATAAAATAATTTAATTCCTCTTTTGCAGCTTTCAAGTTGTTAGGCAGCTATCAAAGATTCCATATTCCCCTTCTCTGAGTTAAACATCTCCAGTTCTTTCAACTAGTGCTGAAAGGTATATTTTAGATTTCAGAATGCTCTGGACTTAATCTTCTTTTTCACTGTTCTTCCTAAAATGTGGCATCCAGAATGGAATATATACATATATATAACATAATGTTATAATAATATCACATATCACAATACTTTAAAGATGGAAGGAATCTTGGAGATCGATCACCTTGTTCAGTATCTTCTTTTTAGTGATGTTTAATCTGAGGACCAGAGAAATGAAATAATTTGCACTCTATTAACTAGAAGAGGTAGGACTCAAATTGATGTCTTCTGATGCCAAGTCTGATGTTTTTCCTCAATATTGCCTCTATGCCATATTTGACATGTGATCCAAGTAGTATTCTTTCAAGCTGTGTGCAAGTGAACATTACTAATGATTCTATTTTCTAGCAGTTGTAAGGGATTGTAGTAGATTATTAATATTTTTTTTACCACATTTTCCTGTGACCAGCTAACTGCATTGAGTCAAATGGTGGTATATGTGGTGTTCAGGAAGGACTAACACCTCTGGTATGAGGACTTGCTGAGCACTTTTGCTGGCTGCTCATCCACTTTTGATGTTCACCTTCACCCTAATCTTACCTGTGGCCCCAAGAAACTATAGCATGTGTAGTAGCCACACACCAGTAAAACTCTTTCAGCAGACTGACTAAAAACCAAGTTGAGGATAACCAACAGACCTCAGACCTGTTGGTGAGTTTTGGCAGGGAGGTCTACCCCAAGTATGTGAAGATTTCTTCCAATCAAAAGGGTGGATGAGAATGATTTGTTCCAATAGCCATGAAGGCGACTGAAGCTGGTACTGTGGAGTACTTAGGGCTTAGTCAAGCATTAAAGATGCCAAGGTAATCCACTGCATCTTAGGCCATTGTTAGTTATCTTGATTTTTGTCTTGCTACTGGTCTTTGATGACTCTGGAGGAGAGAGTGAAGCTAATGACTTTGTGCAGCTCTGCCTCCTTTAAATCAAATTTGTTATAACTAGTCAAGTTCATGGTGTCATTGATCCTCTTTGAAATGAAGGATGAACAATAACAATGGTTCTGCAATAACAATAAGATAGACCTGTATCCTCCCTCATTGTTTTGATCTACTTGCATAACATTATTGAAAACATATTTATCTACATGAAAATGATTGTTCTCTTTATTCCTATATAAACAAAAGAGAATATGTAAGAATGTATTCCTGGACAAGGCATAATATAGTGGACAGAGAAATTGAATAAGATATGTATACCTGGATGATAGTAGGCAGATCACTCTGCCTCAGTGCAATGGTAATAGACATTTGAAGATCTTCCCTGCCCCTTAATAAGCCTAAGTTGAATTTGAGGACCTTTCCTGATTTGAAAACATACTCTGCCCCCTAATAGGCTGCATGTGCTCACCTTGAGCCTATGGTGGGAAGCTTTTTTTTCAGGAAGGCACAACTTTTGTTACTTCGTAATCAAGTGGGTCATGAGCGTTGTGATGTTCTCTGATCCTGGAGAAAGCTATATATACCTATGAGGTGAAGTTTTGTTTTGGGGCTCACTTATGGGAAGAGTTGTGTGATTTGGCCAGATGAGACTCTGGGCAGCTGTTCAACCCCCAGCTTTGAAAACTCAGATGTCGCTGCTTCTTTCTCTGGTGGCTAACAAGGTATGGATGTAATGGTCAGACAGTTAGAAGCCCTGTCTGCTGAACTGTGTTATTTTCTCTTGTAACTTTTGTTTGTATTCTCTGAAGTTCAGGGTGCTGACTTTTTCTCCTGAACTAGGTAAATGATAAATGTTTGATTGATTAAAGTAAAATTGTTAACCCTTTTTGACTTGCTTTCCTTCAGAAAAACAGATCAAAGAACCTGTGCTAGCAGCCATCCTGGGTATGCGAGGGTGCTTGCTGCTATACTCATCTCAAACTCAGTTCGGTCAACTATAAAATGGGAGTTATTGTATGTTATGCTTGTCAAGGACTTTCAGGATCTATAACTTTATGATTCCATGATGGTTTCTTATGATTTTATATTGCTATATTTTAAATTTTGAAGATTCATTCTCCATTTAAAGAAACTTTTTCATCTTTCTTCTCACCTGTTATTGTTTTTACTTTACAAAAGGAAAAAAATATCAGAAATCCTTTTGATTACCAGTGGCTTAAGTCCTGCAATAAATATAACTATAAAAAAGAAGTTAAAGAAAGTTAAAGTTAAAAGAAAATCTTTTAACAAAATGAACAGTCATTGACTAATAGATAAGAATAATCATCTGTTTGCTACGTGATACAAAGTGTTTGATTTTTTTTCAAAGAACATATACATCTTATACTCAACTTTTCTTTTGAATCTCTTTTTTATATGACTTCAGAGTACCAAAAGATAAGCATCCTAATTGGCTTAACATCTGGACTTAACATTACCATTCTTCAATTGATAATTGAATATTAATTGATGCTGAATGAGGAGAGCAGAACCAGGAGAACTTTGTACACAATTACAGATACATCATATGTGTGTTGACTAACTTTGATAGACTGGGCTTCTCTCAGCAGTACAAGGTTAGAAGACAACTACAAAAAACTCATGATGGAAAGGGCTATCTACATCCAGAGAAAGAACTACAAAGTCTGAATGCAGATTGAAACAAACAACTTGCTCTCTCAATTTTGTGTCTTGTTTCATTTTGTCCCTTCTGTCTCATTGTTCATTCCATCGGTTATAACACTTCTTTACAACTTGACTGATGTTTAACGTAAAGGTATTTGTAGAACCTATATTTGAGTGCATTCTGCCATGAGGGTAGGGGGGAGGAGAAGGAGAGGGAGAAAATTTGGGCCTCAAGGGATTGTGGAACTGAATATTGTAAACCCAAAGTAAATAAATAAATTTTTAAAAATAGATAATTGAAAGTGTATAATTAAAGATCCAGTAAACCTCATCGAAAAGGAATAAGTTACTTCTGCCTTCTAAAATTCACTTAAACTTGTTATTATATCTTTTTAAAGTCAATGTGCCAGTTGTATAGGAGAATGTCAAGTGCAGGTTGTCATTTAACGAATTTTTTTGTGATTGTTGTTAGATAGAATTGGCTTCACTATTTGGCAAGAAAGGTAATATTCATTCCCTTATAAGGAATGATGAGTATCCTTTCTCTTAGGGTCATCCTTTGCTCTTTCTTCCTCCTTACTTCATACTCCAACCCACTGCATAGTTTTATCATGGCATCTCATATGGGAGCAACCTTATCAGGTTCTCATTGCCTATTGAAATGGACTCCTAGTTTGACCTTCTGCCTATAGTCTTTTTAATCTCCAATACTTCATTTACATATTTGCCAAAGGAATTTTACTGATATTAAGGGCTGACATACTTTTACCAAAAAAAAAAAATAGTAGGGGGAAAAGAAGGGAGAGCTTACCATTTGTAGTGCCACTCTCTTGCTCTACCATGTCTCCATTTCCTGTGGAATAGAATATAAGCTCTTTATATTGATGTGTAAAGGTCTCCCCAGTTTGGCTCCATCTCACATTTTTAGCCTTTATGTCACAATTGGAAGAGTGCTAGATTTGGAGTCACAGTTTGGGTTTAAATTCCAGTTTTGTCACATATAAATTGTGGGAACTAGGGCAAGTCAGTGAACTTCTCCACTCATTTACTTTCATTGAGAAATTAGAGGATTTCATAAGATGACTTCTAATGCTTGTAGCAATTTTAAATCTGTGATCATATGCTGTTTTTTTTCTTATGCTTTTTTTTTTGTCTTTTTGGAGGAGGGAAGGCAGGGCAATTGGAGTTAAGTGACTTGCCCAAGGTCACACAGCTAGTAAGTGTTAAGTATCAGAGGATGAATTTGAACTCATGTCTTCCTTACTCTAGGACTGGTGCGCTATTTACTGCGCTACCTAGTGGCCCCTCTTATTTCTTTTTTTAAAAAAAATTTATTTACTTAGTCTTCATTTTCTACATTCTCTTTTATAAAATTTTGAGTTTGAAATTTTCTTTCCCTCCCCAAGATGGAGAGCAATTTGCTATAGGCTATACATGTACAATCATATTAAACATATATCCATATTAGGGATGCTATAAAGAAGAATTAGAACCAAAGTGGCAAAAAAATAAAATAGTATGCTTTGATCTTCATTCAGACTCCATAGTTCTTTCTCTGGATGTGCACAGCATTTTTCCATCATGAGTTTTTGGGGATTATCTTAGATCATTGAGTTGCTGAGAAGACCTAAGTCTATCAAAGTTGGTCATGGCACAATGTTGCAGTTACTATGTACAGTATTTTCCTGGTTCTGTTCATTTCACTCAACATCAGTTCATGTAAGTCTTTCCAGGATTTTCTTAAGTTGGCCTACTCATCATTTCTAATGGGACAAAAAATATTACATTACATTCATATACCAAAACTTGTTCAACCTTTCCCCAACTGATGGGCATCCCCTCAATTTCCAATTCTTGACCACAACGAAAAGAGTTGCTATAAACATTTTTATACCCATGGTTCCTTTCCCATTTCTGTAATCTCTTTGGAGTATACACTTAGAAGTGCTACCCTTTGCTACTCAGTGCAACAGCAGCCCTTCTTTCTCCACAGTGGTCAGCTACGACCCCTGACTCCCCAGCAACCATGTTGAAGAGACCTACAGTTGGCACTGATCTTGGCACCACTTACTCCTGTGCGGGAGTCTTCCAACATGGGAAAGTGGAGATCATTACTAATGACCAAGGAAACAGGACCTCCTCAAGCTACGTTGCCTTCACTGACACAGAACATTTAATTGGTGATGCTGCAAAAAATCAAGCTGCAATGAACCCCACCAACACAGCTTTTGATGACAAACATCTGATTGGTTGCAGATATGATTATGCAGTTGTACAGTCAGACATGAAGCATTGGCCTTTTACAGTGTGAATGATGCAGGGAGGCCTAAGTCCAAGTGGAGTAGAAAGGGAAGACCAAAAGTTTCTATCCAGAGGAAGTGTCTTCTATGGTCTTGACCAAGATGAAAGAAATTGCTGAAGCTTGCCTTGGGAAGATGGTCACAAATGCTGTGCTCACAGTACCAGCCTATTTCAATGATTCCCAACATCAGGCCACCAAAGATGCTGGAACCATAGCTGGTCTCAAAGTGCTCTGAATCATCAATGAGCCAACTGTTGCTGCTATTGCTTATGGCTTGGACAAAAAGGTTGGTGCTGAGAGAAATGTGTTGATTTTTGACCTTGGAGGTGGTACTTTTGATATCTCCATTATTACCATGGAAGATGGGGTCTTTGAGGTCAAGTCCATAGCTGGGGATACCCACTTGGGTGGGGAGGACTTTGACAACTGATTGGTGGATTGGTGGACCATTTCATTGCTGAGTTCAAGTGAAAGCACAAGAAGGACATCAGTGAGAACAAGAGGGCTGTTCACCATCTTCATACTGCTTGTGAACCTGCAAAGCATACCCTCTCTTCCAGTACCCAGGCCAGCATTGAGATTGACTCCCTCTATGAAGGTATCAACTTAAATACAACAATGACCCAGGCCCGGTTTGAAAAGCTGAATGCTGATCTCTTCTGTGGCACACTGGACCCTGTGGAGAAGGCCTTAACAGGTGCCAAGCTAGATAAGTCTCAGATTCATGACATCGTCCTGGTGGGTTGTTCCACTCAAATCCCCAAAAGCCAGAAGCTTCTGCAAGACTTCTTCAATGGTAAGGAGCTTAACAAGAGTATCATTCCTGATGAGGCTGTTGCTTATGGTACAGCCATGCAGGCTGCCATTTTATCTGGAGATAAATCTGAGAATGTGCAGGATTTGCTTTTGTTAGATATCACTCCTCTTTCCCTTGGAATTGAAACTGATGGTAGAGTTATGACCGTTCTGATCAAACGTAATACCACAATCCCCACCAAGCAGACACAGACCTTTAGCACCTATTCAGACAACAAGCCTGGTGTGCTTATTCAGGTTTCTGAAGGCGAGAGAGCAATGACAAAGGGTAACAACCTGCTTGGCAAATTTGAGCTCATGGGAATCCCCCCAGCACCCAGGGGTGTTCCTCAGATTGAAGTAACATTTGATATTGATACATATGGCATCCTCAATGTTTCTGCTGTGGATAAGAGCACAGGCAAAGAGAACAGGCAAAGAGAACAGCAAAGAGAACAATAAAGGACATCTGAGCAAAGAAGACATTGAGTGTATGGTCCAGAGGGCTGAGAAATACAAGGCTGAGGATATAAAGCAGAGAGACAAGGTCTCTTCCAAGAATTCTCTTGAATCTTATGCTTTCAACATGAAAGCAACTGTAGAGGATGAAAAACTGCGAGGCAAAATTGGTGACGAAGACAAACAGAAGATTGGTGACAAATGTAATGAAATAATCAACTGGCTGGATAAGAACCAGGCTGCTGAGAAGGAAGAATTTGAGTACCACCAGAAAGAACTGGAGAAGGTCTGCAACCCCATCATTACTAAGCTGTACCAGAGTGCAGGGGGCATGCCAGGGGGGCATGCCTGGTGGATTCCCAGGGGGTGGAGCAGCCCCATCTGTAGGTCCTTCTTCTGCATCCACCATTGAAGAGGTTGACTAAACTCACCAGAAGAAAGAGCATTCCATACAGCTTTCAAAAAATTGAAGGACTCATATTTGTAGCCAAGGCAGTAGAAGTTTAAAAGTTAAAGCTACTGTGTAAATCTGGGCATTCTGAATACTTGAATGTATGTAGAGGGAGAGAAGTGAACAACATTGCACTTTATCGGTACTGTAAACAAGTGGAAATGGAATTGTCCTGGAGAATAAAATGTATTTAAAATTGACACCATAAAAAAAAAGTGCTACCCTTTCCTGGAACAAAGGGTATGCATAATTTATAGCACTCTGGACACAGTTCCAGATTGCTCTCCAGAATGGTTGAATCAGTTCACAACTCCACCAACAATGCATTAGAATTCCAATTTTTCCACATGTTCACCAACACTTGTCATTTTTCTTTTCTGTCCGATTAGCCAATCCAAGAAGTATGTACTTCAGAATTGTTTTAATTTGCATTTATCTAATCGATAGTTATTTAGACCATTTTTTCATATGTATAAATAACTTTAATTTCTCCCTCTGAAAACTGCCTGTTCATTTCCCTTGACCATTTGTCAATTGGCACATGACTTGTTTTCTTATGAATTAGACTAATTTCTTCATATATTTTGGAAATGAGTCCTTTATAAAACACACTGTCTGTCAAAATTATTTCCTAGTTTCTCATCTTGGTTGCATTGGCTTTGTGTAAAAACTTTTCAGTTTGATGTAATCAAAATTATCCACTTTGCATTTCATAATTTTCTTTTTCTCTTGTTTGGTCATAAATTCTTCCCTTCTCCATAGATCTGACAGGTTACCTATTCCTTGCTCTCCTAATTTCTTTGTATCGCCATTTTTGTCTTAATAATGTAACCATTTCAATTTCTGTTGATATAGATTGTAAGATGTTAGCGTATGCCTAATTTCTGCCATATGATTTTTCCAGTTTTCCCAGCAGTTTTTGGTCAAATAGTAAGTTCTTCTCCCAGAAACTGGAATCATTGGGTTTATTAAACAGTAAATTACTATAGTCATTGGCTACTGTGTTTTCTGTACATAATCTATTCTGTATATAATCCACAACTTTATTTCTTAGCCAGTAACAAGTAGTTTTGGTGATTGTTGCTTTATAATGCAATTTAAGTTCTGGCATGGCTAGGCCCCTTTCCCTTGCATTTCTCTTCATTAATTCTATTGATGTTCTGAACCTTTTGGTTCTTCAAGATGATTTTTGTTACTACATTTTTTGTATCTCTATCGATTAATTTTTTGATAGTTTGATTGGTATGACACTGAATAAGTAAATTAATTTAGGTAGAATTGTCATTTTTATTCTATTAGCTTGGCCTACCCATGAACAAGTCTTGTTTGTTTCCAATTTATGTGTGTGAAGTGCTTTATAATTGTGCCCATATAGTTCTTGGTTTTGTCTTGACAGGTAGACTCCCAAATATAACAAAGTCTAAAGTAATTTAAAATGGAATTTTTCTTTATATCTCTTGCTTTTGGACTTTGTTAGAAATATATAGAAATGCTGATGATTGATATGGGTTTATTTTACATCCTGCAACTTTGCTAAACTTGTTTATTATTTCAAGTAGTTTTTGAGTTGATTCTTCTAGATTCTCTAAGTATACCACTATATCATCGGCAAAGAATGATAGCTTTGTTTCTTCTTTATCTGTTCTTATTCCTTCAATTTCTCTTTCTTCTTATTGAGAAAGCTAACATTTCTAATACAATATTGAATGGCAATGGTGATAATGCATATACTTGTTTTATCCCCAATCTTATTGAAAATGCTTCTAGCCAATCCCCATTATTTATAATGCTTGTTGATGGTTTTAGATAGATACTACTTATTATTTTAAGGAAGACTCCATTTATTCCTATGTCCTCTAGTGTTTTTAGTAGGAATGGGTGTGGTATTTTTTTTTGCATCTATTGAGATAATCATATGATTTCTGTTAGTTTTGTTGTTGATATGGTCAATTATGCTGATGATTTTCCTAATTTTTTTGGAAAGAAATAAATTTTATTAGTATTCAGTTTAACAACTATTCAAAAACAAATGTTGAAATACCTCATCAAAAGTCCTATCCTTGTTAAATGGACAAATGGAGTATAGGACTTAAAATTTTTTAAAAGTAAACTATTCAGTCTTAGAGAAATGAAGTCTCTCACATGCTAATGTTCTGCATAACTTAAGCTCACCATGTAAGGTATCAATTTAAAAAATTGAACCACTTTAGATAAAAATCTTTTTCTAACTATATCTTTTATTTCCCCAACCTCTTAAATAGAGTGTGCTTAAACCTTTCTTTGACTTAGGGGAATAATAATGCAAATCAGTTGTTACTGTACAGTATTGGGATTAGCAGAAGAATATCAGCACAATCAGTGATTTGTACAGGATTATTTATCTTTAATTTAATGGTAATGCTTTTTTCCCCCTTTTATTCTGGGTTCTTTTTATATTATCTATGTCATACTTTGTTGTTACTTCTTGCTGTTATCAATGTTTCTACCAAAAAGGAGCCCCTTTATAAGCAGGGTGATTAAAAGTGTGTTCCCAGATAAGCAAATGGGTTTTGAATAAGAGTATGAGAAGTTTTCCAATGAGTAAAAGGCATGAACCTTATGGTACCTATTTTGGCTGTCCAAAGACCTCTTTTCTTTTTTTTTTCCCTGCTTACTGCCAGGTTCTTGGTGGTGTTACAGATAGTTGAGGTTACCCCATAGGCAGCCTCTGAATAAGTGAATTATTACTGTATCCATATCAGCAAAGCAATGTTAGTATCGACAGGGTGTGGAAATATCCTCATTACATAGAAGTGGACATCATAATGATATTCATTAAACTGAGATTCTGTGTGCCCATAAAGTCTCTTGGAAGATGTTGGGCTAATACCAACAGGAGCTTCTCCTGGCTTCTCTGCTGGTTTCTCTTCATTAGGAATACTACTAGGTATAGGTTCACAAGCTGTTGCTACTGGTTTTGGAGTGACAGATGTAGTTGTAGGTTCGGGAGCCAAGGCAGGGGAATGAGTTGGGGCTTGAACCACAGATGCTGCCATAGATGAACTAACTGTAGTAGTGGTAGCAGGATTTGATTGTTGAGTGTAGCTAGTGATGGTGTCAAAGTAGCTGCTGCTTTGGGTTTTGTCACCATGATGGCCACAAAGTTCTTCTCATCAATTTTGTATTCTTTGAGAACAGTATCCTTGTTAAGGATTTTGCCTGCATAAATTATTTTTTGGCCTACTACTGGAAAGGCATCCTTTGCCTTCTCAGATTCAGTTCTTTTATTTCAGTGCCTTTACAATCTCCTCAGGGTCTTCAGAGTGATCTGCATGGTCTTGCCACCGCACACTCCCTCCCCCCCCCACACATACACCATGGTCACTGTGGGCTTTGTCAACCTCTTGGGCCCTTTGGGAGGGAAATTAAGATGGCTCTGGGGGTTGGTAATATTCACCTTGCGGGGCAGCCTCTCCCCTGGGCCTGGGCCACCTCTGATCCTGCTGTTGCTTTCCCCCTGCGTGATTGCCACACTGGCCTTCTCCCCAAGGCAAGGAGCCAGCTGGAAGTCTGTCCTCATAAGTTGTGAGTAGGTCTGGGAAGCAGTACATGAATCCCTAGTTTTTCTAATATTGAACCATCCCTGCATTCTTGGTACAGATCCCCCTCAGTAATAGGGTATTATCCTTGTGATGAATTATTATAATCTCTTTGCTTATATTTTATTTAAAATTTTTGGCTCTATATTCATTAGGGACATAGGTCTATAATTTTCTTTCTTTATTTTGGCTTTTCCCAGTTATGTATCAGCACCATATTTTTATGATTAAAAAGAATTTGGAAGGACTCCTTCACCAATATTCCCAAATAATTTATATAGTATTGGAATTAATTATTCTTTAAATATTTGGTAGAATTCACTTGTAAATCCATCTGGATCTGGAGAATTTTTTCTTAGGGACTTCATTCATGGCTTGTTCAATTCTTTTTCAGAAATGTGGTTATTAAGTATTACATTTCCTCTTTTTAATCTTGGCAATTTGTATTTTTTTCAAATTTTCATCCATTTCACTAAGATTGTCAGATATATTGGCATACAGTTTGACAAAATAGCTCTCAATTATTGTTTTAATTTCCTCTTTATTAATGGTGAATTCGCCCTTTTCATTTTTGATACTGGTAATTTGGTTTTCTTCTTTCTTTTTTTAATCAGATTAAACAAAAGTTTCTCTGTTTTATTGGGGTTTTTCTTAAAAGCACCTCTTAGTTTTATTTATGAGTTTAATAGTTTTCTTAATTTCAATTTTATTAATCCTTTGATTTTCAGAATTTTAAATTTGCTATCTCAATGGAGATTTTTAATTTGTTCTTTTTCTAGCTTTTTTAGTTGCATACGCAATTCAATGATCTCCTCTTTCTCCATTTTATTCACGTAAGCATTTTGAGATAGAAAATTTCCCATAAGAACTGCATTGTTTACATACTATAAGTTTTGATATGCTGTCTCATTATTGTCATTCTTTTGGACGAAGTTAGCGATTGGTTCTATGATTTATTGTTTGACCGATTCATTCTTTAGGATTAGATTATTTAGTTTTCAATTAATTTTTATTCTGTCTTTCCATGGCCCTTTGTTACTGTAATGCCATGCACCAGCAGATTCCCAAAGGAATGCTACTGTGAACAGCTTTTAGAGTTCAGATTACAAAATAGAGTGAACACTCTGTTTATTCCATTACAAATCAAGACAAACATTCAAAACATTATAATATTCACAACATTACATCTTATAACATTAAATGGCCACACAGTTTTC
>CM053583.1:145408715-145424191 GCA_028627135.1 Pseudochirops cupreus
CTGGAACTGGAGATGCACAGGCACTGTGGTTGGGAAATCTATCCTGCCCTACCGGAAAGTCGGAGGGGTGAGGGGGGAAGACATAGGAGAGAATAAATTGGGGGAGGGGGAATACATTGGGATGGCTTTTTGGGGGCAGTGGGTAGGGGAAAGATGGGGAGAAAATTTGTAACTCAAAATTTCATGGAAATGAATGATGTAAACTAAAACAAAATAGAAAAATAAAATAAAATTAGATCTATTTTTGCTTTTGCTTTGTCTGAGATTAGGTTTGCTAACCCTGATTTTTTTTTAACTGTAGCTGAAGCATAATGTATTGTGGTCTAGCCTTTTACCTTTCCT
Organism: Pseudochirops cupreus; assembly: GCA_028627135.1. Taxonomy (NCBI): domain Eukaryota; kingdom Metazoa; phylum Chordata; class Mammalia; order Diprotodontia; family Pseudocheiridae; genus Pseudochirops; species Pseudochirops cupreus. The sequence continues at coordinate 145,409,058 of CM053583.1, forward strand.
CTTTGTGTATCCCTCTCTTTCAAATGTGTATCTTGTAAATGACATATTGTAGGATTATGGTTTTTAATCATTTCTGCTATCCACTTCCATTCTATTGGAGCGTTCATCCCATTCACATTCACAGTTATAGTAACTATCTGTTTCTCTCCATCCATTTTCTCCCCACCCCCACTCCATTTATGCTTTTCTCTCTTCTTTCTCCCTTTACCTCCTCACTATAATTTTACTTTTGACTACAGCCTCCCTCAATCTGCAATGTCTTCTATCCCCCTCCCCTTTTCTTTCCCCTTTCACCACCTACTTCCTGTAGGGTATGTTATATTTTTATACCTAACTGAGTATCCTATTCCCTCTCTGAGCCAAATATGATGAGAGTGAGGTTCAAACAATGCTCATCTCCCTTCCTTCTTTCCCTCTACTCTAATAGGTCTTTGTGACTCTTCATGTTATGTTGTTTTTCCTTTTCTGCCTCATCCTTCCCTCTTCTGCCAGTATAATTCTTTTCATCATTTAGATTTTTTTATCATCACATCAAAGTCAACTTACACCCACCCCTTCTGTCTATGAATACCCTTCTAAACATCATAATAAACATACATTTCCCAAGGGTCACAAGTATCATCTTCCTTGTAGGCATATGAACAGTTTATTGTTCTTGAATTACATGTGTTATTTTATTTTTCTTTCCTCTTTGCTTTTTATGTTTCTCTTGAATCTTTTATTTGAATATTGAGTTTTCTTTTGAGCTCTGGTCTTTTCATCATGAAGGTGTAAACATCCTCTATTTCATTGAATATGCATCTTCTCCCCTGAAAGATTATACTCAATTTTGCTGGGTAGTTTGAGTCCCTTACAGTAACACATCACCTATGTAAAAATCATGGGATTTTTTAAATGAAAATTTTGGTTAGAAAATGAATATTGAATGTTAATATAAGCAACAAATTAGTTAGTAGCAATTATAAGCTCTTTCTGGGCAGGATTTGCTTTTACCTTTTTTTATGTCCTCAGTTGCATGCAGAATATCTGGCACATATTAAGGACTTAATGCATACTTGTTGATTGTGCAACCATTTTCATTTAAGATAATTTCAATGCATAAAGAGCCTATTATTTCAGATATTTTCTCTGTTTTCTTTTGGATACTTTGACTTTTTCTCACATGATTGTTCTTAATGTGTTCTCCATTTGCAAATCTGTTGTTACTGTTGTTTTTGCTTTGCATTATATCGTATATAGTTCCCTCCATTTTCTTTGTATAGGTCTTACTGGTTAGTAGAAATTTCATTGTACCATTTAATTTCCTTAATCTATCAAAATTTATTTTAGCAGTTTCTTATTGTGGGTCATTTAGCTTGCTTCTGTTTATTGTTTATTGGGGTTTTGTTGTTTTGTACACAACTCCATAGAGTTCATAGGATGTCCACAATTATTATTTAATTTAACTCTCTGGACTATCTTGTAACATAGGTAGAGGCGGGATTATCTGGAATCTGAAATTGGGAAAACAGACTTTGAGAGGATAGGCTGCTTGTTCAAGGTCACAGAGGTCATTGGGAATAGAAGTCTACTACATTCTGTTTTCTTCTAGGCAAGTAATTTGACGAACTCTATTTTTCTTCTTGTGCTATTAACAGTCATTAAAACTCAAAACATAATATTTCAATGGATAGAATAATTAGCTAGACAGCGATGGGGGAAAAATAGGCAGAGGTACAATGTAAAGTAAAATTTATAGGTATTGTTTCTTCTCGTTGTTGCTGCTGCTGCTGTTGTCAATGTTGTTGTTAGAAACCTAATATTTCACTGATGCCGGGGATTTCAAGTGAATAATCTCCCTATGTTAATGCGTATCTATAACATGTCTATGACTCAAAGTTTTACAGTTATCTGAGTTACCTGAGGCACTGAAATGTTGTTTCTGTCAGATGCCAGAATTGAAATTAGCTCTTTCCACTTTGCACCAGACTTCTCATTATGTTATTAAGGGACCCAAAATGTCTATCTTATAGAATGTTTCAATGGACAATATTGCCTTCTTCCTTGCCAGTATGATATGGCATTTACTCAGTCATTCCCCTTTTCTCCAGGAGTTGTGCATCATAATAAAATATATTGAATGGAATAATACATGATTTTAAAGGTAGATGCTGAATACTGTGAAACTTTGAATCAAGACAGGAAAAGGTGTATAATTTCAAGGTATATCAATAAATGACAGTGAAAAATAGAGGGGTGGTGATATGAACAAAATAGCTATGTGACTCTGGGTAAATGTATTCACCACTGTACCCTCAGTTTCTTTTGAAAAAAAAAAGATCCTATTGGAATAAAGACCACCTTAAGGCAACGAAAAATTGCTAGGGCTTTGGTTTTCCAGTTCAATCCACTCAGGTTCCATAAGTAATTGAACAGCCCCACTTTCCATTGAAAAGGAGAATACAATTTGTTAACCCAAACATTGATACCAGAATAAAAAGAGTCTTGTTTATTGTATTACTTCATGATTCACCTATTACAGATCTTCTTATCATCAATAATTATCTAAGGTAGGACTGTGGATTTGACCATCCTGTTAAGAAACTTGAAAAATTGTAAATGATTTTTTTTAATAGCTTGTTTGTTAAACTAGGAACCCTAGTTTCTAGCCTATAACGCAAGGTCAATTCTCCATTTGCAAACAATATACTATAAAGAGAATATTTTTATGAATTTATGCTTAGAAGATTTAGCAAATTTTCAGGAAAAAGAAATAAGAACAAATTTATACCATTTCTTTAACTTGCTATATGATTAATATATTTACATATATTAATATCTCATAAGATAGTAATGTAATATATAATATATGTAAATATAATTCAGTGTTGGGAAAAGACAGAATATTTCTAATATGAAATCTCCATTGGATAATCAAAAAGGGGAGTGGGCAAAAATCACTGGGTGGAATAGTCAATATTGGTTTGTTTGTTTTTCTAAATACCAGCACAGAAAATACAATAATAGAATTTAGAAATAAGGAGATGCTCATTGCTCTGTGTGCTTACTTCTGGGTATTATGATGTAAGAAGGAAATGAGATGGCTTGAGAACAATGGCATATCATTGTGCCTTAAGAAATGGTGAAAGGAATGGTTTCAAAGAAACCTGGAAGACTCATATGAACTGATGCAGAGTGAAGTGAACTAACCAGGAAAACATGATGGAGAAGCATCACTGAAAGAATTAAGAACTCTGATCAATACAATGACCAACTATAATTATAAAGTGATTATAAAGCATGTCACCCTACTTCTCAAAGAGAGGTGATAGATGCAAGATGCAGAAAAAAACATATTTTTTTAAAAGATGACCAGCATGGGTATTTGTTTTGCTTGACTATGCATATTTGTTGCTAGGCTCTTATTTTTATTTTTATTTTCCACTGGGGGGCAAGGTGGGAAGGAGAAAGAAAATAGATTTTTGTTCATTATATTCAAAAATATATCCTAAAAACTGGGCATTTAGAGGGGAAATAAATTTTGGCATGTAGGAAGCATCATTTAAATTCAAAGAGGTATGGGAAACAGCATGTTGGTTTTAGGAGACAGTTTGGTAAAAAACTGACTATACAACAACCTGCTCAAAAATCTTCCCTTCTTCAGGTTAATCATACAGAATCTATTATAGAAAGGAATGAGAAATAAATTTGGGGAAAAAATAGGGTGGAAGCAGACTACAGAAATACTTTAGTTCAGCCTGAAAATCTGTAATTTATCCTGAAGACAACAGGACATCCCTGAAGCTTTTGGACTAGGAGAGTAATAAGTTAAGGTCTATGCCTCTGGAAGATTATTCTGCTAGTTCTGTGAAGGGTGAAATGAATAATATCAGTCAGCACGCAATTACAGTGAGATAAGAGGTGATGAGGACATAAGCTGTGGTGGTGGCAATGTGAATGGGTCAGATGCAGGAGGGGATATGGAATTGCAAGAGGGACTTGGCAAATGTTTTTGTGTAGAGGGAAAAAGAGAAAATAAGGAAATTTGGAGAGGAGAAAATTCTAAGAATATACTAAGATTCTGAACTAAGCTAGTTAAATGATGGTATGGTCAACTGAAATAGAAAATGCCATTAAATCTTTTCTCTTCCTGACCCTGGCTCCAATATTTCCACTGTTGCCTCTCATGCTTGTCTTGTCTTGTTTTGTTTTTTATTTAGCTTGTGCCTGTGCTTTTGTTCATTTAGGGAACTTCCAGTGAAGTAACTCTAAAAATACAGATCTCCAACTGTATTGCAACTTGTATACTTACTTATCTAGAGAACTGAAGGTTAGGTGATTTTTCCCAGGATCACTAAGGAAATAGGACTTTAAATACAGGGCTTCCTCACTCTGAAATCAGTGATGCTGCCCCATCACTGGCTGTTCACATAATAAATGTCCAACCTCCAAATTCTTCCAGTCTAGCTGCACTACAGTGACCACCACTGCATTAGAGAACTTTATTGTTGACTATGATGCATTGCCATTTAATGATAACTCTGACTAAAAGAAGATGTTAATTCATCTTATTGAAGAGGGGACATGACATTGGTGACATGTCCAAGTAACATATTTTCCTGTAGTTAGACCAAGGGCATGAGGATATTGAAATTTGTGATTGTGTAGCTGGTTTAAAACTAGGAGGGAAGATACCCATTCATTATATTATATTCATTCTACAAAGGATAATAAATATAAATTATAGTTTTATGAAGTAAGTGGGAGCCTACAAAGTGCATTTATGGTCAGTGTTAAAGAGTTCAGAGAAAATCTTTCTAAGCAGTGTACTTCCTTTGAGTCAGAAGGTCTCCTTCTAAGTACTCTTAGAGATTTTTCATGATTAAAACTAAGGAGAGTACATGCTTCTTAATGTGGGTCATAGCTTACAACCCATGTAAAGTGCTCACTCTGTTGTTTCACTGTGTGCTAAGGTTAAGAGATCTATTTCATGTCTATTAAGAATAAGGAAAATGGCTACTTTGGGTTGAGTTGGGACCCTAGCCAATATCTACAGGATTTTGCCACCATGCCTCAACTGCCATATCACCCTAGAACATTCCTCACTCTGGAAATCAATCAGCCCCTGTGACCTTCTCATCCTTGAGCAACCTGCTCAAAATGGCAACTTCTTTCTTTCATTGGTGAGTTCCTCCTGAGGCTTCCATTCTGAGGAGAAGGCCAGGACCACCGAACTTCATTCCTATCCCTGCTTGGCACCAACTTTTGAACCAATTATGTTCCAAAAATTCATTGTTAAATAGGAGATTTTGGATGTGGGCTACATTTACTTGTATAAATAAAATTATAAATGATAGTTTTGGCTCAAGAAAAAAAGTCACACATACTGTTAAGACTGAGTGGGGTTTTTTTTTTAAGGTAGTCTACTTATTGCCAAAAGATGATAAGCAGAGAAGAATAATTGTGACAGCAATTTCACACACACACACACACACACACACACACACACACACACACACACAAACTTAGTAGTAAAAACTCTGAAGACAGAGCCAAAATCTCTTGTCATGGTAGTACTAAAAATTATATAGGGAATGGAGAATTATTTTCAAATTCACAGAAAAGAATTCTGGTTATTTACTGAACTGTTTTCCAGGATGATGGCAAAAATCTAGCCATAGTAATTTTCAATTTTCTGAAACATCATGATTTTTAAGCAATTATCAGTGGATGTCTTCCAAACAAATAACTTTTCAATTCATACATTCTTATTGGTATGCTTATCTCAAAGGTCTTTTTGAAAAATACAACTTCTAGAGTCAAGCTATCTTTGAATTTTCTCAGATTTACTTTGAGATAGTCTTATAAACCTAGAGATGCTAGCACACCTAGGGTTCTTTGTTCTGTCTTTTTATAACACATTGGCTTTAAATGTTTTCACATAGCTGTCTTTTAATCACTTATGATGTGTATCAGTACATAACAGCATATATAAAACACACATCTTAGTTCTTTTTCTTTTCTTTTTGTTCCATTTACCCAAGGCACCTCATGACTCTTTATTGCAGCCCTTAATGACGTAATCTTTTTTTCCCTCTTAATAGTATTTTATTTTTTCCTATCCAATAATACTGACCTTGATCTACAAGACAAGGCAACAAAGCATTTGTTAACCACTTACAAACTACCAAGCACCATGCTAAGCACTATGGATATACACATAAGAAGAAAGACAATCGGAGACTCTGTGAGTTTACATTCTAATGGAGAAAGACACACAAAGGAGAGCTGAAAAGTTAGGGGAAAAGGGAAGGTACCAGTAAATGGGCATGGTTTCAAAGTTCCCAAAACTCAGGAGCCAAGCAGGGAAAGGAATGAAGTTCGGTGATTCTGGCCTTCTTCTCAGAATGAAAGCCTGAGGAGGAACTCACCAATGAAAGAAAGAGGTTGCCATTTTGAGCAGGATGCTCACGGATGAGAAGGTCACAGAGGCTGATTGATTTCCAGGATGAGGAATGTTCTAGGGTGATATGGCAGTTGAGGCATGGTGGCAAAATCCTGTAGATATTGGCTAGGGTGCCAACTCAACCCAAAGTAGCCATTTTGACAGATACTGACTCTAAGACCCTGGGCAAGCCACTTGATAATTCAACCTCACTTTACTCATCTCTAAAATACCAGTATCTCTTACGTCACAGGAGTATTGTGAGGGTAAAATGAAATAATGTATGTAAAGTGTTTTAGAAACCTTAATGAACTCCATAAATTATTGTTACCAAATTATTACTGTTATATTTGAAGTTTTCTCAATGGGGATGAAAAGGAATTGTCCAGTGACTCTGTGGGTAATGGGAAGGGAAGACTTTTGGTGACAACTTAATCCTGGGAGATGGTTTTGCTACAGAGAGTATTAATGATGTATGTTGGAGGAAATGGAATAGCATTAGCTATTTCTCTGTGAGACAGTATCTTAAGTGAAAATAATCATTTTTTTTCCTTTTCGTGTTGCATTTCCATTTCTATTTCTTCTCAGGACTGTTTTTGATTACCTTTCACCAAATTTTTCATTTATCAGAATGTAACACACAATATTTCTTTGGTGCCTTGTTATTATATGAAAGTTGTCCTAGTTTCTTAAAGCACATGCCAGCAGAGAAAAAGTTCAGTTAGGTACCAAAGTACTAGTTAGGTACCACTGGACTCTGAGGCCAGTCCCTGCAAAGAACTACGTATATATTGTTCAAGGAGTAGCCTAATTAAGTGAAGAATGACATTATCATTGGGTTGGCCATCAGGCAATGGTTTGGTTTGGTTTTATTTTGCAAGTGGAGAGATGAAAAAGTAGTAACATTTTCAGACTAGAGAGAATTATAATAGGAACAAGTTGGATGAAATTGATGAAATCACAGATGCATGGAATAGGAGAATGTCAGTTGAGTCTTACTCTTCTCTACCATAAGGTGTTTTCTGGATCATAGCCCTTCTAGGGGTAATTTTGGTTGGAAACTTGCCACGATGTTCTATGACAACTCCAAACTATGAGTTTACCTCACATACATATTGGAAGCATATAATTTTATAACTTCTCCTTGGATAAGATACACGAAAGACTCATCAGAAATAGAATTTCACATTCTTATATTGCATTTCTATTATGGTTATCAGTTGGCAGGCTTAGATTGTATTTTTGTGGGGCAGATAGAGTGTGATTAGAAATTATATGGTATAGTGGTAAGAGATTTCGTTGACCATAGAAACAGAAGAACTAGGTTTGAATCCCAGCTCTGACATGAAGATTAAGACTTGGAAGAAACTTCAAAAGACATCTAATTTAGTAATCTCATTTTAGAGACAAGGAAAACAGAATCCTGTGGATTTTCAACAACTTGCACAATTTTCCCTAAATATTAAGTGCCAGAGTGTGAACCATGGAAAAGTTACTTAGTCAGCTATCACTTATTTAACACCTGTCATGTTCCAGGCACTGTGATAAGAACAGAGGATACAAAGAAAGGCAACACACACACGCACACACAAACAAACCCACACAAATCCCTAGTCCCCTACTTTAAAGAAGTTCACAGTCTACTGGGGGAGACAACATGCCAATAACTATGTACAAACAAGATAAATCGGTGATAATCTGAGAGACAGAGAAAGAGAAAAACACAGAGAGAGAGAGACAGAGACAGAGACAGAGAAACAGAGACAGACACAGAGAGAGACAGACACAGAGGGAGTAGGAGGGAGGGGGAGAGAGAGAGAGAGAGATGGAATAGCATCGTTTATCTGATTATTATCAAGTAAAGGAATGTCAGAGTTCATTAACAGAAATACAGAACACTTGTAGGTGATAATAAGCTCAAGGACATGATCACTCTGTAAATAGCTTTGGTGTAGTAGAGGAGTAGGTCATGGAAAATGAGTAAGTTGAAAAATTGAAAGGTTAGGGTATTTGAAAAATAATCAGTAAGTATAAAGACTGCTAGTTTGTGTACAGGAGTTGGGAGGAGGGACTATGAGTAAGGCACTAAACTCATTAAGGAAGGAAGGACAGTATGCTGGAGGTAGACAACAGCTACCAGAATCTTAATTGGATGATCAACATGAATTTAATGAACGTTGGAGGTTACTGAGTAATAGTGGTTTTGTCATTTTCCTTTTGTTTGTCATCAGTTTCCTTTTCTGCCCTTCAGTTATGAGGAAGGTCCCCCCTCCACTGGGGCTGTAAGTTCTGCTGTGTTAGTGCTCCTCCTCACCCTAACTACAACTCATAACTGTGCTCTGGAACCAAGTATGGAAAAAGCAGCAGAGTACTGCCTGGATGCTAGCAGAAAGACCCCTGTAATCTTCTTCTGACCAGCTGTTTGACTCCATTACCATTGGTCTGAGAGCTCTGGAAAGTCACTGCGGCTGCTGCTACTAACTTAGTTCACTCCCAAGGCTTGTTCCTGGCTTGCTGGAGCTGGTGCCGTGCTGGTACAGCCTGTACTTGACTGTGTTCCACTCTCACCCAGGTGCAACAGACCTTTCCTACTGACCTTCCAAGTTGTCTTGGTTTGGAAATTTCTTTCACTCTGTCTTTTTATGGGTTCTACTGCTCTAGAATTTGTTTAAAGGTATTTGGAGGGGTTTGGGAGACAGTTCAGGGAAGTCTCTGTCTTTATTCTGCCATCCTGGCTCTATGTTTCCACAATTTGGAAGTAATCTGCAAACAAGCTATTGTTTAAAGTCATGAAAGTGACTCTTCCAAACCATTCAGTTTGCTGAGAGAAGGTGTGTAGCATGAAGAGGGCCAATGTCATACCTTTGAGGATCATTTACTTTGAAGGGTTATCGAGAGGAACATTATAAATCACCACTTCACCATTCCTTGACAAATAGTCTTCATTAATTAGCCAAAATGTTTATCACCAGATCTCCAACGTTCTGCTAATGCATTTCTCTGAACTTGCTCATGGAACCACAGAATTTCAGATATGAAAAGTACCCCAGAGAACATCTAGTCCAGTCCATACCTGACCACGAATCCCATCGATAGCAACCTTAGCCTTCTCTAGAAATCTTAGTCAATGGGAACTTACTACTTCCTAAAACAGTTCAATCCACTTTGATTCATCTCATAAAACAGAAAACAAATATATCGCCTACACAGTTGCTTGTATATTGTCTCTCCTTGCCTTTCTTTATATTTTCACTGCTTAGCACAGTATTTGGCGCACAGTAAGCCAGTAAGCCTAACTAACAATGTTGGTGGACCCTTACCTGAAGCCTTTTTGAGCTGGTAGAGCTTGTGATTGTTTAGGAATATGCCTTCACATCTTCCCACCTTTATCAGCCACTGGAGTACAGCCTTAGTAGAGAAAGAGTTACACCATGTCCAGTTGTCACACTATTAAACCTTCTACTAAAACCCTATTTCCCACTATGATTAGATATGATTCATCCCAGAGAGCTGTTGGTGACTTTGCCCTTTCAGTTAGTATTTTATTCTGATAGAAGGAAGGAATCAATAAGGCTTTGTCAAGTTGCCGGTCTACATAATTATTTTGCTTGTCCAAGGCTCGCTGTTGTTAGAGCTAAATAGACAATGTTGGTATATCTTACATTTGAGAGATATGGGTTTCTAAAATAAATCTATCTTAAATTACATTTAGATCTCTGATCTGAATATTTAAGCAAATAATTTAAAGAAACTCAAACTGAAGAAAACAGTAAGATGGGATGTATATTAAATACATGAATGTTAGTTCACATCTATAGTATTTGACAAATAGATTGGTGAGACATAACACAGGTTTATATATGGATTGTGATGCATTTATTATTCTTGCATTTTAATATGAATAACGTATTTCCTTTGTCATATTGTTAAGTATCTGGTTACATTTACGTCTCTAATTTGCCATTATTTTGAATTTTTTGTGTAAGTTTGTATAAATGGAAGCACATTAGTAGGGGCTTGAGAACTGGAGTCATAAGTAGGGTTAGTATATTTCCTCATATCAGAGTTAACCCTATGACCCTGAGAGAGTTTGAGACAGAGAGACAGAGACAGAGAGAGAGACAAGCAGAGAGAAACACACAGAGAGAGACAGAGTGAGAAAGAGAGAGAGAGAGAGAGAGAGAGAGAGATGGAATAATAGCATCCTTTATCTGATTCTTATCAAATAAAAGAATGCACAGTTCATTAACAGAAATATAGAATACTTGTAGGTGATAATAAGCTCAAGGACATGATGGTGGTCCTTATATGGAAATCTAGACCTGCTATGTGAGGACATCTTGGAGTGATCAGTCTAGCCCAGAGAGTTAGTAGGTATCTATGTACCTATAAGTATAAGATGCTACGGTGTGGGTAGCTAGGGCATGCACCCATTAGAGTAAAGAAGATAAAGTGGTTTTGGTTTACAGAATTTTGAGAGAGGCAGACATGATACAGTAGCTTGAAATCTAGGCTACGTCAGGGATTCCTGTGTTTCAACCTTACCTCTGATACATATAAGCTAAATGATCCTACATAAGTCACTGAAACAGTGTCACGGGCAACTCTGTTCCCCCAGGAGTACCTCGTTGGTAACTTTCAATACTGATGATATTGTAAGACTGGTGAAAAACAAACTAGAGTCATTCTCCGCTATACCTTCAAATCCTGAAACACAAGAAAAGTCAAGAATACATATAGTAGTTCTTGCCAAACTTCTGTAATTTATCTGGTAATATTTTTTTTATTCTATCAGACAGGATTCTGAATAGATTCTTCCTCTCAAACAGGCAAAAAATTCATCACTGGGTTTGACTACTTGTCTATCTTCAAATTGTGAATCTTTCAAATGCAGTTTTAATTAATTCTCTCTACTGCTCATTTTTTTTCCTGCTTTTTGGAGGGGGGAATCTCAGGGCACTTGGGGTTAAGTGACTTACCCAAGGTCACACAGCTAGTAAGTGTTAAGTGTCTGAGCCAGATTTGAACTCGGGTCCTCCTGACTCCAGGGCCGGTGCTTTATTCACTGCTCCATCTAGCTGCCCCTATACTGTTCATTTTAAACAAGTGTCCATGCTAGGTGTCAAAAGTCCTCATCTATAATACCACGCTGACATAAACACATCATCTCTATTGTGGAAATACTCCTTATTTCAAGTCAATAGGTTTAATACGAGAACCAATGAAGGATTCCACTAAAGTTATATGGAGTTCTGATTATTAGATATTTATTGAATCATTGGGGGTCAGATTTGTGATTTTGTTAGTCAGGCTTTGGTCTTCAAATCTTTTAAATAGAGCTCCTTTATCAGTAAAAGAAAAACCCAGAGAATGCTATACGTTTATGTGTGTGTGTGTGTGTGTGTCTGTCTGTCTGTCTTTACAGATTTCATAACTATATTACTTTACTAACATATTTTATAAAATATAAAACATACATGAAAAATGTTAAAGTGGCATATTACTAAAATTAACCATGAAATCTGTCCTAAAATCTTACTGCAATCTTAAGCTTTTAAAGGTTAAAGAAGCTCTAAGACTTTTGGAGTATTCTTTATTGAAGAAAAATTATTTTCTTTATCAGTGATGTGAAAAACTTGCTTGTCTAGGTCAGAGGACTTATATGATGCTTGCTAGCAGTGCACGTTAAAGTGCCAGGAGAATATAGTGGATGGTTGGAACAGGCACCAGCTAGGGAATAACTTCCTTCTCTCATGCCTCTCTGCCTGGAGAGACAAGCCTATGTCTGAGGTAATTATCAGTGTTTGAGAGTTGCTTAGGGCCACTGAGAGTGAAAAATGACGGGGTGGGGAGTTGGGGTCAGATAGTGTCGAGGTGTCAAGAGAGACTTTAGTTCAGGCCCATCATAGCAGACTCTCCATACACTATGACATACTGCCTCTTGTTATATCATTAGAAATATTAACCCATTTGGCCAGAATGAAGTATGAGGTTCTAGTGCTTCCATATAGTCCATCTTTCTCTTCTTATATTTGAGAAGAGTGAGGGTCAAATCTGAATGATTTGTCAAAGGTCACATAGATAGTAAATGTCTAAGACAGGATTGGAACTCATCTCTTCCAACTCAAGAAGCAGAATTTTTTGGTGCTTTGATCTATTGATTAAAGTTATTTCACTTAAAGTATTGCAAGCCTTAGTTTAGACTTGCAAATTTTCTGGAGAGTATAAGACAGATATCTTAAAATGTCATCGGTACTGAATGACTGTTGCCTTAGAAACTGATAATAATTGCTTAAAAAGTTTGCTTCTGTTATAGTGCATAAACATTCAAATGAGTTGTTATGTGAACATTTACCTTGGGCTACAATCATTTAGTTACTTTTTCTGTGATCCTACATGAAATATAATGAGCTCTCTAAAAGCTCCTCAGCTGTCTCAATAACCACCTAAGTGCAATAATCAAATAGGTCTGAATGACTTATCCGTAGAGATGCTAATGAATTAGAATACAAATAAGTTTGAATTAGGTTAGATAGCCATTGAAAAACCATTGAATGAAATGACTTTTGTTGTGTGTACCATTTATTTTGAGGAAGACTAGAATTCCTGGAAGGAAAAAAAAAGTCTAAATGAGAAATTGTTCCTGAAAAGATAAATTGCCAGGACTTATTTGTCTCTTTTTTTATTTGTAATTTCCATTGATGTTGAGATCCTCGACATTGAATAATTTTCCTAAATTTTATCTCTGGTTTCTTCATTATTCTTCACATATTTCAATGCCCACTTGATGTGGAAACCCTTCCTTGGTCCCATTCATACATCCCTCACCTTTTGCAGCTCACCCATGTTCTTTCTTAAATTGCCTGTAAAGGATCCACCAAAGAGCCTTGAAGCCTCTATGACCTTTTTAAAAATAATAAATCAATGATGTCTTTTTTATAATGTGTTATTTTTCCCCAATTACATGTTTAAAAAATTTGTCCTGCGTTAGCCAGGCAGCACATGTGCAAAGGGCAGTGGTGGTGGTCATAGTGGGTCTGGTAGACTTTGAGGATGAGAAGCAGGTGGCCTCTTTCCTCAATAACATGAAGGTGGAATGTCACTACCAGTGCTATAAGAACAAGGACCTGGACAATTGCTACAGGCTGGTAGATTTTCTAGAAGGGATCCAGAAGAACTTTGACAAGAAAGCCAAGGTACTGAAGTTAAATTGTGAAGACTACCACCACAGCAACAGCTCCTACAAACTGGGAGTGTATTATGCAACAGGGAAAGGAAAATTAGGCCAAAATTTGACAAATGCCTATGACTGTGTTTTAAAGGCTCATGAGAAACCCGGGAAGAATTCAGTAAATGCTTGTCACCATGTTGGACTGCTGACCCAAGATGGGCACATCAGTAATAACAAGCTTGCCCTGGCTCAAACCCGAGACAACCATGCAAGGGTTTGTGATGGCAGCTATGCTCCTAGCTGCTTCAATCTTAGTGCCATATACTGCCAATGATCCCCGCGTGTCCCCAAGGACATGGGCCTGGCTTTGAAATACTCTCTGAAAACCTTTGAGCCAGGTCACAACTGGGTCTGTGCGAATGCCAGTGGCATGTATAAACTGGGTGATGAGTCACTGAAGATGATGCTAAGGCTGAGGCAATCAAGAACAGGTCCCAGCAGCTCCACAAAGAACATCCAGCCTGTGATGTTTGGGGTGTGAGGTGATCAGCCTGTTTCTTCCCTCCTTTGGAAACATACAGACTTTCACAGGGATACACTTTTGGTGATGAAATGTGGGGTCAAAAAAAGCCTATTGTGTGTTGGACACTGGTATTGCTTGTACCAGATACTGTAGCCTGTGTTGCCCGTAAAATGTTTATTTTCTTTAAAATGTCTAAATCAATATATGTACCATGGAGGCTGGGTTCTACCCAGCTCACCCAATGTGGAGGGAGCCATGAAGAGGTGAGAGGTAGGGAGAAGTAACCAGAAGGGCCCAGAGAATCATGTAGGCATCCCACAAATTGCTTGTTGGGGCACATGTATGAATGCAAGAGATGTGTGTGTGTATGTGTGTGTGTGTCTTAGTCCACATATGTACTTGGGTTTGCATGGTTTCCTTTGGGGGAAATTTTCTTTGTGTGAACTTGAAAATCATAAGGTGCTCACTGTTCCCTGAGAGTAAGCCTTTGTGCCCATCCATCTTCTGATGTCTGTCAATCATTTTTACCTCCTAGAATGATTTTTGTGGAAAATAGTGTATGGGATGAGTGGAAAACTTCTCAATTTGGGCTTGTTAACTTTCCCTTCCCTCCCTCTTCCTCCATTGCTTCTGTCAATCACTTTTATCTTCCTTTGTTTTCCTGCCTTGGTGGGACCCTCCCCCGCTCTTTTCTTGTTGTCCCATTTGGGGAAGAATTTAGTGAAGTGTGCCTCTCCACTAATGAGAGTGGAGACAGTCGGGAAGTGGGCTTGACTAAGTTAAGTTATAAATTCTTGCACTGTCTTTTGTAACACACCTCTTCTCCATGATGAGTCATGGGGAAGACCTCCCTCTTCTCCAGGGAAAGAGAATAAACTCCTGTTCTTATCCTAAGAGATCTCTGTGTTTACTTTTTCACTAAATTAAGGATGAAGGGTATTTTTTATCCCAAACATAGTAATGATGTTCAGATGTAATATAGTCTAAGGCAGTGGTTCTCAACCTTCCTAATGCCG
>CM053583.1:145424691-145442678 GCA_028627135.1 Pseudochirops cupreus
AAATATGGTCATTCAATGAGGTGGAGGACTTTCAAACATTCTTGCTGAAAAAATCAGAACTGAAAAGAAAGTTTGACACTCAAATACAAGAAGCATGAGAAGCTAAACATGGAAAAGAAATCATAAGGAACTTATCAAAGTCGTACTATTTACATGCCAACATGGAAAAGTGATAATTGTAACTTATGAAACTTTTCTCAGTATGAGTATAGGTGAAGGGAATACAAATACATATACATATACATATACATACACATATGTCTACATAGGAGGGTTTATATATGCATACGAACAGATATCTGAGTATGTTTACATATGAGTACATAAAGGGCACAAGATCAATTTGAATAGGAAGGAACAATACTCTAAAAGGTGAAATTCTGAGACGGGAGAGGATTAGAATGAGAGGAAACAGGGAGGGACAGAATGGGGTTAAATCACCTCAAAGAAGAGGCAAAGGATAATTGTTACAAGGGAGGGGAAGAACAGGAAGGCCAAAGGGAAAGGATCAACCTTACTCTCATTGAACTTGGCTTAGGGAAGGAATTACATAAACTTTTAACTGGGTATCTTGCCACACAGGAGGGTAGGGGGGATGGAGATGAGAGGTGGGATGATGGAGGGGAGGGCAGTATGGGGGGTCAGGGTTGATGGAAGTACATACTTCTGTAAAGGGACAGGGACAGGGACAGGGTAGAGAATAGAACAAGTGGGGGAGAGGGATAGGAAAGAGGGACATATAATCAGTCTCTCACAATATCCCCACTGTGGAGAGGTTCTACGTATTTACACATGTACAGCCTGTATTTAATTGCTTGTCCTTCCAGTGCGGGTGAGTGACAAAGGAGGAAGGAAAAGAAACTAAAATTTAAAGTTGTATAATCAAATGTTAAAAAATATATATAATTATTATTATTATTAACTACATCCAACTGGGAATTAAGATACACAGGCACTGTGGTAGGGAGATCCATCCTGCCCTACGGGAAAGTCAGAGGGGAGAAGGGGAGGACACAGGAGAGAACAGATTGTGGGAGGGGTTATACAGTGGGATGGGTGTTTTGAGGTGTTGGGTAGGGGAAAGATGGGGAGGAAATTTGTAACTCAAAATCTCGTGGAAATGAATGATGTAAACAGGAAAATAAATTAATAAATTAAAACAAAGAAGAAGAAAAAAACGTTTTCCTGACATGCTCTGAGTATCAACATGCAACCTGCTCCCAAATTCCTTCTTTTAAGGGAGGGCCACTGCCCTGGGCTCAGGCCCCAGAGTCAAGCCACGTAGGCCTCAGGGCCAGGCCAAGTCAGGCCCCCTTTAGCAGTGACCTGAGATGGTTTGAGCCACTGAAACTTGTCCACTACAAAGGCTGCTGTCTTTCAAAGAGGACAAGACACTGACAACATTAGGGCCAAGTACGACTTTAAATCATAGAACACAGGAAGTCATAGCCAACTGAGTCTTAGAACAGAGAATGTGGAAGTCACTAGGAAGGCCCTTAGATCAAAGAAGGTGAGATCTTGGGGGAATGTAGATCACTAAATGCAACCTTTTCCTTGAACAGCAGAGGAAAACTATAAAGGAGTGTGTGGCCAGTGGGAACCCCATCATCAGCGCACGCACATCTGGTAATAAGATATATATGTATACACACATATCTACATCTATCTCTATCTCTATCTCTATCTGTATCTGTATCTATACCTATTTCTATATCTACCTCTACCTGTACCTCTGCCTCTACCTCTACCTCTACCTCTATTTATACTTATATATCAATGAATGAATGGCTAGAAATGATCCTTAACCCTAACTCTAACTCTTGGAGCTAGACCATACAAGTATAAATCCTCTTTGTAATAGTCAGCCCTTTGGATGTTTGAAGGCAGCAATCATGCATCCTCTGACTCAAATTTTTTTTTTCTGTTTTGGCCAGAAACCCTAATTGTCTTCCACTCCCAAACTTATTTTTTTTTAACAAGGTAAAGAGGGCTTTCTCTGTTTTAGTTCTTACCCCACCTTAATCCTGAGTGTGTATTGCCTCAGTCAAACTGATCCATATTAAAGACTTAAGCTTAAAAAGACCAAAGTTTCCCACTGCATCCAGGGCCTTCTCCAGTTGTTTGGATCTGTGTCTTATCACTGGACTCAGATGGCTCAGGTGGAAAAAGTGAGGCTGATGACTTTGCACAGCCCTCCCACACTTAAAATACACTTTACTTGCATGTCATGGCATCCTCTCCCTAACATCACAGCCCTCTTTGAGAATGAAGGACAAGCAGCAACAAAAACAACAACAACAAACATGACACAGTCCAGACTCTGAAAGAGTATACATTTTATCAGGAAAATGACTTATACACATAAACATATATACTACACTCACCCATACCTATACATATGCATATGTATATACATATTCATATTATGCATATATACATATATTATACACACATATGTGTATGTATATACACACTTAGGCATAGATATACACATATATATGATATAAGAAAATTTTATAGGAAAGGTATTAGAAGCAGAAAAGATTTAGAAGAAGGTGAGAGACATGATGAACCAGGCCGAGGCATCATCATGGGGTAGAGCCACTACAAAAGCATTCAAGAGATAGAGTATTAGGTACGAAGGATGGCTATATCTTGTTTCCTCTACTGAAATCTTTGCATCATATATGTCTTCCCCACGACCCCATTCAATACCTCAAAAGACATCAGGTATTAAGCAGGAATTGTATGAATGTTAAGCTTGTGGAAAGAGTAGAAGATGGTATAGTGATCCAAATGGAATTTTCATACGCATAATTTCTTTAGAAATCTGTTTGCATGAATAGATGAATCTAAATAAATTAGATAAATCTAAGTCCACATAAATCTAAATAAATTAGAAAATATAAACTTTTTAGCCTGTCATTTAAAGCCTTTCTTAAATATGATAGTAAGGGGATACAGTGAATGGAGAGGATAAGAGAGGGATTCTTGGAGTTGGGATAGGTTAAGGAAGAGGAGGGCAAGATAGTAGGTAGAAGTAAAGTAGAGGAGTGAGGAGGGACAAGAATAGGGTGAGAAGGATAGTGAGGAAAATAGGAAAGAGGAAAATATACAACTAGCAATCATAATTTAGAATGTAAATGGGATGAATATACCCATAAAATGGAAACTATAGCAGATTAAAAATTTGAATTAAACAATATGTAGTTTTTAGGAAATGCTATAAAAATGAGAGATATACAAACACATAAAATAAAGGTCCACAGTAGAATTTATTATATAAAAAAGCAGGGATAGTAATCATGATCTCAGGCAAAGTTAAAACTAAAATCAGATTTAATCAAAAAAGAAAGAAAAGATAAACTACACTATGTGTCCGCTGAATTAATCAATAGTTTTAGACCACATAAAAATAACAAGATTAGTATAAAACACATGAGAGTATACTTGCCAAAAAAGACACAGGAACTATATGAATTTACAGAGAAATCAATGACAAGCAGTTATAAGCATAATGTGGTAAGTAGTTACAAAGTAGCAAAGATGGGCAGCTTTGAAAATAATGTGTAGTATTTATCATATATGTTTTTTTGAAATGGAAAGTTATTGCTTCATATTGAATCCTCTAATGTTCTACTGTGTACAAGGAAATGTTTTTCTTTGATCTTTTCTTATTTTGTATTTAAGTTTAAAATAAAATACAATAAAAAATAAATCTCAATAAAGAAAAATTGGAGGAACTTCCTGGACATATTGAACTGGGAAAGAGGAAATTTAAAAAGTGACAAGTATTAAATAAAGTGTTTATGTTGAAGCCTTCACAAGTGAAGTCTGAGAAAACCAGCCTCAATATCCACATTCTCACAAGTGCTACCTTATATACAGAATATATAAATAAATTATTCTTGAACTTCATATGAAATTTTGAAGACGGTAGGCGATTCATTCTAACTTGCTGATTAGGGTAGCCCAGAGATCTTAAAATATGCCATGCTTCATTCATGCCTGCAAATAACTGACTGGAGCATGAAGGAAATTCTAACTTTAGGAAGTAAAAGCTGATGCCCAAAATTGTCTTGAATAACAAAACATCATTTCTATTTTGCTTTTCTTTAATATACTTCAAAGAGTCATTGTGAGATTGTACACAGTTTGTGAGACAGCTAAGTGCTGCAGTGAATAAACCACTGGGCCTGGAATCAGGAAGTCTTGACTGCAAATTCAGCCTCAGATATTGGCTGTGTGAAATATCCCTGTCTGCTACAGTTTCCTCAGCTATAAAAATAAACATAATAAAAGTACCTAGTTCCCAGGATTGCTATGAGGATCAAGTGAGATAATACTCGTTAAGTGTTTAGCACATAGTAGTTGCTATATTGTCATTGTTGAGTTGTTTTAGTTATGTTCGACTCTTTATGACTTGATTTTGGGGTTTTCTTGGCAAAGACACTGGAGGGATTTGCCTTTTCTGTCTCCAGTTCATTTTACAGATGAGGACACAGGGGTAAACAGGGTTAAACAATTTGGTCGGGTTCTGAAGCTAGATTTGAAACCATGAAGAGGAGTCTTCCTGAATCCAAGGCCAATGCTCTATCCACTGCATGACCCTGTTGCCCATAGGTGCTGTATAAATTATTATCATTATTGTGACACTGCTTAGAAACAGTTTTAGAGAACTTTTCAAAACTTGTTTTTGGCTATTTATTTTAAAAGATCAAGTCAAGCAAGTCAAGAAAGCAAAAAAAAAATTTTTTTTCTCTCATTTGTGAATTCAGGTGATGATATTTTTTTTTCTTCAGGAATCATTTCTTTGCCACAAAAACACAAATATAGCTATTTCAAGAAAGACCTTTTTATTGAGCTCCCTCCCAGAAAATCTTTTTCTGAGACTTGACTATCATTACACTATGTTTATGTCTTTCTTGGTGTTGACGTCCTTAGGTTAACTTCTATTTATTTTTATTTGCCCAAGCATATTCTTTTATGATATCCTGGGTATACTTGGGTTCATAATGAGGAGCCTGCCATCATTTGTAAGTGTTAGAACTCAATAGATATCAGCAAAAGAGATATTAAAAAATGAAATTTCAATGTTCCATTGTATTGAGTGCTCAGAAAGATTGGGAATATCTGTGTTATGCCACTTACATTCTCATCTTGTTGTAAAAAATATCCAGTAATACTAATTTATATTATAGATACACTTCAAGAAGTGAAGACAATTGAGGGGTCAGGATGCATTTGGGGGAAAGTAGCCAAATCTAATCAAATTTGATTTATAAGCTGACATATTGAGCTGCATGAAATCAGAAAATATAATTTGTAATGATAGTGACAGAGTAGGTGTTCATAATCACACTCAGAGAACTACAGAAATGATTACATTTTACCTGATGCAATTACTAGGCTGTTGGAATGACAGATATAAGTATTATTCAGGTAAAATCATGCTGACTAAAGACTGTTTTCTAAATAAATCTCTTGGCACTTTCTCATTAAAGTCAGGTAAACAAAGTATATTAATCAGATGAAGTAGCAATACAAAGAATGTTTTGAATATGAAATGATGAGTTTTGTTTAGAGGATTCTAGGTTGTTGGGTTTTTGGGGGAGGGTCAGGAATGTGGGGGCCAAGTTTATACTCCATTATTTTAATGTAAAGTTCACAAATCCAGATTACTGTGCTCTTTTGCTTTATGTTACATTAAAAATATAGAAAATTAAATTGAAATATATCATCAATAAATCAAAACCATTTGTTTAGCATTGACTATAAACCATACACTGTGTTGAGCATATATATATACACTTATACATATTATATATATATATATATACATATATATATACACACACATATATATACACACATACGTAAACACATACACACAAAAGTATGTGTGTGAGTGTGTTTTCCAAAAAAAAACTCCATGAACAGGTTTTGTCATGAAAAGGTTCACAGGGTCATGAAGAGTTGGATACAACTGAATGACTGAACAATATACACACATACACACATGCATACATATACATGTATGTATTTTTGTGTGTCTAGAATGTATATATATGTATATATCTCTATGATCTATATCTACATCCTTTTATCCATCTATCTATCTAGTTTCTGCCTTTGAGAAGCTTATATTCTAATAGAGGAGACAGTATATTTATACACAGAAAGACATATATATATATATATATATATACATATATATATATACACACACATATTTATACACATACACACATGTATAAATACACACACACACACACACACACACACAAAGTAAACCCAAAGTAACTTAAGAGGTAAAGGTTCTAGCAGCTGGAGTGAGTGGGGGACATTTAGGTTGAATCTTGAAGGAAATCAGGAATTCTAAGAGATAGATGTGAGGAAGGAAAGCTTGTGATGAATGGGGAATACCAGGGACAAAGCAATGGAAGATGGAGCATCAGTAAGCATCTGCAAGAGTGTTAAAAATCACAAGTTAAATATAATCTCACTGTGACTCTGTAAAATATATTAAATACGAGATTAGAGAAGAAACATTTAAAAATGGAGACAGGGTCAGTCTCTGAATCAGGAAGATCTGAACTTAAGTCCTACTTTGATCCAAACCACCTAAGGCAATTAATAAGTCACTTAGCCTTACTGCAACTCCAGGCAACTTTTGAAGACTATAAATTATAGATGAGCTGCTGATTTTATAGGGTGGACCCATATTGATGAAATTTCAGGTCCATATTCCATCCCATTCCACACAATTCACCCAGATTAAATGGAACAAAAGCATGTGATTTGAGAGTGCTCAGAGCATCTTTAGTCAATCAATTACCAAAATTGGCAGATTATAGATGGAAAACATTTTTTGCAGTCACTCCTTTTCTCTACCTTATACTTCAGCCACCCCATGTTAGGCACTCATTGCTCACCTGTACTATTACCAACAAAAAAAATCATAAATCTTGTCTCTTTCTGTAGTTGCTACTTTCTCCAATTTATCTTCCATCCATCTGCCAAGGTCATATTATAAAAGTGTAAATTTAACGATGTCATTCTTCTTATTCAAGAAGTTTCCGTGGTGATAAAAAACCTCATTTCCTAAAAAACAGAGGAAACTGAGCCAAATTTATAAAAATAAGAGCCTTTTCCCAACTGATAAATGTTGAAAGTATAAGAACAGGCAGTTTTCAGAAGAAGAAATTAAAGCTATAAATAGCCACATAAAATGCTTTAAATCAGTATTGATTAGAGAAACACAAATTAAAACAACTCTGAGTTACGACCTCACACCTATTAGATTGGCTAATATGACAAAAAAGAAGAATGGCAACTAGTGGAGGAAGTATGGAAAAGTAGGAGCCTTAATGTACTGTCGACAGAATTGTGGTTCAGTCATTCCTGAAAATAATTTGGACCTATTTCCAAAGGGCTATAACACTGTGCATACACTTTGACCCAGCAATACCACTATGAGGTTTGCATTTCAAAGAGATGAAAGAAAAAAGGAAAAGGAATTATATGCACAAAAATATTTATAGCAGCTCTTTCTGTGGGGGGAAAGAACTGAAAATTGAAGATATGCTCATGATTTGGGGAAAGGTTAAATAAATCATGATATTTGATTGTGATAAAACACTATTGTCCTAAAAGAAATTATGAGAGGGACGGTTTGAGGAAAAAAAACACACACCAGGAAAGACTTACATGAACTGATGTAAAATGAAGTGAGCAAAACCAGAAGAACATTTTACAGAGTAACAGCAATATTGTGAGGATGATCAACTTTGACAATTTCAAAGTACTCATGATGAAAAATACTATCTATATACAAAGAGAGAACTGATGAATTATGAGTGCAGATTGAAGCATACTAATTTTTAACTTTCTTTGCTTTTCTTGCTTTTTTTTTTGCAACATGGCTAATGTAGAAATACATATTGCATGACTTTACATGCATAATTGATATATTTGTGTTTGCCTTCTCAATGGGTGCTGGAGGGATTGGAGGGAGAAAAAGGATTTGGAACTCATATTTTAAAAAAAGAAAGATGGAGTATAATTATTTTTTAAAATGGTGAGGCAAAGGAGAAAAATGAATTAGACATAGTTTCTCAGTTTTCAGAGGACGGGACAACAGGTGTGTATTTGAGTGAATGGTTTTCCAAAGAGCAGGAATATTTGATCAGAAAATGCCTTTGATATTCACAGAGTCAAGGTCAACATCTGGTCAATAGACACAAATCATTATTTCAGTTTAAAATAAGATTTCAGGAATCAAGAGAAAATAATTACCAAAAAGGAGACAATATTCAATATTGCAAGTCATATTCAAAAAAAACACTAGTGAAAAAGAGGGAAAAATATGTTTCAGTGACTTCCTATTCCTCCAAATAGAATAAAAATTCTTCCATTGATCGCTTCAAGCTTTTTACAATCTAGCTCTAATGTCTTTTTCTACAATGATTTCACATTATCCCCTCTCATCGGTTCTACTTTCCCGGCATATTAGTTTCCTTATGGCTTTCTATATGTACTATTTCATGCCCTTCCTCTGTTGCTCTGTCCTGGCTATCCCCTCATGCCTGGAAAGTCTTCCTTCCTCATTTATGCCTCTTGGAATCTATAGCTACCCTTATAGTTTAAATCAAGTGCCTCTTCTTATAGTAAACCCTTCCTGATCTGCAAAACTGGTAGAGTACTCTCAACCAAAGAAGCAAATAAACAAAAACTCTTTTTGTAATTGCTCTGGATCTGTTTATAAATCCCTATAAATATTTTCCTCTGGTAAAATGTAAGTTCCTTTGGGGCAGGGACTGTTTTGATTTTTTTTACTTTAAATCCTCAGGACCTAGCACAGGGTGTGGGAGATGGTAGACACTTAGATGCTTCTTGAATTGAATTGAACTATTTCCCATGTTGAAATTCCCATTAGGCTCAATATAACATATATTCAACCATATTAATTAAAGGCAAACAAGATTGGCTGAAGGACAAAGCATTTCCTTAAGTATGGTGGGCCATTTGCGAAGAACATAGTAAATGTGGGCACATTTCCAGGATAATAGAAAAAAAAATCTTTCTCATCAAAATTTTTAAAAAATGAAAATTCCACTTTTTTTCTGTTATTTATTGGTCAACTGCAAATGAATATTAGTTTCTTCTTTTTCTAAAGTTAGTAATTTGCTTCCTGCTATAAAGTTATTATAGTATAAGGTATAGAGATAGTGATTGGATCTGTGATTTCATTGTTCTATAGAATTCCTGAGTGGGGAAACTCCCTCAGCCTGTGGATGTTAACATCTTCTTTGTGAATTGTCACAGTCTGACCAAAGTATGGGACTTGAACCTAGTTATTCCTGCCTTCTAAACCATATTTCATGTACTTACTACTACAAATATAATCCCCTGAATAAAATGAAATTTATAATTTTGCCTAGTGCTGATCCTGGTAGGTTTGTATTTAGGTGGTCTCTCTCCAAAGTATTCATCATTTCTAAATTTTAATACACCATAGATTACAATATAATACATTTGGAGTGGGGAGGGACATTGGAAATCTATTCCAACACTTTCAGTTTCAAAAATGAGCAAAGTAAGCCCCAGAAGTTAAGGACATATATGAGCTGAAAAATCTGCAATAAACTTCAGGTATTTCCAGAGAAGAAGCTTTAAGCCAAAGCACAGCTCTAATTTTGAAATTTTTGGTGCTAATATATATGGATAGAAAGGGGGTCAGAGGATCCTCATGTCACACTAGAACTCAGTCCATAAAGGTAGTTCTACAGGCCTTATTGGTAAGACCAGTGCTAAAATAGACTCCTGATCTCACTGTCAAAGGCTTAATTATTTTGTGGAACACAAGATTTCCAGGAATTTCAGCAAGAGACCATTCTAAGATAGATAACCTCTAAATGAGAAAATAAGAAGATCATTAGATTAAAAATATCTGGTTTTGAATCCAACAATATGTTACGTATAAGAGACACACTTGAAACAGAAAGACTCACATAAAATCAAAATGAATGGCTGGAGCGAAATCTATTGCACTTCAGCTGAAGCAAAAAAGGCAGGGGTAGCAATGATGATCACAGACAAAACAAAAGCAAAGACAGACCTGATTAAAAGAGATAATCAGGAAACCATATTTTACTAAAAGGTACCATAGCAATAATAATTGGTAATTATTCCCAATCAATTCCAGTGGTTTCTGATGGCCTCTGTTTAGATTCTAAAGCCCTTTACAGCCTGGTCCCAATTTTTCTTTCCCAGCCTCATTTGATATTAATCCCCTTTTCCATTTTGTGAAGATATTTCTTGCCTTTGTACATTGTCAGGGATGTATGTCTGAAATGAATTCTCTTATTACATCTACCTGTTCAAATCCTTAGCTTTCTTCAAGGATCAGCTTAGCGACCATTTCCTAGGAAAAGTTTTTTCCTATCCTCTCCACTCCACAACTTTAGAATTTTTTCCCTCCTCCTATTTTTCTTATTTATCTGTTTAAATGTTACAACTTTCAATAGACCTTAAGGAGTTCTGAGGACAGAACGCGTTTGTTTTGTTTTTGTTTTTGATTCCTACCCCTCAGAGTCTGGCACAATGCTTTGAACAATCAATAAATGCTTTTTGAATGAAAAAGGAAATGGCATGTAGAACAGAGATTACTTTTCTTCTTGTTTTGTCCCCACAAGGAAAAAAAAAAGTAGCAATGGGTGGAAAGTTGAAGAAAAATAGTTTAAAGTTGGATACGAGAAAACAACTCCATCAAAAGATCCTTCCTAAAGTGGAATTTGCTACCTTTGAAGGAAGTAGGTTCTCTGTCAAAAGAGGTCTTCAAAGGGCAATGGGATGGGAAGATAAATGACTTCTTATTACTTTTATTGTAGAGAGGATGGATGTTAAGGTACAAGTTCAATTACATGAACTCTATAACTCTTATAGCTCTTAGATTCTGTGAGATAGAAATATTCAGGTAAAACAGACTTGTTTCCCCTGAAATAGGAAAATCTCACTTTTATCTTTGGATACAAAAGCACAGATATTTTTGAGAATACTTTGCTACAAATACCTGATATATAAATATAAAATATAAATATGTATATACACAATATACATATGTACACATGCATGCATATGCATATATACATCCATAGTATCAACACATTGTACACCATGTATGTAAACAGTTTCATAACAACCCTATAAGATATATGCTATTACTGTCTACATTTTAGAAATGAAATTGAGACAATATGTTAAGGGACTTGCCCACAGTCACAGAGCTGATATATGTCTAAGGTGGGATTTGACCTCAGGCAGGTTGGCACAGGACAGAATGCTGTAACTGGAGTCAGAAAGATCCAAGTTCAAATCCTGCCTAAGGTACATGTTTGCTGGATGATTTAACTTCTCTTTTCCTCAGTTCTCTGAACTGTAAATTGATGATAAGTAGTACCTACCTCTCAGGGTTGTCATGAGGATCAAATTAGATAATATCTCTAAAAGTGCTTAGCACAGAGCCTGGCACATAATAGGTATTTAATGAGTGATTGTTACCATTTCCTTCCTGATTCTAAGTCTAGTGCTCGATCTGCTGAGTCACCTAGATGCCTACTAATTTCTTCATAAGCTTAAGATCTGAGATTGTTTCCTCAATTCAGCCATCAAATGAGAATAATACTTCCATGTCAAAGTTCATAGGATCGATGTGAGGAAAATACTTTGAAAATCTTAAATCATGTAAATGATTAAGGCTATGAACTAGTCTTCACATTTCAGCTAGATTTTACAGTAATAAAAACATATTTTGTTATTCACAATATACTTTGTGCTTTCTTCTACAAATTGTTTCCAGATTGTCTAAACATGCCTTCAAAGAAACTCATATGTTGCAAACAGCCATGTAATTTCCCAAGAAAATTCTAACCTTGTTCTGTGCCTGGGTTCTCTTTTAATGTCCTCATTCTTTGATTTTCCCTTAGGTCCCTAGGTCTGGTCTTGAATTTCCATCACTTCTGCTTGTTTCTGGCTTTTCTGTTTTGAAGAGAAAAGCCCCCCCCCCCCCTCCTTGCTTTAAAAACAGCAAGAGAAGACACAACACTATCATTTTCCCACTTCAATCAATAAACTGCACTTAGGATCCTTTTAAGCTCTTGTGTCTTTTGAAACATTTCTCAGTATTTATCTTCTTTCATTGAAGGTACAAAACAAGCCATGAGGGAAATAAGTGAAACATAATTGCATCATGTTTTAGATATTATGAAATGATCTCTTAGAACAGACTTGGAAATTAACTCTATATGACCAGTTGTTTCTTATCATTTTTGTAGCACTGAATATTCTTAAGTTCCTCTCATTCATGTTTACCACTTATTCCTTCAAACACACCTTGAAGAATGACAAAACTTATTAGATAAGTTGTGAAAG
The DNA here is from genome assembly GCA_028627135.1 of Pseudochirops cupreus. Taxonomy (NCBI): domain Eukaryota; kingdom Metazoa; phylum Chordata; class Mammalia; order Diprotodontia; family Pseudocheiridae; genus Pseudochirops; species Pseudochirops cupreus. The sequence goes on from CM053583.1 coordinate 145,437,124, forward strand.
AGTCCAAACAATATAAGAATAGATGTAGGAATAAGTCTTAGTTTTCTCCCTTTTCAATTAATTCCTCAGACCTGTCTTGCTTCTATTCCTTAAGTGAGATGACTTAAATACTGAAATTAAAAAAAGAGGTGTGAATATTACTTAGGGACCTTGACCAACACATTATGTTGCTCATCTCCTTGTTTGGGATGAAAAATAACCCTCATCCTTAATTTAGTGAAAAAATAAACACAGAGATCTCTCAGGATAAGAACAGGAGTTTATTCTCTTCCCTGGGAGAAGAAGGCAGTCTTCCCCAAGACTCATCATGGAGAAGAGGCCTGTTACAAAAGACAGTGAAAGAATTTATACTCTAATGTAGTCAAGCCCCCTTCCCAACTGTCTCCTCTCTCGGTTGAGAGGCAGACTTCACCAAATTCTTCCCCAAATGGGACAGCAAGAAAATGGGGAGAAGAGTCCCAAAGCAAGAGAGGAGGAGTGAGCCTGGACTGTCCATGACTCCCACTGGCTGGGAGGAGGGGCCCACCAAGGTGGGGAAAAAGCAGACAAAGAAATGAAAGTGATTGAAAGCAGCAATGGAGGAAGAAAAGGGAAGTTAACAATCTCAAGCTGCTTAAGAAGTTTTCACTCATTGCATATATCCTGGATTAGAGAGCTAGGTGGTGAAATTGAACAGAGTGGGTCTGGAGTCAGGAAGACTTGATTTCAAATATGGCCTCAGATGCTTACTAGCTGTGTTATTCTGGCTGATTCACTTAATCTGTCTGCCACAGTTTCAACTGTAAAATGGGAATGATATTAGCACTTAACTTCTAGGGTTGTTGAGAGGATCAAATGAGATACTTGTAAAGTGCTTAGCACAGCTCCTGACATAGAGTAGGCATTTAATAAATGCTCGTTCTTTTCCTCTTCCCTTCCTTTTCAATGTTACCGCATTCTCCTGTCTTTTATTCCCCTTCCCCCAATCTTCCAGCCAAGGGAATATTTATTGTTATTCTGACTTGTACCTCTCTTGTTCTTAGTTGCAAAAAAGGCATAAACATAAAAGTGGCCAAAATAACAACACCAAAAACTAAAAATGAGTCAGTAAAAGTGATAGAGGACTTAATGAACAATAAATCTACTTTATTGATTGGGAAGATGGATGTTCTTCTGCATTTGCTTCCTGCTAAAACATCTGACAATTGTGCAACATCCCTGGTCACTTCTTGCCATTCAATTATCCAGTAATACTTAAGCAAACCCTCCTCCAAACTAAATAGAGATACTCTTGTCTATGCTCTTGTGTATTAAAGGTACCTACAGTACCACAAAGAGAATTTCTTGTGTTTATGGACTCCTCCTGTCAAACCTTCTCTAGACAACTCTTTTCAAAATTCTCAGTCTTCTCCCTGGAATAATTTTATGTTTAGCAATTGCAAACATGTATTCCTTTGGCAAATTAACATTCACAGACAATACTGATTTGATAGTGTTAATGTCTCCAGATCTCGCATCTTCAGTTACATAATCATTCAATTCCCAAAGAAAACTTAGTTGTCAGTGTCTTAATTAACACTCTCTTTTTTCTAGAAAACTTGGGTTTGTCAAGAAGGACAAGAAGAGAGATTTATAGTTTGCACATATGGCACTTGGGGAAGAAAAAAAGATATCTATACTTCACCAATCAATAAATGAATAGGTAGTTAAACTATATAGGTGATTATTTACTTTATAAAAGAATTTTTTACCTCACAAAGGTTTTTTCAGGTATCTCTACAGTTACATAGACAGCATGGAGTAGTGGATAGAAAGGCTGATTTTCTGTTAGGAAGTTGAGTCTTCCCTCTGGCACATGTTGTGTGACCATGGCCCTGCTACTTAATTCCTATGTACCCCAATAGACTCTCAGAAGATAAATTACAACAGGTTTGGTGAAGGAATTTTCATTAGGAGGGTTTCTCACTCTAAGGAAATCACAGGTCCAGACCCAGATTCTCTAAAATCTTTAAGTTCTATTACCTTATTTAGAATTGAATATAAAAATATAACTTACAGAAACAAACATAACATTTTTCAACAGGATGGCTATCGCATAAAAAGAGATAGACCAATAGATACAAATATGTTGCCCTTCATGTTCCAATTAGAGGAATTTTATTTCCTCTTTGTATCATAATGGAATATATGAGCCAGAAGACATTCTTTGGTCACATATAGAAGCATATGTTTTTAGAGGTGTATGAGAATTTCGAGACTATTTAGTCTAGTCCCCTAATTTTGTGGATGAGGAAATTAAAACCTAGAGAAGTAATTTGTTCAGGTAGTTAGTGGAAAAGTAAGATTAAATTCATATCTTCATGTGTGGAGTACAGGGACCCCAAAAATCGCCTACCCAAGAAAAATCAAAAGTCAGAGGTATCTTGAGGAAGGTACAGGAAGTTTTATTCTCTTCCCCCCAGGAAGAGGGCAATCCTCTCCATGGTGGGAATCAAGTTGAGGAGTATTATAAAAGACATACTCTAATGTGATCAAGCCCCCTCCCCCTGGCTGTTCCTTCTCCCATTGGCTAGGAAGTGGGCTCTCAGTTTGGCGCGAAATCTAACCCAATGGCAGATAACAAAGAAGCCCGCCACTATCTCCTATTGTCAGAGAGATGGGGCAGGAAGCCAAGGTATCATTTGGTAAAGGCCAAAGCAAGGGAGGGGAAAAGGTCACAAGCAAGGGTGGAGGTCAAAAACTCCTGAAAGGAGCCTAATGCTGATGACAGCAAGGGAAGGGGGGAAGGGTCCTAGGTTGTGTAACCCAGGACTCAGGTCTGTCCAGTCTTACAAAAGTCTATCTCTGGTTTCCAGATAGTTTCTGTCCCTTCTCATTCTGAGGAGTCTTCACAGAGTATGCAGAGAGTGTAGCCCAACTCCTTCACGTGACCGGTCTATTACTCTGTCTCAATTGTGTCATACATATACATCTTTCGGCTTTTTTGTTTTTTACCTTTTGTATTGCTCATATGTATCTGAACTATTTTCTGTTCACTCTTTTCCCACTCCAATCCATTCTCCAGTGGGTCAGTCAGTCAATAAGCATTTATTGAGTGACTATTGCGTGCAAGAGCTTCTACTAAGTTCTGTGCATACAAAAAGGAGCAAGAGACAGTCCTTGCCTCAAGGAACATTCATAGTCTAGCGGGGAAGATAAAGAGTAAATAAACAAGATGTACAGAGGATAAATAGGAAATAATTAAGAGAGAGAAGGCAGTAAAATTGAGGCCTTGGAAAGGCTTCCTGTAGAATGAGAGATTTTAGTTGGGATTTAAAGGAAGCCAGGAAAGACAGTAACAAAAGAGAGCATTCCAGGAACAGGGCCATCTAAGACTAGATGGCAGGAATAAAGGGATAAGAAGACTGCAAAAACAAGGGGGAAGGATTAGGTACTAAAGGGCTCAGAAAGCCAAACAGAAAATTCTGTATTTGATCTGGGAGGTGATAAGGAGCTTTTGAGGTTTATTGAGTAGTATTGATACCTGACTCCACTGATCTGCCAAAGGGATTTCCCTAAAGCGAAAGTCTTCCCATAACATACCTTTCCTAGGTAGATGGCTTCCTGTTACTTTTAGCATTAAACAGAGTGTTCTGTTTAGCCTTTAAAGCTCTCCCTGGCCCAGGCACTTCACACTGCGGCAGTCTGCATGCATTGTACTCTCCTCCTTGCCCTCTGTTTTGGGGCCTCTTAGAGCCTTTGCACATGAACTGTCTCTTAGGCCCAAAACACACAGGAAGAATGTCTCCCCACTGAGTACTGATTTACTTCACTGCTCTCAAATGTTGCTTCCTTGAGGAGACCTTTCACTTTCCTTTCTGTGGCTAGTGCCTTTTCCTTGAGCTTAACTCTGTCTGCTCTGCATTCTCCACATATCTTGTATATACTTAGCTATTTATATGTTATCCCTCCCCTACACTAGGATGGAATCTCCTTGAGGTCAAGGACCATTTTTTGCTTTTCGGTCTGGCATTTAGTAAGTGCTTCATTCATATATGTATGTATATTTATTTATATATTTGGATTGACTGATATACATGTATGTATATATATGTATATATATATATATCTCAATCAAAATATATATATTATTTATGTTTTTTAATTGACAATACAGTTTTAGTTGAATGAAGGGGAAAAGCAGATATTGTAGAGATACCTATTGTGTGTTAAGGTTGTCTTGGTGGCACTGAATCACACTTCCTAGTATAACATTAACAAGAGGAGCAACAAAAGTAATAATCATAATTACAATCTAGCAGAGATGAGGCAGGGTGGTTCCATAGAAAGTGCATTTCCTCTGATCACCGGCAAATCTCACTTCTGACCCTTACTCTCTCTGTGACCCTGAGTAAGTCTCTTAACCTCCCTGGTTCTCAGTTTCCTAATCAGGCAGGTTAGGCAGGTTGGGCTAGATGGCCTCTGAAGTTCTTTCCAGCTCTAAATCCATGATCCAATGAAGGAAATTTTCAGGCCCTCCTGATAATCACTTACATATCCTATTTATACATTCTATATTTATACATTCTAGAAGACTGTGTGTGTGCACACACACATAAATACATACATATACACATACACATATGTGTGTATATATATATGAAGAAAGACAAAGAGTGAGAAAGAATGTTTAGTGAGCAGATAGTGCTTATGATTACAAACGTTAACCCATGTATTCTGCTTCATATCCGTTCAGCCTTCTCTCCTGTGTGATATCACAATTTTCTCTCTGTTTAAGTGCTACATGTGATGAAACCATCTCATAAGCTTCAATTTGTCAGACACTGTTACTGCATAGCCTATAGAAAATATCTTGCCAGTCATTAGCATTGATCAGGACAGAGATGCAGGCACTGTTAATGATGCATCAATGGTTTTATTTGAAAGTTAGGCATAAAGGTAATAGGATAATTCCAAAATCCCACTAACCATGTTTTAGAATGCTGGAATACAAGACAGTCAGATTGAAATGCCAAAATCGGACAGTCATCCCTTTGAAGAGAGATCATTTGAAGATCTCATTATCTGACTTTCACACAATTGTGTTTCAATCACTTTGAGAAAGATGTTTTTGACAATTCAAGTGATAGATGATGTCCTTCTTTCCAAAAGATACTCCTCTACTATTCTGTAGTAGAATAGCCATTTCCTCTTAGTGAGAATTTTTTCATGTATTTTGGGGGGAGGTTTATTTGTATCTTTGAAGTGTATTATTTGTGTATACTTGTGAAGACTCTGGTGATGGACATGGTAGTTTGGTGTGTAGCAGAATATGTTTAGGACATTTTTTCTAGTGTAGGGAAGTGGTAAGGGTTCAATAGACAAAATATAGCACCAGCTCCAGAGATGTATGCTGCTGATGCATACGTGTAATAAAAGGCAGAAAAGAGGGCCAGGATGACAGAGATCAATGATTGTACCTCCAGTTAGCTTTTATCTTGGTTTTGTTTTGTAAGCCAAACTAGAGGAGATATTAGAAATTTCTTGTCCTTTTTCAAATAACCTTCTTTAATATGGAATTATGCCTTAGTAAAGTA
>CM053583.1:145443178-145469273 GCA_028627135.1 Pseudochirops cupreus
CAAGATTAAAAAGGAAGTGGAAAGTTGGAAAAAAAATTTTTACAAGCAGTGTCTCTGATAAAGGCCTCATTTCTATAATATACTAAGAATTGAGTCAAATTTATAAAATAAAAGCCACTCCCCAATTGATAAGTGGCCCAAGGACATGAAGAGACAGTTTTCAGAAGATGAAATCAAAGACATCTATAAGCATATGCAAAAATGTTCCAAATCACTAGTGATTAGAGAAATGCAAATCAAAACAGTTCTGAGGTGCCACATCTCATCAGCCAGACTCTCTAAGATGACAAAACAGCAAAATGATAAATGCTGGAGATGTAGAAAAACTAGAACACTAATGCATTGTTGGTGGAGTTGTGAACTGATCCAGCCATTCTGGAGAGCAATCTGGAACTATGCCCAAAGGGTTATAAATAAGTGCATACCTTTTGACTCAGCAATACCACTTCTAGGGTTATATCCCAAAGAGATCAGAGAAGTGGGAAGAGGACCTGTATGTACAAAAATATTTATAGCGGCCCTTTTTGTGGTGGCAAAAAATTGGAAAACAAGGGGATGCCCATCAATTGAGGAATGGCTGAACAAGTTGTGGTATATGAATGTAATGGAATACTACTGTGCTATAAGAAAAGAGGAGCAGACAGACTTCATAACCTGGAGAGACTTATATAAGCTGATGCTGAGTGAGAAGAGCAAAACCAGAAGAAATTTGTACATAATCACAGATACAACGTATGTGTGACAACTAACTTCAATAGACTGGGCTCCTCTCAGCAATACAAGGTTATACGACAACTCCAAAAGATTCATGATTGAAGGAGATACCCACATCAGAGAAGGAGATGCAGAGTCTGAGTGCAGATTGAAACAAACTACTCCCTCTGTTTCTTTTTCTTGTCTTGTTTTGTTTCCTCTCTCCCACTGATCATTCCATCAGTTACAATCCCTCTTTACAACCTTACTAATGATGAGGGGGAAGATATTTGTAGATCCTGTATCTGAGTGCGTGCCTCCATGATGCAGGGGGGAAGGGGGGGTGAAAGGTAGGGGGAGAAAATCTGAAACTCAAGGGACTGAGGAACTGAATGTTGTAAACTAAACATAAATAAACCAAAAAAAAAAAAATAGACAGAAAAAAAACTGTTCATGATAACCGGGGAAAATGATAATAAATGCTCAGCAAATCTCTGACCTTAATTGAATACCTCTGTCTCCAACTTCTAAAAGAGTACATGATGTTCTGAGTGTAATCATGTTTATTGATTCTCTTGATTTTTGAGTTAGTAAAGGGCAAAAAGAAGACCAAGTTAATTTAAAATGATGTAACATTGTGATTTATTGGAGAAGGAAATATGTAACAACCCTCTGTATGACTTGACAGAATGTCTCTTGCATCCTTAAGGCATTTTGAAGATTTTTTAATTTGGAAGGAAAAATAATGACCAATTATTTTTGACCATCAATATTTTTAACCTTGGGAACCCTTTCAATGAAAGAGTTTCACTTATGGTAGGCAATGGTTAATAGGAAATTATTTGTGATGTCACTAGTTAATGTGTGGTTCATGATTCCTACAACATTCATTCTCCTTAGGAAGAGTAATTCAGATAGAGTAACTTAAGCTAACTCAGGGTTGGCAGGGAGAGAATTGTTGAAGTCATGGAAATTTCCAGTCTATAGGTTGGGTTATTTCAAAGGGTAATAAAATCTTTACCCATTGGACTATGGAGAAAAGTATGGTTTTTGTGCATATTTAAGATAAGGGGGAAAACAGTAATAACTTTTTCATTTGAAACCTTTGATTGCCCAAGAGTCCAAATTAGAAATATTTTGGTGTGTTGACATATAATTAGAATCAGCAGACTCCAAAATAAGCCATGTTTGTATAAAGGGCTCAAAGGTTTCTCCTCATCTTTCTCATGGTGGTTGAATTCACTGTTGAATTCACAGATTTAGATGAGGACAACAGCCTTGGAGGTTGAATAGTTCATTTTATACGTAACAAAAATTAAGCTCAGTTGTAGTGATTTGCCTAAGGTCATAGAAATGGAAGGAATATAGCTAAAGTTTAAACCAAGGGCTACTCACTCCACATCTATTACTCTTTCTTCACAGGAGTTAGCGTGATTCCTTTATGGAGAAAGTTTGAACATGGTTCAATTCTTTTCAAGCTTCTAATACATGTTCTTGTATTAGATATAAGCTCAAATTTTAGATGATCTCATAAAATGAAATAATGTTACAGTCAGGTAGAGCCTCTATTTTTCGGGATGGGGAAATTGGAAAATAGATATACTTACCTTAAAATCTTAATCTTTATGATTCCATATCAGTCATGTAAGGACCTATTTATAAAGAGAGATTCATTAACAGATTTGCAGCAGTGTGATGTTTCGTTTTCTTTTTTTGTTTCTGTTTGTGTTTTTGCCCCAGTAACTTTCAGACCATCTATTAAGTCATGATTTACTCTCTTTTAAAAATAATATCCCCCAATTACATGTATAAACAATTTCAACATTTTTAAGCTTTGAATTCCAAATTCTATCTCTTTTCCCTATCCTCACCTCTTCGTAAGATGGTAAGCAATCCGAGATAGGGTATATATGTGCAATTATGTAAAACATTTCCATATTAGTCATTTTGTGCAAGTGGACTCAAAAAAATGAAAGAATGTGAAAAATAGTATGCTTTAGTCTGTATTCAAACAACATCAATTCTTTCTCTGAAAGCAGATAGCATTTTCCATTGTAAGTCCTTTGGAATTGTCTTTGATCATTGTGTTACTGAGAATAGTGAAGTCACTCACAATTCTTAATTATACAATATTGCTATTACTGTGTGCAATGTTCTCCTTGTTCTGCTCATTTCACTTTGTATCAGGTCATGTTTTTCTGAAATTATCTTGCTTGTCATTATTTATAGCACAATAATATTCTGTTATAATCACATAACACAACTTGTTCAGTCATGCACCAAATATTGACCATTCCCTTGTTTTCCAATTCTTTGCCATTACAAAAAAAAAATAGCTGTTATAAATATTTTTGTTTGTACAAATTGGTCCTTTTCCCTTTTCTTCGATCTCTTCAGGATACAGACCTAATAGCAGCCTATCAGAAATCACTGTTATGACTGGATCAATCAAAGAGCATGCTCTTTGTGTGTAGTTCCAAATTGTATTAAAGAATGGTTGGATCAGTTCATAATTCCACCAACAATGCAATAGTATCCCAGTTTTCCCACATCCCCCCCAGCTCTTATAATTTTCTCTTTTTTGCCATATTGGCCATTCTGATAGATATGAGATGGTGGCCTCAGAGTTGTTTTAATGTGTATTCCTCTAATCAGTACTGATTTAGACCATTTTTTCATATGTATAGCTTTGCTTTCTTTGTCTGAAAACTACCTGTTCATTTTCTTTGGCCATTTATCAATTGAGGAATTTTGTTTATTTATAAGATCATAAGATGTGTGTGTATGTATATATGTATACATGGATATGCATAATTACAATAACTTATTCTTAATAAATTTGACTCAGTTTTCTATATATTTGAGAAATGAAGAATTTATCAGAAATATTTGCTGTAAATTTTTCCCCAGCTTTCTGCTTTCCTTCTAATTTTGATTGCATTGGTGTTATTTATCAAAAACTTTTATTTTACATGATCAAAATTATCTATTTTATATTTCATAATGTTCTTTATATCTTGTTTGGTCCTAAATTCTTCCTCATCCATAGATCTAACAGGTAAACTGTTCCATGCTCTCTTAATTAACTTATGGTAAAACTCTTTTTGCATAAAATCACATTTTGACCTCATCTTGGTATATGGTGTGAGAGGCTGGTCTATATCTAGTTTCTGCCATATTGTGTTTCAGTTTTCCCAGCTGTTTTTATCAAGTAATGAGTTTTTGTCCCAAAAGCTTGGACCTAGAGTCTAGAAGATCTGAGTTCCAGACTCAATAACTGTGTCACTCTGGGCAAGTCACTTGACCTTTGCCCCAGTTTCCTCATCTATAAAATGACTATGATAATCTATCTTCCACAGATGAGATCATATCTGTAGAGCACTTGACACAGTACTTTGCAAATAGTAGGTGCTATATAAATGTTAGTTATTACTACTACTAATTATTATTATTATTATCATTATTGTCATCATCATCATCATCATTTATTATTATTATTGCATGTTTGTAAGTGGAAAGAGAAACCACAAACAATTAAAATTGAATGTTGCAAAATTACAAAGGATGAAAAAAAAGATATAGGAGAAATCTCCGTGCATGGGGAAATTTTCACATGATGGCATTTTTTTTCACTATTTGGGAAGGTTTTGCTATTTTTTTTCCTCTTCTTTTCTCTCAAAAAACCTGTTTAAAGGGATGACTCTCTGGGAAGAAGACTGGGGAAAATGCAGGGAAATTTTAAGCAAAGTGAAAAGAAAAGATATCATTAAAACCTACTTTAAGAAAAAAAAAAGGTATTACACATGTCACTGGAGAGTTCACCCACAAAGGTGAAATTCTGCTTTCCTTTCTGAACTATATAAGACAATGATATTACTTAACCATTGCTTATTTAAAAGTCTTGTTCACTTTTTAAGATTCTCTTTGATACTCAGATTTCATGTCAAATATCTTTTGCATAGCTGGCTTCCTTTGCAATGAGTTACAGTTTCTTTCTCTAGACTTATTTCACATTATTCCCCTTTATTCATTCTACATTCATCCAAAACTAGTATTTCCTTGGGCTCACCATCCCATCTCCTATTCCCACACCTTTGCAAAAGTTACTACCCAATTGCTGGAATTCACTCCCTTTCTTCACCTCCATTTCATAGGAAAACTAGGCTTTTAGTTAACATATAAAAGCTCATGTAATATCTCCTATAGGAAGTCTTTCCTATTCCCTTTAGTTCTTATTTCTCTCCCTCTCCCTATTCCTCAAATTATCACTTTTATACGGATCTTTTTTTATGTTGGATGACTCCAGTAGAATATAGGGTTCTTGAGAACAGGGAATCATACCTTGCCTTTGCATCTGTTTGTATTTCTAGCATCTAACATTAATAAATATTTGTTGAACTGAATCTCTATAGTTTTCTGTGATAGCCGTAACTAATAAGAACAGATTTAATGGAGAGAAATATAAAGTCTTTCACTTGGATTTTAGAAATCCAATTGTGAGGGAAGTGCTTTTATGAATGAGACATTATTTCTTCAATACTTCTAAAAAGAAATAATTTAATATGATTCTTCAGTGTGAAAAATTTTTCCTTGAGAGCAGATCTAACCATGTGACTCCATTACAAAGCCAACTCCAATGTCTTCCCTTGGATTCTAGGATAAAATATAAATTCTTCTGTTTAATTTTTAAATCCCCTTTACAACCATGACCCAACTTGTCTTTCCAAACTCACTGGACATCACTCCCTCCTCTGTACTCTGCAGTTCAGTCAACCCAGCTTTTTTCATTGTCTTTAACAACAACAAAATCTATATTTTATTCTAGGCCAGTGGTTCTCAACCTTCCTAATGCCGTGACCCTTTAATACTCATATGTGGGTATATCTGCATGTGGGCAGACCCACCTGGAGACGGATAGAGGAGCGGTGTCTCGGATCTTAAGACTATTGGAAATATGTGTTTTCTGATGGTCTTAGGTGACCTCTGTGAAAGGGTCATTTGACCCCCAAAGGGGGCATGACCCACAGGTTGAGAACTGCTGCTCTAGGCCTTTGTATTGCTTAGAATACACCTTTTTCTTGCCTCTATATCATATCCTCTTCTCTTTCTTTAAGCTGAAGCTCAAGCACCACCATTTACATGAATCTATTATTGATTACCTCAACTGCTAGCACCCACCCTCCCAAAGCACTTTGTACTGAACTACTTTGCTTATGTTTATATTTAACAACTATGTATGTCCACTGTAGCAGTATGTATTTTAGATAATTGTCTCCCATATTAGAATACAATTCATTGTGGATGGCTCGGTAGTACACTGGACTTGGAGTCAAGAAGGTCGGAGTTTAAATCTAGTCTCAGACAATATGTGACCTTGGGAAAAATTATTTACCCTGTTTGACTCAGTTTGCTCAACTGCAAATTGGAGATAATAATAGCATCTATCTTTAGTTATTGTGAGAATCAAATGAGATACTATTTTTTTTCAGAACTTATTTATTTATTTTTAGTTTTCAACATTCAGTTCCACAAGATTTTGAGTTGCAAATTTTCTTTCCATCTCTCACCTAGCCTCTACCCCAAGATGGCAAGCATCCTGACTGCTCCTTCCCCCAGTCTTTTCTCTCATATATCCTCCCATCCCTCCCCTTACCCCCTTCTCCCTTACTTTCTTATAGAGCAAGATGGATTTCTATACCCCCATTGCCTGTAATGAGGTACTGTTTTTAAAGCTAGCACAAAGGCCAGCAGAGAGGTGCTATATAAATGCTATCTGTTGGTTGTTACTATAATGATGATGATGATGATGATGATGACGTAGGGACTAAGTTCTTTGTATTTATATCCACAATACCAAATACACTATATAGCAGTTGAGGGTATAGTCAATCATTTTTCAGTCCAGTCTGACTCTTCATGACCTCGTGTGGGGTTTCCCTGACAAAGATACTGGTGTGGTTTATCATCACCTTCTCCAGCTCATTTTACAGATGAGGTATAAAGTAGGTGCTTCATAAATACTTGACTGATTGTGACTTTTTGCTACACTAATGCATAGCTCAATTCCTCTGATTTAGTAGATGATTTTCTATAATTAGTAATGTAAAACAAAAATGTTGCCTTCTGCAAATTAAGTGTAGAACCTTTCCAAACTTAGCTAGGCTGGCCTTGGGGAATGTGCAGAATATACTGCTAGGCATATACTGAAAGTCTTTAGAATTAGGCTGGATTTGCCTGAGTTTTTATGTTCCTTCTACATTAACTAGATAATTGTGTTAAGCATTTCCTGTGTGCCAGGAATTGTGCTAAGAGCTGTGAATACAAATAAATATAAGCCAAAAAGCCAATCCCTTTTTTTCATGACACTTAGGTCTAAAGGAGAAAACATATATAGAAGAGCATGGGGAAATGGGGAGAGAGTATTCACAAGGGAGGAATCCTGAGCCAGGGGAGCAGTGAGGATAGATGTTTCGGTCACTTCCTTCAATGATATTCCCAGATACGGATTCAGTCATTGGAAGAAGGGGCCACAGGATTCCTCTTTCATTACTCAACTGCATCCTGGTAATTTAATTTTGCCTCAACCATAAAGAAGACAGAGATTGACTAGGGAGAGATATAAATGTAAGATCAGACAGGGAACTCAACCTTTGCCTAACCTCTTGAAAATTTTTTTATCCTAACTGGGTGTTCAGAACAATTGTCATTAAATAGAATTTTTCTTCTAAAATAGATTCCCTAAAGCTAAAGAGAAAACAAAGTGGGCCTTAGAACCTGGGGTATTATACTCTAGACTTACAAATAACTAAGTAATACAACATAGGATGAGTTTTAGAAACTAATCACTCCACCCTACCCCCCATAACAATGTGGGTTCTAGGCTTAAAATAGCTAATTAATACAACAACACTTTAGAAATTAGGCATAGTTTTGAAAAACCAGAGTCACATCCACATGACAAGTATCAGAGGAGAAATTTAGTATAGGAACTGTGAATTATTTTTACTATTTTTTTAGTGCAAGGTATTTATACCTTTTTTTGTTCACCACCTAATGATTTCTTTACCATTATGAGAACACCTTTTCAGTCAGCTACTATTGTTCTATTCCTGTTTATAAAACATAATGTATAATAATCAAAAGATGCATTAGGATTTTATCATTTGCTTTAAAGATTATTTACCTCAGTATTTCTTCAAATATTGAGTTCTCATAAAATGATACATTAGATCAACTTGCCAAAATTGAGTTTACCTGTATCCTTTCAGAAATGTATTGCATCTTGTGGTGCTGTGCACTGGTACTGAGAGACTAAATATCATTCAGTTAAAAGACTATCTAAACTAATTGAGAATGTTCATAGATTTGGAGATGAAAGGAACCTTCAAGGTTGTGTAGTCTAAGACTCTACAAATTTACATTGGACAAAACTGAAGCCAAGACAGAAGGGAATTTGACCCAAAGTCCTCTGAGTCCGAGTCCCACACATTCCACAGTCTTACATCACCTCCATACTTAAGAAGACTTTGTGTCTCCCTTGTGCCTCTAGAATAAAATAGAAGCTCTTCCTTCTGGTATTTAAAGCTCTTCACAATCTTGCTTCCATACATACATACATACACACATATATATATATATATATATATATATATATATATGTATATATATGTATATATATATATACACATATTGGCTGATTACACAGTACTCTCACACATTCTACATTCTGGACAATATCTTCCACTCACGTGTCCCTTCAAGGTGATATTCCATCTCATTGTCCCTGCATGGACCTCTCCTGTGATCCAAAATGTTTTCCTTCCTCAACTCAATTCTCAAAACCCAGAGTTCCCTTCAGGGTGCAGCTCAAATGCCAACTTTTATAATAGAGCTATTGGAACTCCCACAATTATTAGTCCTTTCCTTCTAACTGTTATGCATTTATTATTTAGATATGTGGTATTTTTGTAGCTTTATACTTGTTCTTTCTCCACCCCAAGTAATCTACAAATTTCCCTTGGGAAGGGTAATTACTCTTGCATTTCTTTTCTCTTTTTGTTCCCAACTCCTAACAGAGCACTGGCTACTAAGTGGGAACTTAATAAAAGCATATAAATTGAATTATCCTAGAACTATATTAGATCACTAATCTCCTACCTGATCTTTAGTCTTTAAAGGTTACAGTTCATGTGGTATATACTATCAAGGTAATCTTCTCAACAAAATTATTAAGTATTCAAAGAAAAATGTATTAAGCATTTCCCATGTATGAAAGTATCATACTGTGGAAGTACTGAGGAAGCTGCAAAGATAAATGACACAACCTTTGTGCTCTATGAGTTTACAACCTAGTATGGGAAATGTCATGTAAATCAATAACTATGAAAGTAGTTCTAAAAATAGAAATAAAAATTTATGATTGTTGGAATCTGCATAACCTCCATGGGAGAGGAAAAAAGAAAGCCTTTGCCAACCCCTCTTAAACCTTGTACCTTCCCCTCTGTTACATGTTTCCTATTTATCCTGTATATAGCTTTTTCTGTGTGTGTAGCACATATGAAAATATGTATGTGTGTATGTATATATATATACATATATATATAATATGTTACATATATTATGTGTATATGATATATAAGTTCTCATCATTTTAGTAGCATCCAATTCCTCATCAATCTTTTTGAGGTTTTCTTGGAAGAGACATTAGAGTGGTTTGTTATTTCCTTCTCCAGCTCATTTTACAGATGAGGAACTGAGGCAAACAGGCTTAACTTATTTGCCCAGGGTCACAGAGCTAATCATTGTCTGAAGTCAGATTTGAGTTCAGGACAATGAGTCTTTCTGACTCCAAACTGTACCACCTAGCTATAGATAGACAGCTAGATAGCTAGATATATAGATAGGTAGATAGATGGATGATTGGATGGATGTAACTATATTATACATACACATATATACGTGCATATAAACACATATATGTATGCATGTATGTATGCATATATACACATACATACATATTATGTTTGTGTATGTGTGTATATATACACACACTTGTTTTTCTCCCTTTAGATTGTAAGCTTCTTGAGGGTAAGGATTGTCTTTTGCTTCTTTTTGTAGCTTGACAGAGCCTAACACAGTTCCTGGCACATAAAAGATGTTTAATAAATGTTTATTAATAGATGGAGAGAAGATTTGAACCAGCTCTTGAATAGTCTATAAATTTTGACAAGTGAAGATGAATAAAGCATGGGAATGACCTGGTGGGGAAGTGGACGTGAGAATGGTAACTTTATATCTTCATGCCCCAAGCCCCACATCCAACACACCTCACCATATTCTTGGTTTAAAAAAAAAATCAAGCTGGCTTATTGGTCGATTGTGAATAAGCCCAGTGCCTTTTCATAGCTTCAAAAAGCAACAAAAATGCCAAATAAAATAAAAGAATAGCAATAACAAATGTGAATGGAAAAAAAATCCCCACAGGGAAAATCCCTGTGTTATAGTGGAAAGAAGACATGTTCCATACTTAGATGTTTTGAATTGCCACCTTTCCTCTGATGCTTACCACTGATCTGACCATAGACAAATCACTAAGACTATATGGAGCTCACTTTCTTCATCTGTAAAACAAGGCAGACTAGCTGACTTCCAGGGTGCCTTCCAGTTCTAGAGCAAGGGTGAAATTGATAGACTGAACAAAATACTATCATAAAAGAAACAAACCAGTTTAATTCATCCAGAAACTGTCATCAAACTCTGAAGCTTCAATGACATATGAGAAACTTAATTCAATGAGAAAGAAGCAAATTGTATATCATAAACCTTCAGTATAAATCTCTTGATCAATGATGAGAAATAAAAAATATGCTGAAGAATAAGGCAAAGAAAAACAAAGGAATTGAACCTTTGTCAATTTGTCTATTCTGCCAAACTAAGTATATTTCTTTATGAGAAAAAGGTGATTTTCTTAATGTAATCAAAGGCTTCTATACCAACTTGGAGAAGAAGCTAGCTGTAGAGAAGGCTTTTGACATACAAACTAGTCATGAAACAGAAGCTTTACAAATTAATCATTTTTAAATCAGGTAATGACAGAGTGATAATCCCTAAATTTTTCGTAGTTCAGCCCTTCAAGAATTGATGACTTAAGTTGTGTGGGTAAATTCATCAGTGAATCAATGTTAATCATAGCTTAATAAAAAATGTTTTAGAGTTACTGTGGTAAAAAAAACTCATCACTCTTGCAAAGCTGGTTATGAACCTTAAGGTGGTCCTGAAAACCAGAGATGTAGTCTAGCACTAGGCTGATATTTTGGCAGGAAAGAAAACCCTGCCAGAAGTTATGTTCAGCAGGTGTAAACTTGAGGATCCAGCCCTACCTTCACACTGTGATAAGTTACAAAAGTAGCAAACAGTTGTCCTATCTCCAAAGTGAAAAAAAAATGACGTTTTTATAAGGGAGGTCACAACTTGAAGGACAAACAGTGGCAAATAACAGTGCGAGAAAACTGCATGAGTAAAAGAGTGGACAGAAAGAGACAAAATTGAGAAAAACGCGGGAGAGAAGAGATCTATTATATTAAACCAACCAAAGAGAGTAGAAGGATGTGAGAGAGGGTTACTAATGAAGAACACTCTTATCTGTGAAGACAGAACACAAATCTTTAAAAGATTTTGGAGATTTCCATGATCTATGTTGGGTTTTAACATGATTCAAGGTTCATCTGTGTGGATATGCAGAAGCTGGAGAAATGGACTGGTAAAAACAAGACAATCTGGAAAGTTCCTTCTATGGATGAAGCCAGGTATTATAATAGAATGCAATATAGGGAAAAACATAAAAGCCTTTAAAAGATTCATTGAATTGATTCATTTTAAAAAGTTATGGATGAGATAAGAAAACACAGTCCAATAATAATTGCTTACAGGAAACACACCTAAAACATAGATAATCATACAGATTTAAGTAAAGTATTTGAATGAATGCAATATAATTCTGCTGAAACTTAGGTTGAAATAATAGTTTTGGACAGAAAAGCAAAAATCAGACTGACCAATGGACAGAGAAATTATAGTCTCCTTAAAAGGACTCCAGGTTATAAAGTAGTATCAATATTTACCATGCACCAAAGGGACAAAAAATAGTTAAATGAAAGGCCGGTTGAAGTGCAAAAGGACCCTCACAATAAGCATTAATTTTAGGAGAATTTACTATCATCCTTTCAGAACATGAGATATATTAAAGAAAGCTAAGCAAAAACAAAATAGCATGCTGCAATAGAATGTTTGAAAAAAGACATTTGAGAAATTTAATGAGAAAACTAACTGAGAGTCAGAGTGTATTGTATTTTTCAAGCACTCATGTTCTAGAAAAGAAAGAAACACAGGCAAAAATCTTAAACTCATAATTTATAAGTAATTGTGCAAAAAAGGCAATCCACTAATTGACAAAGGTTAAATTCTTTTGTTTTTCTTTGCCTCAATCTTCAGCACAGTTTTTATTTCTCATTATTGAGTAACAAAAACTGAGTAGTGAAATATGTTTAATTCTAAAAAATGAATGAAAATGTAACAAAATTGTAAAAGTCAAATGAAGAAGTATGAGAAGGCATTCCTAACCTATCTCTCTATGGAAGTTGGACTCTTTACACATTTTTTAACATTTTCAATGTATCAATCACTTGTGCTGATTTTTTTTCTCTCTAAGAAAATACTATTTGTCATCTGTGATGGATCTCTAGAAAGGGAAAGGAGAGGAATAATTGAAATAACATTTTTAAGGAAGTAAGGAACAGAAAATACCAATAAAACCATAATTTAAAAATGAATGGTGAAAGTGATGACAATGAATAAGTAATTAAAGTTGAACTTACATCTCTGAATCTACTAACAAAATAAATTTTTATGCTATAACAATCAAAATATCAAATTTGAAGAAAGACAAGCAAATATATATGGAGGAAGAAAAGAATACAAAAAGAAATTATGAAGAAAGCAGAAAAGAGAAATTAATTGAATCTCAAATTATATTATAAAAGACTTAATAAAAACCCTCTGGTGCTTTACTAAAGCAGAAAATGTAATCAGCAGAATAAATTTTTAAAATCAAGATTTAGAAATAAATGTGCAAAGCATTCTAGTGTTTTATAAACCCCAGAACACAAATTGCTATGGAAGGTACTCATTATTCAGCAATAACTACATGGTAGGAAAGTTGTATAGCCATTTGTCTTAAATTGGACTTAGTCTGTCATCTTTATACACTGTAATTGATTCCAAATGACTAATGTGTTTTAATATTTTAAAATGTATAAAATTAAAAGAGAGTAGAAGATTATATGCTTGGTAACTATAAATAAAAATTCTTAAGCTCTGATACAGAGAATATTACAAAATACAAAATAATTTTGACAACATAAAAGCAAAGGCTTCTGAATAAATTTTTTTTTAAAATGGGAGGTCCAAATAAAGGAAAACAACATATGCAAGCAAAAATCTTTGTATTATGCATCTTTTATAAAAATCTGACACCTAAAATGCAGAGAATTAATCCAAATCTATAAGATTAAAGACCATTTCCTGACAAAGGAAGGCGCATGACCAATTTTCCGCAGACAAAATGTAAACTTAGAATAAATATCTGAAAACATGTTCACAATTTCTAATAATTAGAGAAGTGGAAATTAAGATAAACTTTGGAGCAATTCCTTTTATCCACCAAACAGGCAAAATTAATAAAGGGCGGAAAAATTAAATATTGATGAGACTTCAGAAAACAGATAAGGTAATTCATTGTAAGTGTCATGATCTGATCTAACCGCTTTATAAAGATATGTGGAATTATAAATAAAAACTGCAAAACTGTTCAGACACATGATCTAGGGCTCCCACTTCTTGATTTATACCTCTTAAAATGTTATAGACTGGAAATAAGGCAAAAATATTCACTAGAACACTGTATGATTGAAGTGAAAAGGAGGATACACACTACATGCCCAATGATTGGGGAATGGCTGAATAAATCTCAGTATATTAATAAAATGGAACAAAATTCAGGTTCAAAACAATGGACATTGTGTTTATCTTGTTAAAAGTAAAAAGGCAAATTTCTATTATGTTAAAAAAATTAATTGAAAAGGTATAACTCTCTGACTCTGTCTCTCTGTCTCTCTCCCTCTCCCTCCACACACACACACACACACACACTCACACGCACACAACCACACACTGTACAATTAGACAAACCAATATATCTTGTTTTATCAAGTTTTTGGAAAGTATATTTTGCACTTTGTTATTATGGTTGTTTATTAGCTATATTATAACAAAATTCATCAATAATTTAATTGATGCCTTCAGTGGCTCCCAATTTCCTACTAGATCAAAGCCTATTTGATAGCCCAGATCAATAAATATACAATTATTGATGAATTACAGTTTTACTGTTTATGATACAATCTGGAAAGGGTTTCAAATGAACCAAAAGATTAGAAGTCTTCCACTCATAGCAAAAAAAAAAAATGGATTGCATTCTAGGATAACATTTTTTATTGTTTAGTTTTGTTCTATTTCCCCATTGTAGATGATACCTGCTAATAATTAGAGTAATGGCACGACTGGTAATGAGAAGAACATTAAAAAACATAGAAATGACAAGCTATTGATTTAAGATGCTGATTAGAAAGAGTTGCAGCATTGTTCATTATTATTTAGTGATTTTTCGTTGGTTGCTTGGTGACTGATATTGAAGGACTATGTGGCTCAAAGGAAAAAAAATTGTCATTGTTTCCTGAGATAGGTTGTCAGGTGTCAATAGTGATAATACCCTTAAATACACCATGTTAAAAAAAATCTGATTTTTCTTCTAATTTAGAGCATTATACAAAGACCTCGAAGTGTCTAAGTATATTACGTCTTTAATAGATTGAAAAATAATGATGTTAACATTTTACATCAAGAAAATAAAATAAACAATAATTAATGGATTGGCCCTACAGTCATTTTTCGTTTAGTGGCAAGGCTAGAGATGGAATCTAGGTTTTTAGATCATTAGGCTATATACACTACAAGCCAACGTGAGCCCTATTGATTTTAAATGTTCAAATACAAAATGTGCTTTTAAAATAAATTCAATAAGTCTTTTTAAGACAACATCCTACATAAATAAGCTTTCCTTTGTACTTGGGAGCATGTTGATTTGAGAACACTGGTTTTTATTATGGTGTTTGTGTATTTGAAAAGGAAACTGGTTGGAAAATTTCAATATGCGGCTGTAATAGAAATACTAGGAAGGAATGTATATTTATTTAATGTATCAAATAGTTAAACAGGGTTACACACACATGTATTTATATACGCACACACACATACACAGAAATTTTCTCCTCTTTCTTTAATGGTTTCACTGCCTTCGGTTATCTTCTGTATTTTTTATCACTATTTTCTCTCTAAATAGTATTTTTGAATCATTCAATATAACTGTCTTTTTTTTTAATTGCTAAAATACAACATTCCCTTTCCTTAGACCTATCATCTAAAAGTGATTGAAACAATTGACAAATATTTACTGAGCAATTACTGGGTTTAAAGTTCTGTGCCAGACCCCATGGAGGATACTAAATTGTTTTGATGATTTCAACTTTGGAATGTAGTTTCAGATCTGGTACTTAAGAAGTAAGTTTACACGTACATTTACTGTTTGTTTTGCCATGTAACAATTCTTCTAGACATGAATCTTACAACCCTGACCGCTCACTGCCAATCATCCAAGAATCATCAAGGCAGTGAAGACTAGATATACCTTGTGTTCTTGTTATTGACGCACTTTGAGGTCAGTCCTAGAATCTTAGCTTGGTTGCCTGTGAAGGCATATCTGAGCCCACCATGCCTTAGATCACATTTACCCCTTCCATAAAGATCACCAAGATTTCTGATGCATTCAGTCTAGCAATGGAACAACTGCATCCCTTTTGGTTGTGCCTGGTCAGTAATACAAATAAATTCACTATTTGGCCAATATTATCACATATATGTGCCTGACAGCACCCAGTCTGACACTTCTTAGAGTAAGCCAGTGGAATGCTGAGTATAAATTCTTGGAATAGATACATCATACTTGAAATGAAGCTCCATTCACAGTATCACTTTTTGTAATTCAAACTGAGGACCTTCAAAAGATCCAGTACTTCTAGGTTCTCTTCCTTTTCATTTTTTTTTATTGATTCCTTTGCCCTTTTATTTCTTCAGATGAATGTTATAATACAGTTTTTTGTCTCTATAGAGTAACTCTTTGGTAATTTGGTATGGTAGTGAATAAGTTAGCTTCGGTAATATTGTTGTTTTTCTCATATTCTCTCAGCCTACCCATGAACAATTTATATTTCTCCAATTTATATGAAGAGTGTTTTATTATTGTGTTCATATAGTTCCTATGTATATCTTGGTGGTGAAAGACTACTGCATCTGGTACACATAGGCATACTCAACCAGGAACAAGAAAGCTTCAATAAGAGGGCAAATGTTGTTAGGGAGTGTCAAACATTCATTAAGTACTCATTATGTACCAGTTACTATGCTAAGGACTGGGATAAAAGGAAGACATAAAAATAAAAAAACAACCAAACAAAAAAACCAGTTCCTGTTCTCAAAGGGTTTGTATTCTAATTGGTGAAACAACGTAAAAATGCCTATGTACATGAAAAAAATACATGTAGAGTAGATGGAATGTAGTCTCAAAGGGAAGGTGGGGATGTTAACAGGCCCCTGCAGGTGACCGGATTTGCATGATGTAGTGGAAATATTGCCAGACTTGAAGTCAGGAAGATATGGGTTCCCATTTCTCTTTTGACACCAGCTGTATTACCCTAGGCAAGCCAAAAACCTCTCTGGGCCTCAGTTTCCTCATGAGGGCATTGGTTAGGATGACTTCTAAGCTTCCAGCTCTTGGTCTCTGTTCCTATGAAAACTGTTTTGTATAGGCTTCTCCACCAGGATTGATTCTAATCTAGGCTTAAACTTTGAAAGTAAGTTATTCAGGACTCTAAAGCTATACCAAAACATCCTGCAGGAGAAACAGTCAAAGTGCTGAATATCCCGGAGATCCTAAGGGAAGTTTCAATGAAGTTAACATGTAATTTTCTTTTGTTTAGCTATAAAACGACCATAGGTACAATGCCACTGCATCTACATCTGATGGACTGATGCTTTGGTGTGAGCCGTTTTTTTTGTTTGTTTTTTTTTAATTTGAGTTTTACAGTTTCAAAAGACTGAGAAGATGTGGGGGCTTGTGCTCAGTACATCTTTGTGAGATCAGATAAAAAGAGCCTATTGCCTAGCTGATGTAAAGCTAAAATTCCCTGTCAGGAGCTCCATCCAAGGGACGCATTCCTACTCTGAATCTTAATGGCACAGGAACCCTTCAGGGTGGATTGATGAAGAGTCACCTTTTATCACATAGTTGAGAGAGTGGGAAGCCTGTTGCTCTGTAGAAAAACGGTAAGAAAGTGCCTTCTCAGCAGGGGCCGAGTCATGGCACGACTGGTAATGGGAAGAACATTACAAAAAATAGAAACGACAAGCTATTGATTTAAGATACTGATTAGAGACATTTGCAGCATTGTTCATTATTGTTTGATGGTTTTTAGTAGGTTGCTTGGCGATTGATATTGAAGGAGCATGTGCCTCAGAGAAAAAAAAATTGTTATTGTTTCCTGGGATAGGTTATCAGGTGTCAATACTGATAACAACCTTAAACATGCCGTGTTAAATGCCTAGATGATGGTCCAGATGGGCAAGAGCAAGATCCTCAGAACATAATACATCTTACCAGGAGGTAAGATTTAACAAGGTAATCATCACTAATCCAGAGAGCACCTACATACCAAGCCTTCTTTCCATCAGATCTCCCCACAAAAAACAAATTCCCCTTGATAAATTCCTCCCTCCACCCACTCATAGCTTGCTTCTGTCTCTCTCCTCTCCTGTCTCCTGTCTCCCTCTCCCTCTACTGCTCCCTCTCTCCTTTCCTCTCCTTCTCTCTCTCTCTCTTTCTCTTTCTCTCTCTCTCTCCCCTTGGTCAAGCTCCTCCCACACTGGGTTCCATGTGACTTAGCTTTCATGCGACTCAGTCTCCATGTCATCACAGCCTTCCTGTGTTAGGCCTATTAATGGGTGGGGGAAGATCTTCCTATTTCATTAACATTACATGAGGAAATGTTGATATCTCCTTCTTTTGAGCATTAGAGAGGCCTCCTCAGGAAGTTTTGTCCTAAGAGGGACCTCTGCACAAACAAGAAGGGAAAGTTAAATTCAGATGCTTTCCCTTTTCTGCTTAATTCTTCAGCTGTGGAAGTTTGGATAATTAGGGTCTAGAGATAGAGACAGTCAGTGGAGGTCATCCATGAGCCCAGGACTATAACTACAGTCTAGTGAGTCTTAGAATACCATGGTCTTACAATAGTCAAGAGCAGGGCAACACAAAAGAGCAGATTGAGTACTCAATATGCAGAGGAAAATGAGCACAGTGACTAGTGTTTGATAATGCCATAGATCCTAGCTATTGGGATAAGAACTCACAATTTGACGATATCATTATAGCAGAAACTAGACATAAACCAGCCTCTCACAATGTCTACCAAAATAAGCTGAAAATACATACATAATTTAAATACAAAGAGTGATATCATAAATTATTGGTGCATAGAAGAAATTACCAGTCAGCTCTATGGATAGAAGAAGAATTTATGATTAAAGAAGAGATAGAGAGGAGATAAAATGATAATTTTGATTACATAAATTCCCTTGCCTAAAAAGTTCCAGAGGTTCCCTGTTGTTTCTAGGACAGAATACAAATTCCTCAACTTGTCATTTAAAGCACTCCACAAGTTGGCTTCATCCTGCCTTTCTAGGCTTGTGACACATTACTCCCTAGTAGGTACTCTACAGGCTATTCAAGGCCCATTTGGTCCTTGGTATTTTCTCTCCCATCTCCATGACTTTACATTGGCCTTGAAAGAACAACTCCTTTATGTTCACGTCTTATAATCTCCAGCCTCCTTCACAGTTTGACTGACATACCTCTTCCTTTATAAGGCTTTTCTTGAACTCCCAAATTAGGGGTTCTTAATACAGGGTCCATGAACTTACATACATACATACATACATGCACATATGTGTATATAGCTATATATGATGATTTTCCTTTGGTGACTTATGTATTTTATTTTATTAATTTAAAGACATGATTCTGAAAAGGGTTTCACCCAACTGCCAAAGGAGTTTATAACCAAAAAATGTTTCGACCCCTACCTTAGATGCTTAGTATTTCATTCTTACTGAAATGCATATACATTGTGTCCTCTGATAAGCCATTATCTTTTAGAGAGCAGAGCTCATTTCCCTCTTGGCCCTGTATCTCCAGTACCTAGCATAATTCTTGGTTAACAGTAATACCGTATTTCACTGCATAATCATGGCAGATTTCATGTCATTTTTTTCTTACAAAAAAGTGGGATATAAGGATTATGTGAAGCTTGTTTAAAAAATTGTGCCAGTCCTGCTTAAAAATCATTTATTACTATACTGTCTTTGGTGCAAGATTAGGATGTATGGAATACTCATGAATATATATTAAAATTGAATACTGACAATGCATATGAAGTGAGAATTCTAGGCTTCTGGCTCTCAATGAGGGGGAAATAATTATGTATTCCTATGCCATTGGTATCCACATTGCTGGCCTGTTTACTTTTTAAGTGGCATGATGAACAGAATTACGTCATGCAACAATTACACAATGAAAGGTTATAAACCAGTTTTGGGCCTGAAAAATAGGGTGCAATGATTATGCGGTCAGGACTATTATGCCATGAAATATGGTAATTATAAATAAATACATGATGATGATGATTGAGGCTACCTAGACAAAGGACCTGTAGTGTAGAAAGGCTTGTCAGCTGAGCTTTCTAATGCTCTAAATTAATAAGATTTTCAATTCAGAGCTAAAGAAGGACTTTATAGTCTCCCGAATCATTGAGTTGAGTTGGGAACAGAGAAAATCATCATCTATTTGTGATTGCTTCCTTTTATGCTTGCCTAAAGTGGCAGGGTGGGAGCAGCCCATGGAAATATTCAGTCTTGCAAATCTAAGGAGGCCTTTCTTTTATTTTCCAGAAGGTGATTAGGTTGCTGCTGGTTTACTATTATGATGACACTGAAGACAAGCTTGTATTCCTTTTGCTGTCTACTAGACTGATTGCATATTCAAATCAGCTCATGTCCTCTGCCCATATTTCTTCTGTCATACGCAATCTTTCCTTTAATAGTAGACTTTTGCTTCCTTGTTGAATGCATACCGAGACCCTCTCATGCATGAAAATTAGTCAGCCCAGGCATTCTTCTTTCAAATCCATCAGCGCAACGTAGAAAGGGAAAGACTGTTTTCCAAAAGGAAATTCAAGTTATTAAAAGTAAAACAGATATAAAGAGGTTTTGTCAAAAGCTGTCTAGAGCATTCTTCTGGAACAGTTATCACATGCTATGGAGTCAAGAGAACAGAGCAGGTTTTGCATGATAATCAGGGAATGTGTCCATTCTGTAGGAAATGCACCATTGTAGGTAAAATCAGTCTTCTGTCATAAGTAACCTAGTCAGTAGCTCAGGACCTATTTTAAAGGTGACATAGAAACCTGAGGATAAACCTACAAATGGATTCTTTCATGCCTTGCTTTAAGTCCCCACGCATGCAAATTATTTAAAACTAGACTAGTCCAACAAGTAAAAATGCAAGATTTTAGTTTGGAGTTGTTACTTTCACTTATTTATCTGAGAATGGGTGTAGGCAAGGAGATGGAAAGGCAGATTTTATTTATAGTGGCTCTCCACTAGATCAACAGGAGTTATTTTATCAGATGAGCTCGTTATCTCCTTAGAACAGACCTATACGACTTGGCAGTAGGTAGGGGCCAAAATTAAAATAGGTTAAACTCCTTTGGGCTGCAGATAGGCTTTTAGTGGCTCACTTTCCAAGTAAAGGTATGATTAATAATTACACTACTTCTCAAAAACATTTTTTTAATTGGTACATGATCCAGAAACTGCAATCAGAAAACACTTCTTTATGAAGTCACCTTTAGTAAAGGACTTCCCAGAAGCAGCAATTTCTTTAGAAATCTGA
Source organism: Pseudochirops cupreus (assembly GCA_028627135.1). Taxonomy (NCBI): domain Eukaryota; kingdom Metazoa; phylum Chordata; class Mammalia; order Diprotodontia; family Pseudocheiridae; genus Pseudochirops; species Pseudochirops cupreus. The sequence continues at coordinate 145,464,045 of CM053583.1, forward strand.
AAACTAACATTAGAAGCCACCTTCCCCACTGACATTTTTCAGCAATTTAGATGCTTCAGTTTGTTTTTCATTGGAGTCTAATTTGCTTAAGTCAGGATATTTTGATTCGAAAAGGCAACAAAGATTGTATTCCTTTGGAAGAGCTATTACTTCTCAACAAATGAGGCACAATATTATGTCTCTCATGTAAATAAACAAGTATCTGTTTATCCGCTCCAGATTAAACACTCAAGGTTCTGATTCAATTGTCTGTTTCTTTTTATCATCCATTTTACATAGTCACCCCAAAACCTTTAATATCAGAACAAAAAAAATCTGCACAGCAACTGCTCACACACAAAGAAATACTGAACTGGGTGTCTGACCTTGGAGAGAATGCCAGACACTCATGTAACCTGGAGGGCAGCAGTACAGCAAGAGGGAGGGGAAGAAGCCCTTGAGTTGCTGCTCCTCATTGCATAGCAGGCGCCATCGTGATTAGCACATGCCTGCCCTCGTTTTGTGCCTGTTCAACACCAGTAATGCCCAAAAATACAGCAAAAAGATATGACTCTTGCTCCTCTCAGAATAGAGACAGACTGATGATGGTTGGTTGCCACAGATCGTGTGACAAACAGGAGAGAGTGTACCGTGGCAACCCACACACCACGTTATATCATGGGCACAATAGTGAATAGTGGAAGGAGGGTTAAGTAGGGCATGAAAAAAGCACTCATTCCATCTTTACTGTCTTTAATATCCCCTATATTTTTGTGGACCACTCAAAATTCTTAGGTGGGCCTCAGGCAGCCTGTGAGCTATCAGGCTTGCCTTAGAACATTGTTATTTATTTTGTTGATTGTTTACTTGTTTTGAGACTGGGTCCTTCTGTCTCATTTAGGCTCGAAGTACCACAACCAAAAACAGGCCAGATTCCACTACTGGTAGACATAGGAGTTTTGACATTTGCCCTCCTTGGTGATTTCACCTTTCCTCAGGCATCGTGGTCAGTCTCTGCTGCAGGAGAAGGGCCTACCATATTGGTGTCAAAATTATTGACAACAGGCCTAGCCTGTGGTTGCTCAGAACCCTTGAACTTAATTAATCTAAGACCACAGGAGTGCATACTGAAATGTAGCAGAGCAGGTGTTCTTAACCTAGGTTTTGTGAACTTTTTCATATTTTCATAACTATGCTTCAATATAATTAGTTTCTTTGGTAATCCTATGTTTGTTTTTTAACGCATTTGTTAGATGCTAGGTGACACAAGTGGATAGAGGTTCTGGACTTGAAGTCAAGAAGACCCAAGTTCAAATACTGCTTCAGTGAGCCTGAGACAGTCATTTAACTTTTATCTGCCTCAGCTACCACATTCATAAATTGGGATAATAATAACATCTGTCTCCCAGGGTTGTTGTGAAGGTAAAATGAGATAATATTTGTAAATTAATTTGAAGACCTTCAAGCACTATATAAATGCTATCTATTGGGCATTTAAAAACATTATTCTGAGAAGGAATTCCTAAGTTTCACCAGACTGACAAAGAGATGATGATACAGAACAAAAAGGTTAAGAAACTCTTCCTTAGAAGGTATACAAATCAGGACACAAAAGGGATTTGGGATGGGGAATCCTGTTAAGGTATAGAAATGGTAAAGATTATGGGATTAAGAGGCCAGTTGGGGTTTGGGGCTCAACTCATGATTCACAATGCCATACCTTGGTTTCGAAGGGAGATGTTTGCGCATCATGAAAATGTCAAGGTATAATGACCAAGTCTAGTTTTATCAAAGCTATTAGATGGTAGAATTGGACATGACTAGATAAATCCTAGGAAGTATGAGTAATACTTAGCAATCTAAGCAGTAAAGCAGAAATCTTCCTCCCACATCATCATTCTGTTTCAACCTTTCTCTCTTTCTTTCTAGAAGTCCTCTCCTTCCCCTCTTCTCCGTGTCACACCCCAATCAAGTACATGAGGTATTTGTTCTCATAAAGTAATGAGACTGATTTCCATGCATAAGAACTGCCCACACCTAGAAAGCTCCTCCTTCAAGGCAGTGCATAAGGCAGATATGATGCATGACTTGGGATCAGCCGTTTTAGCCTGGACTCTCTATACTATTATATATTCTTGTATACTAGTATATACTCTTATCCTGGTCTGTGGATTCTCTGGCTGGTCTTGCAATCTGAGCTTTATTCCCTACTTGTTTCCATACTTGGTTTTACCATCTCTACCTACTGGCTTCCATGGCCTGATTTTGTTCCTTCCTGAGCCTTTTTCTGTATCTGCCTTATTTGGGGTTACATGACTAACTGTCAAGTGTCTTTAGAATATGTACCTTATCTAAGTTTTTATTCTTCCAAGTTTATACCTAATGCAGTCTATTCCAGTCCAGCAAATGTTTGTGTACGCTGTGCACACTGGAGATACCAAGAGAACATCAATAAATCATCAAGCATTTATTATGCACCTGCTGTTTGTTCTATCCCGTGCCTGTGGCCAGAGATACAAAAATACAGCACGAAAGAAACTCTGCTCAGAAGCAGTTTAATGGGAGAGACGGACATGGTACTTCCAGAGTACATGATGGGAAACAATCTCTGTGCTGAATGGACTTATATTTTATGGGGGAAATAAAACACGTATATCAACATGTAATATTATAAAAAGGGAGAAACAACAACTAATGGGATCAGGAAAGACTGTGACCTAGTACATGATACATGCATTAAACTTTGAATGAATCTAGGAATTCTAAGAGGTAAAGTAGAAAAAAAAAAGAATTAATTCCAAACATGGGGCAGGTAAAGGGACTGGGGGAGGCAGAGAGGAGGTAGTCTATATAGTATAGAAACTAAAAATGGAGTATCTGATGAAGAGCAAATAAATCTATTTGAAGGGGAGGAATATAAAGTAAACTTAAACAGGGTGTCTGGGGCCAGAGTTTGGGGAATAACCAATTAGCATTACACATAGATTGCTACACTGTCAGACAAATCTATGTATAAATCCCACCTGTGCCATTATGTATGACCACCATAGATCATAGATCTGGAAGGGAAAAGTAGCACCAAACCTATCCAGTCCAACCTGATTTTACAGCAGATGAAATTAAGGCCCAGGGAGGCTACAACTTGCCCGATGTCACACAGGTAGTAAGGGTCAGTGGAGGAATTTGAATCCAGGTCCTTCTAATCCAGAGCCAATGCTCTTTACATTGTTACTGAGTCTTAAAACTATTGTCTTAGAGTCTAGGTTATAAAGAGGTTGCTCTTTCATTGAGTGCCAGAAAATCCCAGGTCATTAATTACACAACCCCCTCAACCCTCGGCAGAAGTTAATCTAACCAGGGTTAGGGACAGTTTAATTTTTGTATCCCCAGCCCCTAGAAGAATATCTACCACATAGTAGAAAATTAATAAATTCCTTCTTTTTAAATTTAATGGACAGAATGACTATAACACAATCCTCTGAAAACAGTTAGTGCTTAATAAATGCATGAATGTTAAATTGAACCAGATAGCTGAAAGCCAACTTCTACCAGGAGACATTGAACCTTGAATGTTTGTTGTTTTTCCAATTAGCCTTATACTGTGAACTTCAAACAAGGTTTTTCATTCTATCCCAGTCTCCAGAAGTCGTGTAACTACAAGACTCTGCCCCTTAGAATGCCCAGGTTTTTTTAAAGGTTCAGCTCAAATGAGACCTTCTATCTGTCACCTTTACTGATTTTTCTCAGCTGCTCTTGTTTCCCTCCAAAGGGATATTCTGATACAAATAAATATTGCCTTCCTTGATTGAATATAAGCTCCTCAAGGGCAGAAACACTTTCATTTTTGTCTTTTTCTTCTGAGTGCAATGTAGACAAGAATCTTGTTTGTCTATATCAACATCAACAATACTCAGTCACCCAGACAGGTCCTCTGACTTGTCTTCTGGAGACCAAATGAGGAGGGAATACAAAGAAATCTAAGCTTCGACCCTGGCCTTTGTGAGCTGCACTCTAATAATGGTAGCATTTGTATAACATTGTGAGGTTTGAAAACACGTATTTTTAACTTACATATTTAATCAACAAAACCCTATGAGACAGATGCTGTTATTATGCCCATTTACAAAGAAGGAAATGGAAGCACAGAAGTACAAGGTTATGACTTGTCCAGGTTCACAGAGTTGATGAGTATAGCAAAGGACCAAGGAGAAAAAGGTCCTGTGCAAGGTGAAAAGTGTGATAGATTTCATAAGGTCTTGATCCTTCCTGGTGCATGCAACAATGGAGCACAGATTAAGGATTAAATTTGCCAAGGTGGCGTACAATAATGGTCCAGATGTTACTTTTGTATTAGTGCAAACTTTTCATTGTCTGCTGACTTGATTTATGGGCGTATGCTTATTCATTCTAATAGTACCTCTGGCATAATTCTGCAAAGCTTATGTGGGATAAGGCATAATAGAGATCAATTTGTCATGTGAAGCAACACCTGCTTCCTTTAAATAATCAAAGCAATTGCCCAAAATTATTTAGCAGAAGAGTAGTAGGAGCCCTATTTTTGTCCTAACACATACAACTTTTAGCTGACAGAGCAGTCACTTAATACCATACTTTCATTCTTCTGTGTTCGTTTAGATAAATTACAGTAGGCTGCATATTAGATACATAATCATTAGGTACTGGTAGAGTAGGGTAGAAATATGGCTGACCAATCTGGTGTTACTTCCAACATATGCATCTTGTGAAGCAGATGGAAGTGTGTTCTCAGAATGTTTAAGGACTTATAAAGCACCGTGTAGCGGCAGCATCTGGAGACCAATTACTGGAGATGCTCCACAGGGGTACTGCCTCAAGGTTTTTAGATGGATGAATAATATATAAACTTCTGGTTTCACACTGAGAGAGAATGAAGCAGCCTCAGAAAGAAAAGAGGTTATTTGAATTGAAATAAACATAAAATAATTTGATATTTAGACTAAAGCCATTTTATATTTATACCTGTAGTTGGTTATGATGAAGTAAAAGAGAGTTGGTAAGGGGAATTTTTTTTTTAGTTCTCATTTTTTTTACCAGATTTAAAGGAGAAAGACAATTTAGAATATTGTCAATCTTTAGAATTCCAACTAAAGACACAAGTTATGTGGACACTTAAAGTTGTCTTTCTTTCTCAAAAAGGACTAAAATGACATTACCTTGTTGAGGTCAAGGTATAGTGTGACTGACTATGGTTGATCAAACCAACGCAACCTT
>CM053583.1:145469773-145485877 GCA_028627135.1 Pseudochirops cupreus
TCTCTTTTAATTAGATCTATTTCAGCTTTTGCTTTATCTGAGATAAGGATTGCTACCCCCGCTTTTTTAACTTTCGCTGAGGCATGGTATATTCTGCTCCATCCTTTTACCTTAAACCTGTGCGTTTCCCCTTGTTTCAAATGTGTTTTGATTCCTAATTTCTTTAGAAAGCTGGCAACTTAAAAGATTAGAATCATAGAATTTGGGGAGGAGGCAGTACCATGTAGTATGTAGAAAGCTGCCTCTGGGTTCAGAAAGACCTGAGTTAAAGTCTTGCTATTTTACATACTAGATGTTACACTAATGACAATTCACTTAAGCCCCTGACTTAGGCAATTCTCAATTATTATGTCTGTAAGTTGCAGATGAGTTACCCATCTGCATTAGTGGAGAAAGTTTCCAACTGGAAATTTACCAAAGCAACAAAGTTATAACTCTGCTCATCCCTCCCACTCACCCCTGCCCACAAGAAAGAGAAGAATTTCAGAGCTGAAAGTAACTTTAGAGATCTTAGAATTCACCCCCTTCATTTAATAGCTTCACAAATGAAGAAACTGAAACCCAGAGAGGTTAAGTAACTTCCAAAAGTCAAATGGTTAATTAGAAACCAATATAGGAACCTAACTGATGTCTCCCAATTCCTAACACATTGCTATTTCTATCACATTATTCTTTCCCTTACAAACATGCTTTCCCCAAATTAATATTCTAGGGAAGATTTTTGTGAAATTTGTAAAACATTAATTTCTTGTGTTCTCCCTCGATTAATAATATCATACCAGAAAGGCAAGGAACATTGTTACCATATTATACACTTTTAAAGCATTGTGACATCTCTTAAGATACACTGGATGGAATGCTGAACTTGAATTTAGAGCGACAAGGGTTAAAATGCTGCCTACGATCCATACTGGATAAGTCACTTTGTCTTTCTAAGGTTTACTTAGATCAATCTAAGTTCAGGCTAAAGACTAAGATGAAATTAATCACTTGTAGGCCACCTAATATTTAGTTTTTGTTGTATTTTTGAAGTCTTTTTTTTTTAACAGTGAAATGGAAAGATTATTGAGTTGGGTTACACTATTGGTTCAGAAGGGCCAGCATTGAGTTATTGGACATAACTTCTCTACGTTTTCCACTGTGGCACATCTAGTGAGCAGGATATGACAAGCCTCTTGACTCCTTGTGTGCTATGTTTTTATACTTAAGTGACCAAGAAGCTATATTGAGAATTCCAGCCTTTTTCTCCTGGAGTAAACAAATATTGAGGATAGATTAGAGCCACTGAACGTTTTCATGTATCCGAAGAGAAAAAAAACAAAGTCAAGCTCACTTGTGTGGTAGATGTTGGTCTTATCACTGATACTTTGTTTCCTCAGCTATAAAACAAAAATACATCAAAATAACATCAGCTAAAACAAAAGATTTTTGTGAAAATCAAAAAAAGATACAGTAAAATACTTTGCAAATCTTACAATGTCATACAAGTCTGAGCTGTCATTATCATTATAATTATTATTTGACCCTGACACTCAATACTTTATTAAACTGGTAAAGCAAATATTGTTGAACTTCCTTTACAAAGGTTTATGTGTAAGGGAAAAGAGATTGGGGGAGGGGCTGTAAGTTACTTTCTCAGAGTTTAGTTGATGACAGAACAAGGAACAAAATACAAATCAGCCATATGGGACTTTAGAGATAATCTCGTCCTATTCTCCCATTTACTTCTTTTTCAGATGAGGAAATTGAGACCCAGATATGGCAAATGACTTGACCTAGACCACAAAGGTAGTTAGTAGTGAGGCTAGGATTCAAGTCAGGCTCTTCATTTTCAAATTTGATATCTTTTCCCACTAAAACACAAGATTTCCTCCTTTGTAGACCAGTATTTCCCATGGAAAGAGTGATAGTGTATTATCCATAGCCTTTGTTTCCACTTACTTCCCACATCTGCATTTTGTCAACTTCTTGTTAAGAATTTCTTTTTAGTCCTTTAGAAAGAGAGAAGCCTTTTTTGTTGGTGATTGATTGTTCCTGAAAGGTACACTAGTATAGGAGTTAGAATTAGACTTCAGGGATCAGTGGTTTCTTGGCCTTTTTATTTTGTGGATTACTGAGATTTAACTGTCATACCTGGCTAATGTAAATTAGGCTAACGTGGAGAGATGTAGGGCATATGGAGTGATCACCTAAGGGTAGTACTTAGCGCTTGGGAACGTCAATTGAAAAGCAAAATTGATATATTAGAACAAATTAACTCTTAATCCATTAGAGTGAAAAGTATATTCACTCAACTTCACATAGTAAAATGGAGAAAGGATCTCAGTTCCCCTAATTGACTTCAAAGGGATCATTTCTTCTCCAAAATTCCTCATCAAGTTTGTTCTCCAAACTTTGTTTCTCAGTATTTATTAAACAAAAGCCTACTCATGTAAATCTATTTTTCCTAGGAAAATTAACAGATTAACCAGTTGACCATGCAGCATCTTGAAGACAATGCATCCTTAGTTTAATCATAATAGACTCAAATAATTGCAAAGGTGATGAAGGAGCATACGTAGTTCCTATAAAGCATGGTAACATTGATGTTAAGTAACAGGTGGACTACATGTTTCTAGCATGGAAATGATATAGAAAGGGCTGTAGGCCATTAGGGAAAATACAAAGATTTTAGCTATTCTTAAAATCCCACAAAAATAAGCAACATCAATTGTTTCAAATAAGAAGAATCATGCTGCACACAAAACGAAAGCTGATTCCTCAAGACCTGAAAATAGTTTAAAGGTAATTTTCTGTATCAAAAAGTAAAATTAAATACAATGTTCACCAACCTTTCTCATTATCCCCATAAGAATGCTGCAGTTGGTCACAGGGGGAAAATATCACAATAATTACCTAATAGAATGCAAGCCTGCTCATGTCAAGGACTGTTTAAATTTGTTTTTTGTTGGATTTAAGTAGAATATTGACATTTTAATCGAGAAATGTATCCTACTCAATCTCTACTTCAATGCAATATTGTGATATGAAATTGACCTCATTTTTTTGGGCTAAAGGGCATCAACTAAGTCAAGTCTGGTCAAGTTGAATGTATTCTTTCAAGGAGCCTAATGATGTATGATATGTCTGTCACCCAAGAATAAGCAGAACTTTGTTCAAAACTTTCATTGCTGCAAGTTTGGCTACATGGCTACTAGGTGTTGTAGGTACACACTTACCAGGTAGGTGTCTCTACGCACAAACCATTTAGCTTTAGGTACTTCATTTTCGTTATCTATAAAATGGCTATGATAATGGCCACCCTTACCGCTGTTGTTGTGAAGTTAAAATGAGATGATGTTAATAAAGTACTTTGTCAACCTTAAAATAACCATATAAATACTAGCTATTATTCCTGTATATTCAGTTGTGAAAGTATGAACTGTATAAAGATTTAAATGGTTTTAGATAATCATGGGATTGAGAGTCTGAAGACATAGAAATCATCTAGTCTAACATCCTCATTTTAAAACTCTATGAAGCCTAAATGAGTTGTTCAAAGTAATACAAGTAGTCAGTAATAGAATCCAACCTCTAGCAGGCAACTTAATATATTTGAAAGAATATAAGATTTGGAATCAGAAGATCCTGGCCCTGGCACATTTTATTTACCTAATCTTGGGCAAGTTGCAAACAGGCACCTTGCTAGACCTGTTTACTCATCTGTAAAATAAGAGTATTGGACTAGAACTTAATGTTCCTTTCAATCTCTAATTCCTTGATTTTGAGAACGTACTCTGATCACAAATATGGTCATTTTTCCAACCTCACTGCCTCTCCCAAAAGGCCCAGGACCAATGGACCTGTGCCAGTTTGGACGTCTGCCATACCTACCATTCAGGAACTAGTCATGTATGCTTTAATTTATCATTTTGACATATTTAAATGTGAATCTTATACTTTCATTTTGTAAATATATTATTTGAGTATATATTTTATCCTTTTTCCATCTTTCTATTGTGATTTTATTTTTATATTTGTAAATAAAATTCATTTGATATCGAGAAGCTTTATAAACAATACATAGTGATAAAATGATTTAGAAGAGGTCAAGTGCACTGAATATATGTAACCTCTTTCTCTCTCTCTTCCTCCCTTCCAACCTTTCTCCCTCCTTCCCTCCCTCCTCTCCTTCCCCTTCCCTGAGACAAAAGTACTTAGAAATGTAACTAGGATCCTGGGACCTTGAATGCCTTGGTGCCATTAGCAGAGGGCCCATATTACAATAAACAATACCCAACACAGAAATCTTGTCTAATGAAAAGCATTGAAAAGCATTTGTCATTATACTCAAAAAAAAAAAGGTAATATTCTTTGAAGAGCCAGTTGCTTTGGTTTAAAGAACATAGTGAAGGTTCTAGGACTGAAATGAATTTTGTAAAGGTCATGCATCTCCTGCTGGAACCTTGCTATTTCCAATATTTAATTAGTACTAAAATTCACTAGGTTACTCTGGGTGGGGGGGAGCAAATCTAGAAATGTTGTTAGAGATTTACCTTATTCTGGACATTATGAAATTATATCTACAGTTCATAGAACAAACCCTCTCCATTTACCCTCCCCCACTCAAAAGAGTAAGGGTAACTTGGTGCTCAATTGATCCAATACTTACCTTCCTGAATTCAAATCCAGCCTCAAACACTTAACAGCTGTCTGACCCTAAGCCCATTTGCCTCATCTGGAAAATGAGCTTGAGAAGGAAATGGCAAACCACTCCAGTATCTTTGCCAAGAAAACCCCAAATGGGGTCAAAGGAGAGTTGAATACAACTGAAAATGATTCAACAGACACTGGAAGTGGTTTTGAAAGTAGGGGCTACTTGTTGCAATATGCAGAGTATATGTGGTGGGACAAAGAGTTTTACTCTCACTCCAAAGTCTCACCAGTCTGACTTAAGCCTGAAATCTAATTATCAGTTCTGTTCATATGAATCTTGAAAGGTTTTGAGCCTTCAAAAGACTCCTATTGAAAAGAATCAGCCTCAGGGAAAGGGAACCATCAAAACACTGCCAGCTTACAACTTATTTAGTACTAACTCACAATACTCTGAGACAAAGGTCCTTCAAAATCAGGAGGGGATGACTACATGTATAAGCAGCTAAGGTTGAGAACCACTGGTCTATAGGGAAGTAGCATTCAGAACATGTCTTATATCAAGCTACATCATAATAGAGAAAACATAACTCGAAATTCAGATAGGTCGTTTTTTCTGTAACCTCTGATAATACTCTGGTCCCTATGACCTTACACAAGAGTTCTCACAGGGATCAACAATCCACCTACATTGCTCATGTATTTCTCCTAGCCAATTCCATTATTTCCTTTTTCTTTTTCATACCCTACCTTAGTATCCCAAAATAAACTAAGTATAGGAATTGTCATGGGAAATCAAAAGCAATATAGATTCCCAGGATGTCAAGGTGGTGAGATGGGTGGAGAATTTGGGCATTATTTCTACTACAAAATAATAGCTGTGTTTTACATTTCTATGATTATGTTTGAGAAATGGTCTCATTCAAGAGCTTTGTATTTTAGTGAGAAATACAATGTGTTGTATTTCCAAATGCAATAGTTAGCAATCAACATACTATGTTTAAAGTTTAAAAGCTAAGTTCCAAGATGTAAGTATTATAAGAGCTATCATTAGACTGGTCAAGTCTTTTTAAGCATCAGGTATGCAAAAAATGCTGTGGAGAAAACAAACTTTTGCCTTCAATGAATTTACATTATATTTAGGGAGGATACTATATGTGTGTATATTTGTATGTGTGTATGTGTGTGTATGTATGTATATACATTTACACATATCCATACACACATATATGAAAATTTACTAGTAAGATATCCATATGAGGAAAAGCAAAGTGGTAGGAATAACTGAAGTTTTCACAGGATAATATGGAGACTAATTTGATTAGGAAAGTAGATTCATATTAGGAAGTAGTAAGAAGTAAGTAAGGAGATTGGGACTGGAAGAACACTTTTCTCCCAAAGTATATGAATCATAGAATACCTCAATCTTAGAGGAAAAATAATCAAAGTTACAAGAAAGAGTAATGGAAAGATACATGGTAGAGGCTTATTACTAATGATGTCTTACACACAGAAAATGACATAAAAATCTTGCTTGAAGACACTGATTCATTCAACAAAGACTCATTCAAACAAACATTTCAGATTCTGTGTAACTGTGCTTAGAACTGTGAATACAAATGAAAAGGAAAAATAAAATCAAGGAGCTCCTGTCATCTAGAGTTTTACATTCTAATGGCACATTTCTGGCATAACTCATCTCACTTATATATGATTCGAAAAATAGGTCAAATACTCAAATAGTTAAAAAAGAAAAATGGACAGCAGATTGTTACATTCCTACCATTGATTTATTAAAAAGGACCCAGAGACGGGCTTCTCTTGTATTAGGTTGATTCTCTGTGGAAGTGTGGAAAGTCCTGAATTAATAATTACATAAGATGAGAGAATGAAAATATTAAGCATTTAATAAATACTTATTGAATTGAATGTACATTCTGATAGATTACAAATTCCATGGGAAAAGGAAATGTTTATAAAAACCATAAATTTATTAAATATCAAACAAAGCTAAATTTTTGCAATAAATATGATGCCATTGTCTCTCCTTTTTCCTAAGAAATTAGCTTTGTACCTTTTTTTCTCTAAATTAAATCCTTGTCACCAGGTAAATTAAGTTTAATCCTCCATTGATCATGGGCTTTGAAAAACTTCACTGTACATTACAAAATAAATGTTGAAAATGACAACTTCACATGTGGGTGGTATTTTAGTGAATTTGCATTTTTAAACACTAAAACCTCTGTGCTTTTCTATCCATTACAATTCTTATCTACATTTTACCACAGACCTCCCAAAAGTATCAATTTAGTGCAAAATTAGACCTATTCTGGCAGTTAGGTGGCTTAGGGGGTAGAATGCTGGTCCTGGAGTCAGGAAGACTTGAGACCAAATACAGCCTCAGACATCCTGGGCAAGGCATCTGTAAAATGAAGGTAATAATAGCACCTACCTCCCAGGGTTGTTGTGAAGATCAAATGATACAATAATTTTGAAGTCCTCAGTGTAATACCTGGCACATAGTGAGTAAGTGCTATATAAATGTTGTTATTGTGATTATTACTATTATCATTATTTTCTACTGGACTATTCCAGATATGCTATATGAACAAAATGAAAATGGAACCTAAAAAATGAAGCTGGTAAAAGTGTCTATATCTGACCAAACATAAAAAAGAAATATTCACTAGTGGTAATATAATCTTAAAGTTAATCCACAACACATCTCAAAGATGGGAAGATTGAAAGGGGGAAATGACTGATTACAGGCAGTACTTTTACTGACTCATACAATTGCCTGAAAGCTTTGTACTATATGTGAACCTGCCCCGTTCATTCCTTATTGATTTTAAGAAAGCATTTGCCTTAAATGGAACATTCAAGGCTGCATTTTTTTTTTCTACAAAGACAAAGTGTCTACCATGCATGTGGTAAAATTGAGCAAGACAATGACAGACATAACTATACATCCAGCACCAAAGAAATATAGATGCATCAGAATAAGGAAAAAAGTTAGTATGCAACCGTCCTCAAACTATACTGTACTAGACAATGAAACTGCTTTCAACCAACTTTCCTCTAAATAACATGAATCATTCCCTCTCAAAATGTGTCCTCTGATTTAGTGCTGAGATTTCCTTCTGCCTAGCATTTCAAGCTCTGTTTGCCCATCCTGCCAAGTACCTAGATTTGAGTAGCCTATAGCACTCTGACTGCACCCTGCACAGTGTACTGTTTGCTCTACCAGATCACACCTTGAACTATGCCATTTTCCTTAAAAGAACTCTTTGGCGAGGTGCTGACAATTATCCACTAATTATTATCCCCCTGTTGGGGTTGAGATTCAACACAGGAAACCCACTGTAGAGGTCTGTATTTGTCAGGCTAAAGAGATTTCTCTACTCTTATCTCTTTCCTAAACTCCAGATTCTCACTTCCAATTTACTGTAGGAAATCTATAACATCTAATGGAAGTCTTCAACTATCCATATTCCTGCTTGACATTGGTCCCAGATAAAATAGTAATAGTATATTGACTTGCTGTTATAGAATTATAGGCAGGTTATGTTTGTTGTTCAGTCATTTTTCAGTTGCATCTGCCTCTGTGATGCCATTTGGGGTTTTCTTGGTAAAGATAATGGAAAGGTTTGTCATTTCATTTTCTAGTTCATTTTATAGATGAGGAAACTGAGGCAAACAGGGTTAAGTGATTTGCCCAGAGTCACATAGTTGGTAAGAATCCAAAGCTAAATTTGAACTCAGGAAGATGAGTTTTCATAATACCAGTCTCAGTGTTGTACTCACTATGCCATCTGGGTGCCATTGCAGGTACATGGTATGAATGTACTGGATAGTTTTGTTAGACAACTGATTTTGATACAAATGGTCATGAAACATATACAAAAAATAAGCGTATCTTAAAGCAAAAAGGTCTTATGAATACACACAATCAGAAAACTTAAACACTACTTTTGTAAGCCAGTGTTCAATAAAGAATAGTAATCAGTAAGAGAAATGTGATCAAGAAGTGCAAGACTAAATGGACACTAATAATTTGCTTAAGACAGGGCTTAAGTTCAAATCACATAAAGAAATAAAAATATTTTAAATAAAAAACAAGTATAATATAATATGTATAGATATTATAATATAATATAATATCATAAAATTCATTACAAATTCATGATTCATGCTAACGCAGTCCTAAGAGGCAAATCTATTTCTTCATATGCTCTTGTTTAAAAAATTAAAAACTTTAAAAACTAAAAGGGAAAATTCAAGAGTTATTTGTACTTTCTAAACATTAAATCAGCCAATTAATATACCAGAAATAAGCAGAGAAAAACAGATCACTAAGATTAAAGGATAATTAGGAGAACTGTAAACCAAAAGGAAAAAAAATGTGATGCTACTTAAATTCAGTATGTTTTTGTCATTTTCTTTTCAGTTTGCGGGCTCATTTTACTTGTTTTCTTTTTATATTCTATGATCATATGCTTAAATACCTACACTTGTCAATTGAAGTAAAGTAAAAGTTTTCTTAAAGATGAAAACAATTAGAACTGTCACAAAATGTGATAGACTGCCTCAGGGCAGAGTAAACTCATAAAATCAGATAATTAGAGCTGGAAGGAAATTTAGAGATTATCCAATCCATCCACCTTATTTGATAGATGAAGAAACTGAGATCTCTCCAAGTTCAGGGAACTGCTCAGATTCACACAGACAGTAAGTAGGAGAGCCAGGATTTGGATCCAGAACTTTCAGCTCCAAATACAAGATTTTTCCATTGTACTATACTGCTTCTTTTTCATTTTCAACACTTTACTCATCTGCATCAATAAAGGGAGTCTCCACAATGGAAGCTATCTACATCAATGAAATCTCAAGTAGAGGTTGTCCATGTGTTCCCCTTTGCTTCCCCACCCAGTGCCTCCTACTTTATTTATTCTTAATATAACCATGGAATAAACTTTAGAATTATATTTTTGTGATATTGTGCTGCCTTCTATTGAGTATATTTGCAAGAAAATGTAGTTTTATCGTTATTTGTCCAAAGGGAATTTGCTTTAGATCAGTTTTTTTTCTCCTTTAATTCCCTCATTTACAAATTCAGGAGTTGTCACTAAAGGTTCTTGCTAAGTCCAAGATCATGTGATCATTCAAGGATATGACACATAAAAAGTTTGAGAGACAATTTCTGGCTAATTAATCATTTTGTTAATCATTTCCAGCAAATAATTTAAAAAGGAGTTCAGTGATGCTTTTGAATGCCAAAGACCCCTCATGGAATGTACTCAAGGCTCATATTTCCTTGGAAGAGTGGGTGTTCCTGAGGATGGCAATCAACTCTAACTAGTTAACAAGTAATGAGAGAATGGATATTATAACCTATTCTAACGAGAAGCTGAAGGACAAGGTTGATTATGCCACATATGGACAAAGAGAGACTATCTCAAGCCAGACCACCACTGCCTCAGGCAGTCTGGCCTCCAGGAGTGGAACACAATGGATTCAAATGCACTTTAGATTAAATTCTTGGTTAGGTTCTCCAGTTGGGATGGGCAACAATTTCAAGATTTCATTATCAGCCCTGCCCTTGAGAGAACTAAACTTTGACCTAATCTCCAAATGAGAAAGAGAAAAAATCATGAGTCTCCCCAATATTAACAATTAGTTATTTAATAATCATTTCTTTCAGTGTGGGTGGAATTTGTCATGAATTCAGTGAGAGTATCCTCATCTTCCATTATGGAAAATGTGAGAACGATGGAGGGAATTTTACATGTTATTCCCAGTGCCCTAGTTTACTGTCCTGACTTTAGCTCCTTCTGAAGAGGGTACCCACAAAGAGGGTTAGGGTTGCCTGAGACCCTAAAATGCCAACATGCTGGGTTCTGCCGAAAGAATTCGACTCAAGTCTTCTCAGCCAAAGAAAAACAAAGTTTATTGAAAGTTCACCATATTGGGTAGACTCTTAAGGAGCCTAGGTATCTGTAAGGCTTGCATTGGGCAAACAGGCCAGAACAAGTCTGTGGTAGGGCATTCTGTGGCGCTCTCACACCACATGGAGGGAAGATGGGATCCTATATATAGAAAGGTTGTGGGAGGAATCTAAGGGTGGAGGAGTTTGGGGAGGGTCTTCAGGAGTCAGAGAGGCCAGACTCCAGTAATGAGTGCTTAAGGGTGGGAAGTTGCTGGAGGCTACCTGGAGACCCTAGACAATGGCGGTCCAGGCCAGTTTGAGGGTGGGAACTGGAGGATCAAGGTTGGGAAACTGTTGCAACAAAGGAGGGCTAAAGACTTGGGCAGAGCCACAACTTAAAGCCCATAACCTTAGGCAAATGCCTTGCCTTGGGAAGATTCAAGGAGAGCTCAAGGGAGCTCCCGAAGCACCGCATCACTTCCATTTTTGGTAACATTATCATTTAGCCCTTTGTTACTGGGGTTTTTTTTTTGTTTGTTTGTTTGCTTTGTTTTGTTTATCGTTTGTATTCTTTTTAGATCTGCTTTGAGGCAGAAGTTCTAAATAGAGTTCAGAAGACTTAGACTCACTGCACTAATTTTATCTGTTTCTCTAAGGACAAAGTGTAGAAAAGCGAGAGGGAGCACCCTGTTACTGAAGGATTGCAACAAAGCCTTTCAGAGGTCTGATGTAGGGGACTACTTCATGGGGCAGAAAATTATATTTGGTTTTCTTCCAACTCTGAGATTCTATTTCTTTCTAGCGTATCTGGTTTTGACTTTGTCCCCCTTTGGCTCATATTAATGAAATACGTGCATTAACAATGCCAACTCCACTATAATGCTCCATTTCTCATTGCCCAGACCACCAAAGAATCCTTTCAAAAGGACATCAGGCGATACCTTCCCCATATGGTGATCATCTCATCATCAGGTTGTGCATTGCTGATAGTCTGATAGTAAAGCAGCTGTTTCTCTGTATTTTTACATGGCTAGATTCCCAGTCACTGTCATTTAGCTTATAGCAGATGAAGAGCTGGCCCATTTGTTTTACACCTGCCTATACAACTGAGCCTTTAGTGTTTGGCAAGCAGACTTGTGTACAAAGAGAGGGGACATTTCTAGCACTCTATAGACCAAGTTAGAAAAAGTGACTACTCTGGATAAAAAGTTAACTCTTGTCACTCTGTTGTACATTTTATATAATTAAGTGGTAAGCATCATGTTGTTGTTTTTACTACTTTTAATCTGATCAGTAAAGTTTTAAAAGAAGATAAAACAGCATGCTTTTATTTAGGGCCCTCTTATTTTCCATTAACCTGATTATAGAGTACAGATTAATGGTAGTACAGTTGATAAGAGTGCTGGGCCTGGAGTTAGGAAGGTGTTGTTCAGTCATTTTCAGTCACATCCAACTTTACATGACCCTATTTGGGATTTTCTTAGCAAAGATCCTTGAGCGGTTTGCCATTTCCTTCTCCGGTTCATTTTACGTATGAGGAAACTGAGTCCAAAGGGTTAAGTTACTTATCCAGGGTCACACAACTAGGAAGTGTCATAGGCTGGTTATCTCCACTGTGCCCTCTAGCTGCCTGAGTTCAAATCTGGCCTTAGACCCTTAATAGCAGTATGACTCTGCTGATGCAGTGCCTCTGGAACATTTTGGGGTGCCTTTGTAACATTGTTGTAACTTCAGTCTGTAAAAACCTCACTTGTGTTCAGGTACCTATGTATGTAACATCAGTCTGTAACATCAGCCTGTGCAATTAAGTTGTAAAAGTCACACTTCCCCCCAACCGTCAAGCATTAACTCTGTCTCTCCCCTGCCCCCAGCCTAAAAGTGTTTTCCCTGAAACCATTAACTCTATCTATCCTTGCTTGGTAAGACACAACAAGCCATAACTATGAATCCTTCAAAAGCATTCTATAAACAAATCCTTAGTTAGAGAAATGTATACCTCCTTTGTTCTAGTGGCCAGCTGCAAACTATGAATCCTTCAATGCATTATCAGTAAGATAACTCCTCACAATCAGACTCATCCTGAATCCTCAATTAGCCCAGCTTCCCAACATCCATCTTATCAAAAGGGACTTTGATGGCTAACAGGCTGTGTACCTTTCATTCAAATTTGACCGCTGGCTGACTTTATGACGTGTCAAGGCAAAAACCACACCTCCCCTCCTACCCACCCTGGAATTTCTCCCAGTCAATTATGGGCAATACTCATGTGCAGTTGATATAAAAGGTTCATGTTCCTTTAAGCACTGACCACTTCCAAACTCCTCCCTAACTCCACCTTTGCACACCTAGTTAGCATAATTGATACCAGATTTATGGTTTTATTACTATATAATCAGTATCCCTGATTCCTACACTTTGCAGGTTTTCTCTGACACCCCCCTGCCTGCTGAAAAGCATAAACTTTTACAAACCTGCCAAGATTGCTTGGGGCTGATAATTCTTTCAGACTAAAAGAACCCTCCAAGGATTTCCTAGAAATCCATCCCTCTCCCACCCTCTTCACTACCTGTAACTTAACCCTGGAGGGGTTAAGGAAATGGTAAACCACTTCAGTATCTTTGCCAAGAAAACCCCAATTGGGTCACGAAGAGTCAGATATGATTGAAACAACTGAACAACAGCAACAACAAACACCTGATTGTATGATTTATAAAATTGCTTAGCTAGAAACAGTCTGAAAATCCTACTTTGGAAATCACAGGCTTGTGTTGCCATAATCAATGCTTTCAATGCCTGTCCTATGTCTATAGGGAAATCATTTAACCTTTTTATAGTTCTCATATTACAAATTTATATGATTGACTGGTGGGGCTGTGGAATGTTGATGATGATGATGATGATGGTTTAAATTACACATTCTGTAGAAGCTGTTTAATATTGGAGAAAGCACTCTGGGCTTTTGTTGCTTTGTCAGGGGAGAGTTGTCTATGTTTGAATTCTTTCTATTGTTGTCTATATTAGATATACTAGCTGTGAGACCCTGAATGATACTTCACAGTACCTCAGTTTGCTGACCTATTTTTAAAAAAAGATAATAAAATTTCAGTATTGCCCCCACCCAGGGTTATTGTGATAATCTTATGAGATATGGCACAGTATATGAAGGTCTTTTCAAACCTTAAAATGTTTATTCAACAAAATACATGTCAAGTGCATACTCTGTGCCAAGGACCTGAGCTAGGCATTGCAAAAAGAAAAAAAAAAAAACAAGAAAATGTCTTGCCTCCACATAACTTACATTCTGTTGTGTAAAACAATATGTATACAGTAAATACACAACATCTGTGTGTTTTCCATGGCTCCAAGCCCAGGAGTCTGGGCTTACACAGAGCACGTGTATAGACAGCCAAGTGGCACATTGGATATGGCCATATATCTGGTGTCAGGAATATCTGAGTTCCAATCTGCACTCAGACACTATATGACCACGGCAACTCACTTAACCTCTGTCTGCCTCAATTTCCTTATATGTAAAATGGGGATAATACCACCTACCTAGCATGGTTGCTATCAGGACTAACCAAGATAATATTTGTTATATATATCACTTTGCAAACCTCAAAATGCCATAAAAAATGTTTGCCGTTATTTTTATTTTCAGATGAATGCCAAATGAATTCACTTTATTTCAATAATTGCTCCCACTTGAAGTTCTCCAGGAGAATAGCCTAATATGCTCACTCTATTAATCAAATCTAAGGTTTCCCAAAGTGACCAAAAGGGTCCTAAACTTCCACACATACACTCAACATCTATAGGCATCAATAATGGGACAGTTTTCATCTTACCCATTGTGGAATATGCATGAAATGTAAAGCAATCATAGGAAATCAGGAAAGAAAATTCAGAAACTTAAACTAATCAGCTAATTCATAGGACTCCCTCTGGAACATAGAGACATTTGAAGGGCTAGTAAACAAAAAGTCCTCATTCACCTTAGACCTACAATGTTTGATATTCACTGTAATAGTAGGGAAGAGAGTGGCAAGATCCAGATCCTATTGGCCCCCTTGCCATGACTTTTAGTCCTTCAGGTGCCAGGTGATTCTTTTCTTTTGGAACAAATATGTCTCTGAAAGAAATTTTTCCTCTAGAAGTCTGGTGCCCATTTGGTCAAACTCAGGATCTCTTGATCCCTTGGGAATTCTAGAACTTTCATGAAAAGTCCATTCTGTAGAATATTAGCCTCTAGCTTGTTCTAAGGAAAGGAAGGAAAATGTCTGAAAATGCAGTGAAGAAGTGGAAGTCTGAGAGCTCAACATTTCAGACTCACTACGTTCTCCTCTCACAAGTAAGAATTTTTTGCTCCTGGGAGATGGGGGTTGGGGTGGAGATGTGGATGGCAATGTGTAAGGGTAAGTAAACCCCCTCTACAACCACTATCTCTTTGTTGTGTTCTGGTCTGGAATCCCAGAAGAGAAAGAGGAAAAGAAAGACCTTGAATAAAATATATCTTTCTTTTTGAGAAGAGCTTGGGTCCCTGAAGCTCAGTCACAAGTCATAAAAGCCGCCTCAGTCACTGGACACCTATGCACTAGAAAAGTTAGTTCTCTGTATATTTTTAGTAAAGTGCCAGTCTCATATATGTACTGGCATAGATGATGCCCTTCAGGGAAAGGTCTATACTCTATAATCTAATCAAGGTGACTGGGGCACTCATCAAATTGATCAATGGTTTCTTTTATTAACTTGCTCTCTTAATTTATTGGGAAATACCAGTCCTAATAACAAGAAGAGATAGATCTCTCGAGCTGAACCATTCGGGGAGCCAGAGTTTCATTCAGTATCATTCCCTCCTCCCACAAACTAGCACATAAAGAAATTACCTTTCAAACAGACATAAAGTCTAGACTAATATCCCTTAATATAATCATACAGAATGCTATTTTTAAAAGAATAATACTATATTGATATCTGCTGTTATAGTATCACAGTTATTTCTAGTTATGCAACCATATGTTGAGTCCTCCCTTATGAAAAGGAAAAAAAAATAATTAAGCAAAACAAAACAACACAGTGACACAGTCTGACTGGTAATATATGGTCCAGTGGGAAGCACATTGGATTTTGAATGAACGGACCTAAATTCCAATATCAGTTTTGTCACTTACTACATATGTTACTTATGTCCCTTAACCTACCTTAACCCACTTCTCTGGGCCTTACCATATGCAAAGTGAAGAGGTTGGATTTGCTGACTTGTGTTTTATTCTAGCTCCATTCTGTGAATTTATGAACTTAGAACATGCTTCATGTCACTACATCTAAATGAAATTAAAAAGATTCATTTCCTCATTGTTTCTCTGGATTCAGAGTGGTCAATTATAATTTGTTCCCATGCTGCCTATCACTAGTATCATATAAATGTGAACTGCTGTCATCGTTATTAGAGGCAGGCACTAAACAGGTGATTTCATTGGTGTAGAGAAATTCTATGTGGGGAACTGTTCCCCACCTGCCATAGATTGATACCTTTTCTGCAATAT
>CM053583.1:145486377-145530306 GCA_028627135.1 Pseudochirops cupreus
TACTAGTGGTAGTAGTAGTACTAGTACTAGTAGTAGGATTAGTAACAGAAGCAATAGCAGCAGCAGTGGTAGAAATAGTGGTAGCAGTAGTAGTAGTGGTAATAGTAGTAGTAGTAGTAGTAGTAGTAGTGGTAGTAGTAGTAGTAGTAGTAGTAGTGGTAGTGGTAGTAGTAGTAGTAGTAGTAGTGGTGGTAGTAATAGTAGTAGTGGTAGTAGTAGTAGTAGTGGTAGTAGTAGTACTAGTACTAGTACTAGTAGTAGGATTAGTAACAGAAGCAGCAGCAGCAGCAGCAGCAGCAGCAGCAGCAGTAGTAGTAGTAGTAGTGGTGGTGGTGGTGGTGGTGGTGGTGATAGTAGTAGTAGTAGTAGTAGTAGTAGTAGTAGTAGTAGTAGCTTCTATACTATATTATACTATAATAAAGGGTCACTCAATTAAAGCATTTATTAAGAACCTGTGATGTGTCAAATACAGTGCTAAGTGCTGGGAACACACACACACACACACACACACACACACACACAAAACAGGTAAAGGACAGTTTCTGTTCTCAAGACTTCCACAGTCCTATGGAGAAAACAAACAGATAGACAATCAGTGAGACATATTCAGGATAAATTCGAGGTAATCAATAGAGGGAAAGCTTATTACAGATGATGATATTTTAGCTGAAACTTGAAGAAAGCCAGGATGTGAAATTGAAGAAGGAAGAACTTTCAGCTATCGAGGAAAGCCAAGAAAAATACCCAGAGTTGGAAGATGGAATAACTTGTCTAAGAAATAGTAAGGAACTGAGATTGAGTTCAAAGGTCATCAGATAAATCCTTTTATTTTGCAAATAAAGATATTGCTACCCAGGGAGGCTAAGAGATTTATGAAGGGTTGTGCAGGGAGTGAGGGTAGCAGGGTTAGAATCCAAGTCTTCCAAATCCCAAGCCATCGTGCTTTTTAACTGTACTTGTGGCTTGTCTCTTTCACTCTGAGTTAGAGTATTTTGTGAAAAGGCCATAGAATTCAGAAAAGTTAAAAGGGAACAAGCTACTATTCCACATTAAATGAGTATCATGGGCCAATGGCCAGAGAACAAGAATGAGAATGGAATGTTAAAAAGAGACGTGACTGGAGTGGAGAGTGTCCTAGAACCAGAAACCTTGAAATAACAATTAATCCTGTCAGTCGTGTCCCACTTGAGGTTTTCTTGGCTTTCATACTGGATTGGTTTGCCATTTCCTTCTCCCCCTCATTTTTCAGTTTAGGAAACTGAGTCAAACAGGTTAAATGACTTTCTCAGGGTCACACAGATAGTAAATGTCTAAGGCTGCATTTGAACTCAGGTCTTCCTGACCCCAGGCCCAACTTTCTATATCTACTATGCCACCTAGTTTCCCTTTGAAATGATAATAACAAGCATTTGTACAAAGCCTTAAATTTTGCAAAGCATTTAAAATATCATCTCATTTTATTCTCACAACAGCTCTAGGAGGTAGATGCTATTATTATTATTAACCATTTTATAGATGAGGAAATAAGAGGACAGAGAATAAGTGACTTGCTCAAGGTCACACAGCTAGTCAGAATCTGAGGTAGAATTTTATCTCAGATCTTCCTGATTCCAGGTCCCAGAACTCTACCCAATGCACCACCTAGCTGCCTCCATAAAGCAGCTTAGAAAACATCAATCCAACACTCTCAGAGTGTACATTAGTTAACAAAGAAGCTACCAAGTAAAGTACACAAGGTCAGGCAGGTAGTTAGTAGCAGAAACTTACACTAAAATCCAAGCCTTCTGAATCAAATCTCATTAGTTTTTCCCCTTTATTTTATACATGCAAAGTTGTAGGAAATGAGGTTTTAGCCTCTTTGGGATTTCAATGTAATTATGTGTATAATTTTATTTCTAATCACATTGACTATTTATTTTCTTTTTAAAGGCAAAATATTAGTTCAAATGACAAGCTTCATTTGGATAATTCCCTTGATTATGGAAGAATAGTAGCTAATTTACCAAACTGCCTGAATATTCAATCATTTTAGTTAGAAAGGAACTCTCTCCCTCCCTCTCTCTGTCTCTGTCTCTCTCTTTCCCTCTCTCTCTGTCTGTCTCTCTCTCTCTGTCTCTCTCTCTTTCCTCCTCCCTCTCTCTCTCCCTATCTCTCTCTCTCTCTGTCTCTGTCTCTTTATGTGTGTGTGTGTGTGTGTGTGTGTGTGTGTATACACACACACACACACGCATATCTATGAAATTTGAAAATACACTGCAACACTTTGTTGACTACAAAGCAATACTGTTCTAATTACAGAAAGAAAAAACAAAAGCCTGAAGCATTCTGAAAGAGCTATGTTTTTCAGTGTCTTTCTGTATGATATCTTCCAGATGAGTCACTCTGGAATTAATTTTTTATTGTGTTTTGTGTTTGTAATTTCTTTTTTGACTCTACCTGGGAGATTAGGGGCAGAAGGAGGGAGGAGGAAATAGCTCTTTCTTTTAGGGTTTTACCAGTAAGGTAGAAAGTACCAAACTTCTCTTCATTGCTATAAGTACAAAACGTTCTCTATCTCTTTTTCCTGGCACAAGTACAAAAAACTACCAGAAAGCCCCATACCAAACCCACTTCCCCCCAAAATACAGGGAAATGTAGGAAAGAAATAGTCCCAAAAGGCAGCTTGGTGTAGTAGATAGAGCAATGGAACTGGATTTTAAAAGACCTGAGTTCAAAATCACTTAAAATCTCTGCTTCAGTTTTCTCATCTGTAAAATGATGGAGATTGAACTCGAGCTAGATTCTAAATTTTTTAACCTCTGATTTGTGATTCAAATCAAAAGACTCGTCAATTTTACACTCTGAAGTTCAATGTTTTGTGCTTTGTTTTGTTTTATTTTTCCTGAAAAAAAAATAATAAAACTTAGAAAAACTGTCCAGTTGAAATGCTGTAGTATAAGATCCAGCACTGCAAGCCAGCTATATTCCTTATTTCCCTTTTCTGCCGTCTCATCACATCTCATCACAATTGGAGCCATAACACAGAAAAATTTCAGAATTTATTCAGTGGGGGAAAAAAGATTTCCTGATCCTTAGAACCAGACTCTTCACTTCACAGGCACAATCTGTATTCTGTCTTATGTTCTATGAGCATTGTTATCACCACCCTGTGTCATTCTCTGGAAATAAATTAGGTTTCAGGAGATGCAGTCAGTCTTCCAGACCAATGGGGGAAATTTTATGGCATTACAGATACACTAAAGCAAGGAAATCAGCTGCCAACTTTTATTTAATAAAAGCAGTGTTGAGTTATGAAATTGCTGCTATATTTTTCTAATATTAAATAACTCACAGAGATAATTATTAACCTAATTTTTTCTTTCCATCTCTTCTTTTCTTTTCTTCTTGATGTAAGGCATTCCAAAAATCTTAGTCCAATTTTCAACTGTTAAAGATTAAAACTTGACTAAGACTTTTAAAAGAAGGATGCTGGGTGACTCAGTAGACAGAGCACCTGACCTGGAGTCAGGAAGACCTGAGTACAAACCCAGCCTCAGATACTCAGTTACCCTGGGCAAGTCAGTTAACCTCTCTTTAATCTACTGGAAAAGGAAATGGCAAATCACTCCAGTATCTTTGCCAAGAAAACCCCATGGATAGTAAGGACCACAAGATTAAGACTGAATATCCACTACATTAAGTTCGGTTCACTGCTCTGCCTAAGTAATTCCTCAGTACCCAAGGAGCTACTGAGGATGGTAGCTTCACTTTTCCTAGCAACTAAGTAATCACTGATTACTACTGCATGGTTTAACTGGTAGTGTTCAGAAGCACAAATCTTTCAGGCCTCCCGGGGTCTTTAGCAGTGGCATTGATGGTTGCAATTATGTGTGAAAGAGGAGAAAGAGGAAACAGATAATGGAGATATCATATATTTTGTATTGTTTACATATGCAAAATTCTTTGAAAATCCATACTTGATGTATTTCCAGAGATGAATTAATTCATCTCATTCAATTTTAGTGAGAATTGGCATACTGTTTTATGGGCTGTCCCATTGGTCTTAATGTTGTTTTAAGCTTTAGTAGCACTAGGACTTTGGTGATACCCTATATAGAATTTAGTCTGGTGTGATTGTTGAGAGGACCTGTTAAGCAAAATAAATCTGATTAGTTCCCTAAGCCTTCATAACGTCAATTTTTCATTAAGAGCAGCTATATGGCAAAGTAAATAACAAAAAAAAAAAATTCCCACATTCTTTTTTTCCAAAACTGTGCCTAATCCTGCATTTTAAGTCCATAAACTAATAGTTTACTAATGGATTGATTAGAGACCTAAAGTCTAAGTTGTTCTCCCTCTAATGTTGTTGTGTGTATATTATTCTCTTGGTTCTACTCACTTTGATCTGCATTAGTTCATAGAGGTCTTCCCGTTGTCCTCTTGAGCTCTCTTATTTCATGTCTAATGGTACCATAATATGCTATTACATTCATATACCATAATTTCTTTAGCCATTTCCTAAGAGACAGACACCCCCTCCATTTCCAACTACTAAGAAAAAGAGCTGCTATAAATATTTTAGCAGTAAACTTAAAGACTTGAAGACTGAAAGATTGACTTCACATCTTGCCTTAGACTCCAACTATGTACAATTAGGACAATCACAAGTCTCAGCTTTCTAATCTATAAGATGAGGATAATAATAACACTTATCTCACAGGTTTGTTGTCAGCATTCAATGGGATAATGTATGTTAGGCGCTTTAAAAATCTGAAGGTACTGTTTCAATCATATATGTATGAGTATATGTGTGTATATATGTAAATACACATACTTCATCTAAGCATTTTTTAAGCTAAGTATCAAGTCATTCAGCCTTCCACCCAATAATTCATTCAGTGAATAACCATTTCCTTCCTCTCATATTTATGAAACATTTGAAAACACTTATTTCTGAAATTAAAGTTTTTTGCAATTACAAATTCCCACATGCTTTTTCCATGGTTTTAATTGTCAGATCCCTGGATTGTATACGACAATGTTAGGGAAATGTATTCTTATCAATTCTAACTTGGGGTATAAATCTGCTCATTCCATCCCTGGAGGATGGATAGGCTTTTGCATAGACTTGTTTGTGCCCTTCTTAAATATGAAGGGTTAGACCAATCCACGCCCCCACTCTCCTAAACTGGAACCAGACAGAGGACTGCCTGGGGCACAGTCGTTTGGACAGGTGCCCCTCCAACAGAGGAAATCATTGAAAATTTAGAACATAGGTTTTGACCAGCTAAAAGGATTACTTGAAGCTTAAACGCTGGTGCAAAGACTCTTAGCCCACTCAAGCTGGCCTGACAAATCATACTTTCGTACATTGTGTTTTTAGAATTATTATTGTTGGGCTCTCCATTCTTCCCTTTCATGTCTGTGTTCCTTGCTTTGGAAATTATGAACTGTTGTCTGTAACTCTTTGAATGGAATGTAACTATTATAGACAAAGCAAGCAACAGATAATGATGGTAATGATGATAACAATAAGTAGTATTTATATAATCCTTTAAGGTTTTTACATTTCAATTAATTATTTCTTCAACAAATGTTTATTATCTGTTCACTCCTTTCATTGAAAAATGACCAAAAAAAGTCTCACAACAAATATGCTTAGTCAGCAAGACAAAAATTCCTACATTGTCCTTTTCTTAAAATGTGCCTAATCCTGCATGTTAAGTCCATAAACTAATGATTTACCAGTGCATTGATTAGAGACCTAAAGTCTTCTAGGTTGTTCTCCCTCTAATGCTGTTGTCGTGTATATTATTCTCTTGGTTCTACTCACTTTGATCTGCATTAGTTCATAGAGGTCTTCCCATTGTCCTCTTGAGCTCTTTATTTCATGTCCAATGGTATCATGATATTCTATTACATTCATATATCATAATTTCTTTAGCCATCCCCTATGAGATGGACACCCCCTTAGTTTCCAACTACAATGAAAAAAGCTGCTATAAATATTTTAGTATTCACTTAGTGATGGTTCATTTAAATTTTTCTTTGATAACACTGAGATATGAACTAGTAGTAGGTCAAAGGGTATGCACTATGTAGTAATATTTAGGGTATGCAGTGGTTCCAAACTGCTTTCTAGAATAACCACTTTAAGCTTTTTAAAGCCCTTTAAGTTATCTTATTTGGTTCTTCCTCTTGTTCAGTTGTGTCAGACCGTCATGAGCCCATTTGAGTTTTTCTTGGCAAAGATACTGGAGTAGTTTGCCTTTTTCTTCTCCATTTTACAGATGAGGAAAGTGAGGCAAACAGGTGACTTGCCCAGGATCATATAATTAGTAAGTGTCTTGAGACCACATTTGAACTCAGGTCTTCCTGAGTTGTGATTCTCCAAACAAGTTACTGTTTGGTACTATCATCATTTTATAGATATTGTAGCATGAGACTGAGCGGTTAAGTAACTTGTCCAGGCTCATATAAATAGAAAGATTTTGAAGCAGGTTTCCAGATCTTCATGACTCTAAATCCTATTTGTGCTCTAGCAGTATGAACTTAAATCATTTAATCTTTGAGTTCCAGTTTCCTTACCTGTAAAGCTTGGTTGGACATTATGGTCTATAAACTCCCATCCAGTTTTGCAATTCTCTCTGCTCTTTATCGGCCAATACTCCTGGTTCTATTTCTCTTCTCTGTTGTCAAGCAACTTTCTCCCTCCTTTTCTGCCTAAGACGGAAGCCTGTTACACGTGAATGGTAGCAATAGTTGGAAACAGAGAACCTCTGTTTGAATTGCAACTCTGCCACTTACTACAATTTTCTATGGCTTTGCTGAAGTTATTTAACGTCCCAGTTTGTTACTTGAGGGGACTGAAGTAGATGATCTGTATTGTTCCCTCCAGAGCTAAATCCGCAATGCTATCATCCTCTGCGGTGAAATCATGGTAGTCCCAAAATGATCACTCTCATAATGCATGCAGGATAAACCAAGTTGAAGAAGAATGCTTGTAGCCTAGATTATGCTATACAGTGAGATGGTGAGGGCACAAATTATTTTACTAGCATTTCTGTTTTGGACAGGCACTGCAACTGAGAAGTAAATTGTAAGTTGACTTTTTTTTTGGGGGGAGGGGTTTGAACAGGGGCAGGTAGGTCTATGATTTCCTTGCTATAGGGAATTCCTAATAAAGGAATTTCTTGCTCTATAATTTATAGTCTCAAAGAATTGTCCGGGGCATTAAAAAGTTAACTGGCTTGCCTGAAGTTGTACCGTCAATATGTGCTGGAAGCTAAAATTGCATACATGTCTTCATCTGATCATTCCTGTAATCAGACAAATGAAGAAATGGAATTGTCATATGGATATTTGTGATCCCCTAACACTTGTATTTGAAATTAACTTAACTGTCCCACAAATGGGAGATGTGGAGAATGAATGGTTGTTGAATGAACTCTGAGGCTAGTTATCTTTACAATACTCCACATATTTTTATCCTTTTTCATGTACTATGAAATTGAGAGTCTGGTGAGGCCTATGAACTATTCTGTGAATAAAGTTTTTAAATGGATAACATAAAATACATATAATTACCAAGGAAACCAATTAAACTGAATAGTGTTTATCAAACTATATATAAAAAAATTATGATCCCAGGTTAAGAAGCTTGTATTACTCAGTGCTGCCTTTCCTAGAACTGATAAAAAGGGAAGAAAGGGAAATAAATCACAACTGGGAAATTGTACCATGTTTTCAATGATTTCAAGCCAGTGTCTGGAGCCCATAAACCAAGTTTTGGAGACTACTATATATCACATGAGGCCATATGGCTGCTGCAGCAGCCTTACCAACTAAAGACCCAAAGAAATAAGTTCTCACCATCACTGTTTCACTATCAAGTGTCTCCACATTAGAAATAGATATGTGTTTTTATCAATGCAAATGAACTATGCATTACTATATACTTTGCTACTTCCACTCTAAAGGCTATTGGACTCTTCAACTCTATTAAGTGTTGTCGCCCTCTATTAAAACGTGAGCTTTGGAAGATTAAGGAGTGTCTTGCTTTTCTGTTTGTATTTCCAGTGCTCAGCACAATGCTTTTCCTATAGTAAGTGCTTAGAAAATGTTTCCCCTCCCTTATTCATTCATTCATATGTTTATGAATGAAAAAACATCATGATCCCAAGAGAATCAAAATCACAACTTATTCAAAGGGAAATGAGGAGCTGTATAATGAACACTGACAATTGTTCATTGATAACCATGATTTTTTTTTTATGAGAAGCAGCATAAAAGGGCTCAAGGATAAATGTGATTCAGTAAAAATAGCAAGGCATGTCACAAGAGTGAACGCTAACAGATAGACATCCCAGGTGCCACACTGGAATCCAAGAAACATTAAAATACTCGTGGGAACATCCTCAGTATATTGGGTGAATGCTTCACTTTTGTGGAAAGGTGTGGAAAAGTATCACAGAGGATGATGAGATTTGTCCAAGTTCCAATACGCACCAATGGAGAGAAGCCACGTTAAGACACAAAGTTTTAAATTCATTCTTTATTTAGTTAATCAGTATCTTCTCAATTCTATGCTTGTAAGAAGTCAGTTATGTTCTAAATAGTAGCATGATCTCACATGAGTATTCTAATCAGGGACTCTTCCAGTCCAGAGAAGCTGCACAATAAAATGGAAATTTTTTATTGAACTTGGATTTAAGGGAAACTTTTGTCGCGAAGCTTGGGCTTTGACATTGAATGTGTGACTGTGGTTTAGTCGCCTAACCTCTCAAACTCTCAATTAATTTGTGTGCATAAAAGATGGAATAGTGCTGGCATTACTAACGACAAAGGGGTCTTGTTAAGAAAGGGTTTTATAGATCTGAAAGCCTGGATAGATATCAGTTGCTGCTACCCACCCAAACAGATGTATCATAGTCATACTAATAATCTCCAGAGTAGAACAGAGTGGAAACCTACATTGATGGCCCAGAAATAGAATTTACATAAAAATTGAGCTTCTTCCTAAGTAATATCTACATTTTCCTTCCTTCTTCCACTTTTATTTTGGAAAATTTCTTCCAAACCTTTGTCATATGTAAAACAGTGAGTCTTCCAGAGTTGCCAGTCTATCTGTTCAGGTTCACTGACTTTTTCACATCCCCTTAAAGCAAAATGATGATACTCTTAGTTTTCTTTCCTAATTTTCTCTTCAAAGGAAATATCAAGAAAACACCACCCACCTTGAGTTCCTACTATTTTACTTTGCCTCTTCTGGATATCAAGTGTCTGGGTAGAAGACCTATAAAAGTAAGGTCCTAAGGATCAGGGAACATCTCAGGTCATGAGGAAGATCTGAGATCCCATTCATTGAAGGACTCTGGTTCCTTTAAAAAGGGTTAATGGCTTGGCTTGGAGCTCTGCCGCAGTGGTTCCTCTTGCAGATTGGACAATTTTGGACCTCACACTGGCCACATCTTAATAGAATCCCAGACACTAGTGTGGGTAAAAGGGAAGTTGCTGTAAGGTATCCAAATTGGGGAGAGCCATTCATTTAACCCACTAAAAATTGGTGATGATGGTGGTGGTGGTAGTCACAGGTCACTAAAAATGGCTTCATGGGGGTCCATTATTATTCTCTATTGATGGCTTTCACTAGGATTTATCTATTGAATCAGACTAGAGTTTTTAAACCCTAGGTATTTTGGCTTTTTTTACAGAAGTTTCATTTTTCTGTGGTGAATATTCTTCACGTATAACATGGACAGTGTTGCAAACTTTTGTAAAGGGCTCTCTTCCTCTTCTCCATGAAATGGTTCCTCCACACTTACAGTAATAGCTTGATTCTTCAATACCATTTTCTGATGAGATTTAAGCAGAGGAAGAATGAAGAAATGAAAAAAGGAAATTACCCCTTTTCCTCAGAACTTTTTCTCCAAAAACATTTTTGGGGGGTCTAGTGTGGAACATGGATAAATTAAACCCATAGATAATACAAAACATTAGCCAACCATTACATGCTTTTCTCTGGCCGCAGCTTGGTGCCACCCCACTTTCTAAACTTAGAACATTAATCCTCTCCATGTACACCATGCCCTAAATATACTCTCATGTGAATTTCTCCTGAACTTTCTCTTGCCTTTGTGCTATTCACTATTATCTCTAAAGTCTTCTATCCTTGATTCACTTGAAGTCACATTTTCTTTAAAGCTAAATACTCTATCAGATGTCTTCTCCATGAAATTTACCCCAATCCTTCCAATTGTTGAGACAAATGAAAACCCTGAAAGACAGAATTTCTAGGCAACTAATAATCAGTTTATTAATTAGGCTAGCTAGCAATCAATAAATTGGTGGCCAGTGGTTTCTCTCAGTAACCAAAGACAACAACATTTCAGGAGAACCTGAAAGGCCTTAAATCCCTTCTGAGAGCAAGCTCCTCTAAGGAGTAAAACTCAGCCCTGATGGGTGGGTTTTTAATGAGGAGGTAGGCTAAAAGTCTTCTGTTCCTTCTGGTAAATAAGAAATTTCTTTACCCAGAAACCAACTTGTATTGAGAGAAACAAAGGTGGGGTCTACAGTCTACCCAGTCTGGTCTGAGACCCCAAGCTACAGAATTCACATGCATTTGTAATTCTCTTGAATCATGTTTGTTGTAGCAGGGCTAGGTGTGACTCAGTTAGAAGACCTGTCCTTTTTTTTTTTTTAGAAGATTTACCCTTTTGCATCACTCAGCTTGTCATAGTCACAAGCACCTTTTACACAATAGTTCAGGGTAACTGATTTCATCATGAACCTAGAGCAGCTCAGTTTATTTTAATATAACTATTATTATGATGATTATTACATACTTTATAATCATTCTAAGGTTAACTAAAACAGGTGTTCATCTGGTGCCTACATCTTAGCTTCCCTGGTACTATATTTCTTATCCTATCGAAGTGAATGTAGCTGATAAATGATTAGCAAAGTAAAGCACTCAACATATTGATTATTGACATTTCCTATTACTTCCACTGGCTTGATCATGAGATTCAGCAGCCTTAAGACATCTGGGCCAGGGGACACCATCTCTATCCTGATATCTCCAGTTAGTTTTTTCCTTTATGTGCTGGGTTGCTCTGAAATCTGATGGAGAGGCTAAATTCTTCCTCCAGGCAAAGGCTCATCATACTGGATTCTGTTTATACTCTAAATAGAAATTAGATCTCCCAGTTGGGTGTGGTCATGTAGAAAGTTAACCAGCATGTACCTTGAGGACTAGGAGCAATCTCAACAGTCAACCATGCCCTTCAGAGACTGATCTTTTTAGGAGTTGGTTTTTAACAGAAATAGAAGGGAAAGGGTGGATCACAAATTAATAAATAGTTACAAATATAAGAATATAAAAGTATAATACTTAATTGTTAATGAACTTCTACCCTAAAACTCAGAAATAAATTTCTCTTATACATCTTTAATATACTCATATGTCATTAGACATTATCCTTATCCATGTATTTGTCTTAGAGGGGCCATGAAAGCCAGCCTGATTCCACAGGACATGGGTTAAATTCTAACCTCTAACACATGCTCACTGTGTGACTCTGGGTGAATCATTTAACCTCTCAATGACGAAAGCAACTATCTAAGGCTATAAATGGGAAAGCATATTCCTGTATGAATTGATAGAGAACATGTTTATCAAGGGCAGCAAGATAGTGCAGTGGATAGAGCGCTGACCCTGGAGTCAGGGAGACCTGGAAACCTGCCTCAGAATTTTACAGGCTACTTGACCCTAGGCAAGTTACATAATCACTCAACCTCATTTTATAATATCTATGAAGTGGGGATAATGATAGTACCTTGCTGTGAGAATCATAACTCAGGAAAAACTGAATTCAAATCCACCCTCATACTCTTATTAGCTACATGACCCCAGGCCAGTCACTTATCCTATTTGTCTCAGTTTCCTCATCTGCAAAATTAGCTGGACAAAGAGATGGCAAACCACTTCAGTATCTTTGCCAAGAAAACCTCAAAAGTGGCCATGAAGAGTCATACATAACTGAAAACATATGAGCAACAAAAGCTATAGATATATATGTATGTATTTATATGTATGTATATAAATATATCTATAAACATGTAGAGAAAAAAAGACAGAGATATGCATAGAGTGACAAAGATAAAAACACAGATCACCAGGTGAAAAAGACAGAGATCAATAGATCCTCTACCAACATAGACATGTTGTTTTTGTATGCCATGGTCATCTTTGAGAACAAAGAACAAACACCAACAACAAAAGTGTCCCTATAGTATGTTTCTTATAGTCTGGCTTTTTTTAAGGGTAGAAAATCACAAAATTTATAATCATGACAATTCATAGCTTAAATAAATAAATAAGGCAATTCCCACTTTAATTTCTATTGTAGTACCTCAGGGTTATGCTCAACATAGGATTCAAGATAAAATGTGGATCTACACCCTTAAAACTATATGGCTTACTGGCCTCTAACTGCGGATTCATTTTTAATTGTCAGTCAATGAACATTTGTTAAGTACCTACTATGAGTCAGGACTGTGCTAAACATTGGATATAAGAAAAAAGACAAAAGCCAGTATCTGCCCTCAAAGAGTGCACAATCTAATACTCAGCTTGATTGCATCTCAAAACAAAAGCATTTACTTAAAAGAACATAATATGGGGGTGACAAGGTGGTGCAGTGAACAGAGCCGACCCTGGAGTCAGCAGGACCTGAGTTCAAATTCGGCCTCAGACACTTAGCCATGTGACCTTGGGCAAGTCACTTAACACCAATTACCCTGCCTTCCCCCTCCAAAAGAAAACAAACCATAATATGAATAGCAGTAACAAACTATCTCCCATAAAACCAGACTTTTCTCACTGGGAATGTGCTCCCCCACAAATAAACACAAAAGCAGTGAGAATACTGAGCACACACATAGAATAGACTCGCTGAGAAATTCATGTAGGGGACACATGATCAGAGCAGCTCACAGTTGTGCTACTGTAGAATCCTAGTGTCTTTTCCTTTCTTCTGGTACCTTCATGCTGTTATTCTTCGGTTCGGTATCTGTACTGAACAGACTGCTCCAATGACTTCACAGAGAATGCTCCTCTCCTCAGCTTAACTGAACTAAAATGCAGGCTTTGGCCTGGACGGGGTGTCTCCTACTAGATAAGATGCTTTACTGCAAAACATTACCAATTTGCACATTATGAAAAATACCAGATCAAAAAAGTAAAGAGAGTTTGCCTTCTTCCATAGCTGGCTCTCTTTGACTTCTGGATGTAACTACAAAAAGAAAATATTATACACAAAACTGGCCAATTTAAATTTTTAAGGCCCCTGGTCCCCCCCAGAGTATACAGATAATCCTTCAACTAGCCAGTGACTAGCTGCCCTGCAATTCCTTCAAGTTTATGGAAGAAGTTCATGCTTCCTGAAGGAGAAATAAACTGTAAATACTTCTTTGCACTTCCTTTACAAAGCGTGAATGGACCACTCCAAGTATTTTATCCTTTACAATCCATGAATAGGGGACTCAAGGGATGAGCCACTCAAGGTCTCACACCTTTTATGAGTTACAAAATTGATCCACTTAAAATTCGAAATGGGCCTGCCCTTTACAAGGTGCAAATGTGACTGCTCCAAATCTGAAATAGGCAGAACTTTAATACTTCATTGTTTGTTACATGTTCATTAGCTCCTGCAATATCAAGTGTGTGAGACTGGAATGAAGTGCCAAATTAACCTCCTATTACCCTATAACAGTCTTACCTTTCCAAAGTATAGTCACAAAAACTTCAGTTGTCCCCACAATATCCCTGTGAACAATGTCTTAGATCTTATGAAGCCCAAGGTCAGTAATTTAGCCATTGTAGGTGCTGTCGTCTTCATTTTACATAGAAAAGTTAAGGGTAAAGAAGTTAAATGATCTGCCAAGGTCACTCAGCTAATAAACGTCAGGGTCAGAACTCTAACCCAGACCTTCTAACTCCAGAATCAATGCTCTTCCTATTATGCTTTTGAAAACCAATTAGGAGGAACTGTTATTTCAACTAAAAGACCATGCTGTCTATGAGTAAATGCAAACTCGAATAAGAGTTTGTAGCAACTCAAAAATACCATTGCATATTCAACAGTATTCATTTTAGTATCCATTTATAACAAATGTTCCAAGTCCAGTGATCAATAACTTTTTTTAAGAATTATTTCTAACAGCAACAATAAATAAAGTAAAAGAATAAATCATTCAAATAAGGAGAACATCAAGTGAGTCTCAGGACAAGGTCCCCCCTATAACTTACTTGCCCTAGCCTAATAAGTAATAACCTTTTCTGGTTGTCAACTTCTCCCCAATGCTAAATGCATAGAATTTATAGTCAAATGATTTGGCATGCCATCTGAAACTGAAATATATTATGTTTTAATGGCTATTACCCTTTCCTTTTTATGGTCCATGATAACCTAAGGCACTTTGTAAGTTACAGGGCCCATCCCATTAAGAAGGAAGGATGTTATTCATCCTTTGGGTATATGTTATACCCTACAAATCTTTACATTAGAAAAGTTCAGTTTCACTCAAACACAAGCTGTATTCTTAGTTCTACTGGGCAAGTCCAGCTTCAGGCATTCCTAATCACAAGGGACTCTACTTTTTAACTTTCTTTTTGCCAAATTCCAACTTGAACAAATATATCTGATGAAGCTCACTAACTCTGTTCCTTTTTGCTTGACAAATTTTCATAGTGGCCTATTTTCTACCAATATATGATAAAATGATTAATTTAGATTTCTAGAAATAAGTAACCAGTTGTACCTTGAATGCCACAATCTTTTTGCCTATATTTAAGAATATTTTAAATATCCCTTAAAATCTGATTGGGAGACTATTTGGAAGAAACCAAGAAGCCACTCTTCTAGTTTATTTACAGAATGGTTAAAACTATTGAAATCCATCCTTCTGGGTAAAATACCCAAGCTAGTTATGAAAATCTTAATCAGGAAAATATCACAATCCCAAGTAGTCAAGCCACAGTAAATTTAATCCAGTAAACATCATTAAGCACATATTAAATGGTAAGCAATCTGCTCAACAATAGGGGATACAAAGCCAAAAATAAAAAAGAAAAAAGGAAAGAAAAGAAGCAGGAGGAGAAGAAACAGACATACAGACTGAGAGGGGCACAGAGATTGAGGTGGAGGAGAGGTCTGAGAAAAGGAATAAAGAGAAAAAAATGATCCTTGCCCTCAAAGAGGCTATATTGTACCAACTCTGGTTTGCATCTGTTGTTCTGCCTGGTTTCAGCTCCCGAGAACAAGGCACCCCTCTCTGGATAAGTTTATTACTTCCAAACTCACCACAATGCTGCTAACACATTGATTGACACCACCACCCTCAGCTTCTTCTCCCTTCTGATTGGAGGGCTAGAGGACAGAACACAAATTCTTCCCAATGCTTTTCTTTTTAGAAGCTGGACTCTCAGACAACTCCATTTTTGTACCTGTTCCTTTGCCCAGTTTCAACTCCAAGTAACAAAATATCCCAGAGCTGAGTGAGTATCTCCTGGTATTCTCCATCCCAACCCTCTCTAAAGCCAAGCATAAGCAGCTGTTCAAAGGACTGCTGCTATAAATAGCTTTGAGGTTCTGATCACATAGTATAGTAAACTCTATTTATTCAGCAATTAACTAAGGCAAAAAATTCACAGAAACCAAAGTAGAACATTCACAATGATATAACAACTTATCACTAAAGTGGCCTCATAGTTTTAAACAAAAGATATCATTCAGTAAATCTTTAATTCAATCATCCTTAAGGAGCAATCCTCCTTAAGGGATACAAAGTACAAAGGTCAAAGTTTTCTCACCCCTAGGTCACATTGTCTTAATCTCTCAGTCAAAAAGTCTTCTTTCTTCTTGAAGATTAGTTTCCAATCATCCTTAACTCAATCATCCTTAAGGAGTACAAAGTACAAAGTACAAATTTCTCCCACCCTAGACCACAGTAATTCATGATCTTCTCAAGTACCCAAGAAGAGGTCTTTTCATCTTGGCTCCCAAATTCTATGGTTCTTCTTCCATGGGTCCAGTTCTTGCCTGAATCCTACCCAACCATCACCTGGATTCACAGGCAGGAAGCTCTCAGCATCTCTTCCAGACCCTTGTCCAGTTCTTTGTCCAGCTCCTGTTCCCTACTGAAGCTCACAGCGTCCAGTCAACCTCAAGTCCTTCACAGTTCCTGTTTCTAGGAAGACAAAGCTTAACAGAGCCAAAACAACATTCACCCATGTTGCCAAGCACCATCATCACATCTGCCTGTGAAATTGACACAGACCTACAAACAAGGTCTGAGAACTCAGCATAAATTGTCAGTATAACCCCAGGACCTCTGAAACCCTCCTCCAGGACTTCTCTAAATAGACAACAAGAAAATCCTCTTTTAGAGCTTCCAGTAAGATCCCAGGGCTTCTGTACAAAGTATTACAAACACAAATCAACACAGACAAAACAGACAGAGTGCTGGCCACAATGAGTGTTTCCTTCTCAGTTCTGCTCTCCCCCAGCTTGTGCTTCTGCTTCTATATGGTCATTAGCTCCTCCGTGCTCCACCCACCTTTTTTGTCCTTCCTGTTCTGTCTTTGGCAAGTCCCTCCCATTGTGGGTTTCACAAGTTCCGTTTCTTAACAAAGACTTGATATAATCACAGGCAAGTCTCAATTGAAGCAAGACACTAAGTGCTTGTTGCTTGTCATTACACTCTCTTACTCCCTCCTGTCTCCTTTTGCTCCTTTTCTGTGTTCTAGCTCCCTTTGGAGTGTAAGCTCCTTGAGGGAAAAAACTGTCTTTCTTTTAATTAATTATATCCTTAGCACTTATCACAGTGCCTGGCACATAGTAGAAGCTTAGATAGTGCCTGGCATATAGTAGACACTTAATAAATGCTGACTGAATTGGATTGGACTAGATTTTACTAAAGTCATAGGACCATAGTTCTAGATATGGAAGGGATTGCTTCTTATTCTACAGAGTAGGAAACTGAGGCCCAGAAAAATTAAGTGATTTGACTAAGGCCATACAAGTAGTAAATGGCAGAACTGAGATTTAACTTCAGGTCATCTTTTGGCCACAGCATAGTACCAATGCAGGTCAGCCCTAACTGAACTGACTGGCTCAGCATAGATAGGATACACTCAGTAGACAAAGGATATGTTGGTCCCTTTTTGCTTCTGTTTATGAGTCCCTCCTTTCCCTTCCTTCTAGGTATCCTACCCTTCTTTGAGGTTCTTGTCTTATGTCTCTTTCCTTCTCTTAGCTAGTTGATTGGAAAATAATCCTGGCTAACAGTTTAATTGAATTTGATTGGTGTACAAACTGATAAAGTTTTAAAGTATGTCTTAACAAAATTCAAGCCATGAGACATTCATGATGTGCCTGCCCATATAAAGCACTAGGGATACAAAGGTCTATATGGCACAGTCTCATCTTTCAAGGATATTATGATCTAATTAAGTTTGGGGAAGACATGTACATAAATAACTGTAATAGAGAAGTGAGATTGTTACAAAGACAGAGGAGTTTATATAAACTCGAGGAGTTTATATTTTAATAGAGTGATATAATACACATATGGCAGTGGTGGACAGGAAAGGGAGTTTTGTTCTAGACAGTCACAGAGATTATACATAGAAAAGATTATTACTCTCTTTACAGGAGTAATAGAAATATGGATTGGAATATTGTTCCCAAGGCAAAAGCAAGAAGTATTAAAGCAGAGCAGGAATATTGGAGCCAGATGGTAAGAAACCTTTAATGCTAGTATCAGAAATGTATATTTTGGAAAGGAATAGAAAGGAATTAAAGGATGCTTTCTTTAATTTAAGAAAAGATAGGTAGTGGTCTTCAGGTTGGAAGTAACTTCAAGTCCCAAAGGAACAACATTATGCAAATTGATAGACCACAGAATTGCCACAAGGACAACAAGCCTTGAAGCACCAACCCTCTAAACATCTGAAGTTAATTTAGATCTGGGTGGTACAGTGGATTTAGTGATGGACTTGGAGTCAGAAAGACCTCAATTAAAATCCTAACTCTGCCACTTACCAGCTGTGTGACCCTGGACAAGTCATTTGCCTTCTTCCTCCCTCAGTTAACTCATCTGCAAAACGGAGATAATAATAGCATGTACATCCCTGGGCTATTGTGAGGATAAAATGCAATCACATGTATTGGAATCACACACTTTGTAAATGTCAAAGTCTATTATAAATGTTAACCCTTGTTTCTAAAATTGGCTCATGATATTCCCCTTAACATTTCACAGTTGCATTATACATTATCTTTCCATAATAACCTTAATGAACAAGTATTTTCTTCTCTCTTGATCCTTTCAAGGTAGGGAACTTTTTTTTTGGACAAATTGGGGGCATCTGGCTTGTTGCTTAATTTTCTCCAGTCAGTGTTGAATCTATTAACATGGCCCTACTGGCGATGTTCCTACCCAGACCATCCTAATTGAGAAATTGTATATAGTTGTTAATGGAGTAATACAGGATTTTTATTATGACTTTCCTTAATTTTCTGTATTAATTATGGAGAAGCAAATTCATAGTCATAGGCAGTGCTAGACTTGGAACAAGGAAAATCTTGCCTCTGATGCAAAATTTGTGACCTTGGGTAGATGCCTTTAGCTTCTCTAGTCTCCACTTTCTTCACCTGTAAAATGGGAATAATGTCTTCCTTTCAGGATTGCTGTGGAACTCTGATGAGATGAAATATGTAAAGCATTTTCCAAACTTTAAATCTAAATCTCTATAATCTTGTACTAATAATGCTGAATTTGAAGTCACAGTGGTCTCAGTTCCAAACCTGATTCCAACCTAGGTGACCAGTGGAAAAGTAAATAACCTCCACAAGCCTCAGTCAACTTCTAACACTTCTCCCATTAAATTATTAAACCTCTGTTTATAGGGTTTGATTTTGTCCTCTATTTTTTTTTTTTGTATTCTAAGTGCTTAACACAGTATCTACCACACAGTAAGCATTTAAATTCCCATGTACTTGACTTGCTTATTGATTCTACTTATTAAATTATGATTACCTTCATTAATTGGAATTTCTACCAAATAGTACATCATAATATACTATATTAATATGACATTTTTAATAGTAATTCAGTTTATTTCCTGAAATAGACACATTATGTCCCACCGCAACTGATCAGCATAAGCTATGCCATCTGGCCTAGAATATGTTCCTTCCCCATCTCTACCTCTCAACTTAGGTACCAACCTCTTCATTAAACCTTCCCCAAACACTTTCTCATCTCACCCAGTTACTGGTTTTCTCTCTTTTCCCTTTGTTCCTTTTTAATGAATTTGTCTATGTACATATATATATATATATATGTATATGTATATATCCCCTAGAATAGCCAGCACTTCTTAAACTTCTTTTTTTCCCCACAAGATCACTTCCATTGCTTCTTAAAAGGGCAAAACCCAGAGTCAAACTGTAAGCTCCCTGAGGGCAGAACTTTGTCTTCAAATCCCCCAAACTGGAAGTGTCTGTGGTAGATACTGAATATATATTTGTTGAATTTTATTGAGTTGCTTTAGAGGGAAAAATATTTTATCCAGCAGTTTTTTGAAGGTATTAACTTAGAGCCTTGGCTAAGAGAATTTCAGGACTGGATTCTCATCCTCTGTAACTTTATGGGCCTTGAAACACTTTGCTTTGCCTTTAATTGAATGTTCAAAGTTATTGATGTCTAGTAAGTAATTTGTAGATGTGCTGTTTATCTTAGCTCATAAAACTTTAAAAATGGAACAATCAATTGTCAGTGAAGCTGTAACTCTCTGAAATGTCACTTTGGGGCACAGATCCATCAAGAAATTTTTGGATACAATTGATTTTTTCTTCTCCAGACAGCTGTGAAAAATTAGATAATGAGAGATGAGAAGGAAAACTAATACCAAAAAAAGCCTTTCCTTACAAGAATATCATTTTCATATGCCCCCAAATGCTATGCAAATACATACATGATTGCTGTGTGTCAAAAAAATATGCAGTGCAATAAAACATTGCATAAATGAAAGTTTACTTAGGTGGCAGATCTCCCCCCATAATCCATTTTGAGAAATGTGTATTTAAATTGGGAGGAAAAATAGCCAAAAGATTATTTTGCTCTGTAGTGGCATGTCTGTACTTTAAAGATTTTTAATCTCCAAATAGCCTTTTCAGTACTTGACCAATTGGAAAATTCTCTCTGAACTTTGGATTTTGGAATGAAATATTTTAGCACAAGCAGAACTTTGGCAGGGCTAACACATCCCTAACAGCTGTTATAATTTGCCATAATTTTTTATACCACATCATAAAGGAAAAGCCATAACTCCTATTTCTAAATGTAACCAGCATATTCCTTACTGCTCTTCCTGCTGTGGCCTGCCAATTATGAAGCGTGAGTAATGAAAGCACATATCCCCTTTGGAGCAGCCAATTCTCAGAGCCATTAGTTTTCTTTTCTATTCCAGCTTAATTCCTGGAATGTGTGAGACAAGAAATAAGACATTTCATGTCATTCCAGGATAATACCATGTAATTTTAGGGTAATAAAGATTTCATTTCTGGAGAGAAAAGTGATCTGATAGGGAAAAGTTCATTTTCATTCTCTCCAGAGAGCTTTATCTCTTCAGATGTGACCTTGTATAATTAAATATATTTCAGATATCAAGAGAGATGGCAGCTAAGCAGACAGTGGAATTTTTCATTTTGTGTTGCACTGAAAAAAAGTGAAATGAAATTATATGAAGCAGTCAGTGTAATAGAAGACAAAGTGGATGGATGCTATTCATAGTTTCCAGTGAAATTCTTTCAACTTGATCTTATTCATTAGGATTTTATAAGGGGACAATTTCATCATGTGATGTGTAACTTGATTTCAAAACCGACAATTGCATTAATGTCAAAAAAAGAATGAAAATGAAGCATTCCGTGGTCTAATTGGCACATGTTACTTTAATTTCAAAATGTTACTTGGATCATACCCAGAGGGTGCTTCAATATGAAGGGTAGCACATTTTCAAAGCAGCAAAAGTCCCTCAGTAAACTCCATCTCTGTTAAAATTTTGAGTTCAGCTTATCATAAGATGAAGCAACTAAAACAATATCAAATAATAAGAAGAAAAAATAAAACTCATTAGAAGGAAATATTTTATAGAATTATGTCAATCACAGTTGGCACCAAAATTGTATGTGAAGTCATAG
This sequence comes from Pseudochirops cupreus, assembly GCA_028627135.1. Taxonomy (NCBI): domain Eukaryota; kingdom Metazoa; phylum Chordata; class Mammalia; order Diprotodontia; family Pseudocheiridae; genus Pseudochirops; species Pseudochirops cupreus. The sequence continues at coordinate 145,507,629 of CM053583.1, forward strand.
GTGTACTCTTACGAGTTTATCAATTCAATATGCCCTGGCTTTATTTGGTTATGAGCTAATCTTTTTTTTTAACTCTTTTGAAACTTATGAAAGACAGAATAGATTTTAATTCAACCCATCTAGTTGTATAGGACATAGTTTAAATTTTATCTTTCATTTGGCCAAACCTGCCGTCATTGACAAGATAATTATTTTCCCCTCCTTTGACATAGAAGGGAGCCAGGGAACCCAAGCTGGTGTTTGACGACACTCATGAGTTTGCATAGTGATAGAAGGGGAAGGCAAAGGGAAGTGGGGGGGAGGAGAAGAATGAAGAGGAACATGAAATTATTCCCTAACTCAACTTCATCATTAAAGATGAAGATGTCAAATATTTGTCTACTCTCTGAATTTGGGAACTTCATTTTCACATTCACATAGAGAAGCCAAATGGAATGAATTCACTGAGCTTCCCCTAGGAGTCAACATTTTATTATTCTCTAATAAACTGTCTTTCCACCTAACTGATATCATTTATACTCTCAATGTTATCCAGATATTAAGTACTAATTTTTTAAATGTAATTTTGTTGGGAAAGTGCTAAGAAATTATTATTTTCCCTAAAGTTTAATTCAATTAATATATTTAAAATTACAAAGATAAAAAACAAAATAGTTCCAGCCTTCAGAATGCTTATATTTTCCTAGAATAGGAAGATAGAATAGAATATCTTCCTAACTAAGCAAATATCAGCAATCTGAAGAAGAGAGCATTAAACGTTGGATCAACATCAGGAAAGGTTTTACAGAGGAGATGTATGTGAAGGAAGCTGGGGGATCAATGAGTCACAGAAGAAAAAGTTCATTTCAGGTTTAGGGAAAAACCTCTGAAAAGACAGAGGAGCAAAGCTGAAATGTTGAGTTTGAGGAACAGTTATTAAGCCAGTGCATCTAGAACAACAAGAGTACAGAAAAGGGAGTAACATGATATAAGGCTGGAACTATAGGTTAGAACCAGATTATTGAATGTCATATTTTTAAGGAGGAATTTATATTTAATCGAAGAAGCAATAGGGAGCCAGTAAAGATTTTTTTAAGCAGAGGACTGACATCAGACATGTTCTAGTATGAGAAACTCCTTCTCTAGATCGTTGGAAAATATATATATCTTGGCTCACAAATGACTCTCTAATATGTAGAGGAAAAAAAAACTGAAAAGTTCTAAGTTATGGTTAACTTGTTTTGTTTTGTTTTTTAACTATGGAAATCCACCTTGCAAGCCTAAATCTAGCTCCAGAATGCTAAAGGCAAAATCACATACCAAGAGCAATTAGTCATATTTGCTAACACCCTGTCTGATTAAGAATGAATGAATGAATTTTTTAAAGAATTTATTAGGTCCTAAAATATGCCAAACATTTTGCTAAGTATTGAGGATGCATATACAAAAGCACAGACCTTCCTTGTGCTAATGGAGCTTGTGTTTTAAGAAGGAAGTGAGGGATAGCACATGTAGCAGAATGGTGGCCAGGAAAGTAGACTTTGGCTTGAAAAAATACAGATGGTGAGTAGGGCCATAGAGAAATAGATCATCATATCCATTCCGTGGATAAAGTTGATTTGATTGTGGTTCCAGAACTTGGGGTGAAATGAGGATGGGTATGCATATCAGAAAGGCAATAGACCAGCAGATGGCCAGGGAGTAAAGTGAAAGCTGTCTGGTGCCTGTATGACATAGAGCAAAGGTGTCAAACATGTGGCCCAGAGACCTCATGTGACCCACAACACTCCCAGGTGTAGCCAGAACCAGATTAAAATGTAGTTTCTATCTGATTTTAATGTAATTATGTATAATTTTTAAAATCTTTTAAAAATGTTAAAACATCAATTAAAAAAATAAATTCATTCTTGATGTGTACTCTCTTTCCTTTATCTGTATATGTACATATGTATATAATGTATGTGCATTTAGATATATACAAATTTAGGTATATATATTGAAGTTAACCATAACTTAGAATTTTTGTGTGTTTTTTTCTCTACATATTAGAATTGTTTCATTTGTTAGCCAAAACAGATATTTTCCAATTATTCAGAGTAAAAGTTTCCCATTCTAGAACATGTCTGATGTTATTCTTCTGCTTAAACATGTATATATAGTTTCTGTAGGTCTTTATCACATGTGTGTATATTTACACATGTGTTTAGATGTGTATGTGTATTTATACACACATACACATGTGTGTTTGTGTATAGATAAACACATGTGCACACATACTTACACACATACACATACATACCCAGTTTTCCTTGTGAGGCCCTTCACGAAATATAAAAAAATTACCCTGAGTTTTAGAGGAAAGGCTAATTGCAAATGATTAAGTAAGATTCTCTTTGTTACAGATTTTGATAATACTCTTTGACCTTGCTCTCCTTTCACTTCTGAGTTGCTTGAACTCCCTTGTTCAAAAATATTAAGGTCTAAAAGGAAGGAAAACATTTGTCCAGAAAGGAAGATGCTTAAAGCCTTAAGTCATTTAACGGATGGGGAGGAAATGGGATTAAATTTATTATTTCATGGTTGCAGAGAACTCCTGAAGAAGAATCTTGCTCTACCACATACAAATTAGCACCTTGTCTATAACCTAGATACTTAAAAAGTTTGTCAAAGCACTGAGAGGTTGAGAGATTTGTCCAAGTTCATACAAAAAGTATATGTAAGATATACTTTTGTTCCTAACCCCAAGGCCAACTTTTCCTCTACTATACCATGCTGCCTCTTATGATAATGAGGGTATTTTATAGATGCTAGCTTAAAGTCCTGAGCAAGCCAGACATTCTAACATTAGGTTTGAATGCTTCTGCATGATGTTGTCATGTCTTAAGATGTTTGAAATCTTGGAGACCTTAGAATGATGAACTTGTAAGATACAACCAGCCCTCATCAGAAAGATTTTTGGTGGTGGTTTTTGTTGTTGTTGTTGATGATGACGATATATAAAGATTACAAAAATAAGTAAGGGCTACTTCTATCCCATGAACTTTTATGTAGATGCTGGTATTTATTTGGCTAACTAGTTGATATATGACAACTACACAAACCTGAACATGAATAGACAAGAATTCTGAACAAGAAGAGACAAGAATTCTGAATAAGAATTCTCATCTGGAAACATCCACGAAGGTCAAATGAAAATCATGTTCTTAGTTATGGCTATTCAACAAAGATTTGGTTTGCTGTACCTATTCTATATAGTTTAATACTCCTCATTAATGTATGGATGTCATATAATGGGTTATTTCACTTCCATCGTGGAGAGGCAGGATCATTTTAGAAACCAGTTACTAGCAAATGTTTGCTCAGGGGATATATAGGGAAACAGATCACCTCTCCAGGTTCTTAAAAGTCAATGTTCAAATACAAAACACTCAGTCTGATTACTTCTACAACCATGAGGAGGCTGGGTTAAGGAGTGAAGAGACCGGAGACAGAAAACAAATTTAAAAACTATTGCAAAAGGAAAAGTAAGCAATGAGCACAAATACCTTTTTTTTAAAGCTATAACAACATATATCTACATATGATTTTAAAATTGGAACATAGTTATCCTTGCAGTATTCCTAAAGTTGTGAAAACTTCAATCTTCAGTATATCAGTGATCATTTTAGCATAGGTACATTCCCCGCAACTCTACAAATAACAAACCATTCACGGCTTCTTATTTGGGATTGGTAATTCCTTTTTGTTTCTTTGCATAATCCTCCATAGATGATTATACCCAACACACCGGAAGCCATCATCTTTCTTTGAATACTTGGGGAGCTCTTAGTACAGGAATGACCCGGTTTGTTTTTTTCCATGTTACTTGTCTTTGTGGAAATATTTATCCTATTTCTCATACACAAGATATTACTGATGACATATAGCAGTCTCACATGAAAATATTTTGGCCCCTTCATTTGAACAACTGATTTGCCTTGGTTACTGCCCTATGAAATTATTATAATCAGAGTCAGTGTCTTTGCTTTTGTCCATTTCTGATTTCTTCGAGCTAGCAACTCATTTAAATAGGCCATGTGGGATTATCTATAACTATGCAAAGTTCATTCTTGTCTTTGTCCATTCTTCTAATTGAGAATCAATTATGACCTATTGACTAACCAGTTAATGTTGTGAATGCTCATAGACTGATGATTTTAAAATGACTGAATAAGGCCGATAGTGCAAGTAATATTTTACTTAACCATTTTACAGACACTTAAACTAAAAAAATTATTGGGAATTATACCACAATTAGATGGCTGGACTAGAGTTAAAACACAAATCTTCTTACTCCATATCCATTTTTTTTTTCTTTAGGACACACTCCCAATTACCATGCCACCATATAACTCACCATAACAGATATATTATTAGCTTGAAGTTGTAATCTACCAGGAGAGAAAAATTTGGGGCTCATGTTTAAAATTGGTAATTAGAATATTATTATAATATCTTAAAATCAATTCTAAAAAGTATGAATTTTTGTTTTGTGATTTGAGGAGGTAGCAAAATTTTTGATGAAATGAAGTATGATCTTATATCAAAAAACAACATTTCCATTTTTAGCCTCAGAGATACACACATCTGTTCTAAAATGTATATGATGTATTTGTAGGGTTGAGTAAGAAATCACACTGTTGCTGATTGCTACGATCATTCTCCTATATTTTTTGTTGAATTAATCATTTATATCATGCCCCCTAATTGTAGATATTCCTTGAGACTGTCATGCCCTACTCTCTTCTTTCTTTTTACTTTCTTAGTGACTCATCCAATCCTACATGCGTAATTATTTCCTTTCAGATGGCTCTTCAGATGACTGCTTATATTCATTTCCAGCTTCTCTCCTTAGCTTCAATCCTACATCACCACCTGCTTCTTAGGCATTTCAAACTGGATCTCCAGACACACTCTCGAACTCAATCTGTCCAAAACCAATTCACAGTTTTCAACCACTCCACACCCATTCCTTTTTCAAACTTCCTTATTTCTATTATTGGTCTTGTTGTCGTTGTTTAGTTGTTTCAGTCATGTACAACTGTTTGTGATCCCATTTGGGATTTGGGGGGTATTTCTTCTCCAGGTCCTTTTACAGATGAGGAAACTAAGGCAAACAAGGGGAATGAGTTGCCCAGAGTCACACCTCTACTAAGTGTCTGAAGACATAATTGAACTCACAAAAATGAGTCTTCCTGTTTCTAGGTTCTGGGAACCACCATTCTTTTAGTCTGTCAGGTTCATAACCTCAGCACCCACTCTCCATCACCCCCTCTATTCAGTCATTGGGCAAATCTTGACATTTCTACTTCTACAATGTCTCTTTTATTTGACCCCATGCATCTTTCACCTTAGTTCAGACCCTTTCCCCCTCTCATCTAAACTATTATAATAATCTCTATGCTTCAAGTGTTTCCTCACACCATTCATGTGCCACAAATCTGACAAAATCATTGTCCTTAAGTGCATTTCCAGTCTTAATAAATTGCAATGATTTTCCTATAACCTAAAGAATAAAATATGTACTCTTTTTGGCTTTTAAAGACCTGTACAACTTGAGGAACCCCTGTCTGTTTTTCCAGTACTTTATGTGTTATTATCATTCTCATATTCAGTGGTCTAGGGTTTTTTGTTTGTTTGTTTGTTTGTTTGTTTTTTTCTGTTCCTCACATAACTCTTTTCTGTTTCTCTGCTTTTGCACTAGCTACAACCCATGTTAGGAATGCACTCTCACCTAACATCTACCTTATAAAATCCCTCTTTTATCTAGATATAGTTCAGCACTCATTTTTTATCGAGCACTTTCCTGAAACTCCAAACTGGTATACCTTCTCTCTCTAATGACTTTATAGTTAATGTTTTATATTTATTCTGTGTAAATGTAATATGTGTGTGTGTGTATACATTTGTATATTTATATGTTTCTGCCAACATAAGTTTCTTGAAAACATCTCTCATTCTTTCCTTCCCCCAATAGAATGTAATATCTTTGAAGGAAATGACTTTTTCATTTTTGTCCCTATATGTCCAGTACCTCATACTGTGCCTGGCAAATATTGTAGTTGTTGCTGTACTCCATTATTACGGAGATAAGGAAAGAGTGTGTACTCTGGCAGACCACCTGTTTAAATTTCTGAAGGTGGGAGAGAGTACAGGACATAGTCAGGAGAGAGCTTAAAGTACAACTTAGGAAGAATAAGGCATAGCACACAGTAAGTGTTTAATATTTCTGAATCAATTGAGTTTCAACTGATTCAAAAGTTTTATGTGCTTCTAAAAGTAGAAACGAGAAAGCCTCAAATTAAAATGGGTGTTCAAACAGTATTTCTTTCTGTTTCAACATTCATTTTAGTTCTGTGAACTTCATTTTACATTTCACTCAATTATAAAACAATAAAGTCAATTTGTTATCCATTATTGTTTAAAGTGAAAATTCGTGCTGACTATATGGAAAAAGAACTATGTAAATTCATATTCTAAAGAGCTTTCAGAAAATGAGTTGTGGTTTAAGCAATGACAGTTTGGCAAAAGCAAATTGCATCAAGATGAGTTACCAGAACTGATGAAACTTTTCACTAATGTCCAAGAAAGAAATCACATTTTCAGACTCTCTCTAGACTTCCTAAAGCCTTTCAACAATTAACAGTGATAATAAAGCAATTTCTCAGTGATATTCTCCAGGATGTCTGTGAATTTACCCAGACTGCTTGGAGATACATAATAAGTAAATATCAGTATCTCAATATCAATATATAAAAAATGAGCAGGGTCAAACTAATAAAAGCTGCTTAAAATTCTTAAAGACCAAAGCAGAAAATCCATAGCACTTAGACATGAACAAACGGTGAAAAAAATAATGCTTTTAGGAGTGTCCTAGGTTGCTGGGGTTTAATTCTCAGGATAATATTTATATAGCACTGTTTTTTCTTTACCACTTAAATTCAGTTATCATGTATTATTTTGTATTATAGTTATCTATGTAGGTGTCATATCCCCTTGAGTTAAGCTATGCAAGGGTTGAGAAATCAAAATGAAATCATCAATATGCTTTTTCATTTTATTTATCGATTCATTCATTCATTCATTTGTTTCCTTTTTGGAGGGGGAAGGTAGGGCAATTAGGGTTAAGTGACTTGCCCAAGGTCACACGGTTATTAAGTGTTAAGTGTCTGAGGCCATGTTTGAACTCAGGTCCTCCTGACTCCAGGCTGGTGCTCTATTCACTGTCCCACCTAACTGCCCCTATATGCTTTTTTAAACTATTTTTTGAGGTGGAGCCAAGATGCAGAGTAAAGGCAGGGACTCTCTGAGCTCTCCCCCAAACCCCTCCAAACACCTTTTAAAAAATGACTCTAAACAAATTCTAGAGCAACAGAAACCAAGGAAAGACAGAGTGAAACAAATTTCCAGCCCAAGACAACTTGGAAGGTTGGTGGGAATGGCCTGTTGCATCAAAATGAGAGGAGTTCAGTCCAGTGCAGGTCTAGCCAGGGTAGACCAAGCTTCAGCAAACCTGCAGCAGGCCTCAGTACGACTGAATGAGTGGCAGCAGTGGTGGTTTCCAACCCTCTCAGCCCACAGATGTCAAAGGCATTTTAGAAGGTCAGCAGGAAAGGTCTAAGAGTGGAGTCTAGACCAGTGCAGGCCCCTACAGCACCACCCACCCATAGCAAACCAGGAATAGGCCTTGGGAGTGACTGACTCAGCAAAGGCAGTAGCAGAGACTACTTCTGGAACTCTCTGTCTGCTCTCATTAGTAGGGTAGTTAGAAGTCAACAGAGGGCACAAAGGAACATGTATAGATAGAGGGCACAATGAGTAGAATATGATGGAAGGGTATCTAAAATATAAAATTAAGAGGTTAGAGAGAAAAGTGTTGGGAGAAAGAGAAAGGGAAAAGTAGAATGAGGTAAATTATCTCACATAAAAGAGACAAGAAAAAACTTTTGCACTGGAGGGGAAAAGAGGGAAGGTAAGGGAGAGTGAGTGAAGTTTACTCTCATCAGAATTATCTCAAAGAGGAAATAACATACATACTCAATTGGGTATCAAAATCTATCTTACCCTACAGAAATGTAGTAGAAGAAGGGAATAAGAGAAAGATTGATAAAAGGGAGGGTAGATTGGGGGAAGGGGTAGTCAAAACATTTTAAGAAGAGAAAGGTTGAAAGGAGAGAGAATAGAATAAAGGGGGGCAGGGTAGGATGGAAGGAAATACAGTTATCAGTGTTAACTGTGAGAAAAATTTTGAAGCAAATTTCTCTAATAAAGGCCTCATTTCTCAAACATATAGGGAACTGAGTCAAATTTGTAAAAAAATAAGAGCCATTCCCCAATTGATAAATGACCAAATGATATGAACAGTTTTCAGATGAAGTTATTAAAGCTATCTATACCATATGAAAAAATTCTCTAACTCGATATTGATTATAGAGATGGAAATTAAGACAATTTTGAGGTACTACCTTATACCTATTAGACTGGCTAATAGGACAGAAAAGGTAACTGAAAAATGTCAGATGGGATGTGAGGAAAATGAGACTTTAATGCATTATTGGTGGAGCTGTGAACTGATTCAGCCATTCTGTTGTTCAATTTGAAACTATGCCCACAGGGTTATAAAAGCATGTGTATCCTTTGACCTAGCAATGTTACTACTAGGTCTGTATTCCAAAAGAGATGAAAAAAGGGAAAAGAACCTGTATGTACACAAATATTTATAGTAGCCCTTTTCTAGGGGTAAAGAATGAAAAGTTGAGGGGATTCCCATCATTTGAGGAATGATTGAACAAGTTGTGGTATGTAGAAAAACCTGAAAAGACTTGCATGGGCTGATGCAAAGTGAAATGTACTATGTACAAAGTAACAGCAATATTGTGAATGATTTAGCTATTCTCAGCAATACAATGATCCAAGACAACTGTGAAGCACTTATGTTGAAAAATGCTTTCCATCACCAGAGAAAGAATTGACAATGTCAGAATACATATTAAAGCATACTTTTTTTAAACTTTCTTTATTTTCTCTATTTTTTTCCTTGCCTTTGTTTTCTTTCATATTATTATTCATATTATGAATATATTTTGTATGACTACACATGTATAATCTACATAGAATTTCTTGCCTTCTCAACGATGGGGTTGGGAAGGGAGGGAGAGAATATGGAGAGCAAGTTTTAAAAATGAATGTTAAAAATTGTTTTTCCATGTTACTAGGTGAAAATAAAATTCTAAATAAGAGCTTAAAAATATTTTCCAGGCAAGACTAGCATCTATGGTTTTAGCATCCACACTTTCATATTTGTGGAGGGTGATTGGGGAAGAGGGTATTAAGTGAACCTGTTAGCAGCTGGCAATTAGCCTTTTCTGCATGTAGTTCATTGCTTGGTTTGTTAGTGTCCGAGACCATGGAGTTGCATGACTAAAACTGTTTTTATCTATGGCACAAAATTTCTATTTTTGAGGATTTGAGAGATAATGAGGATCAGAGAAAATATCTAGTTCTCCAACTTGTTCTTCACATGATACAAAATTTTCTTCCTTCAGCTCAGGCACAACTTTCTCCATTAATACTTACTTGATATCTCATGTCTCAAATTTTCTTAGAGCACTTTGCCCTACACTCTATCATAGTCTACCTTTGATCATACTAACTTGCATTCACCTTAAATTTTGTATCCTTCCACACTCCAAACAAGAGGTAATTTCAACGGAATTCAGCTCTACAGCCGACCTCTGTTTTCCTCTTCCCAGTACCATGGAGATTCAATTGGAAGAAATTTGTTTTACCTGTAATTGCAACATGGCAGTATTCTATACTGCCCATGGCTCAGGCAGAGAATGTAGGAATAGTAGAACCAGGGTCAAGACACATATGTGTGTCTGTGTGCCCCCCTCTGAAGCCTGAGGAATAGAGCCCAGCATCCATTTGAGATAATCTCATTCCTCCTACAAGTTACTTGGGACAGAGAACAAAACTGATAAATCATGAACAATGAATTACCTTGCCTGGGAGGAGGATGATATGCTTTGAGGTCTGGCCCCAGAATACTGCCATCAAAGAAGATATTTAAAAAGTAAATAATAAGGAAAAATAAAGGAAAGATGATTACAAATTACAAAGGATCTCAGGAGTACGAAAATTCAAAGACTTTGAAACAGGAAAGACAGCAGAAAGAGATATGGTCTCCATATCTAGTAAAAAAAAAATTCAGATATCTGTGAATAAGTATTGTAAGACAAAAGAAAATGATTCAAGACTTGAGAAGGCAGAAAATCCCTGTGGATTTTGAAGAGTGTATAGAACCATTATACACTGTTCCTGAGTGGTTTAAAAACAAAATAAGAATTGTGAAAGCAGAATTTATGATTTATGCAACAAAAATAATTTACAGAATAGAAATTTCATCAAAGAAATTAAAGAGAAGGTAATAGATTGGGAATATAAATACATAAAAATTAAGGACAATCAGGAAGAATAGAATTAAAACCTAATAACGACAAAAGAAATCATGATCTCCAAAAAAGCAAAACATATTGATCTTGTTACATTTAAAAAGTTCAAGAGACATAATTTCTGGGTAATTGGTAATTTTATTAATAGTGCTTGCATTTTAATAAAAGGTCAGTGGCACCCTCAAATGCCAAAGACAATTATCATGGTGAACTCACAGTTTATATGTTGTTGGAAGAGGAGTGTTCCTGAGGGTGGCAATCAACTTTGATTGATTAACAAGTAATGAAAGAAGTAATATTATTATGAGGGACTGGATTTATTCTAATGAACTTTGATTATGTCATTTACTTCTAAGAGGTACCCAGCTTTGGAAAAACTATTTAAAAAAATGTATCCTCACCCAACCTGAGTATAAGGTTGGGTGGGGTCTGACATAGATTGAGGAGAATTGATTTAAACCTGTTAATCAGTGATGTCATTCAAAAGACTGAACTTTGAAATGAGGACCAAAGAAAAAGAGGAAACTCTGGATCTCTGTATCAGATCTGTATTTGATACTACCTGGGTTCTATGCTTTAAGAATCCATTTGTCTTTGAGAGTCTATTCCAATGCACTGACTTTAAGTACACAAGATTATGTACCAAATTGCATTCAATTGAAGAAGTTATGATTTCATAAGCAAAACCAAAGTATAATGTTAGCTATACTCTCCAATAATTTAATTATGATTTTTCAGATTGCACTTGTACAAACTCAGACTCTTCCAATATGGTTATTACATTATAATTTATAATATTATTCCTGGGATTAGATGTGCCAACACATTGTAAGTATGAGGGAAATTTTTCTTTGTATGTATGGTTAGAAATCTGCCTTGAAAACCAATCCAAGTACTTTGCCATTTAATGAAACCAAATCCAGACTTCCCTGTATCTACTAATACCTAAAGTCATCACTATAAATCTTTTCTACAAGGGGGAAAAGAGTTAAGCATGTATTGTAGGGGAACTTTGGAGGTCACTAGAAAGCAAGATATGGGGATAGTAGTTGCCACAGGGAAGAAGTATACCTTTTCTGCCAGCGAATGTTCCCACATGTTGGTGTCCTGAAACAAAGCTCTAAGTAGCCTATTCTAGTTATTGCTATGTAAATTCCCGAACTTTTTCATAATCATTTCTCTCTCTCTCTCTCCCCCCTCCTTGGAGGATATATGTAAAAATATAATGTGTATGTAGATATATAAAACACATGTAAATATATAAAAACAAGCATATCAATATAGCTATATCCATTGAAATCAGTAATATCCATATATAGAGATACAGATAAATATAAATATATAATAGAGATCATATGGCCATAGATAATAATAATCATACTAGGAAACATTTGTATAGTGTTTATTATGTGCCAGGATCTGTGGTAAATGCTTTACAATTATCATCTCATTTGATCTTCATAACCCTAGAAAGTAGATGCTATTTTTCTCCCATTTTTATATGTGAGAAAACTGAGGCAGGCAGAGATTGATTGAATTGTCTCTGGTCACACAGCTGAGAAGTTTCTAAGGACAGTTTGAACTCAGGACTTCCTGACTCCTGTCCTGGTGCTCTATACACTGTACCATCTAGATGTAGAGATAGACGCAGATAAAGACCTAGACAAAAATATAGATATAGTATTCACTTAAGCCCATGGCCATGAATGTGTCTGATCCCCTTCCACTAGATGATTAATTATCACCTGCCTAAGGGCAAGGAAGTCCTTTCCAAAGCTTTTGTTTGTATGCATAGAATATGAACTTAAAACTCAGCTTTTTCTGGCTCTTTTCTAGCTAAATTCTTAGAATCTATATTGGTTAGAAAATTGGAAGAAACATGAAAGACTGAAAAATGTGCTCACTTCCAAAGGTAAAAAAATCTTTCATATCGTGATTTAAAGATGTTTGCTGAAGGAATTGATGACTTGCCATTCTTCTGAAATGTAAAAATTTCCTAAAAAGTATGAAGAGATAGTGTGGCATAGAGGATAGAGTACTGGACTTAAAGTCAAAAACGACTAGTTTCAAATCTCACTTCTTATACTTAACCGTGTGGCTAAAAAAGTCACTGAAACTTTCTTAGTCTCATTTTCCTGATAAGTAAAAGAAAAACACTTCTAATACCTATATAACCAGGTTAGCATGAGATTTAAATTAGATTATTATGCAGAGTATTTTATAACCTTTAGAGAAGTGTATGAATTATGTTGTTGTTGTCATTTCCTTCCATTTAATAGATAAGGAAAGATAAAGATGTGGCTTAAAGATGGAAACTGATCATCCAGTAATTACATAGCTAGTAAGATACAGAGCTGGGATTCAAACCAAAACCTTCTGATTTCAAGTTTAGGGAGAAAAAAAATACCTAAAATTATCAAGTAATTAAACTTATTCATACAAAGAACTCCAAACTACATAGACTTAGGTCCCATACATCCAATACTGCCCCTTTTCCTAACGTGCCTATAACAATTAATATCACTTCTATAACCTCAGACCCAAAACCTCAGTTATGCTTTAGTGTTCCCATGAATTTATTTCTCTCTGAGGTAAAGTTTTGATCAAGCCCACCTTGAAGCAAAGAAGATTCGCATTCAAGTCCTGTCTCTGGCATATATTGCTCCTGTAAGCTTGAGATAGTCACTTTGCTGAGGTCAGAATTGGGAGAGTTGGTTCAGATTTTGGAAGATTTCAATTAGACCTTCTCTTTAGCCAATGGGAGCTTTTTTAACTCGATAGCATACAGGCCTGACATTCAGCAAGGAGCTAATCAAAGGACCTCATATAGGAAAAGGACTAGACTTACATACATAGAAAGCTATACAACCTGTAGGATGATGATGTAATTTCAGGGTTTCTAATGGGGGTTGGAGATTTAGGGATAGGATGATTTAGATGGATGACACAAGATGAGAGAGAAAGGGGAAATTTTATGACCCAGGATAGGGGGGAGACAAGGAATTCCATAGTCCTGGACAAGGGGGAAATTTTTATGGTATTTCAAGATAAAGGAAGAGACTCTAGGATGCCTTCAGAATCAGGAGGGCCTCAAGAGGTACTGAAAAAAACAACCTTAATATTAACCCTTAGGGCACCTTTGTATCCACATCAATTTAAACTCTCAGGTCTCTAGAAAACTCTCTAACTCTATATGTTGAAAAGAAGATATTAGAATTGGTAGGAATTTCCTTATGTCAAAATTTCCCCAAAGTATCACTGAAATCATAGATACAGAACCAATCTTTATCTGTGTTGTAATGATTTAGATTACGTATTTTTACACAATAAGGTTTATAGACCAGGAGAAATTACCTACCAAATTGTTGTGGTTTGGGGTGCTGGGATCCCCAGAATACAAGCATACAGGGCACAGATATGCCTCAAAAGAATTCAATTACTCAAAGCTTCTTTCAATCCAAGTAGTTTATTGTGACAGTGGTTAGGGTGGGCAGGATTCCTAGTGAGTCAGCATTTGATAACATCAAGACTGATATTTTTATAGGGAAAAAGACTGTGGGAAGATCTGGATATGATCTAGGAGTGACAAGTAGCCTGCTGTGGTCCAAGGGTAACAGAGAAAGAGAGGTTGAGCTGGATCAGAGATAGCAGAGAAAGAAGGGTTGGGTTGTGTTGGGCACCACAATGAAAGGACAGTTGAAAGGATTATTGACTAGGATGGGCAATGCTTCAGAGGAATTCCAGGGATCTAGGTGGAGGGACTGGGTTCCTAAAATTTGTGGGAAAGTTCAAGAATTGAGGGTCTTTTTGTTTGGGTGGTCCAGGTCCTATACCCCATCAAAATCGGTTTTTAAATGTAACTTTACATAGTCCATTTTTTTATAGCATTTGTCATGTTGTAAGAATTTAATAAATGTTTATTAATAGATTTTTAGATGTTTGATAAGGCAATGGTTTTATTTGCCCTTCATTGGGTGATCATACTTTAACTTTTGATGACATTTTAATTACAACAGGCAACTACTTCTAGACCCAAATTAGTATAATAAAGAATCCACTAAAGCTATTGAATTACTTGAATTTGCACTGCATGTTTCCATTGGGCTGGAACCTATTACTATAGTTTACATAAAAATAACTTTGTATACCGTAAATTTGAATATATGCAACCACTTCAGAGGATTCATTATTCACATTAATTGTGACTTAGCTGTAATGGGCAAAGGAGAGAGAGAAGGGGTCAGATAAGTAGGAAAAGAATCAAGAGAAAGCAGTGTTACAAATGCCAAGAGAGAAGAGACAAAGGTGGTCACAGTGTTATAGTCTACCAATAGGTTAAAAAATATGAAGATTGAGAAAATTCCACATTTGACAATTTAAAGATCACTAACATTTGAAAGAAGAGTTTTGGTTGAGTGATGAGATCAGAAACGACACAATTTGATAATTCAGGAAAGGGGTAAAAAGGTAAAAATAAGAAAATAGCACATTTTGCATAATAGTGACTTGAATATCTGAGAGAAAATTTTTAATAGCTGTAATTTGTTTTTAAATCTTAAGATAGAGTTTTTTGCCTCTTCTATTCTGAGTAGAAAGTGTCAATGACTAAACTCTGTCACTATGCATTCTTGGATCTCTCAGCAGGTTTATAAACTTTGTTGGATAATTTTTCCTCAACTGGGAAAAAGGGATACAGGAGGGGCCCCCAAAGTAAGGCATCTTTCTGTATTCTGCATTGTATGATGATAGTAGTAAGACCAAATTTGTGAAAAATACCCTGTTGGTCTCTCATAATTCTTTTTTTTTCTTTTATACTTTCCAAAAAATATAGAAACTGGCCATCTTACAAAACAAAACTGTTTCTATGAGTGAATATTTTCTGTGGAATGAATGGACTCCTTTAGCAACACTATCTGTGTAAATTGCTTTCAGTGAGATTCAGCTGCATGTCAGTTTAGAAAAAGAAAGAAATATTCTTTGAATATTCAATACAAGAAGCTCTTAGTCTTTCTGGCAGGACAGTTAAACTGGTCAATATGAAGATGAGGGCAGCAGAGGCCATAGCCAAAGGACTAATCCTCCTGAGGCCTGGAAGAGCTGAGGCATCTTGATAGGTTTTTAGAAAGTCCATTATATTTCAGGCAGAGTTCTAATGGTTTCCTAGGATAATGAGGTATTGCAATCATCTGTGGCTAATGCATTTGAAACACGAGTGGGGAGCCACTGTACTTGGCAAAAAGGTGACCATAAAGGAGTAAATGAAAAAGCTTGAAAGAATCTTCCTGTGCCTTCCCCCAAGAGCTGAGAGAGAGAAGGCTGCACAGGATGACAAACCAGAATAGCCTTTAAGTTTGTATTCACTGGTGTAGAAAGGGAGTAGCCACATGATTTCTTTCTTTGAATTTCCAGATGACCTGAGGTATCTTAGAAGGTATTGTTGCTAAAGCAGCCTAGTAAAGAGGTTTTCAAGATCCCGCTTCATCTCTCTCTCTCTTCCCATGCTACCATTACCTGGTCCTCCCCTTCACAGATGCATGTTAACATTTATATAGCACTTAAAAATTTCCAAAGCTTATTTAATAATAACTGACATTCATATGAAAAAAAAATGCTCTAAATCACTACTGATTAGAGAAATGCAAATCAAAACAACTCTGACATACCACATCACACCTATCAGACTGGCTAATATGGCAGAAAAGTAAAATGATAAATGTTAGAGATGTGGGAAAATTGGAATACTAATGCATTGTTGATGGAGTTGTGAACTGATCAACCATTCTGGAAAGCAATTTGGAACTATGCCCAAAGGGCTATAAAAATGTGCATATCCTTTGACCCAGCAATACCACTTCTAGGGCTGTATCCAAAGAGATCAAACAAATAAGAAAAGAACCCACATCTACAAAAATATTTATAGCAGCTATTTTTGTGGTGGCAAAGAACTGGAAATTGAGGAGATGCCTATCATTTGGGGAATGGCAGAACAAGTTGTGGTACATGAATCTAATAGAATACTATTGTGCTATAAGAAATGATGAGCAGGAGGTGTCTAGGTGGCACAGTGAATAGAGCACTGGCCCTGGAGTCAGGAGGACCTGAGTTCAAATCCAACCTCAGACACTTAACACTTACTAGCTATGTGATCTTGGGCAAGTTACTTAACCCCAATTGCCCTGCCCGCTTCCCTCCAAAGAGCAAAAAACAAAACAAAACAAAAGAAATAATGAGCAGACAGTTCAGAAAAACCTGGAAAGACTTGAATAAACTGATACTGAGTGAAGTGAGCAGAACCAGGAGAACTTTGTACACAGCAATAGCTACAATTTGCAGTGACTGACTTTGATAGACTTATCTCTTTTTAACAACACAAGGATCCAAGACAACTCCAAAGGACTCATGATAGAAAATGTTGTCCACACCCAGAAAAAGAACTATGTTGTATGAATGCAGATTGAAGCTTATTTGCTCTTTCTGTCTTTTTTTTTCCCCTTCTTTTGCTTGTTTCTTCTTTCTTGTGCTTTCTCCCATTGGTCTTAATTCTTCTTTACAACATGAGAAATGTGAAAATAGGTTCAATATGAATGTATATGTAGAGCATTTATCAAATTACACACTGTCTTGGGGGGAGGGGAGGAGAGAGATGAGAAAATTTGGAACTCCAAATTTCATAGAAGTGAATGTTGCAAACTATAAACAAATAAATATATAATAGCTGACATTCATAAAACTCCGTAGAGATTGAAAAGTGCTTTCCTTTTCTTAAATCTCATTTGAGCCTCTATAATTCTATGAAGTAGTCTCCTAGCATTTATTAAATGCCTGTTTTGTAGCACAGGTACCATGCTAAATGCTGAGGGTACCAAAGAATGTTTTATTTTTATTTTTAGTTTTTTAGTTTTTCAAATTTTTAAATTTTTTAAAATTTTTAAAAATTAAAAAAAATTTTTTTAACGATCTTACTTTAATCAATCAAATATATATCATTTACCTAGTTTGGGGAAAAAGTCAGCACCCTGAACTTCAGAGAATACAAACACGAGTTACAAGCAGAAGTTACAAGCAGACAAACAAACAGATCAGCAGACGGGCTTCCAGCCGTCTGACCATAACATCCATACCTAGTCAGTTACCAGAGAGGGAGCACCAACATCTTGGTTTTTCAAAGCCAGTGGGCTCAACGGCTTCCCAGAGTCTCGTCTGGCCAAATCACACAACTCTTTCCAAAGTGAGGTCCCCCAAAGAGTGATTTTTATAAGTTCTGCAACTTATGGGCTTCAAGATTTACTTGGGGCATGAATCATTTAATAATTCAAAAAGCATTTATTACATGACCACAAATAATAGCTATACTAATCATAGCTAGCATTTCTATGGCCCTTTAGGTTACAAATTTTTCATTGTATCCTCACGACCACTCTAGGAGATAGATATTGTTATTACCTCAATTTTAGAGATAAGCACACTGGGGCTAATAGCAGCTAAGTGAATTCTCAGACTTATATAGCTAGTAAGAGTCTGGGGCAGGATTTGAACTCATCTTCCTGAATCCAGGCCTAGCATTCTATCCTTCTATCAACCCTGCCTCTCACT
The DNA here is from genome assembly GCA_028627135.1 of Pseudochirops cupreus. NCBI lineage: Eukaryota > Metazoa > Chordata > Mammalia > Diprotodontia > Pseudocheiridae > Pseudochirops > Pseudochirops cupreus. The sequence continues at coordinate 145,525,694 of CM053583.1, forward strand.
CAAAAATATAATAACTTCTAGCTGATCTTTTAAAAATTGAGAACCTGTCTTCCCTGAAAAATTTGTGTAAGTAGGAAACTAAATTATACTTCATTTTTATATTTCCTCTAGCTGAAAGCATTCATCCCATGGGTAAGTAAATAATTATCAGATTGCATTAAAGGACTATTTCAATGTGTTACCTAGTATATTATTCCTCTTATGAGTAACTGGGTGTCCCAACTTTTCTTTATTCAGAGAAATTGAGATCCTTAAGTTTGTCAGAGTACTCTTCAATCCATTTTTCTTTCAGGAAAGCACATGACTGTATCTCATTATCTTTCTTTTTTTCCATGTTAGTCATTAGCTAACTTGCTCATTTAGTCCTTTTTCAGAAGTCATCAAGTATTACTTTTGATAACTAAAACTATTGAAGGAACCCCGAGAATGATGATCTCGGTTCACATGTAATCATTCACTGTAAAATGTGTCTTCTTTGCTGTCTGAAGGGAAAGTTATTTTTCTTTCTTAATTTCTGATTTTGTATTGTCTCTTCACCATGATACTTTTCTAACTCCCACCAGTAAACAGGTGTTTAGCTGAGAGTCATGGATGAGAGAAAGCAGATTGAAATTCTTTCCAGATAGAGTCAGAAACGAAGCTGATGGATTCTTAGATACCTAACCAGGAGCAATGATCAGAAAGGCTCTTTGCCATCAGCAAACTGATTAGGTGATAAGCTTTCCTTTCACGCACACTTTCCCACAGTTAATGCCTCTGTGTCTTTAAATCACATAAAATTTTGCATGGCATTTGTAACACACAGAGACAAGAAGGCTCAAATATATGCCAAATATATTGGCTTATTTGCTTAGTTGAATATATTTAAGGGAGTACTGGGCAATAACATCCCCTTTTGCATTGTAAAATACAATAATTGTGGCTTTTACTGTTTCATAGCACTGTGGCACAATGGAAAACTGCGATATTTGGAATCTGAGGTAGCTATGTGGCACAGTAGTTAAGACCCCAGAGCTAGAGACAGAAAGAACTAAGTTCAAATATAACCTCAGACACATGCCAGCTGTATGACCCTGGGCAAATCATTAACTTTCTGTATGTGTCAGTGTCCTGAAATATAAAATGAGGTTGATACTAGTGAGGATAAAACATTTGTAAAAGCACCTTGCAAATGTTAAAGCATGATATAAATGCTAGCTTTTAATTTTGTCATTACTACCGCTACTACTACTACTAATAATAATAATCAGATAACAGCAATATAAAGTCCTAATTTTCTCTTTCTAAAATTAAGGGAGTTAGACTATATAGCCTCTGAGGAAGGATCCTTACAACTATACATCAATGAAACTACGATCTGGATTCAAATCCTGCCTCTGCTACCTGCTACCTTGCTTGGTTTTTGCAAAATCATTTGACTTTTCTGGGTTCTTCTTTGACCAAATGAGGGACTTGGATTGTTTGACTTCCATGGTTCCTTCCTCCTCTAAACTATAGATCTATGATCTATAAAATTAGTTTGTTGGGCTAAATGAGCTCTACGGTCTTCTTTAGCTCTCTCTCTTCTCTCTCTCTCTCTAGCTCTATTAGGTAGTATTAGGCAAATAGTGAGGCATTCAATTCAATACATATTTTCTAAGTATCTACTTTTTATGTGAGAAACAGAGAATTGAACAAAGGGAACACATGAATGAAATGCCCCCTTTCAGCAAGAAGACTCATTTGTTGGATCATGGGATAACAGATCTGGAGAGGGAAGGGAACTGAGATGCCATCCAAATTCAACCCCCTCATTTCACACATAAGAAATTGAAGTCCAGAGGAATAACACTTCTTGCCCAAGGCCAAACACTTAATATTTATGAGAAACATTGCTTGAACCTAGGTTTTCCTGTCTCCAATTCTAGCAGTCTACTTTGCCATGAGGTAGACAATGTATTCACAAATAGATTTTAAAAATATACTTGCAGTAAATAGAACATTATAAAAGGATGAGAGGAATCCATTCTTCAAGGTTTAAATGCTATTTCTTGTGTGAAGTTTTTCTTGACCACACCCCATACTTGCCCAGGTGAAATTATTTCTTTCTCACCTGATCTTACAACACTTTATCCTTCTTTCACATGTAAATTTATTACTATAAAATGTATATTTTATGCATGTTATATACATATATGCATGTGTCATGCACATGCATATTTTGTAAAAGAAAGTAAAGTATTTTAAAATGCAAAAATATTTTGTTTATACATGATATATACATATATGTGACATCCACATATGTGTGTATATAAGATATATGAAATACAAAGTATATAATGATAAATTTACACAGAAAAGGTTAAATATGTGTGTTTGTGTCTGTGTATGTTTAGATGCATATAAATATACCTGTATTTATGTATTATCTCCTAGTGCTCAAGTACTCAGTCACAAACTTTTTGAAAGCAGGAACCATTTCTTATTTGTTTTGTAACTATTCCTTCATTTTGCATGCTATATTACATTTAATGGTGAAAGAATAATAAGAAAACTCCTAGTGTCCCAGATGTAGTGTCTAACACAGTCAGTTGCTAAGCATTTATTAAGCCCCCATCAAGGGGCAGGCACCATGAAAAGTGCAGGGGACACAAATAAAAGCCTTCAGGGAACTCACAATCTAATAGGGATAGAACATGCAAACAATTATGTACAAACAAATATCCATACACACACACATACACGCACACACACACACACACACACACACACACACACACACACACACATACTCAGAATTAAGGAAGGTTGGGAAAAGATTCCTATAGATGGTAGAATTTTAGCTGGGACTTAAAGGAAACCAGGAAAACCAGAGGAAAAGATGAGGAGGGGAAGCATTGCAGGCACAGAGGACAGTCAGTGAAAAGGTTAGGACTAGAGAAATTGAAGATTATGTTTAAGGAAGAGCCAGAAAGCCAGAGCCATTGGATCACTAGGTATAGGTTATAAGAAGACTAGCAAGATCAAGGAAGGGAACCAGGGTTTTAAATGCCAAATGGAGGATTTTGCATTTGACCCTGAAGATGTTAAGGGGCTACTAGAGTTTATTGAGTAGGGAGATGATAAGCTTGAACCTGCCTTGTGCACATGAATGTTCAATTTACATGTAGCATAATGTTCCTCTACCACATTAATTCTGTAAGATTCCTTTATTTCCGGCCTGATTCAAATTTCCATGAGTTCAGAAATCCATGAGTTCAGAAAAATTTGATATTCTTTCTAGCATTCAAAAGACTGAGTGAAGAGATTCTGGGTCAACGTGAGTTGAGTCCTTGTCTCTATTTTGTGGTGACCATGAAGTGTCTCAGAATGAACCAAATGGATACAACTTAAGAAGTATATTTTTAGGCTTGCCCAATAACATATCGAATTTCTTGAACTTCTTTAGGCGGTGATAAAGAGCTAGACCGGACATTCTCACATTATTCTAGCTCTGAGAAGTATCTTAAATATGTCGCAGTATAGAGGAGTGGAGCCAAGATGGTGGCATAGAAGCAACAAGGTTCCACATCTCCCACATAGCCACCTCAAATACCCATAAAATATGACTCTAAACAAATTGTAGGGCTCCAAAACTCACAAAAATACACCTCCTGCTGAAGGCAGCTCTGCAGGAACCCTCATCACAGCATGCTGGGAGCTGAAACTAGCCCAGCCTGAAACCATGGCTTGGCCCCAGGGCAGCCAGGATGAGCCGCAGCTGGAGCCTTCAGGAGAGTCAATCAGAGGCAGCTGTGGGAGTTTCCAGAATTATCAAGCCATAAGAAACAAGAAGAAAGTGAAAGGTCAGTGGAATTCAGCTAAATTTGGGGGAGAAAAGTGAGTCCAGCTGAACTGCCTACAGGGCAAGGAAGTGGCAGAATTAGCGGCCCTGCAGCTGCCTCCAAATGGATGTTTCAGAGCTCCCAGCCTGTAGACTACATGGGGGCCAAACGATTCTTCAGAGGTTAAGTGCTCTTGCATTGAGCAGCCTGGATCCAGATCATGGTCTTTGATGGTGGTCCTGGGGTGCATTTTCAGTGAGCCAAAGCTGGTGGGGGCTGCAAAAAAATGGCAGCCTCCTAATAGCTCCAGCAGCTGCAAAAACCCAAGTAATTTGGGACAGAGTTTTCCCCTCTGAAAGCAGAGTTCCACAGAGCTAAAAAGTCTAGTAATTGACTGACTGGCAACAACATAAGCAGGCAAAGGAAGCAAAGTAAGAACAGCAATAGAACTCTAGATTCCTTCTTGGGGGACAAAAAACATCAAAACATGGAACAAGAGGAAGACAACACAGTCAGAACTCCCACACCAAAAGCTTCCAAGAAACATGAAGACTTATTACAAGCCATAGATCAGTTTAAGAAGGATTTTGAAAACCAAATAAGAGAAGTGGAGGAAAAATTGGGAGGAGAATGATGCAAGAAAATCATGAAAAGAGAGTCAACAACCTGACTGAAGAAAATAACACCTTAAAAAAATAGATTAACTCAAATGGAAAAAGAGGCCCAAAAAGCCAATGAGGAGTAGAATGCCTTAAAAAGTCAAATTTACCAGATGGAAAAAGAATCTCAAAAGCTTTTTGAAGAGAATAA
>CM053583.1:145530806-145549299 GCA_028627135.1 Pseudochirops cupreus
ACACTGCTTTCTCTTGTTTTTTTCTCATTCCTATCTTATCCCCCCTGCTCCGTCTTCTGTGCTAAATCATCCTCCACATTATACACCCAAACTGTGATCATACCCAAAGGCTTAGTCCTGTGCACTTTTCCCTCTTTTCTCTGACTTGGGGACTTCATCAGATCCCATTGGATTTAACAATTTTCTCTGTGCTTGTGATCTCAAATCTAAATATCCTATTGTACCTTCTCCTCAGCTCTAGTTCACATCATTCACTGCCCTTTGGATATCTTGAATTGGGTGTCACCATAGATATCTTAAACGTAATATGTCCAGAATAGAACTCATATTTTCTGAACTTGACTATTACTGTCAAGAATACCAACACCCTTCCAGCCCCAAAGGTTCACAACTTCGGTGTCACACCTAACTCTTCACTCTCTCATCCCACACATCCATCACGTCACCAATTTTGTTCGGTTTTGCTCCTTTGTTCATTTGTTCACTGTTCATTTCCACCACACTTCTCATATCAGTCTCCTTTCTAGTCACACAGCTACAACCCAAACTATTGGAATGGCCTCCTACTTGGTCTTTCTGCCTCCAGTCTCTCTCCTTTCTAATCTATACTACAAAGCACTATTAAAGTGATTTTTCCCCCTAAAATGTAGGTTTGACCTTATTACTCTCCTATCCAATAAATTTATGGGACTATCTTATTACCTCTAAGATCAAAAATAAATTCCTTCATTTAACAAAGTTTTTTACAACCTGGTACCAACTCACTTTTCCAGTCTTATTGCACCTTTTTCCCCTTCATTCATTATGCAGTTCAGTCAAACTAACCTTCCTACTTCCTACATGATGCTCCACCTCCCACCTCCATGCCTTTGTACTGACTGCCCTCTATACTGTAAATAGTCTTCCTTCCCACCTCTGTCTCTTACGATTTAAGATTCAGCTCAAGCACAATTTTTGTCTAGGAGGAATTTTTCTATTCCCTTCATCCCCAGGTGCTTGTACCCTCCTCCACCAAAGATTAACTGGTATTTAATTTGTTCATAGCTATATAATATATATTATATATGCATGTTTGTTTCTCTAAAAGAACATATACTTCCCAAGAGCAGAAACTATTTGACTTTGTATCCTCAGAAGTTAGCACAGTATTTGGCAAATAATAGAGGAGCTTAATAAATTCTTCTTGACTAATGGATTTGCAATTAAGCCAAAAGATTTGTTGGCAGCTAGTAAAATTACTAGTATGGCCTATGATAATCTCACTCTTCTAGCTACAGAGTTTAAGTGCCCCAATATTTTATTTATTATTTCCCCACAGGCACCTAAGAATCATTAAATCATTGGGTGAAAAGAAACCTCAGAAATTGTTGCTAACAATAAACTGCCCAATCTCTTCATCCAGGGCCACTCACCATCTTAAAGGGCACAATCTATTTTATTCATAAAATTCCTAATGAAATTACAGGGTTTTTTTTCCCAGATTCATAATATATTCATGGTTAGCTAATAGAAAGGAGGGTAAGATATCATAAACAAATTCTTAAATTGTGATTAACACAAAAATTAAACAGTATCATCACCTGTTCACCATTACCATCAATTGAAAGGAGTTTCAAGCAAAGTAGAAACCTTTTAGCTAAAAGAAACAAGGGACCAAAATAACTCAGAATTCATCTTTAAACCATTAGACCTTAGATTCATGACAGCAGTATTTTATATTTCCCTAGGACAATGAAATTCCTTAATATTACTGTAGCCTACCATATTTCATTCACAATCTATGCAAACCTCCCCACCATCAATCTCAGAGCAAGAGTGAAACAGAATTTATCCTTAATAATCATTCCCACCGAAGAAAATCAATGTGGTGGTATGCCCTTATTACATAGGCCTGCATTCTTTTAAAACATACTCCCAAGTTTAAAATTAGAAGAGTATAAATGAGAAGTATAAATGGAAAGAAATGTCATTGCCTATCCCTAACAATATAATGTAGATCAGCACAATATTTTCATTAAAAAAAAAAAAGACCAGGGCTATTTGCCCTTAACATATACCAAGACATCATTATTCAAACTTTCTTTATAATTATACAATTATTTTTGTTCCATTGATGATGTAGTACTGTCAGTGGAGATATCTGCAGTGTTATAGACTGAGACCTCCTGAGACTTTAACACTGATATAACTCTTCTCTAAAACTCAAATGTTAATAAGTTTCTTCATTTTTGGAAGGGTAGAACATTTTTAGCCATAAATGACATCTCTCAAAATCTATTGACTTGCCTCTTTAGCAATATAAATTCAAATATTAATTTTCCAAGTATTTCTACACATAAATAATATCCTCAGATATTTTCCATGAATGTGCATTCTCATCACTATCATTAGGGGAAGGTACCTTATTTCATTGCATAATCATCTCCACCATGTAATTGTCACACCCTGTCTTTTCAGTCCAAATGTTGGTTTGTAACCTTTCATTGTGTAATCATCACAGGGTATAATTCTGTCCAGCACGCTGCTTAAAAGATAAACAGAACAGCAATGTATTTACCAGTGGCGTATAGATATACATTTATCTCTCTCTGATTGAAAGCCAGGAGCACAGAATTTTCAGCACACATACATTGTCAGTATATTTGAAAGCTGACTTGTGTAGTTTGTTTAAAGCACTGGAGTACCAATGGTATTATCACTCAACCCAATGAAGAGCTGTAGGCGCAAGAGGAGCAGGTGGGCAAGTGAAGCTCCCATGAGGAAGTTACATGATATGGTTAAGACCTGTATCTTGCTAACTAATCTAACTAATCTTCTAATGATACAATTTAGTAATAAATGATTTTTAAGTAATACCGGCATGATTTTTTATTTAAAAAGCTTCACAAAATGATCATGTCACACTTTTTTACAAAAATTTTTGGCATAAATCTGCAACAATTATGCAGTGAAATGTGGTAAGTGGTACAGTGGATAGAGCACTGACCCTGTAGTCAGGAGGACTCATCTTCCTGAGTTAAAATCTGGCCTCAGACACTCACTAGATCTGTGACCTTGGGCAAATCACTTAACCCTATTTGCTCCAGCTTTCTCATCTGTAAAATGAGCTAGAGAAGGAAATGGCAAACCATTCCAGTATCCTCACCAAAAAGAAACCCCCAAAACACAAATGGGGTTACAAAGAATCAGATATGACTGAAAATGACTGAATAACAACAATATGGAATGTCATTACAAAATTAATGGATTTGCTACCAAGGGATATTAATTGAGTGTGACACTGCCTCAGTTCTCTGTAATCTTGCATTCACTTGTCTTTGGTATGACTTGATTACTTTTCATTCATTTCCACAAATCGCATCATATCAAATTACTATAGAAATGCCTCTGATATGATTCTCTCACTAATTAAAATCCATATTATCTTTTTACTTGGAATATAGATAGAATAGACTTGTAATATAGTTATTCTTCTTGTATCTCACTAACCCGGAGAGAACCAGATGGGGCATTGCCACTGGCAAACAGCATCTCTTCTACCATGAACAATAGTTACTGTTTGCAGAGCCAGGACAAGGCAAGGTCAGGAAATCACATCTTCTCTGTATTCTATTCTACCAGAAATTTTGAGCCTTCACTGAAACATGTGCAGTTTGATTGAGTATAAATTAAATACCACTGTGCTAGAGGAATTGGACTTGTCTGACATTAAACTTTGATATTTGATTTTTGAAATGGTTACTCCCTCCAACAATTTAATTTGCAACCTATGACTTCACTTACTGCACAGCTCTTGTTCATGTACCCCTATAAACCTTTGATGAGGGAGCAAACCAAGAGACTAGAAGATTTTCTGTTGTTCTGGATATATTTGTAAATATGTCACTTGCTATCTGCCCCTTTCACATCTTTTGATTGTCTAACTTGTCTCCCTAACTCATTTTACAAGCATTTATAAAGTGCCTACTATGTTCAAAGGTTTATGCTGGACAATAGGAAAATAAATACAAAAATAGATCACTTTTTGTACTCACGGACATTACTTTCTCTTAGGGGTATAGAAAATTTACTCAAATATGAAATACTTTGATGAAGAGAACTCTACAAAAGGGGCATCAGAAAAGTTTTGAAAGATTTAGCAATTATGGTCTGTGGAAAAAGTGAAGGAATCTCTAAGAGGCAGAGATGAGGAAGGATTACATTCTCAGGGAGTTGGGAAGTAGCTTGGGTTCAAAGCTCCAGAGGCCATTTGTGGAATTCTTAGTGCTTGGAAAAATAAATAAACCTCTTTGAATAGGACATAGAGTTAACATGAATGTATGAAATATGCCTGGGAAGTCCTGACTCTGGGTTATTTGTGGTTCTCCAGATGTAGAAATTGACTACACTTCTCTGCTATGGTAGAACCCATCTGGCCATTCTTGATTTAAATACCAGCAGATGCAAGGGCAAACTATTTCTAGACCACAGAATCACAATCAGAATGGATTTGAGGGTCCTGAATACACTAATGGTTTGAAATTCAGAATCCACGTAGACTAAAATGTATAGTCTATATTAAATAAAATTCACAATGTTGTGAATGTAATGTTTAGACAAGCCTTTGAGAGCAAGGATTTAAGCATTAATTGAGGAATTGTATGGAAAATTGGGATTTCTCAATAAGATTAGCATATTAATTAACCTATTTAATTATCTCAAACTCCATAACACCATTAATTGGGCATTCAAGTTCATTCTAATTCCTTAAAATGTGAACTCCCTCCATCTTCTCCTTCTGTCTCCTCTCTCCCATCTTTTGTCCCCTCTTTCTGTCTCTCTATCTCTCTGTCTCTTTGTGTCTCTGTCTTTCTGATATTTAGGACATATTTCAATTATAAAAGCTAAGATAGTTTTGTTACTTCAGATGTTCTCTCACCATTGTTAAATAATTGGATCTGCATTACATAACAACCTTTGATATTTAGAAATATGAGATAAGATGCTTTGCCTAATTGGATGAAAGAGAAGTTGTGGGGTTTTTTGTTTTGTTTTGTTTTGTTTTTGGCTATATAGTATATGACTTAAACCAAAATCAGGGTATTTAGCAATTAAAGCTTCTTTCTTCAAATAATAATCTGTACCTTTTTGACTAATTTCATTTGTACTTTCTGAGACTCTATTCCAAATAATACATGCTACCAATTTCACTAATCTAAAATCCTTTTTTAAAAAGAGGGAGAAGATGCACATTGAGTGGTGGTCTTTCAGGCTTATCCATATAAATGGTTGCTAGAACATCACTAATTATACCAAGTTTCTATTTGAGTAATGGTCTAACAGAGTGCAGCCCAACTGCAATCACCACAGCTAGAGAGCTCATGCTTTCAGCCTCAGGAGACTAAAGAGCATTTCCTCTCTCAAACTCTCCCTCATCATTCTTGTAAGCCTTAAGAATGATAAGTGGTCACACAGAGAGGCAGAGATTACCAGCATTTGTAAGTAAATTGTTATTATGAATCCAACTATTGACTTCAGTGGTACATGCAAAGGCTCTCAGCTGTGTCTGAACAAAAGCAGAGGCCCTTTTTGTAGAACACTGTGCTCCAACAGGATAGTAAAGACACCAGTTCACATGATAAGCACATAACAGGTGAAGCACAGAAGTGGCCCGCTAACTGAGTACCCAGTTCTCTCTCATATTTTCAGACTCCCAACTGCCCGACGCACAATTAACAACACACTGTGGAAAAGAGATAGAAGTATAATCTATATATTTTTTAACTATACCTCTAATTTTGTTGGAGTAGGAAACTCCTAGAGAACTTCTTCTGCCCACAACGATCACTACCTCTTTCCAAGTTAGAGAACAACCAAGTGCTAGTGACTTGCCCAGAGGTATCACATAACCAGTGTATCTGTATGCAGCAACAGAACTCAGGGCTTCCTGACTCTGGTCAACACTCTATCTACTCTGCCACCTGACTGTCAAGTATCATCATCATCATCATCACCACCACCACCATAATTACTGCAAAGATCTATTATTTCTTTGTCATGTGAGCTCATGTTACCAAAACAGATTATGCCACCTCTAAGCGCTTCAAAGGTGTTTCTCATTAGCTTCTATGGCTACTAGGTGGGCACAATGTGTAGAGTGCCACACTGGGACTGAAGAAGATCTGAGTTTGAATCCTGACCCCAAAACTTTCAATTATGTGTGACTCTGGTCAAGTTATATAACCTCTCATTGTCTTACTTTCCTCATCTGTAAAATGGATGTAATGATAGCATTTACTTCTCAGGGTTGTAGTGAAGATAAAATTGTGTGTATGTGTGTGTGTGTGTGTGTGTGTGTGTGTGTGACACATATGCATATATATAGCATTTTGTAAAAAAAATGAGCTAGTATATAAATTCTCTTATTTCCTATTATTATGAAAAAAATTCATGTCCCTATATCCATTCTGGTGGTGACCTTTTCAAAACATAACTAGACTGGTACTGAGACAATAAACTTGATGGTCTTTTGTCAAAGGCTTTTTAGACTGGTCAGACTGGCCAGAGCTTTGTTTCTGCTGACATGGCCTTTAATAATCCTCTATGTCATGATGAGGCAGCAGGTGGTCTTATAATATTATTAGCACCTATTATTAGTATAGTCCATCTTATTGCACAAAGGCATTTTCCAGAGTGCATAGTTAAAATATAAAAGAGTCAGACTTTGGGTTCCATGCTCTGACCACCAAGTTACATTGTATCAGGGGACAACATTCAAATCCCAGCAAACAACTAGATGGGTTACCTGTTGAGCACATTGTAGTTTACTGACTTCAGAAGTCTTTTTTTTTAAGGATTTTGTTTTTTTTTTCTTTCCTTAATTTACCTGTTTTCATATCCTTGACTTTTCTTCAACTGGTTCCTAGCAGGGAACTTTCCTTCCCTTCCTCTAACAGCAAGCACCCTAGCATACCCAGGATGGCTGCTAACACAGGTTCTTTGATCTGTTTTTCTAAAGGAAAGCAACTCAAAAAGGGTAAACAATCTTACTTTAATCAAACATATAAATCATTTACTTAGTTCTGGGGGAAAAGTCAGTACCCTGAACTTCAGAGAAAACAGAAATAGAAATTACAAGTAGACAAAAAAATACACACAGAGAAAATAACACAATTCAACAGACCAACAGACAGGGCTTCTAGATGTCTGACCATTATATGCAAATACAGTAAGTTACCAGAGAAAGAAGCACCAACATCTGAGTTTTCAAAGCCAGGGGGCTCAATGGCTATGCAAAGTCTCATTTGGCCAAATCATGCAACTCTTTCTGTAAGTGAGCCCCAAAACAAAACCTCGCATGAGAATATATATATATACCCTTCTTCAGGGTCAGAGGACATCACAACCTTTGTGACCCACTGCCTAATTACAAAGTAACAAAAAGTAAGGGACTTCCTGAAAAACAAGCCTCCGTTAAGCAAGTTTCTTTTGTTGGGTTCCACTTGAGGTCCATTTAGGGGCAGGGAAGATCTTCAAATTCCTTTACCATTACATACCCACATCAGGAAGGTATATATGTAGCTCCTAGCCAGGACCTCCCTCCTTTGTGTAGTGCAGGACAGAAGAAGGAGTTTTCTTTTAAAGAGGGAGGGGGAAAGTGCAAAAGTACAAGTTTGTATATAGATACAGAAATAGAATAGAGATGCTTATTTATTTATACTTCGGTAATGATAAAATACATCTCTTTAGCATTAGCACTGCTATTTAGTGTGAGTATTCTCTCCAATCTACTATGTACATACATGTACTCCAAGTAATTTTATCTTTAGTAATTTGAGAAGGACAGAAAGCACATGTGGATCCATGGTAGGTCATCTATGGACAATTTATAGAAATATAAAGATAGGATCAACCAGGTGATACAGTGAAGAGAGCCCTGGACCTGAAGTTAGGAAGACCTTAGTTCAGTCTGGCTTCAGTCACTTATTAGCTGGGTGACCCAGGACAAGTCACCTAACCCTGGTTGTGAAGGAAGGAAGGAAGGAAGGAAGGAAGGAAGGAAGGAAGGAAGGAAAGAAGGAGAGAAGGAAAGATAGAAGACAAGACTTTGAAAATAGCATGGATGAGGAAGGATGGGGAGCTAAATCCTTAATACATCTTCTGACACCTCTTTTCAAGACAGGAATTGCAATCTTGTTGGAAAGGGAAAAGTAAAGTTGCAGAAATATCAATTAATGCTTCCTATAAACTATATTTACATTTACACCAACCATGTGGATAGATAGATACATAGATCTAGATTGAACTATAGGTGTGTGTGTGTGTGTGTGTGTGTGTGTGTGTGTATACACACACACACACATATATTATAGATATATAGATATATATATAGATATTATATATATATATATATAAAATAGACATGCACACACCTTACACAATATAGTTGGGAGGGGGCATAGACTGTTTGAAGAGTATAAAAAAGTGAGAAAATTTGCCTTTTCTTTCAAATGCAATTCACAATTACTAAAACTGAAGAACATAGCACTTAGATGACTTTTTTTCCCCAAATAATTGGCAAGTATTGCTTCATTTAAGATTTTTTTTAATTGAAATGATATCTTTCCATCACTATATACAGAGATGCTACTGTGTGGAGGGAAAAAAAAACAAATCATGTGAAGTCCATTGGTTATTTCTTTTTGTGGCATTGGTTATTTCTTACATTCTCATTATAGAAAAATAAGATTTAAAAATACATCTAAAGTGAAGCCATAGCTACTAAGCTACACAGGACAATAACTTAATTTACTTTAATCCTTAAAAAGAACAACATTTTTTCCACCAAATAGATATGATTTTTAAACCATCCCTCTGGTTAACCTTTTATTCCTCTTTTAAATTCTGATTCATTGACTTAGAATCTTTTCTCCATCTGCAGGCATAGTGAGATTTGCGAGGTTGTTAAAGCTTCAAGTCTCATGTGAATGAGTAACTGCTGTTGTTCAGTTCTTTGAAAGTTGAAATAGCATTCCTACTGGAGACCTTGAGCATCAATCTTCCCTGGCGGTTTCTTAGGAGGATATTGGCTTTCCTCTCTCAGAAGACTTCCCAGTGTGTGAGCACACAGCAGGAACAATGCATTTTTTTCTTCAAGGGACTCTCTTCAGAAAGCTCAGTGACCTCCAAGCTCAGCTCAGACCTTAAGCAGTTCATGTCCTTCAACACTAGTGTCAAGATCAGAAATTTTAAAGCCCCCTTGGATAACCTTTGGGTCTGAACTAGGCTTTAGCAGTCACCTGACTGAAGATTCTCTGTTGAAACTGAGCACAAGAGATACTGTGTTTTAATGTTGAGGCACAAAATTAAAAAAAAAAGAACAAAAACAACTTCTACCTCCTGAAGTTTCTCATCTCGTTGTGTAGTGGTCAGCACACAGTATTTAGAGTCAGAAGAATGCTGATTGGTTCTGATTCTTTCTTCCTCTATGATCATTAATTTGTCACTTTCATCACTCTGGGTCTCAGTTTAAAAAAATAACAACAATAATAATGTAGGGCTTTAAACTCTAAAGAGTGCTTTATATATGTTATCACAACTATACCATCATCTCACTTTTATAAATAACTTAGGCTGAAATAGGTTAAGAGACTTACCCAGGATTAAGTCAATAGTGAGTCAACATAAACCCCCCCCATATATACATACATACATACATACATACATATATATATATATATATATATGATATATATGTTTACACACACACACATATATATTATACACACACAAACATATGTCCACATACACATACCAAGATTCCTAATGAATATTTATGCAAGTAAGTGTCAGGGGCAGGATTTGAAGCCAAACCTTCCCTATTCAAATCCAGCATTCTATGCATTGTGCTACCTAACTGTCCATAAAGCCAAGGGCAGTAATACCTGTAGCACTTACTTCACAGAGTTGATGCAAAGTTCTTACTTTGTGAATCACAAGACACTGTATAATGCCATTTAGCATTAGCACTGCTATCAATAATTATATTAATGAATGAATTAATAATTAGCTTGAGAAAGCAGATAGATCACAGAAGAAAAACAAGGGCATGTGAATCAATGAGTAGTCTCTATTTAAAGAAAAATCTATTTATTAAAATTCATTTTTATTTTGTTAATTATAAGGCATTTATTTTTTCTCCTTTCCATCTCCTCCACTGGGAGGAAGGAAGGAAGGAAGAGAGGAAGGGAGGGATCGAGGGAAGGAAAGAAGAGAGGGAAGGAGAAAATGAGGGACTGTTATGTCATATAAACTTTGTCGAGGAAATCAAATTCCAAATTCTTAGCGCAGTGACTCCACTGTTTAGCACAGTGCCTGGCACACAGTAGGTACTCAATTCATGTTCATTGAATTAAACGGAATTGAATGTCAACCATATCAAAAAATACATCTCTTATTCTGCATATTAGTCCATCATCTCTCTGTCATGAAGTGGGTACTGTTTTTCTTCATCAGGTCTCTAGAATCATAGTTGATCATTTCATCAATCAGACTTGTTTAAGTCTTTAAGAATTGGTGAGTCAAAGCCAAAACCAAACACACACACACACACACACACACACACACACACACACACACACACATTCAGACCAAGATTCCTAATAAATATTTATGCAAAAATGTTAATATTAGCAGAGACTATAGCAATATATCATGAAGTTACACTATGACCAGATTAGATTCATACCATGAATTGGTATGTTTTGATATTAGGAAACCAAAGGTTGGTTTGACATTAGGGAAGTATCATAAGGATCAATGACATGTTAATACAAAGAATGACAAAAATCACAAATGTGCTCTTTCAAAGATATCTGGGTGGCACTGTGATGGCAAGAATTCATCCACAAATATTTATGAAGGAATTACTATGTCCTAGGTACTGTGCTGTTACTGGTAATTCAAAGACAAAATGAAGTTTTCTTGCCCTCAAAATGCTTGTTCTATTGGATTTAACTACGTACACATGAAAATACATACAAACTATAAATAGTAGAGAATTCGGTAAGGGTATTTTCTTAAAAAGATGAAACACGTGGTTCTATTGATCTTGCAAAGTTTAGTAAACTATTTTTAAAACGTTTTTATATTCTTTGTCATTATGTAATAACTATTTCCTTCATATTTTTATCTAGATTGAATCATTCCTTATGAAAATAAGCAAAACATCTGATGTAGGGGACAATATCTGGCTTTCATTGAAATATTGTTCGGAATTTTTAATATCTGAATTTTTTGTCCCAATAGTCCCCCACCTCTGCCCTGAGGCATTTTGCTCTTAAGATTCTATAGAATCTTAAGTGATTCTTCCATTTACTCAAAGTTCAGTTTATTTTTATTTATCCTTGCTTTTACATCATTGTATTCATTGTGTATACTATTCTCTTGACTCTGCTTATTTTGTGTTAAATCTGTCCTCAACAGTCTTTTCATTTTTCTTTCAATTTCTCATATTCACAGTTTCTTACTGATCAATAACATTAAATTTGTTCATATAGCATTGTTTTTTTTTCACTTAGTTGATAGGAATTCACTTTTTTCCAGTTCTTCGCTATCACAAAAATTACTACTATGAATATTTTTAATATTTTTCATCTCTATTTCTCTCTGTAGTATGATCTCTGAGTCAAAGGATATGAATAATCATTTTTCTTACATAATTCTAAACTGACATGAACAGATGGGCCAATTTACTGTTTTATGAACTTTTTATTAACCATCCTGTTTTCTCACATATCCTCCACCAACTTTTGAATCCAGTTTTCTAATTTTTGGTCATCTTTGCCTATTTTCAGGATTTGAGGTGAAACCTCAGTTAATTTAATTTGCATTTGTTTTGATAATAGTGATTTGGAACATATTTCCAAATGTCCATTTTTAGTTGTATTGCCAAGGCAATATTCACAGCACCAATGGCAACTATGAATATGCCAGTGTAGTTTTGAATCACAAAATATAACAGATTCTCCATAAAGAAGACAAAAGAAAAATATTTATTCAGGCACCAGAAAGCCAGATCCCAACACCAGAAAACCTAATCCATCGTAGCAACAAAGAAGTTATTGTACCATAACATGGCAGGAGACAACACCATCCCAAAGCCTTCCCACAAACAAACACTTACAAGTCTAGCTGTCTCTTTACCTGCATATTCCCCTATTGTATTAACTGCTCTGACTTCCAGCTTCCTTCTCCACCTGTTCAGGAAAATCCTCCTGCCACAGGCTTCCTGTTTGAATTTATCCAGGTTCTCAAATATAAGAGAGGACTTTGCCCCAGTATCTATTAATTCCCTACTCAACAGTATTGGATTCATTTTTCCATTA
Source organism: Pseudochirops cupreus (assembly GCA_028627135.1). NCBI lineage: Eukaryota > Metazoa > Chordata > Mammalia > Diprotodontia > Pseudocheiridae > Pseudochirops > Pseudochirops cupreus. The sequence goes on from CM053583.1 coordinate 145,543,172, forward strand.
TATGGTCAAATTGATATGGGGTCTGTAATCCTATCTGTGTATTTGTTTAATCTGAGCTGAGACTTGGTCAATTTCCTATTCTTCCTGAAGGTGTGACAAACTTGGATATAAGGATGCAGAAGGATCTGTAGGCAGCAATTCTTTACTTCTTTATTCTGTCTAATATTAAAACCCTTTTCTCGGTACATTTTATACAGTTCATTAGTTGGAATACCATCTATTCCTCCAAAATCTACCCCTGCTCTCAATACAGCAGGAAACAATTCTTGTCCCTCTATTCTGACTTTGAATCTGCTGGCCATTTGCTCTTCTCTCTTGAGGAAATTTACCTTTTCACCATTCACCTAAGTCACCCAACTGGGAAATCTTATCCAGCACTTCTAAAAGAGAGTACCCACCCTATCCTCCCAATTAGTAGAGTCAGAATTAGGTGCTTATGAGTAGGAAGAACCGTCTTCACTATGATATTTCTATGAGAAACTACTGGTTTTGTGATAAGCCTTGGCATCTCTCATAATGATAGCAGTTTTCATTACCTCCTCCTTTTAACTTTCTCTTGCAGTCCCTAAGCTAATACCTGGTCTGTGCCCAGTAGGCCAATAGAGTCAGTAGCACATTGCCTATTACATCCATATGCTGCTAAAGCTAACAAACTGATCATATTGTTACCTCCTAGCATATGATGATCCCTAAAGGCTTGCTGTACAAAAGGATTCTAACTAATATCTATAAATTTCAAGAAATACACGCTATCTACCAATACTCCTGCAGCCCCTTCATCACTGATTCTCACCATCCAAGACACTAACAATTGATTCTCCCATCCTTTGGGTGAATTGACTTCATATATCAGTGACCTCCTCCTGAGTGAAGTCCTCAATTATCTCCTTCAACACAGTTTGCCCCCCCCCCCCCCGGTTCTCCTGCTTTCTTCTTAGTATGGGGTGAACTTCTGCCTGAGAAGCCTCATCTAACATTATTTCATTTTCTTCAGTATCAATGTTTGCTATAGATTCATGTAGAGCAGAAACTTCACTTTTGCCTGTTTTAGATTTATTCTGAATATACCATTTCCATTTAATTAGACTTTACTCTTGTGTATGTCCAATTCTGTGAGAAGCTGGGGTTTTTATTACCCAAGTCATAATCAGGATGCCAGGCCTTAATATTACTTCATGGCCCAAAGTGAGTTGTTCAGTCTCTACCAAAGCCCAATATGTAGCTAACAACTGCTTTTCAAAAGGGGTATATTGAACTCCAGATGAAGGGAGTTTCCTAGACCAAAATCCTAAGGGTACATTTTGACTTTGTTGTTTTTGCCTTAAACTCCAGTTTGCAGATTCATCCTGTGTAGACACATGTAATTCCACCAAACCATTTTGCATAGGCCACAAATCTAAGGCCAATTGAATAGCAGTCTTGGCTTCTTCAAACGCATTATGCTGCTCAAGTCCCTAATCAAATTCGTGTTTCTTCCTAATGACTTTATATACGGGTTTCAAAATCAGCCACAGATGCAGAATGTGGTGCCACCAGTATCCAAATAATCCTATAAACTTTTGGATCACTTTCTTATTGGTAGGGATAGGAAAATTCTGAATCTTTTGGCAAGTTTGTAGAAGAATCTCTCACAGCCCCTTATTCCATTGTATACCCCAAAATTTCACATTTTGAGCGGGCTCTTGAATCTTTGCAGGGTTCATTTCCCACCCTTTGATTTTCATTTACTCAATTAAGAGTATCTAACTCTTCTCCACTTCTTTAACATTTCTTCCCCTGTATCATATCATCTATGTAGTAGGTAAACTGTATACCAGGCAGCTCTAATTCATCCAAATGTTCAGCCACAATCCTATGACATATAGTGGGGCTATGCAGAAATCCTTGTGGCAAGTGGGTAAAAGTATATTTTCTGCCCTGACAAATGAAAGCAAACTGGATATGTATGCTTATCTAAAAAGTTCTCTATTGTCATAGAGATTTTTATACACTGAGTCCAAAGAGAAAAAAAAATTCCTTAACTCTAGAGAGGTTCTACAAATTGTAATGAATTAAAATCAGTGTGGTAATTCAAGGAATCTCAAAACTCTACAATATCTCCTTTCTTAAATCCATAGCTATTAAGAAAAATCCATCCCACACTGGAAAAATCAAAGGTGTAATAAATACATATCAGACAGATTATGAAATTCAGTTGTCAGGTAAGTTAAGTTTTTCTTTAGTCTATCACCATATCTTAAACAGCTATTGTAATGAAGGCAATGAATAGACATAATAATGAAGGCCCAGCATTGAACAGGGAAAGTTAAACATATGGGATCAAATTTAGAAAGCTGCCCAGTAATTTTTCTTTCTATTTTTTTGTTTTTTAATCTATTTTCTTTTATTTTTAAGTTCTTAATTTACTCTCTCCCCCCACCCATACCGCACCCATTAATTAAAAAAAAGATAAACAAAATGCACTGCTGATATTATAGTCACACAAAATAAATTCCCATATTAGCTATATCCCCAAAAAGAGAAGAAAATATACTTTGATGTGACTGAGTCTATTATCGCTCTCTGTCTGTCTGTCTGTCTGTCTCCCTCTCTCTCGCTGGAGGCAAATAACACCTTTCACCATGAGTCCTTTGGAGTCATTTCAGAGTGTTCCTGAGAATCCCAAGTTATCCTTGCTATGAAAGGCACATCTCTTTAGTAACACTATTCTCCTAGTATTATTATATGGAATCAAACCACTGAAGACATTATTAGAAATATCTAAATTGAAGGTGACCTTGCAAGAGCAATACAAAGATTCATAGGTCTTTCCAACAGGATACTTATTTCATATTACTAAATCTGACTTTCATATAAGAAGAGGAATAAAGAAATCATTGATGATATGCACAAATTGAATGGACCATGTAGTGAGAATGAGCTATAATAGATGGACAATTCACATGCTGTATTTGGTATGATTGAATATTCAGGACAAAGTAGCCCCCTAACATATTGGGAAGGTTCTCATGAATAAGAATCAGTCATAAAGAGAAAAAGTGATTGGGTTTCATTTGGTAATGGTGAATAGCTTTGATCCATCAAATTTTGGGAGATTTATTTCACAGATGAGAGAAGAACCTAAGAATGATTTTTTAAAAATCGTATTTTTTGCTGGGGTAGACTCAAACTTAGATATTTTAACTTGGAGTCTACCATCACACTGCCATTGCATTTTTGGGGAAGGGATGGGGTGAACAGGAAGGATGGAGGGAATAAATTTAATGGATGCTGTGCATTTTTTACCTTTCCAATGAGTTTCACTTACCTTCCTCTTGTATGTCATTGTGATAAGGGTGGTAAAAAGTGAAGCTTGGGTAAAGATAATGATATTTTGGCAAAATATTTGAAGCGCAATATGATCTATTGTACTAAGAGATATCATAGTAGAGGTGGGTTCTGACTCTATCATTACTTTAGCTAAATGACCTTGGACAAATCCCAACATCAATTCCCACATGTAAACAATGAATGGATTTGAATAGATGGTCTTTCATGTCCCTTCCAACTTTAAGAGTCAGGCTTTAAGAGTTCTGGCTAGGAAGCAATTCATCTGAAAAAGATCTGAGGGTTTTAGTGGACTTGCAAGATCAATATGCATGAATACTATGATGTGACAGCAAAAATAAGATGATATTAGGATATTTTAAGAGGCATAGGCTATTCAAGACTTGGGAGATGATAGTCCTGGAAAACTTGAGTGTCCCCAAGAAAATGGATGATCAGGTTGGCAAAAGGTCTTGAAAACATTTCATATGAGGATAGGATAAAGGAACTAGACATATTTATCATGAGGAAGAGAAGACTTAGGGTGGCCATCATAGTTGTTCTTATGTGTACAAAGAGCTAATGTGGAAAAAAGATTAGACTTAAGTTTGTTCTGCTTGGCCTCCTAGGACAGAAAAAGGAGCAATGAGTGAAAGTTGTAAAGCAGCCAATTGAGAATTTAAGTCGGGAAAATCTTCTATAGAATGAAATCTATCTACAATTTTAGTCATGTATCTCAGAAGGTAGTTGGTTAACCTTCACGGGATGTCTTTAAGCAAAGTTTGAATGAGTATTTGCCTGGTGTGCTAGATCATGGATTGTTGTTTGTCCTTCATTTTTGAAGATGACCGATGACATCATGAGGGTGATGTCTTAACTTTCACACAAAAACCTGTATTTAAGTAAAGCAGATCTGTGCAAAGGTACTAGGCTCCCTCTCTCCTCAAGAGTCATCAAAGGCTGGTGGCAAGATAAAGGTCAAGACAAGTGGCAATGTCCCAGCTGGATCAATGATTGTGGTTCAGGTATAGTTTGAAATAGATATCCTATGATTTCTATGATTTGGGTTTAGTGATTTCCTTTGTCATAGTTATGTTCTCCTTGAATTGGGGAGGGGGAAGGAACAGAAAGGGGAAGGGAGGAAGCATTTATGTAGAGTCTACTATGTGCCAAGAACCTTGCTAAACACTTTGCTGATATTATCTTATTTGATCTTCCCAACAACACTGGAAGGTAGGTGTTATTACCCCATTTTGCAGATGAAGAAACTGAAGCAAAGAGAAGGTAAGTGCCTTGCCCGGGATCACACAGCTAGTAAGTGTATGAGACTGGATTTGAATTCAAGGTCTTCTTGACTCCAGGCCCAGCACCAAATATTTGCTGAATGGAAATTGTTTTTAGTTAAATTCTTCTTCTCTGCTATTTTGTTTAGGATATGATTTTCCAAAGCCAATCCATCCATTGGAAGAGACCTGGAGTTCATCTTCTAAGTTCCATAGGGGAGATAGCAATCAGTAGAGTCTAGGCTTTATTAAAGTGTAGCTCAGTTATGAAATTTAATACCTCTTTGTGTGGAGGTCAGTTTCTTGACTTCTCTGCTGCTCAGTTTAATACCTCTTTGTGTGGAGGTAAGTTTCTTGACTTTTCTGCTGCTCAGTTAACTCATCTTTACAGTGGGTATAGTCATCCATTTTTTTTTCTTTAAAACTAAACTTTTATTTGTAAAAAAGAAAAAAAATATGTAAATCAGTTTGATTCCTAGCAGGTGGGAGGTGAGGTTGTCTGGCATCCTCCTCTACTTTCTTTTCTTTGTTTTTTTTTTTTTTCCCTGAGGCAATCACTGTTAAGTGACTTGCCCAGAATCACTGAGTTAGTAAGTATCTGAGACTGAATTTGAACTCAGGTCCTCTTGATTCCAGGGCCTGTGCTCTATCTACTGCATCATTTAGTTGCCTCAGAGGATTATTATGAGAACAGTTTGTCAGTCTTAAACAGCTTGGTATCAGTAAAGCACTTGACCTGCCTCAGATCCTTAATATTTTGGTAAGACAAGACAGTCACTTAATCCCTCTTTGCCTCAGTTTCATCAGCTGTAAAATGAGCATAATGATAGCATCTTACACTTTAGGGTTGTTGTGAGTAAAAAATGAGATGATATTGGAAAACACTTTGCAAACCTTACATCATTAAATACAAGTACTGATAACAGTGATGGTAATGCTATGTTTTCATTTTTAACTGAGCCTCTAATTTCATTTGTGTAGGAAACTCCCTTCACAATGCAGATTGCAACCAGCTCTGCAACCAACAGTCCTTCAGTGTTACCTTGGAAACTAAAAATCTTAAGTGCCTTGCTCAGTCACACAGCCAAGGTGTATCAGAGCCCCAGTCTCCCTCTCACTGGCAGCTATTAATCATAGTGTTCGTTGTCATAATAAAATCTAGAATTGGTATAGTATTTAAGCTTTGTAATGGACTTTGCAAATATCTCTTTCAGTCCTCACAACCACACTATGAGGTACATGTTATTGTTATCCCTATTTTAAAGATGAAGACACTGAGGCAGACAGAGGTTAAGTGACTTGTCCAAGTTCACACAGATAGTGTCTGCGTCTGAATATGAGCTCAGGGCTTCCGAACTCCACTTGTGGCCCCTTCTCCCCTGCACCACCTAGCTGCCTCAAAATGCATGAAAATAACAAGACTGTCAAGGTTAGTACAGATAGTATGGCAGAAATATTGTGCAAAATATATCTCATATGTTACATTAATATTACATGTGAACATGCTAAGTTTGTTATGTATGTATACACACACACACA
>CM053583.1:145558771-145579566 GCA_028627135.1 Pseudochirops cupreus
TCCAGATCAAGGAGAAAATATTACAAGCTGCCAAGAAGAAACAATTTGAATACTGTGGAAACAGAATTAGGATAACCCAGGACCTAGCAGTTTCTACATTAAGGTATCGAAGAGCCTGGAATATGATATTCCATAGATCAAGGGAGCTAGGACTAAAACCAAGAATCACCTACCCAGCAAAATTGAATATAGTGTTCCAGGGGAAAATATGGTCATTCAGTGAGGTGGAGGACTTTCAAACATTCTTGCTGAAAAAAACCAGAACTGAAAAGAAAGTTTGACACTCAAATACAAGAAGCATGAGAAGGTAAACATGGAAAAGAAATCATAAGGAACTTATCAAAGTTGAACTATTTACATGTCAACATGGAAAAGTGATAAGTGTAACTTATGAAACTTTTCTCAGTATGAGAATGGGTGAAGGGAAAACAAATGTATATATCCATATCCATATCCATATCCATATGTCTATATAGGAGGATTTATATATGTGTACAAACACATATTTGAGTATGTGTATATATGAGTACATAGAGGGCACAAGATCAATTGAATGGGAAGGAACAATACTCTAAAAGGTGAAATTCTGAGGTGGGAGAGGATTAGAATGAGAGGAGACAGGGAGAGACAGAATGGGGCTAATCATCTCATAGAAGAGGCAAGTGATAACTGCTACAATGGAGGGGAAGAACAGGAAAGCAAAAGGGAAAGGGTCAACCTTACTCTCATTGAATTTGGCTTAGGGAAGGAATATCGTAAATTCTAAACTGGGTATCTTGCCACACAGGAGATTAGAGGGGATGGGGATGAGAAGTGGGGTGACAGAGGGGAGGGCAGGGTTGGGGAGAGGTTTGCTGGAAGTACGCACTTCTGTAAAGGGACAGGGACAGGGTAGAGAATAAACAAGGGGAGGCAGGATAGGAAGGAGGGACATATAATCAGTCTCTCACAATATGCCCCCTGTGTGGAGGTTCTGAATAATTATACATGTACAGCCTGCATTTAATTGCTTGTCCTTCCAGTGGGGATGGGTGATGAGGGAGGAAGGGAAAGAATCTAGAATTTAAAGTTCTGTAATCAAATGTTAAAAATATATATGTATATGTTATTATTATCATTATCATTATTATTATTATTAACTACATCCAACTGGGAATTAAGATACACAGGCACTGTGGTAGGGAGATCCATCCTGCCCTACTGGAAAGTCAGAAGGGCAAGGGGGAGGACATAGGAGAGAGCAGATTGAGGGAGGGCTTATACAGTAGGATGGCTGTTTTGAGGTGTTGGGTAGGGGAAAGATGGGGAGAAAATTTGTAACTCAAAATGTCGTGGAAATGAATGATATGAACAAGAAAATAAATAAAAAAAGAAACAAACAAACAAAAAAAGAACATCCGAGGTTCAATTCTGCCTCTGACATATACCTGATTGGTCTCCTTGCCTCAAGTTTCTCCCCTCCTCAGTTCATCTTCCACTCAACTTAGCTCTGACTATATTACCCTCTTACTCAACAAACTCAACTAGCTGCCTATTGCTTCTTCTGTTTGGCTTTTAAAGCCCTTCATAACCTAGTGTCTTCCTATCTTACCAGTCTTTCTATACTTCGCTCTCCTCTATGTACTCTAGATTGCAGTGATACTACTAGCCTCTTAGAAGATACTATCTCCTGACTCCATGAATTTTCCTTTTTTCTTCTCCATTTCTCCCTTCCCTCTCTTAGCTTCCATTTCCCCTTCTCTCTCTTCTTTTCTCTTCTTTTCTAAGTCTGGGATTCTTTATCTCAAAAAGTTTGAAGTATAGCTGATCCCACTGGAAATCTCACCTGCTCTGTTTCCAACATGTGATACTTCCTCCCTCAGGCAAACTGATGAACCGCCTCCCCCTAAGACTAGCATTGCCATATTGATACAAAGCAATGTGGATATCCACCTGAAATAGCACACTGAAGCTCAGAACTGAGTCTAAGTGTTCTGTCAGCCCCAGCCCCGGTAGGAGCTGGGATTATAGGCATGTATCACCAATCTTGGTTATTCCATTCATTTTCACTGGCTGCACCTCTTACCTGAAATGTGCTCCCTTCTTTTCTCTACACTTTGGTATTTCTGGCATCCTTTAAGTCTCAGCTTTTGCAAGAAGTCTTTCAGGATTCCCCTAAAAACTAGTACCTTCTCTCTGAGATTATATCCAATTTATCTTGCTTAAATCCTGTGCACAGTTTATACGTTGTTTCCCCAATTAGATTTTGAGTTCCTTGATGGTAGGTACAATTTTTGTCTTTCTTTGTTATCCCCAGTGATTAGTATACTGCCTGACCCATAGCAGATACTTAATAAATATTTGTTGTTTTGTTGGGCATTTTCACTTTTCCTATATCTTAATTCAGGAATAAAGGAAAACTCAGCATTTTAGTGGGAGTCTATGTCAAAGCAATAACAAAGATTAGTTAACTGCATTGCAAAATAAGTGAAGAGTTTTTAGACTGTCTTGAGGCATTAAAAAAATTCTATATTTTTCAAAAGGGAAAAAAAAACCCTCCTAAGATAGATTTATTGTTGAGCAATAGCTATTGACTTTAGACTCATTTACTTCACGCTTCTGCCTCACTATGCCCTTTTGAAGATGAATTTCTTCCCTGCTCTATAACTGCTTTGCTGTAGTCTCTTCATTAATTATCAACAGTCATGGACAGAACATGCCATGATGGATTGTGTACAAGCACCAACACAATTACTGTCTTCAGTCATTGATGTCTCTTGACACAAAGGTGGCAACAACAGAACATATGGTGGCTTTGTTTTCTGCTTAAAATAAAATATCCTAAAACTAAAGGATGGAGAAAGGAGGTGGCTATTACTGGCAGAAACCAGTCAAGTGGCCCCAAGGTGTGGGCTTTTTGAAGAGGTGATTTGCTAATCATTGACAATGATCCACATGAATCAACAGCAGTTGATGCCTTATATTTTTAGGCAAGCAAGCTTCACTAAAGATCTATTATCTCACATAGAGAATATTAGAACAACATTTTCATCTTCAGTGTGGAAAAAGGATAGAAAAGCATCATTTAAGGAGAAAACTACCTCTCTTTTAGCTAGGATAATGCTACATCTTTACTATCATTGTAGAACTACTTGTCTAGAGTCCTTTATTGCCTTTATAATTACCATCTTTTCCTTTATAATAAATTTAGGAACTACAGGCTGATGTTTGGTCTTTACTAAGCATGCATCATTTAATAAATGAGAGCAAAGCAGCATTGTACCAGCCAGCTGTCACATACTATCTAAAAAAATGCCTCCAAATATCTCTCTAAACTAGTAATTCATACACAATACATTGGCACTAAAAGTTTGGCTGTTTAAACTTTCAAATGTCATGGAACTAGTGGAGGGGCAGTGTATGGTACAGGGATAAAAGGTGTTGGACTTGGAAACAGGAGAGACTTGAATTCAGATTCCACTTTTGGTACTTCCTGAGGCTTCTGGGTAACCATGGACAAATCATCCAAACTCTTTGATCCTCATTTTCCTCATCTGTAAAATGAAGACAATAATACAGATGGAAACTTACGTTTGTGTGAAATGCAAGGGGTTTACTATGACAAACTTACATCACAGGGTCATTTTGAAGATTGAATGAGGTATTATATGTACAAGGTTTTGCAGTGGAAAGGACACAGGATTTAGAATAAAAGAACCTGGGCTCAAAATCTACATTTTCTGTCACTTAAACCATTCATGACTTTGGGCAAATCACTTAATCCATCTGTGCCTTAATTTCCTCATTTATAAAACCAAGGGCTTGAACTATATTGCCTCTACATTCCCTTCCAGCTCAGATCCTCCTGATGTGGATACAGCATATGGAGTCTTGTGGATTACAGAGAATATTAAGGGTTGCTTTTCCAGGACTTTGAGAGGTCCCTCCAAAGGGGGACTTGTGAGACCACCCTGTAACTTGAGAGCATCCTAAAATCCTTTCTTCCTTATCTTGAAACACCATATAACTACATCCACATCCAGAGAGCATCTACAGGCTGTATGGCTTTTCTGTTAGAATTTTGGTATTCAGGAGTAGCTGGAGTGAATAGAGTACCAGCCCTGGAGTAAGGAGGACCTGAGTTCAAATTTGGCTTCAGAAACCTGACACTTCCTAGCTGTATGACCTTGGGCAAGTCACTTAACCCCAATTGCTCTGCCTTCCCCTCTCCAAAAAAATAAAATAAGAATTTTGCTATAGAAACCTAGCTCCCCCAAATGTCAGTTGCCTTACTCATCCCCATTACAATAGGCTCATGTGCTTTAGTGCCAGTAAAGCTCCTGCTGGCTATGAGAAAGTCTAAGTGAATTCTACCATGGCCAACCCCATAGCTGAACTGCTCTACTGCTTTCTTTGATCTGACCTCATCACCATGATCCTCGATATATGAGTCAGCTATTGCTTAAGGTTCCAGTGAACATTGAGCAAAATGGTGGCATAATGGAAAGAATGCTGGGATTGAAAAAAGAAGAGAAGGGTTTCAATACAACAAACATTGGTGAAAAGTGTCTCTGAGTGATGTCTGGATCTCCCTAGTTGTGTAGTCTTGAGCAAGCAATGCAAACTCAAAACCTTGGTATTCATTCTTGGTTACTTGTTTCTTATGGTTGTTCTGAGTATAAGAATTGACAATGCAAAACTCTCTGTAAATGGCAAAATGCTTGATAACTGTCAGGTCATTATTATCATTACTTGCCTTACAGGGTAATTGTGAAATGAAAATGAACATAATGTAAGTAAAAGTGTTTTGAACTAAAAAGCACAAAGAATCAGGTATTATTAACAATTTGAGTTTTTTTAATGACCTTGAGAAAGGCATGCAGATAAATCACGCATTCAACTTTCCTTCTTGAGCTTATTTGGGAGAACAAAATTCACAAGCCTCTATAGTGACAAAGACAAAATCCTTCTTAAAGCAAATGATAGAATTTTTTCAGATTTATCTTTCTTAGGACTTGGGGCCAAGCTTTTTCCACGAAACTCTTCCTCTGAAGATATATTGGAAATCAATGGGGAAGTGATTGGACATACTTTTTTTCTCCCCTACACATGTTCCTTTTAAAGAATACAATTGAGGAAGAAAATGAAGAGGCATAGAAGCACAATACGACAGAATCTGAATAGAAAGAGAACTCAGTGACCGACCAACTACTTCTGCCCATTCATACCTAAAGAAGATTCTCCCTTGCAATAGGCATGACATTTGATCAGTCAGCCTTTATTTAAAGGCTTCCTCCAGGGGAGGGGAGTCCACAGCTTTTTGAGGTAGTCCATTCCACTGTCGTGGAACTATTTTAGGAAGTTTCACCTTACATCTGCCTCAAAACTTTCTCTTTATGATTGCCAACCACTGTTTCTAATTTCTTTCCCTTAGGCCAAACAGAACAAGCTCAAACCCTCTTCTGCATTACAGGATTTGAAATATTTGAAACAGCGGTTCTCAACCTGTGAGTTATGTTCAATTTGTGACAATGAAAATACATGCTGCATATCAGGTATATACATTACGATTCATAACAGTAGCAAAATTACAGTTATGAAGTAGCAACAAAAATAATTTCATGGTTGAGGGTCACCACAACATGAGTTACTGTATTAAAGGGTCACGGCATTAGGAAGGTTGAGAACCACTGGTTTAAAAATAATTTTCATGGTCCATAATTCCTTCCCTGTCCCTAGCTCCCTATTTTTTCATTTACATCCTCAGTTCTTTCAACCTTTCCACTACTGTCATAGACTCAGGCCTCCTGGTGGCTTCTTCTCTGGCTGTTCTTTCACTAATCAAGAATGGTCCCTTCTGTGTCCTAAGCAGGGCAAAGTACAGAACAATTGTCAGCTGTCTACCATGGATACTCTGCCTCCCTAAAGCCCCTAGAGCTTTTTTAGGTGAATTACTATTCAGCCACTTTTCTCAAGTAATTTAATTTTGTAGTTAATTTCTTTTTGATCCCAAGTGTGAGACCTCATGAGTTAGCTGGCTGGCACAGTTGACACAGTGCTGGCACTGCAGTCAGGAGAACCTGAGTTTAAATATGGTCTTAGACATTTGCTAACTGTGTGTTCCTGGGCAAGTCACTTAACCCTGGTTGCCTCAATTCCTCATCTATAAAATGAGCTAGAGAGGGAAATGGCAAGCCATGCCAGTACCTTTGTCAAGAAATCTCCAAATGGGGTCATGAAGAGTGAGCCACAATTGAGAAATGACTGAACAATAGCAACAACTTGGAAAAAAAGGGAAGTGGTTAGACTGGCATGACAAATCCTTGGTGAAAACAGGCAGCTTTTTGCAATGGCTGAATTTTTTGCTAGATGTTATCTAGATGAATCAACTTGGTCCTTAACAAAAGTATAGTGTAGAATTTTGTGAGGAACTGAGATCAAGTTCACTGACTCATAGTTGCAGATTCCACTCATTCTGATTTTGAAAGTCTGGATGATATTTATACATCTTCACTCCTAAAGAGAACACTGTCTAGTACATTGTAAGCACTTAATAAATGTTTAATTCTTTCGTTTATGGGGTATCTTGCTTATTCTCTGCATGGCATCAATGATAACTGACTGTCACTCAACAATTGCATTGGCCATTTGGGTCTTTTAGGACCTTGGGACGCAGTTCTTTGGGGCCTTGTGACCTTAACTCACCAAAGGCAATCAGGTACTCTCTAATTCATCTCCCTACTATTCTAGTAGTTAATTTTTGAATTGCGGTGACAATTTTGCTGACTGGAGAGAAGACACCTAGGGCAGTGCCTTAAACTTAGTAGGTAATTCATAAACAAGTATTGAATTGAATTGGCTCTTAGATCCTTCATAGAGAGATCTAAATCAGCATTATTATGGTTTAAAAATATGTTCTCATTCGAACTAAATCAGACCAAATCTAGGGAGAATAAAAGAAGAAAAAATAGCTCCTTTCTTGAAGCATGGCTGGTATTATCAGTAATGCTACCTCCTCTTTAGTTCTCCACCCCTTGCCCCCAAAGGAAAAGAAAAAAGAAAAAAAGGCCCTTATAGGTACCTCAAAATTACTAATGTTATATGATATCAAGATCTCTTCAAATAGCTCAGAAACTGAATTATACCTATTAAGACTTTTTTGCTAATGCATTCTGAAAAACAACAAAAAGAGAAGTGGGCATTTTCTCTTCCCTGCCATTAGCACCATTGTTCAAGATTTTTTTTTTTAATTTCATTAAAACAAAAAAAAAGAAAAAAAAATCAGTTTGCCCTGCCTGACAAACCAGCTTAGGGAGTCTATAGCAACAAGTTGAAATTTCTAAGAGTTCAGCATGCCCTTCTGACTACTTTATCACCAAGAAATTCAGGACATAGCCACTGAAATTTCAGATGAATAATGCTTGGGGTTTTGCTAGGAACCATATATCATAGCTCATTCAAGATGGCAATAGAGATGTTTGATTATGATTCAATAGGATTGGCTTAAAATAAGAAAAAAAATGTTATCCTGAAGTGGCAACCAAATCACAATAAGATACATTACTTTAAGAACCAGGGGATGGCTGAATAATAGTTACTGTTTCCTCTCCCTAATGTTTGGTACTTTCTGAAAACAAGGGAGTTAGAATTCACTTAGCTACACTAAGTGCCTCCGATCAATAGCACAACTGGGTCAAAGCAGATATTAAATGATCAGAGGGCAGACATTCAGTTCATGTCCAGTTGAAATTCAAATTTAACTCAGGGTTATTGCCCCAAGTTTTTTATGATAATAGTAGCTAAAATGAAATTTGTCCCTTACTTATACAGTAGTAATTTATCCCACTACGAAGTGCCTATATTTTCCAAGGCTAAGTCTAAGTGTTTCCCAATTACACTATTTTAATAATGCATACAATGACTAAGCAGATCTGTAATGGGTCTATTATGCATAGCAGTATATTTTGTGGTTTTTCGATACACAGTCCATTAATTCTTGCATATTCTAATGAATTTTGTAACTGGTTATTTAGTTTGTAGATTTTTCTGGCCCCTGGCTTAATGACTTCATTCTTTCTTACTGTCTTCTGGTATTAATTGTCCAATGACCCCAGCAAAGATTACTGGTAACTTTACCATGGGTTAAGCAAGGAAATAGGCATTCCAAAGCATTTGGAATTGCAAATTTTTAAAGACGGAAAGGACTTGAGCATTCATATATTCATTTCTCTCATTTTGAAGAAGAGGAATCAGAAATTGCTTCAAGGTACTTAGATAATGGGAAAAAGTGGGGATGAAGGATTTGGGGGGAATTTTATAGACACTCAGAGTTGCAAGATACCTCAGAGGCTATCTAGTATTATCTGAATACTAATCCCTCTAAAATACACTCAACTTGGTCATTCTACATTTGCTTAAAGATGTCTAATGAAAGAGGAACCCAATAGTTTTAGAAACATCTCATTTCAATTTTGGACTGCTTTTATTAGGAAGTCTTTTTTCCTCCCTATACTTTCTTATACAACTGCCTGACTATTCTCAAGCAGAATATGACTAATACCTTTGCCATATGCCAGATCTTCTAATCCCTAATAATAGTAATAAATAACACATATTTACATACATACATATGTGTGTACGTATGTGTGAATCAGCTGGTGGCACAATGGACAGAGTAAGAAAAACCTAAGTTTAAATTCTGCTTCAGACACTTCCTGCTTGTGTGACTCTGGGCAAGTCATTTAACCCAATCTGCCTCAGTTTCTTCACCTGCAAAATGACCTGGAGAAGGAAATGGCAAGCCACTCCAGTATTTTTGCCAAGAAAATTCCAAATGGGTTCATGAAGAGTTGGATAAGACTGAATGGCAACAGCAGCATACGTATAGAGTTTTAAGCTTTGCAAAGTATGTTACGTTATTTCTTTAAACCTCACAAAACCCTATTATTATCTTCATTTTACATATGAGGAAACTAAAGAATAGTGAAGATAAGTGATTTGCCTGAGGTCACATGGCTAGTGATTGAACTCAGGTAGGTCTTCCTGACTCCAGGTCCAACACTATGCACTGTGCCACTTCGTCTCAGCTAGCATATGAGCCCTGTTCACCACATTCCTATACTCATACATAATACTTTTCTAGGCTAAATATCCCTACTTCCTTCAGCTAGTCTTATATGGTGTGATCTCAAGGCCTGTCATTATTCTGGTCAGTTTCCTCTGCGTGCATGTTAGCTTTTCAATATTGTTCCTGAAATGTCCTTGATACATTCTTTTAAATATAGGCTACACTACACATTTCCTTATCAAGTCCTAGGTTGAATAGCAGGTTTGATTCCAATTAATCCTGTTCAATTTGACTACTGCTGAGTTCAAGTAGATACTAAGCAAATTCTCAGACCCCTGATCTATATTAGAACAGATGGTTATGAACCAACCTTCTCAGACTCTCTTGACTAGATTGGGTCATCAGATTCATGTTAGAACTATAAGTGGTGAAGAAATTTATACTTTTCTATGGCTAAATGCATGAATCACTCAGAATTCTGATTCTCATTTTTTTTCTAAAACCTATGGATAGGAATTATTATAGACTAGCAAATTTTGGATGAACATACAGAAAACTCTTACAATTATAACTATTTGATAAATGTATAAGCATTTAACAAACACGGTTTTATATACCATATATTATGCTACCAGCTGGAGATTTGACATTAAATGAGACAGTCCCTGAAGTTGCTTATATTTTATAGGGTAAAAATAATATGTATAATGTATACAACATATGTACAAATATCTATATACAAATCATAGAAATAAGGAAGGTGTCATGTTGGAGGAAAATTCTGAGATGAGCTTTGTTTAGAAAGTAGGGATTCTAAAAAGCAGAGATGAGGAAGACTCCCTCCAGTATTCCAGGAATGGTGGACAAACTCTACAAAGGCATAGAGAGAGAAAATAGAATATTGCGAGTAAATAGCAAGAAGGTTAATTAATTTGGCTGAATTAGTGTGTAAAGGGGAAATACGTCTAATAAGGTTGGAAGGATAGGTTGTGAATGGGAATTACTGCCAAAAAGAGGTTTTAATTGGTATTATAGTTAACAGGGAGAACTTGAAGTTTATTGCATAGTAAAGTGATATGGCTGGAATGGAGGTATTGGCCAACCATATAGGGAGGTATATGCAGAGTGGACTAGACCAAGGAGAGAATTAAAGCACAGAAACCAATTAGGAGAAGTCTATTCCAATAGTCCAGGTGAAAGGTGAGGAGGGCCTGATTTAAGGTGGTTGCTTTGTGAATGGAGAGGCAAGCACCAATAGGAGCAATGTTTTGGTAAAATTTATAAGACTTGGCAACTAATTATAAATGTAGGAGGAGGGAGAATGAGAAGTCAAAGATGATGAAGTTAAAATACTGGGTGACTAAAAGGGTATTGGTACATTCACAAGAAACTGAGAATTTAGTAAGGTATATTTTGGGGAAAATAGAATGAATTCTGTTTAGAGCATTTTGAGTTTGAGATGCTGAAAAGACAATGAATTTGAAATGCCTACTAGGAAAGTCTATGTTATAGGGAGTAGATCTCAGGGTTGTATATATTGGAAGAGATGATAATTGAACTCATGACAACTTATGAAGTCATTAAGTGGAAAGAAAAAAGAAGCAAACTCAGGGCAGCATTTTGGGATACAGCCATAGTTAAAAGGTGATATATAGAACAGGATGCCTCATAATTCTTTGATATTTGACTCATTCAATTGGGCCACTATAGTAAAGCTGATTGGAAGCTAGCCTCAGACTCATGAGAGAGCTGTTATATAAATATGTAATGACAATGTAGTGTCAAACCAGAGACTCTCAAAATTGGATGATATGTTATTCAAATTTTGAACTGAACTGGTCTTTCCTACTGTATCTGAAAATCTCCAAGGATAGAGAAGTTGCTGCTTATTAAAGCAGTCTTCCACTCCAATACCAATATCATTTTTAGAAAATTTCTCCTAACATTAAACCCAATTTTATCTCTCTGAAACTTCAATTAATTATTCCCAGTTGTGTCATCTAGGACTACTTAAGCAAAACAAGTATAATTCTCTTCAATATGGAGTCTCTTCAAATTCTGAAAATAGCCACCCTGTTTCCCCAAATCTTTCTCTTCAGACTATCCATCACCAATTCCTATGGCATGGTTTCAATATCCTAAGTATATCACCTTTTTTCAAATACATTTGTTAATGTCTGTTTTCAAAAGCATGTACTGACCAGGAGAGACTAAGGTAGAATTATCAATTCCATTGTTTTTCAATAGAAATGCATGTTGATTAGGAAAAATACAAATCAGCATTATCTATTGTAGGGTATTATATTTTTTGCTTATTTTGTTAAACATTACCCAATTACATTTTAATCTGGTAGGCTGGGTAGTTTAATACCTCTTCAAAACAACACTTATTTTAACACCATCTCAATTTACTTTAATTTAAAAAAAAGTCTTTCATGTCATTCTGTTAACTCATTAACTTATTAAGTATTAACTTTTATTGAGTCCCACAGTTCACTTAAAACCCTTCAGGAACCTTTTTGAAATCAACTACTATCTTAACATCTTCCAACCCCTTACCCTTGTAGCTGCCTTCCTGAATCATGATCAGAACTTGAATTTGTCATCATTCAATTTCCTGTTATTAGATTAGGCTCACCCTCCTGGACCGTGGAGTTCTTTGGCGAGCCCAAGTACCACCACATCAGTGACGCTTCTTACATTCCCATATTTCCCTCCCTCTTTGCCCAGCCAAGAAAAACAGTACATCCCTATTTACTGCAGCTACCTCTCCCCTACCAATATTTTCTATAACACAGTGAACTCTATCAATTAACATGATCTTTTGTGAAGAATTATTTTATGAGTTGTAATTTTCATACATTCATGGATGTAGAACTAGAAGGTACCTTAGTGGCCATCTAGTTCAACCACCTCATTTTAAGGAGAAGCAGAGATTGAGTGAGGTTAGGTACCCATGGTCATTAAGATATGGGAGTGAGTACTTGAGCTCATGACTCCCTCCCTTCAGGGCCAGTGCCCTGCTTCCTGCCCCCACATAGTTGCCTCTAATTTCTTATGATACTTTATATGCATTCGATGATTCTTTGACACAGAATTTAAAATGACAATTTCAGTTTTCAGATATCAAGCCATGAATATCCAGATTTGTAGTTGACACGATGGGTTGAAACTGTCAAAAAGAGCCAGTGCTCTAATGCAATGTACAAATTCTAAGTTCTGGGGAAAGGAAATCTCATTATTCTAAATAAAAATCTCAATGAAAGATTGAATGTTATACATTTTCTAGGTGGTTACTTCTTCCTCACCCCTGTTAAAAACAAAATGAATGTCCTAAATGCTTAGCAGAAAAATCACTTGATTCAGAATTATATGTTCTAGGTTTAAATCTCAGCTCTACCACTGATGTGACCTTTAGCACATTACTTCCTCTATTGGGCTCTCATTTTATTCATCTGAAAAATAAGGAAGTTGAACTAAATGACCTCAAATGGTTCTTTCGTCTTCTAATATCCTTCAAGCATATGATCCTATGATCACTGAAATAAAGTAATCGTACCGAACCCAACTAAATAGATCTTAAAGATAATATGAATAAACTACATCAAAGACTCTGTAGGGCTCAACATTAAATGAATCAATGATTCTTATGCCACTATGTTTTGAATCTATTATTACAGATTTTAACTTGTTTTATACAACTAATGTGCTCCTAAAAATTCACATAAATCCTATTTTGCAAATTAGATCATTTTCTTATTGATTCACACTCTAATTTCAGAGATGCTTTGTCTTATTCTTGATAGACAGTTGGATATCAGAGACTACTGAGATGTTATTTTGACATATGTCTGACTAGCACTTCTCTGCTTCTCTCTTCCAAAACCTTTCTGGAAAGGTTTCCTTTCCAGGTTTCCTTAATTCCTAATCTATCCCCCACCCCAATTCTAGAAATAACTTTGCCTGGGGGATTTTAGAGTTTAGAGAGAGGAATAAGCATTGTCTTGATGTGCATTTCAGTATCCAGGTTCTTCCCCTCCTTTCCCACCTTTGTTAGCAATGGTCAGTCCTTCAGAAGCATTGAAAGTAGAGGTATCTTAAGGCCATCTTCCTCAACTCAGGAAACTCTCTCTCCCTTTGTGTTCCAGGTACAACAATTACTATTTATGGACCTGATTTTACTGTCTTGACTCTCAGTCCAGCTCTAAAATTAACATAAGTGTAACTACTTAATTCAGGTAGGTAGGTGGCACAGTAGATTAGAACGCCAGGCCTAAAGTCAGGAAGACTTATCTTTCTGAGTTCAAAATGTCCTCAGACACTTATTAGCTGCATGATCCTGGGCAAGTCACTTAACCCTGTTTGACTCAGTGTCTTCATATTTAAAATGAGCTGGAGAAGGAAACATCACACCACCCTAGTATTTCTGCCAATAAAACCCCAAATAGGATCATGAAGAGTTGGACACAAATGAAAAATGATTGAACAACAACTTAGTACACTTCAATTAAACTTGAACCAAATGACATTAACATTTCCAGTGAGGATTCAATACAGAGAATTTGACTTGTTTTGTTTCTAAGTAGACAGGAGTTCTTACGTTGACCATTTGTGAAAATTGTGAAAAATACTGGTGTTTTTATTGACAAATTAGAGATTGCCTTAGGGTAGGCAATGTGATTAGCATTTTAAGAAACTACGTGGACACATGCACATTCATGTAAAGTAAATACATCAATTTAACTAATTTCAGGGACCAATTTCATTTTCATAAAGCTATCAAGACATTCCTGGAAGCAGATGGAGTTGAGAAGGTTCACACCATCCACTTAATGCCTTTCTGGTCGTGTTCAAAGTGCTCTTTAATAAGAAAGAAACGCATTGCTTTTATAGGCAATGTCATACAAATTTTGCTGACAGTATTTTATGTAACACAAAGAACAGAAATAGTGTCACTTTTGACTTCGTTCAATACTTACATTTTTAATAATAATAATCATTTACAATACTGCCTCAGGTAATCTATCCAAAGTTAAGATTCAGAAACATTTAATGATAATCTAATTAACATCTTTGAAAGGCTGTCAAATGATCATTGATTGGATTTAGTATTAGGAAGGACCACAGAGATCATCAGTTCAACTCTTTCATTGCCTAGCCCTAGAGACTGCAGAACAAAAAAGGACATTAAGTCAAAGCATCAAATGACAACTATGTCTTAAATAGTGTCAGGTGTTGCCAACAAAAATATTAAAAAATGAGATAGCCCCTGTTCTTAAGGAGCTTATTACTCTTCTATTCATGGTTCTATCTCAGGGCTGTCCTAGATTCTCTTAGATTCCCTCTGCTTTCTCTTTATAATCTCTTGAACTCATTAGCTACCATTGGTTCAGTTGTCATTTCTATGAAGATGATTCCCAAATTTACACATTCAGCCTTCATCTTTCCCCTTAGCTTCAGTTCCTGATGGAAAAGGATACAACACATTCATAACTAAGTAAATAAAAGATGTACGTAAAATAAACACTAAATGTTTGGGGAGAGGCATGACCACTGTGGCTATCAGGAAAGGTATCTTGAAAAATGTGGTACTTAAGCTGAGCATTAATGGGAGCTAGAAATTGAGGTAGGAAGGAAGACCAACCCATGCATGAGGTATAGATTGCTTATACAAAAGGACAGAGATGGAAAATAAAACCTTCTACATTGGGAATAGCATGGAATCCAGTTTGACTGCATTACACAATTTTGTTTATTCAGCCTGGGTGGATTTGTTTGGAGACCAGGCCTGAAGGGCTTTATGAGGCTAACAGAAATGCTTGTGTTTTATCCTAGTGGGAATAGGGAACAACTAGAGCATTTGAGCAAGGGCATGGTATGGTCATACAGAGTAAGCCTGATGGAAATTCTAGCAGAAAGAGATGGAGTTATGGAACTGAAGCTAAGGAGAAAGATGAAGGCTGAATGTATAAATTTGGGGATCATCTGCATAGAAATGACAATAGAACCAATGGTAGCTAATGAGTTCAAGAGATTATAAAGAGAGAAGCAGAGAGAATCTAAGAGAATCTAAGATAGCCCTGAGACAGAACCACGAATAGAACAGATACCACAACCTTCCCTCCCCCAAGAAAGAACATCTTAAAGGTAGGAGTGGTGAGGATTATCAAATGCTGCAGAGAAGCCAAAAAAAAAATGATAAAAAGGTCATTGGAAGACCTTAGCTATTCTGGAGGACTAGCAGTCAAATCTCTTATTATTCTGAATTTTTAATATTCCACAAGTTGAGAAAAGAAGTATTATGCAAATAAAGAGAGGGGAGAGAGATTATAGTAGAAAAGCTCTCCTCAGTGGGGCAGGACCCAGTAGTAAATAGAATGTGAAACTTTGGTTACATGGAAAGTCCCTCTCAGAACTGAGGGAAGAGGAGAAGAGATGAGAAGAGACAGAGAGGGAAATAAAGGGGGAAAAATGATTTGAATACTTGAAAATACTCTCCAGTCATTTCTGATTATTTGTGACTCCATTTGGGGTTTTCTCAGTAAAGATATTGGAAGGGTTTGCCATTTCCTTTTCCAACTCATTTTACAGATGAGGAAACTGAGGGAAAGAGGGTTAAATGACTTGCCCAGGGTGATGCAGCTAGTTTCTGAGGTTGGATTTGAACTAATGAAGATGTATCTTCTTCGTGATTCCAAGCCCAGTGCTCTATCCATTGCACCACCTAGCTGTCTACTAAATTATAATAATATACTAAGTTTGGAATCTTGGAAGATTATTTGATGGAGAGAAGAGGAGAGAAAAAAGGAGGGGGGGAAGGAAGGGAAGGGAAAGGAGGGGAGGGGAAGCCAGTCCCAATTGGGCTACTCATTGTCTCGTCTTGTCTCGTCTCGTCTCATCTCATCTCCCATTCTCTCCCATCCTCTCCCATCCTCTCACTTCCCTCTTTCACGCCCCCTTCCACCAATCCCTTCATTGCTTTCTTTTTCTTTCCCTTGCCAGCCCCTCCTGGAATGAAGCTAGTATTGGCATGCTTTTGACAATGGATCTGCAAGTGAATTTCCTTGGGCATATGATGCAAGTGGCCAACAGCCACAAACTTAGCAGAAAATATGCCCAGCATAGCCAGCTGAAGTGCTTTAAGAGTGGGCAAATATTCAGATTTAGGACATGCAACATTCTTGCTTACAACTGAAAAACCACTGTAGTTGGCAGCGTTCAAAACTGGGCTGCCTTCAGGAATTAAAGTGGGCTAGCACGTACAAAATCAGCATATGGCAACATAGGCCCAAAGGCCAAGCCAAAAGTAGTGTTTGATTCTCTAAGTAGCAGCAGATGGGAAATATGTCACAACATATACAATCTCAATATATGTCAACAGTGTGATGTGACTGCTATAAAGGTCATGACAATAAGGCTACTTCAGCAGGATGTTATCATGTCCAGAGCAAAGGATGGTATCTCACTGTACTCTTTACTAGAGTGGAATTGAAATACTATATTTAATTCTGGATACTAGTGCAACAATGTAGGGTGGGGGTTAGAGAGCAGGGTTCAAAGACAGGAAGCCCTTTGACATCTGGACAAGTCAATTGGCTTCTTAGTGTCTGATGCAATTCTCCAAGGATATGAGCAGCAGAATGGCTGACAGTTTATATTAGTAGAGGGAGTTCCTTACACCAGAGAAATCACATGTTTGGATCAAAAACAAAACAAATTTATATGAAGGCCATAACATATGACAAAGAAAGAATAATTCAGGAAAAATAGTATAAAAATGTTAGAGAAGTATATGAATAAATAAAAAAGAAAAGGCGAACAAGTCTCATATCATGCATAACACACAATTGAAAGAGCAGGGTGCTTCATTGTTATCCGTACAATGTCAACAGGATGTGAAAAAAGGCCCATAGCATGTAGGATGGACACTTTGTGGATGATAAATGGGAGAGCCTGGATTAGAATGGCATAGGCTAGGCAGGTATGACTAGATTGTAAACTGAAATGTTGTAAGCACTAACTACAACATGGAAGTAACAGATTCACCGGAGTACTGGATTATACCAACATTTTAAGAGGAACAGTGAAAAAAACAGCATTAACCAAGGCAACTAGGTGGTGTAAGAGTACTAAACTTGAGTCAGGAAGACCTGAGTTTTAATCCTTCTTCAGAAGCTTACCAAGTGAATGACCCAGAGTAAGTCATATAACATCATATAACAGCAACTACATCTTGAATCCCACATTCTCTGGGGAATTTGGGTTGGATTTTAAAGGGTAGCATTCTTTATTTGCAGAAACCCTTTCCTATTTTGTTTCTTAATTTGTTATATGCTGATAAACTGTCAGCAGTTTTATGGTCTTCATGAAAGACATGAAGTGGGCCACTAAGAAAGTCAGATTCGTAAAGATTGAGAAGCATAGAATAATTAAAGATGCAGGGTGGTACAGTGTAAGAACTGCATGACAATTAGAAAACCTCTGTTCAAATTCCCTCTGTCCTTACTGACTATGTGACTTAGGGAAAATAACCTCAACTCTGATGATCTCATTCTTT
The DNA here is from genome assembly GCA_028627135.1 of Pseudochirops cupreus. Lineage (NCBI taxonomy): Eukaryota > Metazoa > Chordata > Mammalia > Diprotodontia > Pseudocheiridae > Pseudochirops > Pseudochirops cupreus. The sequence goes on from CM053583.1 coordinate 145,576,375, forward strand.
ATCTGTATAATAAAAAAGTAGGAGTATATGAGCCCTTTCAATTCTAAATCAATGATCTGATGATATGTGATGGAATCAAGGTAGGAAAGTTAGATTGGTGGGTGGTTTTGGTTGTCAGGGTAGCAGAGTTTTGGGGATAACCAAATTCTTCCATGTATGTTAGTATCATGCCTATATCTAGAAAACCCTGACTATCTCTCTATTCACCCTCTCATATGCCACTGAACAACCATTCATAATATAAATTTTATATAGACCAGTAATACCCAATGTTGGTTTTATGATACCTCAGGACATCATGGTATTATGATATTATGAACATTTGACTACTGAATTTTAATTCACCTGAATCAAAACAACAAATAATCCAAGCCTTTTTTTCCTACAAGTACATTATTACATTTTTTTTGGGGGGGGTGGGGGTGTTTGTATTTATATCATCATCATTATGAAATGGCCAGGAATTGTTTATTCTGGCTGCATGTTCCAGGTACTTTCTGATGAATTTCCACATCGACCAAAGTTAATTGTCATGTGTTTGAAAGTTAGGTTTGAACTGTAGGTAATGAGTTAGCACCAGTTCCAGACATTAGCTATCATATTAACCACCATCTCCCACTTGTGGGCCACCTATTTTCAACATGATGTGTATTCCACAATTCACATTTGCTTGTATAGATTGGGCTATATCTTTCTGAGAGGGCCTGAGTGACTTGTATATTAACAATATGATATGTTAACAAAGTTGTGAGTCTGTGAGTTGTGTTTCAAGATCTGGTTTTCCTGGAAAAGGATAACTCAAGCATGTTAAAACCATAGCAGAGAATCCTCGACTTTGCCAAATATTTGTCAAAATAGAATTCTAATACTTTCTCCTCTTGTATTGTAAGAGAGTATGTTTTCATTAAAAATCCGTTCCCTCCCTAGAATTTTTCTGATTTCTCTGTTCTCACTAACAACCAACTAACAACATCTCTCCCTGTGTTGGGTGGAATGCATCACTTTAAGTATTAAGAGGTCATAGAAAAGTAGCACCAAAGTAACCTAGAGCTGCCATAGGTGAAATAAATGTTAAATGATAGCCTATAGACAAAACCCCTTTTCCTAACAGGTTCAAAATAAAATTTTCTGGGAGTTTTCCAGTTCAATACCTACAAACCTCCCTCCATGAAAACTTTTAAGTCTTTGCAAAGTCCTAGTTTTATGACCTTGGGGAAGCACTGACTTTCTCTAGGCCCCTTGTTTCCTTATCTGTAAAATGATTGGGTAAGACGGGAATTTCTCAAAGATCCTACCCAGCTGTAAATCTCTACAATGATAAAAACTCAATTGCATGCAGGCGTGTAATGAGAATGAGAATTTGAAGATCTTCTCTGCCTCTTAATAGACCTAGATAAATTTGAGAACCTTCCTTGATTTGAAAATAAACCCTGCCCCCTAAAATGCTTGCATGTGGTTACTTGGAACCTGTGGCAGGAGGCTTGTTTTTCAGGAAGGCACAACTTTTGTTACTTTATGATTGGGCAGTGGGTCATGACAGTTGTGATGTCCTCTGACACTGAAGAAGGCTATATATACCTCTGAGGTGAGGTTTTGCTTTGGGGCTCACTTTGGGAAGAGTTATATGATTTGGCCAGATGAGACTCTGGGCAGCCAGAGCACCCTGGCTTTGAAAACCCAGATGTTGGTGCTTCTCTCTCTGGTAACTAACACTTTGTGGATGTAATGGTCAGACAGCTAGAAGCCCTGCCTGCTGGTCTGCTGAATTGTGTTATTTTCTCTATCTGTATTTTTTTGTCTGGTTGTAACTTCTGTTTGTATTCTCCAAAATTCAGAGTGCTGACTTTTCCCCCTGAACTAGGTAAATGATATATGTTTGATTAAACTAAGATTATTAACCCATTTTTAGTTGCTTTCCTTTAGAAAACCAGATCAAAGAACCTGTGCTAGCAGCCATCCTGGGTATGCTAGGGTGCTTGCTGCTGCAAGTAGCTAGCTCAACACAGATGCCTAAGAAACTGTTTCTCTATTTCTTTTAGCTGTTCTTAAGATTATTTGTCTTCTTTTTATTATTGTGATTAATTTTATAGGCTCCTTCAAATTTGTTTTGGAAACTGACACATTTGAAATCCTAAGTGACCAAAAGGTTTAAAGGCAACTGCTTTTGGTAATATTTTATATTTTTAGATTTTAAAAGATATATATTTCATGTAGGTGGCATAACATATAGAACTCATTATAAAAATAGTGCTATTCTTTACAAAACCCCAAAATATATTGATGTTAAGGTATCCTTTTATTTTCCCTATAAAATTATATATACTTTTTTTTTCTCCCTCCAGGTAATTCTTTTATATTCAGTGGATCAGGAAAAAATGCTGTTGCATTTTTTTTTCTTGGAGAACTAGATTGTCATTTATATATACCTTAGTACTTTACTAATGGCAGCATAGTACAATGCAATCAATGCTGGAACTGAAGTCAAAGGTGCAGGCATTAAAATTCTTACGTAGTTTATAAGGTTTAGGACATAATGTCTCTGGGTCTCTAATTTCCCATCTATAAAAAAAAAAACAAACCCAACAATAAAGGAGATGGAGTAGATGACTAAATAAGTAAAGCACATTCCAATTGACATTGTTTATCCTGATTTTTTTTGACACATCCTCAAAAGGTGGGAGAAAAAAAAAGTCCCTCGTGATTTCCTTCCTTCCTTCTTTTCTTCCTTGCTTCCTTCCTTTTCCTTCTTTCCTTTTTCCTTTCTTTCTTTTCTTTCTTTCTTTTTTCTTTCTTTCTTTTCTTTCTTTCCTTCTTTCTTCCTTCCTTCCTTCCTTCCTTCCTTCCTTCCTTTCTTTCTTTCTTTCTTTCTTTCTTTCTTTCTTTCTTTCTTTCTTTCTTTCTTTCTTTCTTTCTTTCCATACATAAGATAAGAACAAGGGCATGGATCATCCTCCTCTTGCTCTTCAGTGTCATATAAAACTTTGAAAACATAGGTTTAGACTTGTAGTGGTAAACCAATTATATCCCTAACTATTCTTAGCTTAATAATTGTTCTGTGCTCTTTCTAAAATTGGGAGTCTATTTTTGTGAAGGGTTATTTCCTTCCCCAGTTACCTCTGATTTTCACATTCAAGAGCATGCACAGGCACACACACACACACACACACACACACACACACACACACACACACA
>CM053583.1:145580066-145600582 GCA_028627135.1 Pseudochirops cupreus
ATTGTACAATGTGAAAGTATTTGCAGATCCTATACATGATTGCATGCCACCATGGGGGGAGGGGGGAAGGAAGGGGAGAAAATCTGAAACTCAAGTGATTGTGGAACCGAATCGTGTAAATTAAAAGTAAATAAACAAGTCATTTAAAAGAAAAGAAAAAAAAAGAATTCACTGAAAAAAAAAAAGAAATTGTTTTGAACCATGACCATATAACATGACAAGCTTTATCAATAAATGGTGTATATATTCTAGCTATTCCCTTGTATCCCCATCTCTCTCTTTCTCCTCTCTGTTACCTGAGACAAAACAATATTGAAATGAGGTCAGTTATTAACCCTACAATGGCCTCTAAGCATTCAAGTGAAAGTAAGAGCCAACCAATTCAGCAAATTTCATTATTATCTTATTTTAACAAATTATCACAACCACTCCAACTTTTAGCAATAACCACCCTGAGCAGTCAGCATTCAGTGGTATTGATGCAAGGCCCTCACACATAAAAAAGAATATGACTCGCTGAAGGTTAAGATCATGGGTAGCATTTTTTAACAACAAGCTATTTTTAATAAGCTATACACATCGTTGTTGTTGTTTTAGACATAATGCTACTACACAATTTTAATGTACTGGGAAACCAAAAACTTTTGTGACTCCCTTTATTGCAGTATTTGCTTTACTGATATGGTCTAGAGGCAACCCTGCTATATCTCTGAGGTATGCTTGCATAACTTTGATATGTATGCACACAATTTTATTTTTTGCTTTTTGGAGGGGGGAAGGTAGAGCAATTGGGGTTAAGTGACTTGCCCAAGGTCACACAGCTAGTTTTGTGTTAAGTGTCTGAGGCCAAATTTGAATCCAGGTCCTCCTGACTCCAGGGCTGGTGCTCTATTCACTGTGCTACCTAGCCACCCCTATATACGTATTTTAAAAGGCAATTTGGACACCACTGAAAAGCAGTAGAGTGAAAAATATAAAGACCAATGGTGTCAGAAAAGGGGCCACTAAGCCATGCATAATTATCTCTATGAGCCATATATTGATGAAAAACCACAAATTAGCATTATTTATGTTTTATTGTATTTCTAATTATTTTGTTAAAAAAATTTCCCTATTACAATTAATTTGATTCCTGCTACACTGTCAGGAATGTTGCCATTTTTTTTAACTCTTCCTTGTCATCAAAATAAGTTTTTATAGTCTGAGGGTTTTTTTTTTCTGTTATTTGCTCATTTTCCCCGCCTGTCATTTGATTTTTTCACTCTTTGTTAAAGTAGGGCTCTGCTTCCAGTGTGGAGGGCAAACTATCCCAAGATTCAGGGGTTTTGTGCAGGTTTGTTCAAAGATACTTCTAGGAACCTGTAAGTTTTCAGTTCTTCCAAGGTGGTATGATCTAAGGAGTGGTGTTTACCTCTCCTGGCCTCTGCTGTGGTCTGTGAGGAGGGACCCCTGTCCACTGCTGTCACAAGTTCTGCTATGCTAGTGCTCCTCCTCACCCTGGGACTGCTAACCAGGACTGCAGCACAGATCCAAGTATGGGCAAAGCAACAGAGTCCTGTCCCAGTGCTAGCAAAGAGACCCTGTAAGCTCCTTCTGACCAGTTGTTCAATCTCCTTACTGTCAGTGGGCTGAGAGCTTGGGAAGCAGCTGTCACTACTTATTCAGTCACTCCCAAGGCCTGCTCCTGGTTTTCTGGGGCCCTCTCTGCCCTGGTACAGCCTGTATTGGATTGTGCTCCTCTCTCAGCCTGGTATAACAGACCTTTCTTATCAGCCATCCAGATTGTCTGGGGCTAGAAATTTGTTTTACTCTTTTTGGGGGGGGGGGTTGCTGCTCAATAATTTGTTTAGAGTCATTTTTAACAAATATTTAGAGGGGTTAGGGGAGAGCTCAAGCAGGTCCCTGCCTTTACTCTGCTCCATTGGTTCTGCCCCAATGCTGCCATTTTTTCAGAATTTATTTATTTTTAATTTTCAACATATATTTCCACAATATTTTGAGTTCCAAATTTTCTCCCCATCTCTCCCTTACCACCCCCCAAGCATACTGATTACTCGTTCCCACAGTCTATCCTCTCATATTATCCCCCTCTATTCTTTTGCTTACTGACTTCCCCCTTACTTTCTGGCAGGGCAAGATAGAATTCTATACCTCATTGCCTGTATATCTTATTTCACCATTGCATGTAACAACAATTTTTTAACATCTGTTTTTAAAACTTTGAGTTCTGGATTCTCTCTCTTCTCCCCTCTTCACCCACCTCCACTGGGAAGACAAGCAATTCAATATAGGTTATACATGTGTAGTTATGCAAAACATTTCCACAGTAGTCATGTTGTGAAAGACAAACTCCATCCTGTCCCACTCTCCATTTATTCTACTTTCTCCTTTAATCCTGTCCCTTTTCAAAAATGTTTGCTTCTGACTGCCCCTTACCCCAATCTGCCCTCCCTTCTAGCATCCTCACCTCTTTTCCCCTTCCTTGCTACTTTCCTATAGGTTAAAATACCCAATTGAGTGTATATGTTCTTCCCTCCTTAAGCCAAATCCAATGAGAGTAAGGTTGAATCATTCCCTTTCACCTCCCTACTTATCCCTTCCATTGTAATAGCTTTCTCTTGCCTCTTTTATGTGAGATAATTTACCCTATTCTGTCTCTCCCTTTCTCCTTCTCCTAATATATTCCTCTCTCACCTCTTAATTTTATTTTTTAGATAACATCTCTTCATATTAAACTCACCTTGTGCTCTCTATGTATGCATGCATACACATATACACACATACATACATATACATATATATACATACACACAATATACCCCCCTATACATACATATGTATGTGTATACATATATATTCCCTTGGTTTTAATCCTAGTTCCTTTGACCTCCAGAATATCATATACCAAGCCCTGCAATCCTTTAATGTAGAAGCCACTAGATCTTGTGTTATCCTAATTATGTTTCCACAGTACTCAAATTGGTTCTTCCTTACTGCTAGTAATATTTTCTCCTTGACCTGGGAAGTCTGGAATTTGGCTATAATATTTCTAGGAGTTTTCTTCTTGGGCTCTTTTTCAAGAGGCAATCAGTGAATTCTTTCGATTTCTATTTTGCTTCCTGGTTCTAGAATATCAGGGCAGTTTTCCTTGATAATTTCTTGAAAGATGATGTCTAGGCTCTTTTCTTGATCATGCCTTCCAGGTAATACAATAATTTTTAAATTATCTCTCCTGGATCTACTTTCCACTTCAGTGCTTTTTTCAATGAGATATTTCATATTGCCTTCTATATTTTCATTCTTTGAGATCTATTTTGTAACATCTTGATGTCTCGTAAAGTCATTAGCTTCTATTTGCTTCATTCTAATTTTGAAGGAATTATTTTCTTCAGTGAGCTTTTTAAGTTCCTTTTCGATCTAGCCAATTTTGTTTTTTAAGGCATTCTTCTCCTCATTGGTTTTTGGACTCCTTCTGTCATTTGAGTTAGTCTATTTTTAAGGTGTTATTTTCTTCAGTAGTTTTTTGGGTCTCCTTTAGCAAACTGTTGACTTGTTTTTCATGATTTTCTTGCAACATTTGCATTTCTCTTCCCAATTTTTCCTCTACTTTTCTTACTTGATTTTCTAAATCTTTCTTGAGCTTCTCCATGACCTACAACCAATTCATATTTTTCTTGAAGGCTTTTGATGCAGGAGTTTTGACTTCGTTGTCTTCTTCTGGTTCTATGTTTTGATCTTCTTTGTCTCCAACAAAAGATTCTATAGTTTTATTTCTCTTCTTATGTTTGCTCGTCTTGGCAGCCAAATACTTGAGTTTTGAGCTCTTTGCTACAGTAGAATTCTGCTTCCAGAGTGGAGAGTGCTGTGTCCCAAATTTCTGGGGTTTTGTACAGCTTCTATCAGAGCTTCTTCTAGACAGCTTCTTCAGAACTGTGAGGAGGACTGCCTCTCCACAACCTCAACAAGCTCTGCCATGCCAGCACTTATCACCCCAAGACCTCCAACAAAGACTGCAATCCAGATCCAAGCAGGACAAAGCAAGAGAATCCTGCCATAGGGCCAGCAGAGAGATTCCTACAATTGCCCCGGTCAGTTGTTTGGTGGCTCTACCCTCTGTGGGCCTGGAACTCTGGAAGTAGCCGTGGCAGCAGCAGCTGCAGCCACAGCCACCTCTGATGCCTAGGGTAGGATCTAACTCTTCTCTCACCCAGTTCCAACAGAGTTTTCCCACTGACCTTTTACTTTCTTTTTGGCATTTATGGGTTTAGAAGTCTGGATACTACCACACCTGCCAGTGATTCAGTCCCCTGAGGTCTGCTCAGGGCAATCTGTGCTGCCAGTCTGTGCCAGTACAGCCCACATGTAACTGTGCTCCGGTACCAACCTGGTGCAATAGACCCTCCCTTTCAATTTGCCAGGGTGTCCTCAACTGGAGATGTATTTCATTCTGTCATTTGTGGGTTCTGTAGCTACAAAATGTGTTTAGAGTCATTTTTTACAGGAATTTAGGTAATTGGAGACTAGCTCAAGTAAGTTCCTACTTTTACTCCACCATCTTGGCTCCCACCATCCCTGCTGCCATTTTTTGATACCTCAGTCTAAGCAACTCTCTAAGACTATAAGTTACAGAAAAGTTACCAACGTCCATTGATAGAAGAAATTTCCTCATCTGGGATTTCCCTATAGCAATAGAATCACAAGTCTAGGCTCTTTTACATCTCCTTGGGATCCAGATCTAAAATGAAGGGTGGGAGGAAACCGTCAAGGTTAAAACATGTCACTGAACCCAACAGAGAACCATTTTTAAAATATTAATGTGCTTATATAGAAACTTCTCATATGAGAAAATTTTACTGTGTGGCAAATAAGAATCTGTTTTATGATGTCGAGGGGGGTTCAACTTGATCACTGGTTCAACAGTCAGAGGACATAGATTCAGATCCAACTTCTCTAATGCTTCCTTACTGTTGGAGCTTGAGCAAGTTAATTTCCCTGTGCCTCATTTTTCTCATGAGCAAAGTAGAGAGTTAGAGGAGATGGCCTCTGAGGTCTCTTTTAGCTCTTCATCTGTGATCCTAAGTCACATGTGTTCCTGTGAAGGCTCTATACCTCTGATGACAAAGTGGGAAGGGAGGTAATTTATAGGCTTCATCTAGACACACAAAATTTTTGTCCTTGACTCTGTCAGGTAAACTTGAATATATCAGACTTTAAGGGTAAAACATTCAAAATATACTCCCAATTTTTCCTTCTTTGTCCTTCCTTCCTCCCTTCCTTCCTTCCTTCCTTCCTTTCTTCCTTCATTTCCTGTTAGGTTTATTAATGACTTTATACTAGTATGTTACAATTTTGCAATTGCACTTTGCACTAATGCTTTATCCCTGTATCATCTTCTACTGGTTCACAGTTCATAAGTCCTATGAGTCTCTGAATATAATATTCAAAGACTCATGGAACTTCTGCTAGACTTGAAGCTATAAGTCTCTAAGCTGAACTACTTCTAAGATACTCCTGACAAGTGGTCCGAAACCCAAGACAAAGAGAACTCTTTACTTATTGAGGTACTTGGCAAAACTGATATTGGCATTTTTCCAACACAGGGCTTTTTAAGTTGCTTTAACCAAAGACCTTGTTTTTCAGTTCTTGTTGCATTCCAAAGGATGCAAATTTTTAGGTCTTCCAAGATATCCTAAATCAGTCGATCAGTAAGCATTTATTAAGTACCTCCTATATACCAGGTACAGTTCTAAACAGTAGAGAGTCTAAGAAATTAAAAACCAGTCCATGCTTTCAAGGAGCTCACAGTTAAACGGGGAAACAACATGCAAACAAATACATACAAACAAGATCTATATAGGATAAATTTGAGAGAAGGAACAGAAAGAAGGAAATAGTATTACAGGGGATCAGGGAAGGCTTTGTATAGGAGAGATTATAGCTGGGACTTGAAGCCAAGGAGGGCAGGAATTTAAAAAATTGACTCATTCTTAGAGTCTGCTGTTAGGTAAACATTATTCCAGTGACGCTACACATACCAATGTTTAATTGAATCACAAGAAATTTTGGAGACAGACTAAAGTAATATTGGCTTCATGTAATATATTTGTATCATGCTTTAGTGACTTATATAATCTGTGAAATAGGTGGGTCATGTATTGTCCCACTTTTCATATGGAAAAACTGAGGCTAAAAGTAATCATGGCTTGCCCAAAGTCACAGAGTTAGTAAGTAGTAGAATTGAGACATTGTCTTTTGAAATTCAGTGTCAAGTAGCAGATGCAGTCTATCACTGGTCCTAGACTCAGTGCTTTTCTAGTTTGATGTCATCTCTGCCTTAGAGAACCCCTTGTTACTTCTATATCACAATAGGAAATAAGAGTGGAACTTCAATAAAACTTCAAAATATTACATTTAAAAGCATTAAAATTTCCCTATTTAGCCATATTTTGAGCTTTAGTTTCTAACAGAAAAGATTCTTAACACTCTTGTGATCTCACACTTTGTCTTTTGCAGATTTAGATCATCAAAAATTTTCGTATAGAGAATGTGAGTGTTTCTCCTTTCTGAAACTGGTCTGCCCAATATAGCTGCTGTATTTTTCTTTTCTTTTAAAAAAAAAACCTGAGCATGCTTCTTTAGCTTGATGTCTGAAAGCAGATTTTTATTTATCTTGGTAGGAAATCCTTGAAAAAGTAATCACACAGTTTTAATAGAAAAGATAGTGATCTAATCATTCATCCATTGGTCACAAATACACAGTCCATAAAAAAGTTCTGACCAAAGATATTATAGCTCAGAAATAGAAAAGGGTGAAATGTGGCAGAGTCTGGCATTATATACTGATGTTCCAATATAGTAAGGAAAACAATTAACTGCTGAATCAGAGACTCATATATTGAATAGAATTTAACAGCAAGCAAGACAGATTACAGCTTAGTAGCTGGAAAGCACACAGTGGAGGCCCAATTTACCAAGGAGGGTTGCTTTTTATTTTAAAAGAGCAGTGTGATATTGTAGAAATGCTATATTTAAAGTGAGGAGAGACTGACCTGGGGTTAAGGTCTTCCTCTAGCTAATGCCAAAGTATTCCTGGACAAGTCAATTAACCTTCAACTGGAAAACAAGGAGAATGCTAAAGATTAAATTAGAATTTATGTAAAGGACTTTGTAACTTTGAAGTATTATATGTGTCAGGCATTATTAAAAATGTGTATAAAAGATTTCACTCTTAATTTTTCTTCTTTAAAAGAAAAAGAAAGTAAAATTTTAGGTTTGTATGTAAATCTATGTTTAGAGTTTAAAATATCAGATCCATTTCATCATAAGTTGTTCCAAAGGACTGTGTTCTTGACAAGGGTCCTTGAACGTGTTGTTGTTTTCTGAGTTTTTTTTTTAGTTTGTTTTTTAAATTTTGATAATGGCATTTCAATGTGATCCGTTTCCTTTGTAATCTTATATATTTATTTTTTGCATTTAAAAACAGTATTCTCAGAAAGTGTCCATAGGCATCACCAGATAGCCAAAAAGAGCCCATGACACCAAAAAAGTTTAAAAACCTCTGTCTTAGAACTATACCATTAATTAGGCAACTTATAAGTATACCACACAATACCAACAAGAGGGGAAATGTAAAGTTTAGACAAAATATAATCTTTGTCCTTGTGGAACTTAGAATCTGAATTTTGAGGAAAATGTCATTACTAGATCAGATTCTTAGAGCTGAGAGGGACCAAGAAAGATCAACCGGCTAATTTCCTTCCTTCTCAGACAGTTGATAAAGTAAAAACAGATTATTCTGATTGCTCTTCAGGAAACCTTCCTTGCTCAGAAGTCAACTCCTTCCTTCACATTCCTCTAGCCCCTGGTTGCTGACATTGACATGGCAGTGTTTGATGCTGCTTTCCCTTGTGGTTATTGGCCTTATGTTACTGAGGGGATGGTAAGGTCAGGGACTGTGCTGTTCATCTTTTGAATCCCCATAGTGCTCAGCACAAGGCAGGCACCTGTTAGGGATCCACAAATAGTGAAAAAAGAGACTAAGGCAAGGATTCAGAAAATGTTAGTCAGAACGCACTGACCCTGTGGCACACCAGAGGTGCTTTGTGCCTAAGACAATGGTAGCCTGGTGCATGGAAGTTCACAGGCACATAAGCAGTATAAACCTAATCCCCCAGAGCCGCCCTGCTTTGTCTTGAAGAAGCTTTGTCTCCTACTCTTCTCAACAAATTCAGCTCTGCCACCACCAAAGCAGGGTCTGTTGAGAGAGAGCAGCTCAGAGGCTTTGGATTTCCCTGCATTTATCTGTTGTCTGAAAGCAGTCTGACAGTGGGAAGGAAGCCGGTGCCTGTTTTATGTCTTCTGGCAGCAACTGCTGCCTTCCTGTTCCCACAGCTCAGCTACCCTGCCTCCCTGATTGTGCAGACAGCACTCAATCAATACTCTTTTCAGGCAGTCTTCTACTTCATACTCTGATATTTTGAAAGATGCTTGATTTCCTCACTGTGGGTGTTTTCCCTACTATATAGACTTCCAGGACTTTTCATCATTTCTGTACAGTTCTCATTTATATTTTCCTGTAAATGCTCCATTTTATCTAATAGAGTAAAGAGACTAGCTAGACGGAAGCATTCTGAAGTAAGGTCATGGTTAACTTTGCTGGTGAAAAGAAACGTTATCTCAGCTAAGCCCCCAGTAGCTTCATTCTCCCATCCTTACCACATACCCTTTCTGAAATGACTCCATGGCCGTAGGATGTAAAATCATACAGTGGCAGTAGGCCTATGCATGGGAATGAATGGCATTGCCCGACAACTTATCATAATAGTGCATAAGACCAACACAATACTTTCTTTTCAGGTTGTGTTTTTTTTTTTATTTTTTTGGCTCCAGAAATCATAGGATCATAATAGAATAGAATGGATAGAAATTGCTCTCTTCCTCCCCATCTCCTTCCTCCTCTCCCCTCTTCTTCTCCCTCCCCATCCCCTTCTCCTTTCCCCTCTCTTTCTTCTCCTTCTCCCTATCTCTATCTCTTTATCTCTTCCTCTTCCTCTTCTTCTTTCTCCTCCTCCTCTTTCTCTTCCTCTCCCTTGTCCCTCCCCCTCTCCCTCTCCTCCTTCCTCCTCTTCTTATCTCTTTATCTCTCCCTCCTCTTCCTCTTACTCCCCCTTTTCTTGCTCCTTTTCCCTCCCCTCTCCCTTCTCCTCTTCCCTGGACTTCTTCCCTTCTCCCCTTCTTTTCTCCTCCCCTTCCTCTTCTCCCTTATTCATCTCTCCCCCTTTCCTTCTTCCTTCACCTCTCTCTTTCCCAATGCATATATACAGCTCTTCTGCAGTCTTACTAGTATTGCCTAGCATCACACACAGCCAGGACATGTCAGAAAAGACTGGAACCCAGGCACTCTTGACTGGGAGCCACTTCTTAATCCACTGTTCCATACTGCATTCCTTACTTGATAATAATTAGCACTTATCTAATACTTTACTTATGCTGTCTCACTTGAGCCACATATGTCAAGCAACATGGTTATTAGTATCCCAAATTTACAGAGAGGAAACTGAGGCTCAGAGAGGTCTCGTGATTTCCCTGGGCTCATATAACAAGTATTTGTTAGAGGCAGGCCCTGAACCTAGGTCTCCCAGACTCTTGGTTTGGCGCTCTGTCCACTATGCCACATGATACCTGCACATTGGTAGGGAAGCATAGGGGGAGGGGGAGAAGTTAGTCACGATAAATATGGAAGTTGGTCTCCTGTGTATGTGGTCTCAGGTCAGGATGGGTGTGAAAAGTGCTCAGGAATTTTTCCCTGTTGAATTTATCAAGCTCGTTGAGTTTGTCATTCCTTAGTCTCTCTAGCCCAGGAGTCATTAGGCTATGCAATGAGTGCTAATGCCAAGAAAACTTTCTGGTTTATTTCCTGGGTGCATAGGACAGCATTTGGCAGATTATAGAGAGTGTCCGATTTTATTTGATCCTCTGGGCCATGTGAAAGCACTTAAGCACCAGAGTAGCTTCTGGGAGAATCACAATCATCAATATTTAAATCCCTGGTTTCCTCTTTAAAGCAAGGACTCTGGTATTTCAGGACCCTAAATAGAGTTGTGAGCATTCTTAGCAGAGGCTGGGTCTATGAATTGCCTTCTCTGCTTCCTTCCACAGAAGGAACCATTAAGACTTGGCATTAAACAGCAGTCATTTTAAAGTCATTTTGATATTTTTATTTAGAGCAAATTGCAAAATGGTCCTCCTAGGGATAGAATGCATCCTGCAACTGCTTCCTCAGGACCAGCTTCTCCTTTCTATTCTGCTGGCTCTGGAATGTACTTGTAGAATGCATTTATTTTGATTAAAATTTAATCAAATCTAAGGTTGGAGTGCACCAAGGAAATGCAGCCATGTTAAATAGTACATGTGGAAAACAACCAAAGGCAGCACATATATGTGTTCACCTGCAGAATACCCTATATGTCAGCCTGACCGGGGTTTTTCAGTCCCTCCTTTCAAAGCTGGAATATCCTCTGTTTCAGCGGGACATAGCAATAAATGTTCTAGCCCAAAAAGTTGTTTATCTTTAATTTCCCTGATAAATGAAAGACTAGGTAGAAACCCGGATCAATGTCAAAGGACTGACTTAGACACCTGACATTTTTTGGAGGGGAGGGGAATTTCCATTGTATAATCTATGAACCAAAGGTACAGGAAAAGGAAGAAATATACAAAATGTGTGTGTGTGTGCATGTTTATATGTATGTTTGTTTACATTCTCTCTCTCTCTCTCTCTCTCTCTCTCTCTCTCTCTCTCTTTCCCTCTCTCCCTCCCTCTCTCCTTCTCCCTCTCTCTGTCCCTCTCCCCACAAACCTACTTACATACACAAACACACACAGTGGTGGTTATAAAGGCAGTAAAGAATAGTAGATACACTGATGTCCTCAGAAAAACCTGGATTCTAGTCCTACCATCTCACCTCTGATATACTGACTCCAGGCCTCTGGATGAGTCACTTAAACTCTCAATGGCCCAAGCAGTTCTGCTAAATTGCAAAACAGGTGTCCATCTGCATTTATATATAGTTTCCTATACCAGTGAAATCATAAAGACAGTTTTAAAGAGTAATAAAATTGTTTAGAAAAAAAAATAGTATAGAGAAAAGAACATTGGGTGCAGAATATAAGAGTCAAGAAAAGCAAGCTCCCCATATCTAATTCTATGACCTTGAGCAAGCCCTATAAATTCTTCTAATCCTCAGTTTCCTCTTCAATTTAATTAAAACTATTTAAAAACTGCTTGCCATACTCAAGACACTATACCAGGGAGACGGAAAATGGAGATATACCCAAACATACATTGAACTCATTATCTGCCCTTGAGAAGCTTACATTCAGACCATACAGACCACGCTTCAAATCCCATGTTGCAATATATCAGGAAACCAGGACCTGCCAAGGCACCTAGCTCATCTGCTCTGATACTACTCCACTTGTGCCTAAATTGAATCCTTGACCCCAACTCCTGATTCCTAGGGACCATGCCCAAGCCACCCTCTTCTGAGAGAGTGAATCTAATCAGATTTTGAACTCCCTCCCCTTGGGGTGAGTGAATTAGTGAATGCAAATTCACCTAATCTACTTATATCCAGTTGACCCCAAATCATTCTTCACATCCCATCACCAGGAGATCAGGACCCACCCACTCATCTTGTTATCTGCCCCTGCACAAAGGGGGTACAGTCCCTCTTCCACTTCCCAGAAATTGTTACCGCCCCACTTGACTCCCCAAATCAAAATCCCTTTCCCTGGACAGCATTACTGTCTCTTCCTATGAGAATATAAGCTCAATGTGAATAAAGACTATCCCCAGAGACTAGCATGATGCATGGCACATAATAGACATTTAATATATTTTATTCTTCAGTAACACAATTAAATTATAAGAAAAATTGAACAGAATGAGAGAGTACTAACTGGGAGGTAGGGGAGTTTCAGGGACATTTTCTTTCTTTTTTTAAAAAAATAAATTTATTTATTTCCTTGTTTACAGCACTCATTTCCATGAGATTTTGAGTTACAAATTTTCTCCCCATCTTACCCCTACCCACCACCTCAAAACAGGCATCCCACTGTGTAACCCTCCCCCAATCTGCTCTCTCCTATGTCCTCCCCCATCACCTCAGGGACATTTTCTTGATGGAGGTGGCATTGGAAATTTTAGGGATTCAAGGATTCTGAAAAGAAGTTGAGGCAGGAATGTATTCTTGGAATAAGAGATAGCATCTGTAAATACGCAGAGGCAAGATATGGAATGGATAGTGTAGGAAATAGCTAGTGATCCAGTTTGACTAGAAGGTAGAGCACATTTAAGAGATACATAGGAAGTAAAGGAGGAAAGTGAAGTGGGACCTAGACTGTTGAGGGACTTGTGTTAAAGATTTTGTATTTCATCTCAGAGGAGAGCCACTGAAGATGGCTAAGAAAGGTCAAAGACATGGACACATCTGTGTCTTACGAAATTCATACTGGCTGCTGTACAGAGAATAAATTGTTGAGTGAAGAAACAGGAAGAAAAGAGACCAAATAAGATGGTATTATAGCAGTCCAGTAGAAGAGAACCTGCTCTGTCTTCCTCAAAGATTTTTTAAAGATAAAACATATAATTAATTCATTAATAATTAATAGCCAACATTATAATACTTCAAAGTTTTTCAAAACACTTTACATGGATTATCTCATTTTTATTCTCACAATGACCCTGGTAAGTAGATACCATTATTCTCCCCACTTTATAGATGAAGAAACTGAAGCCATCTGAATTACTTGAAGCTAATGTATGAGACAGAATAAGTGAAGGAAGGAGCTTTGAGGAATGGAGACCACTAGAAAAATGAAAGCTCTGTCTAGTATGGTACTTTTAATTTTTCAAAGCTTTCCCACAGTATTACATTTTATCTTTATGATCATTCTGTGAAATAGGATAAATATCATTATTCTGATTTCAGAGATCAGGATATTAAAGCAAGGTAAGGCCAAGTGACATACCTAAGTTTAGTATAGAAAGTAGCTTTCACTGAGCCAGGTAGAAAGAAGAAGGAAAAAAAGTCAAGATCTGAGCTCAGTCTCTTGGATCCAAATCCAGTACTCTCTGTTCTGTACCACATCTCTCCTAGGTAATTTTTTTCTGTTGAATGAATAAATAAAAAACATTTAAGTGTCTACTATGTGCAAAACATGGTGTTTTATTATATTCTCCATGTTAAGAAATGGTATTGACTTCATCAGAATTGGTGACTTTTTTTTTTTAAATCAAGTCCAAAGGCTGGAAATTCTACAGTTTATGGATGAAGTTGCAAAATTCTCTCTATACTTGAAGACTAACTAGAAGTATTGAGTTATGAGTATGAAATAACCTCAGAACAGGGACTTTAAAATGCTGACCGTATTGAAAATAGAAACTATTGGGTTAGGCTAAAAGTTAAGGCACAGGCATGGAGGAAGAGACTTCCACTAAGATCCCATTCTCATATATCTTCTTGTCATGGATATTATATAATTCTCCAAGGACACTCTGAATAGGCCTCCCAAACTGTAAATATTTTTCACAGAGGTCAAGAAGTTGACTATGTCTGTTATCTGAAGACCTCCCTACATTTGGAGTTCATTACTAAATGATTGACTGTGAAAGGAGAAATTAGCTGGACAGAGGAAAGGAGCAGGGCACAGTAATTCATGAAGTTTGTCTGCTAAGGTGTAAAGAGGTTGTAGGGTAACTTATGAAATTAAGAATATTTTAAAATACTGAAGTTGGAAGAATGAAGACTAAGAAGTAACTCAAAACAATTGAACAGAAATCAATTAACCAAAAAGCTTAGTTAACCAAGTATCTTCGGTAATCCAGTTATAAGTGAAAGTCCAATCATCAGAAACCCATGTTGGTGATTTAACTTAATCTTCCATTACACGACAGCTTAAACTGAGTACAAGGTCAGTCTGATCACCTCCCACCTTGATCTTCTACATCTTTCATGAGGATTGATGTCTGTATTGACATTCTTCAAGTACCACAGTTTCCACAGTTCATTCACTGATAAACTGTAACATTTTGAAACTTATTTACCTTGAGTAGTTGTACAAGGTGAAAAGCAACAAGTTTAGGAAGCATTAAGATAATGTATAATACATTTTAGATAAATTATCACGTGGTAATTAAGGGTTTTGGTTTTTTGTTTGTTTTGGCTGACAGGGTGATCAGAGGTAGTGGTTTTTTTTTTAATATTCCTTTTAAAATATCAAAGAGAACAACCAATCTTTTCCATAAAATATCTGCTCCAATATTGACACCAAAGCTCACGATAGTCATGAAATGGACTGGGTAATCAATCATTTCTCAAGATGACAAATAGAGAATGATAAAATAGTTGTTCATTTTTTTCTAATAAGAACAGAAAAAATGGAGATCAGTCCAAATTACAGAATACAAATGTTAGATTAAATATGGAAAGAATTTCCTGCAGACTTAAATGCTAAAATGGGTTAATCCATTAAATTAGAGAATATCCTTCATCAGAGTTTATTTAAATAAAACAAGTTCTGCTCTGCTGAGGACAATAAAGGATACGATGGGATTGAATAGGTGACCTCAAATTCCCTTCTGGTGCTAGGATTCTCTAACTCTATTTACTTCAGGGTACACTTTAACACTTCTTTATTGGAAATCTAAAAATGTATGTCTAGTTTCTGTACAGATTATATGGCACTAATAACACCAGCCACTATGCTAGCTGTTGCTATCAATGGGAAGGGATATGCTAGTTAATCAAAGATGTATTGATGAAATTGCCCAGAACACCATATATCTGGACTGTCAATTGAAAAATAGTTCATTCAGTAATTTCTTGTTCATGAGAAATCTTCCAGGAACAATGTAGTTTGGATGTGGGCATGTTGCAGGAAGGTCTGACTTTCTTGTCATTTGGGTCAATGTTGGTGGCCACTGATATAGAGGAGTCAATGATACCATTTCAGAAACTGTCTCTTACCAAATGGGTCAGGTCTTGACTCTGCCTGACAGCAGACTGCCTTCCAGGGGGTCATGTACGCCAATCAGGGGGAAGTCAAAGAGCTCTGCCCAATTTATAACTATGAGTACCCCCATGTCCCTAAACAATGCATTATCACCATAGAAGCAAAAAGTGGTCCTGTATATAGCCAAATGTCCAAAGGACTTCACCTTAAAGGAGAAGTAGGGACAGAATCCACGTCCAGAACTTATCCATATGCGTCTTTCCCATGTAATAAAGGTAACCATGAATTATGTCTTTACAATGCATCCTCTCTGTTAATAGAGGAATGACTATATGATAGAATACACTTAACACTGAAACTATGCTGAAGATAACTTAATCTTTCTTTAATGATTCAGAAAGCACTGCTAGACTTGCCATTTCAGGGTCATCATTATGTATGTCAATTATTTCACTTTAGATGTGCAGAAAGAGCTAGTTAATAGAAATTTCAGGAAATGGGATGACAGATAGCAGCAGATTGTTGGCAGCTTGATCACTACGTATCTGGTGTGGACATGAAGGGAGCTGACATTTTCTTATATTCCATCTGCTTTCCTGAATACCCTTGGGATTAGCTGAAGCTGAAAGTAAAAAGTTCCAGAGACAGTAGGTATGGATAGTGTGACTTGATTAAAGAAGAAGCTTTCTGTGAATGCAGGGCAAAATTTCTCTAAGGCTACATTGACCTCTTCTCCTAAATAATAATGATTAGTACCATCATTAAATATAATTAGGATAGCTGAAATTTCTATAGGTTTGCAAGGCACTTTACATGCACTGTCTAAATGGAGTTGCAAAGAGGACAGTATAATCTTTCCCCTTCCATCCTCCCCTAACAAGCAGACAAACAAACCAACCTAGTAGACCACTGATCTATATGAAAGAAGCAGTGGTTCTTAATCTTGGGTTCATATGCATTTAAAAAAAATATTTTGATAACTCTTTTCCAGTATAGTTGTCTTCCTTTATAATTCTATATATTTTACCCTGTCTATTTAAAAATATTATTCTGAGAAGTTCATAGGTTTCGCTAGACTGCCAAATGGGTCCATGACCCCCAAAAAAGTTATACCCAGTGATGAGGTAAAATATCTATTATATGAGGAGCAGACTAACTAAGTTAGAAATGACCAGATTTGATATAGGATCAAGAATTAATTAGCCACCCACTGCATAAAGACCTACTAAGCTGTACAATGCGTTAACTAGATGGAGCTGTGAGAGAGTGTCCCTGGAGTCAGGAGGACTTGAGCTCAAATTTGGCCTCAGACATTTACTAATGTATGACTCTAGGCAAGTCATTGAACCCTATTTGCCTCAGTTCCCTCATCTGTAAAATGAGCTCTAGTATCTTTTCCAAGAAAGAGGGAGGGTCCTTTCTCCCATTTGCCATCTGAAGGTCTTCAGCTGCTTATGAAATTTTTTCTTCTGTCACATCTCTAACTCATAGGCCCAGAAGCTATTTTCATCTCTCTTGTGATTCAGCCCCACGACATAATTAGCCAGAGAAGCCCCTAATCCAGTGGTTCTCAACCTTCCTAATGCCGTGACCCTTTAATACAGTTCCTCATGTTGTGGTGACCCCCAACCATAAAATTATTTTCGTTGCTACTTCATAACTGTAATTTTGCTGCTGTCATGAAACATAATGTAAATATCTGATATGCAGGATGCATTTTCATTGTTACAAACTGGACATAACCCACAGGTTGAGAATTGCTGCACTTTGTCTACCTTTCTAACTCCTTTGATTCTTTATTACCTGCCACAAACTGAGTTCAGTTTACTATTTGACTCGAGAAAATAATTTTAAAATCCTTTCCACTCCCATCCAAGTCAATTTTGATCCATGCAAATAGAAGGGAAAGGTTATCTAGAACATTTGATTCTAAACTAAAATTTCTCTCAAGTAATCTGAGCAAATTCTTACCCCAGGTGTTCCATAAATATCCTCCTCTGAAGTCTTTCACTTCATCCTCATGCCTACATAACTTATATCATGCTTCATTGGAATGTAGATGTGATGTTGGGTTCTTGAAATTTATGCTAATGAAACACATAACCTCTGGCAAGTCCTGGCAAAGTAGAACAAATACAAGAACATACCCAGTGATGAGGTAAAATATCTATTATCTGAGGACCAGAGTAACTAAATTAGAAATGACCAGATTTGATATAGGAAGAAGAATTAATTAGCCACCCACTGCATAAAGAGCTATTAGGTTGTACAATGCGTTAGCTAGATGGAGCTGTGGGAGAGTGGCCCTGGAGTCAGGAGGACTTGAGCTCAAATTTGGCTTCAGACATTTAATAGTGTGTGACTCTAGGCAAGTCATTTAACCCTCTTTGCCTCAGTTTCCTCATCTGTGAAATGAGCTCCAGTATCTTTTTCCAAGAAGACCAACTGGGATCACAGAGAGTTGGACACAACTGAAATGACTCAGCAAAAAAAGATGTACAGAGGGAATGATCCATGTTTATAGACAGATTGTCCACACTGATGAAATCGTTGGAACTTGGATAATGAGGGAGGTAGCATGGCATTATAGAGAGATCACTACATTGGAAGGTCAGGAAGACCTAGCTTCAAATCCTGCCTCAGACACTTACTAGATTGTGATACAATGCAAATCACCTTGATGAAAAATGGAGGCGAAGAAACGAGGGACAGAAACAGAGAAGAGAAACAAAAAGACAGAGACAGAAAGACAGAGGTTTATTGGATCTGGCATTCCAAGTTTATTCAGCTGACAAAGTTAAAGTACAATGGTTTTATAAAAACCTAGTCCTACTGGGGAACTCTGGGAAATAGTAATAATATTGGATCACTAGGATAGACGGTAGAGGTAAGCAATGAGCTGAGCCCATGGTTGAAAAGAAGAGTATAAGGAGGCCTCATTTCTGTCAGGAAATCACAAAGCCCTCCCACAAACTTCCCATAATAGCAAAGGGCCATCTCTTCTCTACAAACATTTCATGAGTGTTACTATATGAAAAAGAGATTTAGAATAATATTAATAATAACAACTTTTATAGAACATTTTGAGGTTTGCAAAGTGCTTTACTAATATTATTTCATTTTATCCTTACAACAACCCTTGGGAGATGGGTTAACATCCCCATTTTACAGGTGAGGGAATGGAGGCAGAAAGAAGTTAAGGTACTTGCCCACAGTCACACAGCTAGTGAATATTTAAGTCTGGATATGAACTCGGGTCTTCCTGATTCCAGGTTCAACACTTTCTACATTTACACCACCTAGCTGCCTTCGAGAATTTCTATGACTGAATGCCTCTTTCCTCGGAATACCACAGTCTCCGAAGAACTAAATATAAACATCATACAGAGGACACAGGAAAAGTGTATGATGGGTTTGAGCTAACTGTAAAATATCACCAACAGGGAGCTCCAAAGAAAAACGAGAGTGAACAGGTGTCATCAAAGAATCATATGACAGAAATATAAGGTGAGCTGGTCACACAAGAGCAAAGGGTTGCAAGTGGATGGGCAGATTTCTTCACTGGTGTCCTTGCAGTGTTGGGAGACATTGAAGGGCTCCAGCATATTGGACGGTGGGCTTTCATGAGGATATGTGCAAAAGTGGCACATGATAGGTAGACATGGATAGGTCAAGCCCATCATTGTTGGGGGAAACTTGAATCGATGAGATCACACATTCATTTGAGTATTTTAAAATAACTCTACAGTATCTTCTAAGCCTGAAAACAGTTAGGATTTACTCATTTACCCTTTGGTACGTGGAGTAGTTGCTGGAGTCATTCTCTTAACAGTTATGGTTATTGGTATCTTCAAGCTTTTTCATCCTGAGTGATTCTTGTTCTAGCCCTCCCATAAATACAGGAACTCTCTAATGCCCTGGAGGCCTTCCTATAGATCACTTTTAAATATTCTGTTTGCATTTAGCCTATGCAGTTATCCCTTCCACATGACAGGGGTTAGGGGTGCATAATCTGAAAAATCCATATAAAATATTTTTTGGCTCTTCCTTTGTACCAGAAAAGAAGTCTGATTTTTTTTTCTTTTATGAGGTATTTAAGGTATTTTAATGTAAAATTTGGGTTGATATTATATAATACTATACATATTTTTTATTCATTTCTCAGTTTCTAAACTTTTTCTGTGTCATCTATATCACACTTCATTAGAATGTAAAAGTGATATTGGATTCTCAGAATTTATACTAATAAAACACATAACCTCTGGCAAGTCCTAGCAAAGTAAAACAAATGCAAGAACATGCCCAGTGATGAGGTAAAATATCTATTACATGAGGACCAGACTAAGTTAGAAATGACCAGATTCGATATAGAAAGAAAAATTAATTAGCCTTTGCATGTTGTCTGCAGCTTGCACAAAACTCCTAAAAAAAATTCCCATTTAATTTCTTATGCCAACTTGCACCATATCAAAGCCATGAAAGTTGTGAGGTAGGAGGGATAACTGTATATTTGTTATCCTTTTATCTCACTATAAAAATAGCTCATTTCCCTCCCCCCCCCAAAAAATATACATTTTCCTAATGATATCTTTTACATTACTTCTTCTATATAATCTGTTGTTGGAAATGGATTGTAGCCTTCTTAACACCCTGCATCTTTCAATTGCCCTGTAGGTCAAATGCAATTTTTTTTGGTTGTCTTAATGTTCCATATTCCAGAGAAGATAAGATAAAAGTTTGAACTAAATGTAGAATATGTCCTGTAGTAATGTCTTCATGTTGTGCACTATGGCAGTGGTTCTCAAAGTGTGGTCCCGGAACACTTCACCCTCTCTCAGAGGGATCCATGAGGTAAAAACTATTTTCATAATTCTAGGACATTTTCATTTCTAATCGGGTAAATATCTACAGCTATGACTCACATAAATAGAAAGCTCCTTGGGAGTCCTTAAGAATGTAAAGGGGTCCTGAGGCCAAAAACAATTTGATAGCTATTGGTTTACTAACCATAATCTATTCACCCCAATGGGCTTATTTGTTCATATTATCATGGACTGAAATCTGGGACCATAGAGACCATCTGGCTTAACACCCTTATTCTATAGCTGCTGAAACTGAGGCCAAGAGAGTTTAAGTAACTTGCCCAAAATTACACATCTAGTAAGTAGGCAAGACAGTATTTGAACCAAGGTTTCCTGTCTTACAAGTCATACTGGTTTTCTGTTATAGCATACTACCTCTAGATACCACTGGCCACATGGCCCATGGAGGCAGCATTGTATTTCTTTTTTTTTTTTTTCAATGACTTGTTTATTTACTTCTAGTTTACAAGATTTAGTTCCACTGAGTTTCAGATTGAGTTTCAGATTTTCTCCCCTCCCTTCCCTCCCCTCCATGGTGGCGTGCAATCATGTATAGGATCTTCAAATACTTTCACATTGTACAACAGTCTGGTTGTATAGAAGGGTTGTAACCAGTGAGTGAACAATGGGGAAAAAAAA
>CM053583.1:145601082-145621109 GCA_028627135.1 Pseudochirops cupreus
TCTCCATTTAAACTCTAGTCTTTCTAGATCTTTCTCTGAATGTAGACATCTCATTCCATCCTGAGACTTGTAGAGCTGTCTTATAACTGTGTGTTGCTGAGAAGAGTCCAGTTCATCAAGGTTGGTCATCACACATACGATGTGCCTGTGATTGTGTACAAATTTTTCCTGGTTCTGCTCTTCTCACTTAGCATCAATTTGTATATGCCTCTCCAGGTAATTATGAAGTCCATCTCCTTCCCATTTCTTATAGCACAATAGTATTCCACTACATTCACATATCATAACTTGTTCAGCCATTCCCCAATTGATGGGCAACCCCTACATTTCCAGTTTTTTGCCACCACAAAGAGAGCTGCTATAAATATCCTTGTACATATGGGTCCTCTTCCCACTTCTGTGAGCTCTTTGGGATATAACCCCAAAAGTGGTATCAGCATTGTATTTCTTAAGTAATATTATGTTCATCAAATGTTTTTAATTATTCAAATATTTTCATTATAAATGCTTTAAATTAAACTGCATAGTCCAAAATTCACAACAAGGCAAATGTATGAATATTTAAGTAAATGTATCAAAAATACTCCCAGATATTCAGCTTCCTGCAAATTTAGCTGTGAGCTGTGCCGCTATAAATCCCTACAACAAAATTTTATTTTGTCTCTCAAAAGCTCTTGATCTTTTTTTTTGTATTTCATTTTTTACAGTTCATATTGTTTCCATGCTTCTTTATGTTTTTTCATTATCTAGCAGCTCTCCTTAGGGAACTTCATAATATCCTCACCTTTACACAGCCAATTTGAGTCATTAAACACCTTATTGACTCTTTCTTGGCATTAACTTTCTTCTCAAACATTGTGTCATCAGAAAATTGTATCCTCTTATTGCTCATTTGTTGTTTCCAGGAACTGATAAGCATATAACTAAATCTAAGACTGATTTCTATGCCTCTTTACTTGTCATTCCTCCCCATGCTAAATTATCTCAGATTTTTCCAATCAATCTTTAACCAAAAGACTAAGTCCACATCCTTTCTTTTTTATTATTATTTAATTTGTTTATTTTTAGTTTTCAACATTCATTTCCACAAGATTTTGAGTTATAAGTTTTCTCTCCATCTTTCCCCTATCCCCACCCCAAAATAGTGATCCTACTGAATACCCCTTCCCCTAATCTGCTCTCTCTTATATCCTCCCCCATACCCTTCTGACTTTCTAGTAGGGCAAGATGGATTTCTATACCCCAGTGCCTGTATATCTTATTTCCCAGTTGCATGTAAATAATAATAATAATAATAATAATAATAATATATTTTTAACATTTGATTTTAAAGCTTTGATTTCCATATTCTTTCCCTTCTTTCCTCATCACCCACCCATACTAGGAAGAAAAGCAATTCAATATAAGTTACACATGTGTAGTTACACAAAACGTTTCCATAGTAGATATATTGTGAAAGAATGACTATATTTCCCTCCATCATATCTGGCCCCCCTCTTCTTCTATTTTCTACTTTGACCCTGTGCCTTTTCAAAAGTGTTTGCTTCAAACTACCATCCCCCCCAATCCGTCCTCCGTACTGTCATCCCCCTCTCTTATCCCCTTCCTCCCTACTTTCCTGTAAGGTAAGATACTCAATTTAGTATGTATGTTCTTCCCTCTTGAAGCCAAATGCAATGAGAGTAAGTTTGATCCAGTCCCTTTTGGCTTCCTGTTCTTCCCCTCCATTGTAACAGTTTTCTATTGCCTCTTTTATATGAGGTAATTTACCCTTTTCTATCTCTCCCTCTCTCCTCTCATTATATTCCTCTCTCACTTCTTAATTTTACTTTTTAGATATCATCCCTTCCTACTCAACTGATCCTGTGCCCTCTGTCTATGCAGACATATATACATATATACACACACTCACATATGTATTTATACACACATATGCCCCCCTTTATAAACATATGTAGATGTAGATATAGATAAATATATACATATATATATATAATATTCCCTTCAACTATCCTCATATTGAGAAAAGTCTCATGAGTTACAATTATCGTTTTACCATGTAGGAATGTAAATAGTTCAATTTTAGTAAGTTCCTTATGATTTATTTTCCCTGTTTACCTTCTCATGCTTCTCTTGCTTCTTGTATTTGAAAGTCAAATTTTCTATTCAACTGTTTTTTTTTTCATCAAGAATGCTTTAAAAGTCTCTATTTCCTTGAATGACCACATTTTCCCCTGAAGCATTATGCTCAGTTTTGCTGGATAGGTGATTCTTGATTTTAATTCTAACTCCTTTGACCTCCAGAATATCATATTCCAAGCCCTTCAATCCCTTAATGTAGAAGCTGCTAGATCTTCTGTTATCCTGATTGTATTTCCACAATACTCAAATTGTTTCTTCCTACTGATTGTAATATTTTCTCCTTGACCTGGGAATTCTGGAATTTGGCCATAATATTCCTATGAGTTTTCAGGATCTTTTTTCAAGAGGTGATCAGTGAATTCTTTCCATCTCTGTTTTGCCCTCTTCTAGGTTCTTTTTTTTTGATCATGGCTTTCAGGTAGTCCAATAATTTTTAAATTATCTCTCCTGGATCTATTTTCCAGGTCAGTAGTTTTTCCAGTGTCATATTTCGCATTGCCTTCTATTTTTTCATTGTTTGGATCTGTTTTATAGTATCTTGATTTCTCATAAAGTCATTAGGTTCCATTTGCTCCAATCTAATTTTGAAGGAATTATTATCTTCAGTGAGTTTTTGAAATTTCTTTTCCATCTGGCAAATTAGGCTTTTTAAGACATTTTTCTCCTCACTGGCTTTTTGAGCATCTTTTGCCATTTGAGTTAGTCTATTTTTTTAAGGTGTTATTTTCTTCAGTCAGGTTGTTGACTCTCTTTTCATGATTTTCTCGCATCATTATCATTTCTCTAACCAGTTTTTCCTCTACTTCTCTTACTTGATTTTCAAAATCCTTCTTGAGCTCCTCCATGGCCTGTAATCAGTTTACGTTTTTCTTGGAAGCTTTTGATGCAGGAGTTCTGACTGTGTTGTCTTCCTCCCATTCCATGCTTTGATACTTTTTGTCCCCAAAATAGATTCTGTGGTCTTTTTGTGCTTCCTCTGTTTGCTCATATTGCCAGTCAATTATTTGACTTTTGAGCTCTTTGCCACAGTAGAACTCTGCTTCCAGAGAGGAGAGCTTTGTCCCAAATCTCTGGGGTTTTCACAGATGTTGTCAGAGGTCTGAGGAGGGCACCTTCTCTACAGACACCATACTAGCAAACTGGTGTTTCTCACCCCAGGACCACCACCCAAGACCATGACCCAGATCAAAACAGGTCAAAGAAAGAGTGATTACCCTCTGAATGGTCGATTGTTCCCCCTATGATCAGCCAGCCAGGAGCTTCTGAGGCAGCCTCATGGCAGATGCTGCAGCTGCCAAGCCTCAGCTACCTTCTGCCCTTGGGGGCAGGGGCTAGATTGTGCCCTTCCTTTCCAACAGAGTTCCCAACTGAACTTTTACTTTCTTTTTGGTGTTTATTGGTTGAAAAGTCTAGAAACCACCACAGCTGCTGGTGATTCACTCCCTGAAGTCTGCTCCAGCCACAACTGCCCCCATGGGGCAGAAATCGTGTGTCTCGCTCTGGACTGCACTCGGCTCCCAGCACACTGCTATGGACTCTGCCTATTGGCCTACCAGCCTGCCTTCAGCCAGAGACTTGAGAAACAGGTCTTTCTCTTTGTTACTTTGTGGGTTCTGTAGCTCTAAAATTTGTTTAGAGTCATATTTTATAGGTATTTGAGGTGGTTGTGGGAGGAGGTCACAGAATTTCCTGCTTCTGCTCTGCTATCTTGTCTCTGGCCCTCCCACATCCTTTCTAACTGTAGTGGTTTCCCACAAAGTTTTGAGGTATAAATAAAACTATTTCTAATATTTCTCTCCTTGAAAATCAAGAACCTTAGCTTTCTCCCTTGTTTTTTTAAGTCTCTGTCTCTCTCTCCATTTATGCCTTTGGATCTCTCCTTTTCCCTGTCTCTGTCTTTATTTCTCTCCTTCTTTCTCTTTCTCTCTCTCTCTGTCTCTCACTTTCTCCCTCTCTCTCCTTCTCTCCTCAAATTATATGTTCCAAGAGCTAATATAAAAGAAGCCAGCATAGATATGTCATCAGAAAAGGAGGCAGGTGCCTGGTCAGGTAGTTAACAAAAGGAAGAACTGAAGGGCAGCCTGCAAGCTTCGTAGTTCCTCATATAATGCTGAGCCCTAAGCATGGCAGATGGGTTAAGAGGTGTATGGGGACTGCCCATGATTAGAAGTGGATACATTTCATTCTGTACTATTGGAGTTAGTACACCCTTTGATAAGACAACAGTGAAATATATCATATGGAAGTATTTGTCATGCTCTCCTCCCCCAGCCTTCTCCACAGTAGCATTTTAATTCCTCAAGGGCAGATGCTATTTGATTTTTGTATTCATATGCCTAGTTCCCAGGACAGTGTTATGTACTCATTAGGAAATTAATCAATGTTGAATTAAAGTCTCTAGTAAATATTCTATGTAATACTTACTCAACTTTGTAATGAATGTATTTCTGTTGTTCATTCCCAATAGCTTACAAACATTTTCAGATATCCCCTCCAAAAAATTATTTGCTTTCAACTTGAAATATGCAATCTTCTGGTCTTTTTCATCCATGTCACCAAGGACCCTTGATGCTAAGAAACTTCCATTCTGTCATGCATAATGTACCAAAATAAGCAAAGCATAGAATGGTAATGTCTGAAGGAGAATACTTTCTCAAAGAGAATGGAAGATGAGTAACCACTTTCTGGAGGAGGAATTTGACTTTCAGGAATACTACCTCAAAAAAGAAAGAATAGATACAAATTCACAAGGAAAAAGAGAAGGAGAGGGCAGTCTAAACCCAAGAATTATCATGAGAAAAATCATGAAATCAGTAGAGGGCAGAATGCATTCATATGGCTCATAATACATTGCTAACACATGATATGACCATGACATTTCTAACCCCCTTTGGAGTGAAATGAAGAGAGCACTGGATTTGGAATAAGATGGCCTGGGTTTAAATTCTGGCTTTGCCACTTACTACATTGTGTGACCTCAGCCCAATCACCTTGCCCTCTCATGCCTCAGTTTCTCCATATGTTTAATGAGGTGGTGTGTCTATGATCTCCAAAATCCCTACTAACTCTAAATTTATGAACCTATGATCACTTGCAGGACTTGCTCATCAATTGGAGAAACACTGATTTAAATCAGTTCCAGCAATTTCATGTTGACACGGTGTTCTTCCTTAGGAGATCTAGCAAGTAATATAACAACTTGGAATTCTGAAGTAATATTTTGTTCAATTCCTTTTTAGATGGTCCTAGTCCTCTTACTTACAGTGTCTACACTAGTAAGCTCATGCTAATTGTAATGAAAATGACATTTAATTCACATAAATATATTCACATTGAATTCATGAAAAAAGTGATGGAATCACATTTTAAAAAAATAACCAAATATCCAAAGAAGTAGAAATTGAATGAATATTCCATTTTGTTCTCCCCCCTCCATTTTTTGGAAGTCTTAATATCTTTCCAATTTTCCCCTTCTAACTCACTGACAATTTCATGGTTTCATGAAGATGGTTCCATGAGTTAGAATTTGATAAATGCATGTCTCAGGAGTCTGATGTTTTGACATTGTATTATTAATGTAGAAGTTAAGCCTTCTTAGTGTTTAGTCCTGGGTTTGTAGAGGACTTATCTGTTATGCACACATCCATGAAGCAGAGAGATTCACTATACCTGTGATCTTGTACTTAGTTGTATGTGTTGGGGTTCTTATATTAGAATCTTCTGCATTTGGAATTCAGAGCACATAGATAAGGTATGATGGAAGATTGTGTAGTACAAGTACATATTTTAGGAATATGCCACATCCTAGGATAATTAGAAATCTGAGCAAACCTGATCACACTTGTCTTGCAACTGAAAAAGTCATATTTATGCCAAGTTCTTGCAAAAATGAATTTATTAAATCTTTCAACAAAATAATAAAATCAATTCGTATTATACTCATATGAGTTAACTTACAAATTCTTAAAAGTAGCTTGAGTAATTTCTAAGCAGTAATCTGTGAAAATAAATTATTATTTACTAATATGAAATTTGACTTTTCCATTCTTATTCTAAGCATCAAATATAGGGATGGGGGACTTGACTATATATTCTCCAATCTGATAAAGAGACTCAAAATCTAGAGCAGTTAACAAGAACAAAGTTACCTAAAACTGTAATCTTGAAACTATTAACTGCAAAACAGTAACTAGGATCACAGATTTAGAACTGGGAGTGACCTGAGACATCAACCCCCTATTTTATAGATGAGGAAACAGAAGCCTAGGGAAATAAAGTGACTTGTCTAAGGACTCGCAGTTCAGATTAGAACAAGCCTGCATGGTCTACAGCCTACCAGACACATAAAGCCCTCTGGCCATTTGCAACATGCCAAAGGATTTCAGGCTGCCCACAAAAAATGTAGAGGAAAACATCCTTTGTACATAGAGGAAATCCTTTGGCATGCTGCAAGCAGCCTAAAAGCCATAAGCAATCCACAGGCAGCAGGTTGTGCAGGCTTGGATTAGAAGAATCTAAGGACAATAACAGAGTATTGCTAGGATACAAGGCAGAGAGTCCCAAAACCAGGTAGGTCTTAGATTTGTGTAAGAGATTGGTCAATAAAATAAAACAAGGAGTCATTGCTTTAGTTCCCCTAGTCACTAGGACCATTTTCTGCCAAGCTTACCTTGACACTGCTATTGCTTCACTCTCCAAACTTGACCATCAGAAATCAAGTCTACTTGATTTGGCCTACGTTCTTCAGGGAGCAGGAGTCAGTGAACCATTATTTCTACACCTGCCCCCTCCAAGCTTTTTATCTGAGAACTATGATCAAAGCACCTTTTGGAAAAGATGTGCTAATGCAGTATTTTGGTCCACTCTCTATCTTAGAAACTTCCCAGACCAAATCTCCCTTCCCTGACTACCCCTGGTTTATATGTGTTGTCATCCTCCATCATAATGTAAAGTATCCTTTGTCATTGTTGTTGTTTAGTTGTTCAGTTGTGACCCCATGGACCATATTGTCAATATAGGGTTTTCTTGGCAGATAATGGAGCACTTTGTCACTTTCATCTCCAGTGGACTAAGGCAAACAGAACTTAAGTGATTTGCCCAGGGTCTCACAGCTAGTAAGTGTCTGAGGTCTTCCTGACTTTAGCCCAACACCTAGCTGCCTCCAAAAAGCATCTTTAGGAAAGGAATTAACTCACTTTTGTATTTATATCTCTGGGGTTTAGCACAGCTGTTGGCACATAGTAAGTCCTTAACAAATACTTTTCATTAATCAGTCAATCAATAAACATTTATTAAGAGCCTACTATGAGCCCTGGCAAAAGCTGAAGTCCATTCATTCTGGTTAGGTAAACAGTATCAGAAGAATAGCAGCAGGGACTTGGACTAGAGAAAACCACGACTGGACACGCAGAGCAAGCTAGGTGGTGCAGTGAGCCTGGAATTAGCAAGATCTGAGTTCACTTGAGGCCTCCAAAACTTGTCAGCTGTGTGGTCCTAGGCAAGTCATTTAACCTCTGCCTCATTTTCTCAACTGTGAAACAAGGATAATGAGAGTAACTGACATCCCCTGGTTGTTGTATAATTCAAATGAGATAATATTTCTAAAACATTTTGCAAATCTTAGAACATATAAACACTAGCTATCATTATTATTATTAAAGTAAGAAGATAAAGTGAGGTGATAACAGGGGTGAAGATCAAAGGCAAATATGACCAAGAGTCATTTACCTGCTGAGTAACTATGTAACAGTCGAAGGTAAGGTCCAGCCAATTATACAATCCTAAGCTCCCCTAGCTAGACTTCCTTTTGTGATACCAGAACCATAAGGACGATTTGGGATTGTTATTTATTTGGAGAGATGGAAGACTCAGGAATGAAAAGTCTAGGGCTTGAAACATGACCATGAATTCTAGGGATATTATGTTCTATCCCCACTGATAAGAATCTTCCTTCCTTCCTCCTTCCTTCCTTTCTTCCTTGGTCTCTTTCTCTCTCTTTCTTCCTTCCTTCTTCTTTTTTGTCTGATATTAAGAATAATTTTCTCATTACCACTGGATATTTATATTAATAGAAAAAGAAACACTTATCTTCTAACATACCGTGTTCAGTCATCAGTAATATCATTTTGCAAGTTCCTGTGTCTTTAAATCTAAATATCAGCACAACTTCTGTGTAGTTTATGCTTATAGTTCAGGGTTATAGGTCAATTCTTTCTTAAAGAGAAAAGACTGTTTTTATATAATACTTACATTATGAATGGAAGAAGCATTTACTCAGAGAAAAGCTATTCAAATACAGTTAAGTATTCCTAACACATATCACAGCCTCCTTATCCTTTCCTTATCTTCCTCCTTCACCTTCCACCCTTGTTTTGCGTATATCATTTAAAATGTAGTAGGATCTTGTAATAATTTAGAACACTATTATAAAGAGGTTGGTATCCCACAGGTCAAAATTCCTAACGCAGTAGTATGTCATACAATGTCATACAATAATGCTATGTCCTATAATAAGCACCCAGTCCAAAAGACTTAAAAAATCATGTGTTGTTCTTGTGCCCCCACCAATTAAGAAGACTCATCATCAACATCCATTCTCAAGTGTGCATTTTAAAACCAAACTATGACTGAGATAAGATGAGGTTTCTGTCTTCATAACTCCAGTCTCACCACCTCTCTCCTTATTCAGTTCTATTGGACACGAAAAGTAAAATCTATTAGAAAGGTGCGTTTGTGACCTATGTAACTTGGAGCAAGCCACTTAAGTTTTCTGGGTGTAATAGTAATCAGTTTAGCAGGATGCTTAGCACTTAAGTGCTAAGTGTGGAAGGTGCAAACTCTGTCCCACTGTTGAGAAGGCATGAACTCGAAGAAGGGTATTGGCTGAGCCTCTGTTGATGTGGAAGAAGGGGATTGGCTGAGGTGTGTATATAAGCAAGAATTCCAGAGACAGACAGACAGAATTGGAATGCTGTTCACAGTAGCATTCTTTTGGGAATCTGCTGAGGATTGGCATTACACTGGGTCTCAGTGTCCTCATCTGGAGTCCAGTGACCTGGGTTTGAATTCTGGCTCTAATGCTCACTATCCAACCCTATGATCATAAGCCAACCTTACGGTGCCATAGAAGTGAGAGTTAGGATTATTTCTGTGTATTTAAAAAAGTAATATGTTTTCCAGAAGGTGTGATAACTAAACAAGAAAGATGTTTGCTAAGAAAACTTGTACAAAATGCCTAGCCGGACAAGGTAGTAAGATACTTTAATTTTTCAAACAGACCTGTATTTGCATATATATGGAGAATTAATGAGAGACTCCCTCTGTCGATGTTATTTATTGTGGTTGAGTTGTTTTTCAGTCATGCTGACTCTTCATAAGCCCATTTGGGGTTTTTCTGGCAAAGATACTGAAGTGGTTAGCCATTTCCTTTTGCAGTTCATTTTACAGATGAGGAAACTAAGGCAAACAGGGTAAAGTGACTTGCCCAGGGTCCCACAGCTAGTAAGTGCCTGAGAACAGATTTGAATTCAAAAGATGAGTCTTCCTTACTCCAGATTGGAGGTCTATCCACTGAGTCACCAATATACATTACTAACTAATTATTTAGCAAGTAATAGTTTTGGGCCACTGAGAGATTGAGGGACATGCCCAGTGTCATACAAGGACTTAACCTAAGCAAGATCTTCCTGACTCTGAGGCCAGCCCTTTATTCATTATGACACACTGCCTCTTGTATTACCTGAAATATCACTCCTAAAATTCCACTTCCTATTGAAGATGTTCTATGAAAAATTGAAAGAGAAATGAAGTCTGGTCCATGCAACAAACTCCCAGAATACTTTCTTCTCCACCAATTCATACTTCTGAGTATACACTTATCCCTCTGCTGGTAGCTAGTATTAAAACATCTTTTAATATATGGAATGATCTTAAAAGATACATATTTTAAATAAAAAGTAACTGATGAGGCAAAGGAGTAAAAATCCTCTTTCTGATATCCTTTTTCCTTTCCAAAAATCATAGAAAGCTTTGCAGTACAGTGCAATGTGTTTCAAGTGCCCTGTAATTCTTGCTGATATTGTTCATAGAACATTTTTTAAAATTAGGTGAGCCTTTAGTTGATTATCTAGCACAATCTGCTCATATTAATGAGGAAATCAAGGCCCAGAGAGATGAAGTGATTTGTCAAGGTGACTGTCACCTGGTATTAGAACCAGAACTAGAAACTAGGTCTCCTAATTCTGTATTGGTGAGTTGCCTCCTTTAAATCTCCCTACTCCTGCCACTACTACATGCTCAATATCTAGTTTGAAGTGTGTTTTCCACTCATTCCTTTTACCCCTTAAGCCATCGTGCAATCTCAGAATGTATTCTCAGTTCAGTATCCATGGTCTAAGTGGAGATGTATCCCATCATTAACCTTTGGTAAAATGACTAGATCGGAACCTATCCTCCAAACACTCTAGCCTCACAAAGATACCAGTGGACAAGCAGAAATCAGTAAAAAAAACTCTGCTCTCCTGGGCACAGGAAGCATCAGATTAGTTTTTCCTAGACCAGAACCCATTTGCTGACCCAGAATGAGGCGTATGGACTCACAATTTGATATATAGGGGCCCAGTCAGGAGATGTTACCAATGGAGTTTGAGGATGGATCAAAACATAAGCTTCTCTGGCACTTTTATCTCTCAGAAGTATCATCTAACAATAATTTTTCATTGGCTGTAGAAATGTTAGAATCTATAATCAGCACAGAATAGTATCTTGTGTTGCTGCTTTTCCCATGTGAGATGGGCAGCTTCCTGAGAGGTAAGAGGGGCTAGTATTGACAGGCCCAGGAGATTGCTCCAAGATGGTGCATTGGCTGCCTTAAAGTTGAATGTCTGCTTGAGGCACCTGAGTTTCATCTCCAGCTGAATAGAGACAAACCACAAATCTGAACAGCTCTTATTCAAAGATTCAACTATCCTGGGGAATGAAATAATGTGCATTAGATCCTTGGTAAACCAGAACTTCCCTAACCTAGATCTTAAGATATTAGAGAAATTTGGTGAAAACTAAATCACCATATGTTTTTGCAAGTAGAATACTGACTTTCTTTATTCTAATTACTTTATATAATATGTATTTAATTCAAATATTTAATTATAATCATCCTTTTTTATACAATTCTAAGCTCTTTTGAGATGAAATTGAAAGAGAATGATGAAAGTAGGGAGGGATGCTAGTAGTTTGCTGAAGTTTGTGCTTCCTTTTTGAAGGGGAAATGATGTTTGATTCATTTAAGCACCATCTATGTATAACTCTCAGACAGACTGGCAGACCAGGTGCCAATCCGAATTGGTAGAACTCTTCACATTGAAGGAATTACAGGTCTGAGGAGGGGGGGAGGGGGAAAATGTACGTAACACTGAGACGGTCATTGAGAATTCAAAGATAAAAAGAAAACAACACAGACCTGGGGTTCTATGTGACTAATACAGCCTGTGTACAGATAATTGAACATACAGTGATGTTAACAGGGTAAGAGCATTAACAACTGGAGAAGATCAAGGAAGAGGTTATGGAGAGGGTGATGTCTTAGCTAAGGCCTTGAATGAAAATTAAGATTCATAAAGGTGGAGCTGAGGAAGGAGGGGAGTCCAGGGATGAAGATTACGTATGCAAAAGAACAGAGGCAGGAGATAGAAGGCCAACTTTGAGAAACAGCTAGTGGTTGAGTTTGCCTTAAATGAAGTGTTTATGAAAGGGATTATCAGGAAAAATAGACTAGAGCCAGATTACTGAGGGCTTTCAAGCCCAGTTCTAAGGAGTATGTATTTTATTCTGAGGAAATAAGGAGACACTGAAGGCATTTGAGTAGAGGAGTAAGATAGTCATATTTCACCCTCAGAAAAATGATTTTGCAGCTCTATGAAACTATAGAAAGGAGATATTGGCACCTGAGAAGATATTGGAAGTTCTTTCTAGAAAGTTTTCTGAAGTTTGTAGAGTGTATGGAAGAGGAAATTGTTCATAGTCGGTACTTTCTGAGACCAAATTGAGCAGGAGCAATTTCTTCTCTGAGATCACTTGGCTCTTCTATACTCTTGTACGTTATTATGAGATATTTTTGATGAAAAAATAGTTGTTAGGCCTGAGGCAAATTCACTTGGGGGCATTCTGCTTTACCTGGAATAAGTTTTCTCAACATGACATTTTAAGGATGTTCTGCTTTTTATAAATGAATTCACACATCTTCGATGACACCCAATTGGTCCTCCTTTCACTGCCTGTGGGGCATAGGCTGTTTTATTAGGTATAAAAATAGATTTTCTCTGAGAAAAGCATAGTGATATGATTCTAGAGATCCCTCCCTTTGAGAATTAGGAAAAGGTAAAGTAGGAAAGCATATATGAGAAATAAACCGTGAAATCTTAAATTTGAGGGGAAGAGGGTAAATGGATATGTAATCATTCACTGGGTTAACAATTTGTCAATTTTGCTTTGTCCTATGATTTGAGAGGAATCATAATAATCACAGAATTGATGGGCACTCTTTGTTTCAGATCCTACCTTTGACACAAGTGATTTTATACCTCATGTCACCTCCATGATTTTCAACTTCCTCATCCATAGAATAGAGATAGTAATGCCTTTATTATTTAATTCATGAGGTTGTTTTAAGGATAAAATTATATGCATGCAAAGCACTTTGTAAACCTTAAAATGCTAAACATTAGCTATTAATCATTATCGTTAAGAAAAAGCCCTGTTCATTCAATCTAGCACCTATGTGCATTATAAATCCTCTCAACAATTCCGTACATGTTAAGCACTAGCTACTGCTTGGCATTCTGTTAAGTACTGGGGTTATCAAAACAAAAACAAAAATGGCCACCGATCTTAAGGAGCTTATAAGTGTTTAGGCAATAGTGAATGTGAATGGGCAACAGCAAGTTAGCCGTTAATGAGATGAGACATTGTTGGTGGAGTTGTGAACTGATTCAACAGTTCTGGAGAGCAATTTGAAACTATGCCCAGAGGGCAATCAAACTGTTCATAAGCTTTCATACAGCAATACCACTACCAGGTCTATATCCCAAAGAGATCATTAAAAAGGGAAAAGGACCCACTTTTACAAAAATATTTATAACAGTCCTTTTTGAGGTGGCAAAATATTGGAAACTGAGGGGATGACCCTCAATTGGGGAATAGCTGAAGAAGCTGTAGTATATGAATGTAATGGAATGCTATTGTGCAATACAAAATGATGAACAAGCAGATTTCAGAAAATGCTGGAAAGACTCATACAAAGTAAAATGAGCAGAACCAGGAAAACATTGTACATAGTATCAGCAACATGGTGTAATGATAAGCTATGAATGACTCAGTTCTTCTCAGAAACATGATGATCCAAGACAAGTACAAAGGACTTAGGAAGGAAATGTTATCCAGATGGACTCTGACTACAGATCAAAGCATTTTTTCACTGACTTCATTCTTTCTTGTTTGTTTTTTTCTGTTTCTTTTTTCAGGACTGTGACTAATATGAAAATATTTTTACATGATGGCATACGTATAAACTATATCAAACTGCCTACCATTTTCAGAAGAGGGGAGGGAGAAAAATTTGAAACTCAAAATCTTGTAAAAATGAATGCTAGAAATTTTCTTGACATGTAACTGGGGGGAGAAATAAAATACTAATTTTTAAAAAATTAAATGTACTGAGCAAAGTATATTATAGTAGGAAAAGCAATGGAGTTACAGGGCCTGGGCTCGAATCATAATTGGACAGTTTCTTATCTTTGTGATTTTGGGAAAGTAATTTAACCACACTATGCTTCCCTTTCCTCATTGATATAATGATGGAGTTTGATTAGCTGACCTGTAATGTTCCTTCCAGTACTAAAACTATAACTGTAAGGAGAATAGAGTCAGCCATCTTTGATTAAAAAAAAAAACTTCCAAAACATACTTTAACAGAAAAAGGAGTGTGGTCCTTGAAGCATTAAATCTGCAACCTCAGAGGCCATTTGTCTAATTCCTTCATTTTACAATGATATTCTAGTAAAATCAGATTAATCAGCAGATTCACTCCTCCAACATTCCAGGTAACTAAGGTTTCAATGTTTCACAAATTCAAGTCCTCCTAGTACCCTCTAAAAGGAGTTTTCATTGCTTCAGCCTTGTATTTGGATCTTACTGCCTGTGTTCTTTATTTATTCAAGGCATGTTTTAGCTCTTTGCACTTCCTTTATGTATCTCTCCTACACTATTTTCCATCTTAAATTTCCAAAGCTCAGATTCCTTGATCAAGAGAGTTGGCAACCAGTAACATCTCCATTGCCTCATACCTCTTGAGCATTAGATACCTGCATGCATGGACACACACACACGTGCACACACACACGCGCACACATGCACACACACACACACACACACACACACACACACATCCCACAGTCCCAGTCCTTTTCCCCTCCCACACCAGGGATGCCAAAAGGAAAGGAATTACAACTTTGGTATACCTTTTCTTAAGGGTGGCCAAGACCCACTAAGTGAAAAAGAATGATGAGAGTTTTGTGTCTGGAAAAGATAGAGAAATCCCTACCCTATTTATCTCTAGTCAAAAGAAGTTACAAAAACAAGTCATGCAGTGAGCCAAAAAAACCAAAGGACTTCCTGATGCAGGCTTGTGTATTATAAGATATATTTCAAACAAATGGGCTTTCATTCTTTGTAGCCTGGTTTATAGTATTTGTTTTTTAGTCAAGCACACAACAAAAGGGAGCATAGGATAAACTGATGAGGCATGGTCCAAGTCTGAAAATAAAGTAAGCCATTCAGAGGTATGACTCTCATACTTATTGCTTTTCATATATTTACTATTTCCCTTGCGCTGTCAACAGTCTGGGTCCACAAGTCACCTGCATGCAAGTGACCTATGTTCTGAGAGTATGGACAGTATCCAGGGAATACCCACTCTCAACCTGACCCTACCAAACTTTGAGAACAACATATTCTATATGTAGGAGCCCAAAGATGGGCTTTAAGGAAACTGAGCAGCAGGAAGAATCATAGAACTTCAGAGCTGGAAAGGACTGTCAAGATATACAAGGTTCTTCATTTTACAGTTGAAAAAACAGGCTGGAAGATTTAATAGAATTGCTCAAGGAGCTGGCTAGTGGAAAAACCAATTCTAGAACCCAAACTTCATGAATCCCAGCCTATGATTCCTTTTTTTCACTGTTCTGTGTGATACAACTAGTGGAGACCAGGGAGAAAAATCAGATTGCCTGTTGGAAGAATAAAAATTCATCAATTTATATTTCTTCCTAATTTCACATCTTGGGCACTTTGCATCCTTTTTTTGAAGAGTGCTAAGCAATAAGAAATTCAGAAGAATGTTTCCCAAATTTATCATGAAGTATCTATGCATCCAAAAATGTCTTGGTGGCATCCATATGCCAATATACAAACACACATCGTCAAATGCTAGATATGTAAAGTTCCATATAAATGTTAACTATTTTCATTTATTGGACTTTTTAAAAACCTTATTAAATAAATGTGCTTAACCGCCAGGAGAAGGTGCTGGCCACATATATATTTTTGTTCAATAATAAATGCTACATCCTGGTGATCTCTCATTTATCCTGATGTTTAGATGCAATGCCTATTTCTTTTATGTTAAACACTTCCCTTAAAGGCTTTTTATATCTACTAATGTTTCCCTATGTTTTCATGTATAATACAAAGTGAGATGCAGCATAATATAGTAAGCTGGCTTTAGGGTCAAAAATTCAGGTCTGGGGCCAAGGCCAAGTCCCTTACCTCTCAGTGGTGCTCCAAACAATTGTCTAAGATTGAGTGGCAGGCAAGGTATGCTCTACACTGGTAGAGGTCTTTCTTCACCAGTAGCTTTTATGACTGGCACACATATGAATGACTAGTTCTTTCCAAAAAAACAACAATGTATAGCTTGGGTCCAAGTTATTGTAGATTCCAAATTAATGGAATTATAAATAATACTTTTTGTGATGAATGTTTATTCAATTTGGTCAACTTACATCTTCAGCCCACCAGGCTGCTCAGATGCCTTGAGTATATTGAGATGGCCTAGTTCTTCAAAGCTTTATCAACTGAGGGCAAGCTCTGATCTGTCCAACAAGAACATAATCCTGATGATGAACTCTTTCTGCCAGCTAAAGACCAGTTTGGAGAAGCTTATCAACAGCCGAGTTGGCAACTGCATTAGAAACAATGGTTCAAAGTCACTTTCAAGGTTTTAAAAGGCAGACTTTGTATTTTATACTTCTTGGGATCATCCAGGGTTGAGTCCATAGTAAGAACTGGCATAGAGTAAGTGGCTAACAAATGTTTGTTGCATTGTTGCATTGAATTCTACCTAGGGTAGAAATGATTAATCAATGCTCTTCACCCCAGATTATTCTCATTTTAATAAGGTTCAACCCTTTGGGGTAGTAGTGTCAAACTCAAGTAGCAATTGGAGACGCTAAACCATACATAAAGATATCTGTGGGCCGCATATTGACATAGAAAACCACAAATTAGCATTATCTATGTTTTATTGTATTTTTCTTTATTTTATTATATGTTAAATGTGGTTGGGGCCACAGTCTGTGAATATTACTGCTACCTGCCAATTAAAGAGTATTTAACATCTCTCACCTAAGAGAATGTATCTGTAATTATTAAATTTCCGGTACTAGTTACAGGATGATCTCCATGCTTATGGGGGTAGGATGGAGTACCTTCATATTTCTCAAACCTCACTATATATACAACTACTTGTTCTTCACAAAATTATGCCCAGCCACACTTACTGTATCATCAATTTGCTCCTTTATTTTAAAGGGGAGGATTCTAGAAGGAGAAATTGCAGCCATGCTTACAATCTACACTGCTGTCTTCCCAGACTTCTGCCTCTGAAGCGAAAGCTACAATCATTTCAGTGTTTTTACCTGAAAACACCTGAAAAAAGCTTCCTGCTGAGTTGTAGAAGGATAAAGAAAATTACAACAACCCTACTGGTTGCCCTTATCCTCTGTATTCCTGCTACATCCCAGGCCATTGCCCCCTATCTGTTATTCACGGGGAGCAATGTGTCCAATTAGAAGGCAGAGGGCCTCATCATTAGGATTCCTAACCCACTCTTGCAACTGTTTCCTTTGTGCCCTGGAGTGAGGAATGGGGCAAAGATTGGGGTACAGAATCAACTCAACCCATATTAAGAAGGGTCCCAAATAAATGTTGCACAGCAGGAAAGTCTACCAACAACAACAACAAAAGAAGTAATTGAAATACTAGCTAACTGGAGAATTAATCATTACTCTTCTGCTGACCTTGTGAATTGCTATTATTCTGAATTTCTGGTGAACCATTGTTTCTAATCCAATAAACATTTTAATTTACAGGAGCAGACAAATAGTGGTTGAGGTGTTGAAATGGAAAATAGGGTGGGAAAGGTGAGACAGTGATGATACAGCAATGAAAGCCTCTGTGCACAGGGTGGTTGCATCCAGTTGTGTAAACAGCCTAGCCATTAGAACGGTTTAGATTGAATTAATTTGGTTAGGTCCCAGTGGGTGACAGACCAAACCACTCAAAAGGTAAACCTTTGGAAATGCTTATTTGAAAGTGGAAATATGGGAATGGAGCTTAATAGAGGTGTGCTTACGGGTAGCTGTTTGCTAATTAATTTGAAGAAAGCATATGCAATACAAACCCAGAACTGTGCACAGGGTTATTTTCAAAATATACTCTTCCATTCTTATTGTGAAACATGGCTCATTTCAACTCCAGCATTTTCTATACCAGATTATTTATACCAGAACAGCAAATACAACAGAGGTACTTAATCAAGGGTTTATGAGCTTGGCTTTTTTAAACATTATTTTGGTAACTACATTTGAATATACTTGTTTCTTTTGTAGTTTATGGATTCAAAAACTTCAGTCTGAGAAGGGATCCATAGGCTTTGCAAGTATGAGACCAGTCACTAAAAATGTCTTAATTAGGAAAATAGAGAGTTTTACTGAAAGCCAGTATCATTGGATCACAAAATACTGGGGTAGGTTTAGGTTTACATTTAAAAGGACTAGAAAGATGAGAGAGGAAAGGTTTTGAATACCAGACAACTTTATATTTAATCCTGGGGGTGATGGGGTGCCACTGGAGTTCAAAGAATGGGGAACTTGTCCTCCTAAATTCAAATCTGGCCTCAGATACTTATTAGTTGTGTGACCCTGGGCAAGTCATTTAACCTTGTTTGCCTCTGTTTCCTCATCTGCAAAATGGGCTAGTGAAGAATATGGCAAACCACTTTAATGTCTTTGCCAAGAAAACCCCAAATGGGATCATGAAGAGTCAAACACAACTGAACAACAAAACAATTGGTACACAGTAATAGTCTGATCTGTGTTAGGAATATAATGACAGCTGAGTAAAGGATGGTCAGGAGATACTTGTGGCAGGGAGAAAAACCATCAAGCTGTTGCAAAAGATGAGGAGGGAGGTAATGGAGGCCTACACCAAGATGATGACACTATGAGAAGAGAAGGGGGCATATGCAAGAGATATTAGTTCAAATCCTGCCTGAAACACTTACAATGTGATCCCCAGCAGATCCTTTAGCCTCTCAGCCTCAGTGTCCTCATCTGTGAAATGGGGATAATAACATACCTCTTTGAGTTGTTGTGAGGTATATCTAAAATTAGATAATATTTGTAAAATACTTCGAAAACCTTGAAAATTATGACGATGATATCTTAATACCCCCAATATCTAGCACAGTGCATGGCACATAGTAGGCTCTTAAAGGATGTTTGTTGAATTAAATTGAAGTCTTGAGGGTCCTGCCAGTAGGTGACAAATTCTGAAAGATACTACTAAACTGGAAAAGCTTCAGAAAAAGGCCCTATAATAGACTGAAGCTCCCCACTGAAGTACATACTTAGCCAGATTTAAAGAGGCCCGACAACAGAGGGTTGGCCACCAAGTGATGACGGGTTTTTCTTTTTTTCCCCAGCCAGAGCAGCTCATGGTGATGTCAACTCTAGCATAGCAGGATTAGGATCTGTACCAGTAGAGAGATGTAAGCCTACTCTGATAAAATCATGAAACTTTGAATAATTGCAATGTGAAACATCAAATTATGTCCATCTCCACATAGTGACTGAGTGTTGATTTTGTGCAGAGTATCACGTATAATTTGTAAATAGATGACTAGGTCTTTATTGAGCAAAATTCAGTCAGAAAAAGCATTTTGTCTTCAGTGTTCCTTATGAAGGTAATAGGAAAAATAAATCTTTTTTTTTTCTCTCAAGCCACCAGAGATATTACTGTGTCTGTGATCTTTGTCCCAGTACAGTCAGTGGAGTGGAGAGAATGACAAACAACACAGCCTCTGTCTACCTCTCTCACCCACAAGCGTGTAATAAGATAATGAGTGTGGAACCATTTCTCTAAGGATAAAGTGCTATCAGATGTGAAGGGACGTTATTATTACACTTATTATTATCAAATCAAATTCAATCAAATCAATAAGCATTTGTAAGTGGTTCCCGTATGCCAGGCACTATGCTAAGCAATGAGGATACAACAACGTGCAAAAAATACAAACCCTGCTCTCAAGAAGCTTCCACTCTAGTTTCCCAGACTATCTGAAGAAGAAGTAAACTACTTAAACAACCCCATTTCAGAAAAAGAAATTGAACAAGCTATCAGAGAACTCCCTAGGAAAAAATCCCCAGGGCCAGATGGATTTACTAGTGAATTCTATCAAACATTTAAAGACCAATTGATCCCAATACTCTACAAACTATTTGGGAAAATTGGGGAGGAAGGAGTCCTACCAAATTCTTTTTATGACACAGATA
>CM053583.1:145621609-145642878 GCA_028627135.1 Pseudochirops cupreus
ACTCAACAGCTGCCCAGAGCCTCCTCTGGCCAAATCACACAACTCTTCCCAAAGTGAGTCCCAAAGAAAAACCTCACATCAGGGTCAGTTGCTACTCAATATTCACATAAAGGCCTTTTCATCTTGACCCAAGGCAGGCTCTCAGATTCCCTGAATCCCCTTCTATGGTCCCAGCTCCTACCTAGATTCACCAAACTGTCACCTGGATTCAAAGGCAGACAGCTCCCAGCTCCTTGTCCAGCTCTCCATGCAGTTCTTGTTCCACACTGAAGCTCACAATGTCCAGTCCACCTTAGATCCTCCACAGTCTCTGTTCCTGGGAAGTCAAGGCTTAACAAAGCCACAAACAGACAACATACTGGCACCACAGTCATGCTTCCTCAGTCTTCTGCAGCTCTGGCTAGTCCTTGGAAATCCTCAGCAGCTTGGCTGGCCCTCAGACTCAGCAGCTCCTCAGCAGCTCCAACCGGCCCTTGGACTATGCAGAAGAGTCAGCTGGTTCCCAGAATCAAAATCATTTCATCCAGATTCACAAAATAAAAATCATTCTCCCCAGCCTGGGCCTCTCTTCCCCAGCCTCCAGAATCTGGCTCCAAGAAGATCTGAAATTCCATCTAGGGCTTCTTATATACCTAATAGCTCCTCCCTATTCTGTTACATCAGCAACTTCCTGTCATGTCAGGAACAGGAGTTCATACCTTTTGTCCCTTAAGAGAGGCTTGATCTAATTAATTTCAAACTAGGCACTAAGTATCCGTTAGCTTTTGCCAATAAAGAGGGATCAAATTACATTACTATTACAATAACTATGGCCAATTTTTTATAACAATAATCAACAACAACATTAACATTCTTATGTTAAAAAACTTTAAGGTTTGTAAAGTGTTTAGCATGTGTTAACTCATTTGATCTTCATAACAACTCTGCAAGTTAGGTGCTATTGTTATCCCCATTTTACAGATGAGAAAGTGGAGGCACGGAAAATTTAAGTGATTTCCCCAGGGTTATACAACAAATAATTGTCTGATGTAGGAATCAGACTTCTCTCAGGGCCTCATTTTCCCCATCTGTAAAAGCAGTAGGGATATATAGTATTAGATGATTTCTAAGGTTCTTTTCAGCTCTGAAATTTCTGTGATTAAATGATATCCACACAAAATGCTACTATTTCTACTGCTGTTTTATCTATATATCTCTC
Source organism: Pseudochirops cupreus (assembly GCA_028627135.1). NCBI lineage: Eukaryota > Metazoa > Chordata > Mammalia > Diprotodontia > Pseudocheiridae > Pseudochirops > Pseudochirops cupreus. The sequence continues at coordinate 145,622,808 of CM053583.1, forward strand.
AGCTCCTCAATCATACTGTAGCTCCTATAAGCATATCCTGTAGCATATAAGGATGCAGATCATAGATATTAGAGCTGGTATTAGTATGATGCCCAGGGGAATCCAGCAGTGTCATGAAAGTGAGAGGGAACAAGTCAAGTACTTCACAAGCCAATATAGCGTCATAGAGTCATATAGCAGCATGGAGTCAGTTTATACCTGGGATATATAAGAAGGGAGAGGGATGGCTCTTGGTAATGGATCCAGGACTGGCCATGGTCCTGTTGACTACGAGCAGGATTGGTTTAGTGGTAAAAGGAGGAACTATACCGATTCAGCCATGAGCATACAGGAAAAACTGCCTTTGTAGCTATTCTCAGCGTTGGTAACCTGGAGCTTTTTGTTTTCTGCGTGTTCTGTTGTTGAGGTTAGCTAGAGCAGTGGTTCTTAACCTTCCTAATGCTGTGATCCTTTAATACTCATATGTGGGCGTATCTGCTTGTGGGCAGACTCTCCTGGAGACTGATAGAGGAGCGGTGTCTTGGTTTGTAAGACCATTGGAAATATGTTTTCCAATGATCTTAGGAGACCCCTGTGAAAGGGTTGTTCGACCCCCAAAGAGGTTGCGACCCACAGGTTGAGAGCCACTGAGCTAAAGAATATTCAGGAGAAAGATTATTGGGAAGTTAAGTTCATCTCCCTTCCTTCCCCTACCCCAGGTTTCTTTTGTTTCTTGATTGTTCTGGATAGTGAACTTCAGCTCACTGTGAGGGGAAATCTGTTGTGGGTAATTTAGATACAATCTAGGCTACCTATCTGTGAGAGTTAACTACAATTCTGTCCCGTCCCCCTCGGAGCATGTTTGAGAATCCCAGGAGTTCCAGCTGATCAGGACCTGAAGAGCTCTTCTGGTTCACGTACGTAGGTGGCTACAGTAAGATCCAAAGAGGCAGCTATTGTGAAAACCAAGATGAGAATCTAAGTCTCCTGATGTGCAATGCAGTGATCTCCTCATCTCTCATACTTCTACACTTAACATTGCTTGGCTTGTTTAAATACTTCATAAATATTGGGGTTGTTCATTAATTGATTTGTTTACCTTTAGTTGACAAGATTCAGTTCCCCAGTCCCTTGAGTTTCAGATTTTCTCCCCTCCTTCTCCTCTCTCCCCCCCCCCCAACAGTGGCGTGCAGTCAAGTATAGGATCTGCAAATGCCTTCCCATTCAACGTTAGGTTGTAAAGAAAGATGATAACCGATGGGATGAACAACGGAAAGAGGAAACTGAACAAGAAAAAGGAAGTGAGCCGGGAGTTTGCTTCAATCCATGTTCAGACTCTGTAGTTCTGTCTCTGGACGTGGACGTTTAGTAAATATTCGTTGATGGGTTGACAGTCAGCTTCAAAGTATGAACAAAGTGAACGGAATAGCTAAAATCCACAAATCAGACCATAAACCATCCTCCTTTCTGGAAGAAATGTTAACTTGGGAAGACATTCCTGAGTGGGGAGAGAAGGGGTCCTCCATTGTAGCAGTTGTTATCATAGCTGTAGTGTTTATGTGCACCAGAGAGCAATTTCAATACAAGAACCAGCTTTCTCATCCCCACTCTGTGCCTATTGTGATGTCTTTCATGGCATAGGCTCCCCTGCCAGTGACCTCACTGACCCCATCAGTCAGGGAAAGCCAAGCAATCAAGCCATCAGTTGTTTTTGAACACAGTGATGATAGCAAGTAGAAATTCAGAAACTCAAGCAGAAAAGGAAAAAATACAGACTTTGCTCCCAGCCCAAACTGCATATGTTGGGTTTTTCTTAACTCCCTAAAAAGCACAGATTAAGTGGATCATTTTGCAAACCCACCCATCTCAACTCTTCCCTGAAAATAAATCCATTTAGGTCACTGGGAGTCTGTGAATAAACAATTATCATCAAGGTTTAAGGATGAGGCAATGATGACTGGGAGAGTCTCTTTCTGAAAAGCCTCTGTGATTATATATGGAGTGGAGTAGTGCTGATTTGAGAAGCTAGTAAGGAGCCCATTTCTCAGCGGTGAGACCCACTTCAACTGATCACTGCTAATTCACAACTGCCATTTTAGGGGAGTGTTCATCATCTTTATCTCTGCTCTTGGAAAGGCTTCTAGAAAGGATTCTTTTTTTTTTTCCTTTTTAGTTCATGCACAACAGGCTCTTCAGAGAACCATTGTACCTCTTCAGACTACTTTTTTCTGCGGAAATAACAATTATGAGTCAGTGCTGCTTCTCACTGTTTCTCCTCACTCACTGGGCATACACTTTCCCTCAATTTCCACAGTAGGAAGATTTCTTTTTTCTTTTTGTTTCATTTTTCCGCTCTGTACTGTACTCTTTGGGAAAAAGCAATAGAAGGGCAGGGGCCAAACATTTAATAAATAAACTGTAAAACTAGAGCCAATCTTACTATAAGGAAATGGCACCAAATGGCCCAGTTCAAAGTTTTGAAGGATTCTTTGATTAGAAGTAAAGGGTGAGAAGAAACAGAATGTCCTGGGGATACTAACTTTTGAATCTGGGATTTAGAAGTATGATGCAATGGAAAAAAGACTGGATTTGAATTCCAGCTCTGACATTTAACTATCAGTGTGGCATGAAACAAGTCACTTAGGTTCTCTGGGCTTGTTTCCCCTTATTTGAAATGAGATGCTTGGAATAAATGACCTCTAAGGTCCTTTCTATCTCTCAGTCTATGATATTCCCCTTCTGCATCCTGTAATGCAACCAAACTGCCCTTGTCTCTGATCCTCACACACAACATTTCATCTTCTCATTTCTATGCCTTTGCGCTGGCTAGCTCCAGGCCTGGGGTATACACTTACTCCTGCTTTGTAGAATCCATCTCTTTCTTCGAGATACAGTTCAAACATCACTTTCTACATAAAACCTTCCTGATCCACCCCAAACTGCTAGTACCTTCCCACTTAAATATACATGCATTGAATATAACAAAGGAGGGAATGAAAAATCAGTGGTCAGAATAAAGAATAAGCTAAAGTGGGAGATTACTCCTGCAGTTCTTCCCAAGGACTTGCAATTTATGAGGCTGAAGAGCTTGCCTAGCTTGTCAAAATAAAGTATTGCTAACCCTAGCACATAGGGCTAGGTCCCCCAATGACTCACCACAGAGAATTTTCCAAGGATAACTTAGCACTAACCCTCTTCCAAGTCCAACCTGCTAAAAGGTCAGATACTTTCTATCTTCTCTAGAGATGAGATATAAACCATCAAATTCATTTGTATTTGTGGCCCAAACCATATTTCAGTACTACCCCACCTAGAGCTATGATCCAACTATGTCTTCTAATGTTTTAATGGTCTAAATTATCTATAGCAAAGCTATAGACAATGTCCTCTTTCCTTATTCAAAGTCTCTCATTATAGATCTTTGTTTTCATTCAGAAAAAAACAAGCAAAACTAAGTCTATGAGCTGACAACCTACAATAAATTAGCAGATGATGTTTAAGTTAGTGTCTTATATCAGCTTTTTTTGAAGTATAGATCCTCATAGGACTACCACTATTCTCTGACTTTTCAACTCATCTAGTTTTATTTGCCTGAAAGAGACCAGAGATGTGTTTCTCTACTTAACACTCCTCAATCTCCTACTGACCCAACTCTGAACAGTGAAGCCTTTGAACACATATGCAGCTGAATGATAAACTGTGCTCCTCAGTCTTCCATGCACATAGATTATAGAGTTGAAGTGGAAGTTGAGTCCAGACCTTTGGCTGTAGCCACACCAAATAATCCCTCCTAGATCCTCTGTCAACCTATACATTTGTTGCTATGGTTCAATTGCTCATTTGTGTCCTACTCCACATGATGCCATGAACTTTTGTCCATGGGATTTTCTTGGTAAAGATACTGGAGTGGTTTTCCATTTCCTTCCCCAGTGTGCCCCTGTATTGCAGATTCGTGACTGAGGAAAAGAGGGATCAAATGTCTTGCCCAGGGTCACACAGCTAGTAAAAATCTGAGGCCAGATTTGAACTCAGATCTTCCTGACTCAAAGCCCAGTGCTCTATCCACTGCCCCCAAACCCATAAGTTACTATATTACTAAAAGAAATTCAGAGCTCACTTAATAAGCGCTTTGTCATTGATTGACCCTGGATAAGTAATCTGATTTTTTTGTGCCTCAGGAAGCTCCCTAGGACTTATCCTCCTAATCATAGGTGAATTGCAATCTATGTTGGGGGAGAAAGTTTCATATATACATTAAAAAACAGCTGGAAACAGTAAAGCTTTGAAAGATGAAAGTTACCTGATCAAAGAGTCAATTGGAGACAGGAACTAGAGCCCAGGTCTTTCTGACTCTCATTTCCCTGCTTTTCCCACTAGACTAATATGCCTTCAATGATGAGAAAGCTGAAGAAAACATTGGGAACAATTCTGAGCAGGAATGACAGCCTCAGAGGATGAATAGGCATATTATTTCAGTTAGAAAGAAAAAATTCTGAAGTTCCCATTTGATGTTTCTATTTCCAGAGCTTGACTTACCTAGCAGTTTGTAGTAACTTAAAAAAAAATCTATGAATAAACCTGAACTCTCCTTCTATGACAAGCCACAGAATTATTGTTTGATTAACAGCTCAGGTTGTCATTAGGTGATGCCTAATTATGCACCAATGTTTCACTCATTATGTAGTGAAGCTACTGCATGACAGATTAGTTTGAGAACAGAGATGTGGATGCTTTTTAATAGGATGGATTTTTTTTTTCTCCACTGCCCTCCCTCCTTTCAAAGCAGAGGCTCATCCATGAACATCAGCTTGGCTCGATGATGAGGAAAAATTGCTCCCCAAATGCTCAGCTACAAACGAGTACTAAACAATCATCCAAGCCATCGAAAAATTCATTTTAATTCTTAGAATTAGTTGAAGAAAATCACTTGCCATATATACATAGATGTCTACTGCAATAGAATGTAAGCTGTCTGAGAGCAGGCAGTATTGGTCATGTATCATCTTATTTGAGCCTCACAGCAATCATGTGGGACAAGTGCTTTTCCTATTTTCCTATAATAGATGAAGAAACTGGTCTCAGAGAGGTCCTCCCTCTTGTGACCTTGGGCAAACCATTCAGTGTCACTGAATTTTGGTTTCCTCAACTGTAAAAGGAGGGGTTGGATTAGATGGTTTCTCATGTCCCTCCATGCTTTAGAATTTATGTTTTTTCTTCAGATTGCATAACTCCTAGATGTCTGAGGTAAGATTTGAACTCGGGTCTTTTGGACTCCAAGTTTAGGGCTCTGTCATATAGATGATGTCTTGTTGTATCATATTTCTGGATCTCCACAATCCCTAAGACAGTCCTAAGCACATTATTGGAATTCAAATAAATGCAGGTTCAGTTCTAAATAACTGCAATAAAGCAAATATCACAATAAAGTGAGTCACACTTTTTTATTTCCCACTGCAGATCAAAGTTATGTTTATGCTGTACAGTAGTCTATTAAGTGTATTATTGTGTATTATGTCTAAAAACAATGTATATATGCCTTAATTTAAAACTACTTTATTGCTAAAAAAAAATGCTATCCATCATCTGAGCCTTCACTGAGTTGTAATCTTTTTGTTGGAGGAGGGTCTTCCCTTGATGTTGATGGCTGCTGACTGCTCAGGGTGGAGGTTGCTGAAGGTTGAGGTGGCTGTGGCAATTATTTAAAATAAGACAGGAATGAAATTTGCTGCACCAATTGACCCTTCCTTTCACAAAAGATTTCTCTGTAGTATGTGATGCTGTTTGATAGTATTTTATTTACTCAGATTAGAACTTCTTTCAAAATTAGAGTCTGTCTTCTCTATTCTGCCCGCTGCTCATCAATTAAGTTTATGAAATATTCTTCAGTCTTATTGTGTCACGGAATAGGGAGGTCCAGGAGAGGAAAGATGGAGAATGGCCAGTTGGTAGACGTAGGGTTAATGGAATATGAAGATCTTCCCTATAGCCTATGTGACCACGTGTTCCTTTTTTTCCTTAGAACAGGGGATGTGTTACCAAGTCTAAAGGCACACAGGTATTTCAGTCGTGAATGTCTTGCTGCTTTAAACTCCAGCCCAGTTCATAGCTGTGATACATTCCATGTTGAATCACATCAGGTGCCTTGGGAGAGGAACTTGCCTAAGTGGAAGCTTGCTTAGGGGTAGGTAAGATTGCTTACTGGGAGACTTGCTTGCAGGAAGGCTTTCATACCTTTTGGTACTGAGTCAATTAGGCATTGAGACACAGTGGGTTGTGATAATTTCTGTCTGAATCTATTAGTCAAAAGCGTATATACATATATATATATATATATATATATATACATACACACACACATATACATATATACACATATATACATATAGATACAAATATATACATATGTGTGTGTGTGTATTCACACATACACATTCTGATGTGAGAGGTGAGACTTTGCTTTGGGACTTACTCATGGGAAGAATGTTTTCCTGAGGTCTTTGTGATTTGGCCAGATGAGACTCTGGGTAGCCATTGTTAAGGGGCTGTAATGTTAATGGAATCTGAAGATCTTCTATGCCCCTTTGTATAGGCAAGTAAGCAGGCACTTAGCACCTTATTTCAAGTTAACACCTTGTTTAAGCCACTTAATTAACACAGAAGTAGTTAACACTTTGGGAGTAGTTAACACCTTAGCAGGAAGGGGCAGAACGGGAGGAGCTATGCTGTACATAAGGAAGAGAACCAGTAGCATAGTCAGATTTTCTCTTAGTGAGCACCTGGAGGCTACAACTTTTTGCTGATACCTTCCTTCTGCAACTTTTGCCAAGAACTTCCAAGAACCAAGCTGAAGAGCTACTGTGAGTGAGAGAAGGATCCCTGCTTGAGGGAGCCTGTTCTATTGTGAAGGTTTGGGAATGTGGGTGTTCACTGCATTAACCATGTGTATCAACTTTGTGACTACTGGAATGACTTTGGCTTTCTGGTTCCCTTCTTTCTGGTTCTGGGGCTCAGTTTTCTGGTATTTAAATAAAAGCTTTGGTTCTGCCCTCCATGTGGAAAGTTTGCTACATTTTGTGATTCACAACTATACCAGCATATTCATAACCACCATGGGTGTTGTGAATATTGCATTATTGTTACAGGGGCCCCTGGCTTTGTGAACCCAGATGTTGGTGCTCCCTGGTCTAGTGATGTAAATTGTTCTATTACTCTGTTTAGACAGTTGGAGGTCTGTGCATTAGATTCTTTCTTGGATACTCACTTCTCTCTACTTACATAACTTTCTAATTGTTTAATTAAAGTAAGATTATTAACCCCTTTAAAGTTGTTTTTCCTTTAGAAAAGCAGATCAAGAAGCTGTGTTAGCAGTCCTCTTATGTGCTGGTATTTTTGGTCTTATACCTCCAAAGCACATACAAATATCAGTAATGATTCTTTGCAGTGGAACAGTCAGAACACATACTCAATTTATCGATTATCTTATGAGCATGGTTTGTGGTGCCCTCAACATAGTTATAATAGTAACATCAAAGATCACTGAGCATAGATAACCATGATAGATGTAATAATAACAAAAAAGTTTGAAATATTATGAGAATTATCAAAATTTGACAAAGAGACATGATGTGAGCACATGCTATTAGAAAAATGGCACCTATAGAGTTGCTTAACACAGGGTGGCCACCAACCTTCAAAAACAATGCAAATCTGAAAAGTGAAATAAAATGAAGCAGAATAAAACAAGGTGTAGCTATAGTGGTTGGTGGGGTAATGCCATCAAATCATTCATCCAGGAATTTATCTTAAGATATAATGTAGGTGAGAGGTCCTCAAGCATTGCTTATGCTTTGCAACTTTATCAGTATATTGATTGGTTATGGGAATTTTTTTTCTTTTCTTTTCCTTTTATTATTTTTAAAAATACTCTGTTATAAAGAATGGCTCTCTGAGAGGGAGGAAGAGGAATACTGGGCAAAACTGTGAAACTGGTGAGGAATGAAAAAATACCAAGGGAAACTTACTTTTTTACTGATTTGTTTGTTTACTTTTAGTTTACAAGATTCAGTTCCACAGTCCCTTGGTGGCATGTAATCAAGTATAGGATCTGCAAATACTTTCACATCAGACATTAATGTGCATGGTTGTAAAAGGAGGGTTGTAACTGATGGAATGAACAATGGGAAAGAGGAAACAAAACCAAACATGTAAAAGAAAGAGAGCAGGTAGTTTGCTTCAGTCTGCATTTATACTCTGTGCTTTCTAGATCTTTCTCTGAATGTAGACATCTCTTTCCATCATGAGTCTTTTGGAGTTGTTTTATAACCTTGTGTTGCTGATAAGAGTCCAGCCCATCAGAGTTCATCATCACACATACATTGTGTCTGTAATTGTGTACAAATTTCTCCTGGTTCTGTTCTTCTCACTTAGCATCAGTTTTCATAAGCCTCTCCAGGTAAATATGAAGTCTATCTGCTCCTCATTTCTTATAGCACAATAGTATTCCATTACATTCATATACTACAACTTTAATTTCCAATCTTTTCCACCACAAAAAGAACAACAATAAATATTTTTGTACATGTGGGTCTTCCTCCCACTTCTATGATCTCTTTGGAATACAATCCTGGAAGTGGTATTACTGGGTTAACGGGTGTGCAGTTATTTATAGCCCTTTGGGCATAGTTCCAGATTGCTCACCAAAATGGTTGAATTAGTTCACAACTCCACCAACAATTTATTTATTCATGTATACATTCAGGGATATAAAACTTCCCCTAAGAACCACTGCATCCCACAAGTTTTGGTATGATGTCTCATTATTGCCATTCTCTTGAATAAAGTTACTGATTGTTTCTATAATTTCTTGTTTGCCCCACTCATTCTTTAGGACTAAATTATTTAGTTTCCAATCAGTTTTTTGTCTATCTTTCCATGGCCCTTTATTGCATATGATTTTTATTGCATCATGATCTGAGAATGATGCATTTAATATTTCTGCCTTTCTGCACTGAATTATGAGGTTTTTGTGCCCTAGTACATGGTTGATTTTTGTGTATGTGCCACATACCGCTGAGAAGAAGGTATATTCCTTTTTATCCCCATTCACTTTTCTCCAGAGATCTATCATGTCTAGCGTCTCTAAAATTCTATTTGCCTCCTTAACTTCTTTCTTGTTTATTTTGAGGTTAGATTTATCAAGTTCAGAGAGGGGGGAGATTGAGGTCCCGCACTAGTATAGTTTTGCTATCTATTTCTTCCTCTAATTCCCTTGACTTTTCCTCTAGGTATTTAGATTCTATACTACTTGGTATATATATATATATATATATGTTAAGTAATGATATTGCTTCATTCTCAATGGTGCCCTTTAGGAGGATGTAGTTTCCTCCCTTATCTCTTTTAATTAGATCTATTTTTGCTTTTGCTTTATTTGAGACAAGGCTGGCTACCCCTGCTTTTTTTTACTTTAGCTGAAGCATAATATATTCTACTCCATCCTTTTACCTTTACCCTGTGCATATCCCCTTGTAGACAGCATATTGTAGAATTGTGGTTTCTAATACATTCTGCTATCTGCCTCTGTTTTATGGGAGAGTTCATCCCATTCACATTCACAGTTATGTTTACTATCTGTGACTTTCCCTCCCTCCTATTCCCTCTCCTATATATATTCTCATATCTTCCTTTTCCCTTCCCCTCTTTAAGAGTTTTCCTTTTGACCTCTGCCTCCCTCAGTATTCCCTCCCTGTGACCCCCTCTTTACCTACTCTTTCCCCTTGCTACTCTTTCTCTCCTTTCTAATCACCCTCCCCCTTTTTACACCCTCCCTTACCCTTCCTACTGCCTGTAGGGCACAATGGATTTTTATACTTAACGGAGTATGTTATTCCCTCCTTGAACCCAAACCAATGAGAATAAATTTCATCCAGTGCTCCTCTTCCTCCCTCCTTTCCCTCTATTATAATGAGTTTTTGTATCTTTTTATGTTAGAATCCTAAACTTAACTGATTATATTGATCCCTCTTTGAATCAGAACCAATGAGAATAATGTTCATATGATGCTTATGTCCTTCCTTTCTTCCCCTCTACTTTAGGATGTTTTTATGCCTCTCCATGTGACATAATTTACCATTTTCTGCCTCATCCTTTTCTTTTCTCCCATTACAATCCCTTTGTTCCTCTTAATAAGGTTTTTTTATCTTCAGATTAGTATATTTATACCCACACCATCTATTTATGTACATCCCCTTTAAGTGTCACAATAATTATACAAATTTCTTTTTCTTAACTTTAAGATTTATTTCTTGTTTTGTTTTGTTTTGTTTTGTTTTTTATTAACAGAGAAAACAACACACTCCTGGGGGAAGAAGGCAGGGAGTTGGGAAGGAAAGGGAGACAGACCTTGGGGGTAAACATTATTACAACAGCACATGGAATTGATAGGCCTGCCTAGGAGAGAAGCACAGGCACTGCCACACCACCACAGGAAATAGCTACTGTCTGAGGCTGAGCAGACAAGTCCAAACTTCAATGAAAGGTGCTATAGATCCAAGTCGTAATAATCTTTCAGCCCACCATGAAACAAGTCCCACTCGTCTTCAGAGTCTGTCAGGTCGTCGACCCCACCTGCTGCCAAAAGCATAAGCAACATCTCACCCAGCTCAAAGGTCACAACCTCATCTTCATCATTATCAAAGGGGTTGCTGCTCTCCCTCTCCTCAATAAGCTCCCAGAAGTGGTTCCTTCTTTGGGCCCAGTAATGATTTGATGTTCCCACTTTTTGTCTCTGAGGCTCCTCTGTACCGCCATCAGGGTACGCATGCTTGTAAAAACAGTTCCCTCCAAATAGGCAGCTCCCACATCCTTCATTGAAATACCTCCATGGTTTGTTGCTCATTGCTTCTTTGTACTTCTGAATTTCTGCTTCTCTTCTTTTTCCTCCACTCAGTACTCACTTGGAATGACAAAGTTTGATGTGATGCAGCATTCTGGGCAGGATTTTATAATCTTGATCTCAAACTGCTTAGCACTTCTCCATTTGCAGATGCACTTTAAACAGTAGGTGTGGTTGCCATTGGAGAGAATCCCAAAGCAGTGCTCACTAGGGTTGGCTTTTTTGTAGACTACCTCCATGCAGATCCCACACACCATGTCCTTACTGCGCTGAACAGCATGTGAGAGTTACATGTGCTTTTCATGAGCCTCAGTGCAAGATTTCATATGCTGTGATCTCTGGGCAGCATCCACTGGGTGCAGGACCTGCAAACCACACGTCACAGGCTTCCCCCATGAAGATAAACACAATTCTTCCCATAATGGCATTCTCCTACTGCTGTGTAGGGGCAAAGCTGCTTCTTCATTTCCACATTGGTTTGCTGCTTTTCTAATTCTTCCTTAATCACCATGCCCTGCAAGGGTGCTTCAGTGCAGGAAGGGGCTTCATGCCCACAGTAAGGTTGCCCAGGAACAAACTCAATGGCATTTACCCAGTCTTCCCCACCTGCTCCTGCAGCTACAAATTTTGAATTTTCTGATTCAGCTTCACCAGTACTGGCTTCAGCAAGTGGTTCAACCAGTGTTGGGAGGTTCGAAGAGGCTGGCAGGTTGAGTTTTGCAGCTAGATTGGCACCAGTCACTTCTCGTTTCAATGGCCTGGTATGTTCATATCTGTAGTGGTCTCCATAAGCATAGCACCCTCGCTGATAATATCTGCACAGCATAGCAGACTGACTAGTAGAGAGATCATGGGAGTAGCAGCAGTTGTTTCCTTCCTTGCAAACCTCATGCATGAAATACCTGCAGGTGACCTGTTTGGTCCAGCCACCATCGCTGCCTCCCCCTCCCGCGGCCAGGGACTGGGAAGCAATTGTGGGGGTGAGGGTGGGGGAGGCCGCTGCCACTGTAGCCGCCCCTGCCGCTCCTGATGTTGCAGCTGTTGTTCCAGGAGCTGCAGCCAATAATTATACAAATTTCAATATTGACAGGTGTCAGCTTCTCATATAGGGATGTAAACAGTTTGTTCTTATTGAGTCCCAAGCATGTGTGTGCGTGTATGTGTGTGTATGAGTGTGTGTTTCCCTTGTTTACCTTTTTATGTGTTTCTTGGGTCTTGTAAATGGAGATTGAATTTTCCATTGAGCTCTGGCTTTTCATCAGGAAAGTCTAGAAGTCCTGTATTTCATTAAATGACCATCTCCTTGCCTGAAAGATAATGCTCAGTTTTGCTGGGTAGTTGATCCTTGGTTGCAGGCCTAGCTCTTTTGCCTTACGAAATATCAAATTTCAATCCCTCTGATCCTTTAATGTAGAAGCTGCTAAATCCTGTGTAATCCTGACTGTAATTCCACGATATTTGAATTGTCTCGTTTTGGCTGCTTTCAGTTTTTTCTCCTAGGCCTTGTACCTCTTTAATTTGGCTACTATATTTCTTGGAGTTTTTAATTTGGGATCTCTTTCAGGAGGAAATAGGTGAACTCTTTGGATAACTATTTTACTCTCTGATTCTAGGACCTCAGGACAATTTTCTTTGACAGTCTCTTGGAGGATGTTGTCCAGGCTGATTTTTTCATCATGGCTTTCTAGTAGACTGATAATTCTTAGGTTATCTCTCCTGTTCTCCAGGTCAGTTGTTTTTCCAGTGAGATATTTTACACTTTCCTCTAATTTTTCAGTCTTTATATTTTGTTTGACTGACTCTTGATGCATCATAGAGTCCTTAGCTTCAGTTTGACTGATTCTAATTTTTAGTGAATTATTTTCCTCGATTAGTTTTTGAAACTCCTTTTCCATATGTTCAGTTTTCATTTTTAGGGAGGTATTTGAACTTCCCATCCTAGTTCCTCCAATTTTACTTTTTTAAGGATTTGTTTTCTTCAGTGAGATTTTTTTCCAATTTGGTCACTGTAAATTTAAATTTATCTCCTACCTCTCTAATTTGGTCTTTAAAATCTTTCTTGAACTCCTCCAAGAATGTTTTTTGGGCTTCAGACCAATTCATATTTTCTTCTGTGGTTTCCAGTGTGACTATAGAGTCCATGTTGTCCTCTGAATGTGGTTGTTCTTGCTCACTATAGAAGAATTGTACGGTTCTAGATCTCACAGATTCCTTCTTCTCCATTGTGATTGCCTATGTCCTAAATTTTTAGAGTAGATATCTGCTTCTGGGGTGCAGATGTATTACACTTTTCAGGATGTTAGGTAGGGGTTTGGTTGTTCACTTCATGAGCTATAGCCTCTGAGTGTCTAGACTGATGCCAAGTCCAGGACTCTCAGTATTTCCCCTGAGTTACCCTGATGTTCACAGAGTAACCTGTTTAGGAGGGGTGGTAAAGCCACTTCAGGTTTCCACCTCCATGTCTCTGGGCTACAGCTCAGGCAGGTTTAGAAGCTGGAGGCTGACAGGGCTGGTGTCTACAGATGCCCTTGGTGGTGCTAAGGCACACCTGGGCTTGTGTTGTTAGTGCTTTCTGGCTCTAGCCCCTTGGGCTTAGACTCTGTACTGTCTCACTTCCCCCTCCTCAGTGACTCCCAAGCCTGAGGCTGTTTCCACTAATTCAGGATTTTACTCTGGGTGGGACATTTATCTCTGGGTTTTCTGGGTCAGGGAGGGGGAATCAGAGCAGATAGGTTTTGTTCCAACATCTTGACTCTTGGAAGTCCAGGTTTGTGATTTTTAAACATCCAGGCTATGGCCTGGTAGCCCCAAGAGAAGCTGCTGTCCCTGCTGCAGGCCCTGCGTTTTCTGTTGTCAAGCTCTGATGATCCTCTATCCTGAGGTGAGGAGGGTGCAAATATCCCTTGGGGTGGGTGAGTCTGCTGGCTGGGTCTCCTTCTCACTCTGCTGTAGTCTGCTCTCAGATCTGTACTGGTGTAGCCCCTGTGTGCTCCGTGTTCCCCCTGTCCAGACCTACATGGGCACTTTCCTGGGCTGGGAATCTGCCACGCTCTGTCTCCTAATAGGTTCTGTCACTCTAAAATCTGTTCAAATTCACTTTTTAAAGTCTAGCAACAGAATTTTTGGAGGAGCTTAGAAAAGTTATTGCTTCTTTCTCACCATCTTGGCTCCACCAAACTTTTTTTTTTAAATACAGATATTATATTAGGATTTTGAATTTGCAACTGGATTGGACTACAGTGGGTCTGTTACTGTTAAACAGGTGAAAACTAGATACCAACCAAAAAGGCCAGCACCTAGTAAACAATAAGCCAATGCATTTTACTGTTTGAAACAATTTAAATAGGAATCTAATTTGTATTCATAGGATGCCTTTCCCTGAACTCTTCTGTTGTAGAATTACAAAGTGGTTTTATTGTCATTATTGTTGTGACAATAAATAATAGGGCAGTATAAGCAAAAAGCAAGGGTTTGCCAAGGTCTAGGTGATAATTAGACTTCATCTGGGCAAACGTGTACGTGGAAAGGTCTAGTCTGATTCATTGTAGATAAACAGCAAGCCTAGCTTCAGTGTGCTGCCCTTTGGGTTTTCATCCATACAAACGCTCTCTACACTTCAAAAAATATCTATTATGACCCTGCCCAACTGCAAAGAAAAGACCCTATTCTGTGTTTAGCTGTACCTATTTGCAGATGGGCTAAAAACACTTTCTATTCACAAAGTTGTTTCTGTCAGCTCCCCACCAGCTATTTTGCCTTATCCAAAAATCAAACCAAAATACCTGCTTACTGTTACAATATTTTTTTTTGAAAACTTAATACTTTTTTTTAGTCTCTAAAGTAGTTAGGGCATAAAGAGAGAAAGGGATGCACAATTCACATTGTATGTGATTTGCATGTAATTTACAGGTTCTGATTTAGCTGGGTGGTATAGAAAACTGGACCTAGAGTCAGGAGGAGCTGAATTCAAATCTTCCTCAGACGCTTGGCCATTGTGTGAACTTGGGCATCATCAGTTTCCTCATCTACAAAATGGGGGCAATAATAATACCAGTCTCCTGGGGTTATTGTGAGGCACAAACGACAATATTTATGAAGTGCTTTTGTTATCACCATCATCATCATTATTGTTATCTTTATTATTATTATTTATAAAGCCTGAATGTCCTTTTTAAGAAATTTTCAAGTTAACGTTTTATCATTGCTCCTTACCCAGTTGTCATTTCTAGAGTTTTCATCCCTTTAATTAATTCATATACCCATTATGATATATCCATATCTAGAGTATCATGAATTTAGAGCCAGAAGTAACCTCAGACACCATCTGTCCAGTCCCTTCATTTTATAGGTGAAGACCCTCAAACTCCGGGAGATTAAGTCACTCCTGGTGTGGACCTTAGAGCTCATCTTGTCCAAACCTATTCATTTTATAGACAGACAAATTGAGCCCCACAGTACTTAAATGACTTGTTCTATGTGATACAGGACAGAAGCGATCAGAGTCAGGATCCAAGCTGACATCTTCTGACTCCAAAACATTGGATTCCTCTCTCTGCCAATGTCTCTGTGACCATTACATTTCCTCCTTCCATGTATTTTCATAAGTTACCCACAATGTCTGAAACTCTCTTTTCAACCTCTCCTCCTTTAGTTTACTGTCGCTCAGAGTTTACCTTGGACGCTTCCGTCCTTCATGAAGCCTTCCCATATTATCCTAGCAATTAGTGTCTTCTTCCTCAAATTGCTTTGTTTATTTATTGTCATGTCATTTCTTTGTAGTAGAATGCAATCTCATGAATAGGAATGTCTTTGTATCTCCAGGTTCAGCTCCCAGAACAATGTCTGATACAGAGCAGGTACTTATGACTCTTTGTTGAATTTAATTGAATCTGTAGAACTGCAATGTTTGTTCTAGAGAAAGCACATTATTACCTTCAAATATGTCAAGAAAGCAAAAAAGAATCTGATTCCCCTCCATCAACATGGATTCCAGCCTATATATAACTTAGAATAGTAATGGTCAACTATCTCTCTGGGCCACATATTGACTTTGAAAACCACAAATTAAAATGATCTATGTCGTATTGTTTATTTATTTTTGTTAAACTTTTTCTAATTGTATTTTAATCTGGTTCAGGATGCATCTCAGAGTTCTATAGGCCACCTGCAGTTTTCTGGCCATGAGTTTGACAACTCTGACTTAGAAGATACATCTCAGGGAGTTGGGTAAACCACAGAGAGATTAAATGGCTTTCCTAGAGTCACAAAACCAGTGTCATAGGTAGGATCTCAACCTAGTTCTCCCTGATTCTTTAAGTTTTAAAACACTAGAAAATTATGTGTTATTGCTTATTATGATAACTGTGTCTTCCTCCTATTTTTCTTTCCCCAAATTTACTTCTGCCATATCCTCCTTTCAGACCCAAATTATTTTCCCTGGTTGATCTATCTCATTCAGGACAACACAGTATAGAACATCAGACTGCCAGAGTCAGGTGTCCCCAAATGTGTCTGAAAAAAATTATCATTATCGTGACTTTAACATTCCATGCAATTTAGCTGATCATTTCATCCCACACTGGACATCGGTCTGTTAAGCACTACTTGTCAGAAAATATGCCAGGATTCTGTCAGCAGTTGTTTGTATGGACATTTTTAGCACGTACTTACTTCACAACCCAGAATCCCCTTTGTCCCTGTATGATATGAAAGATGAAACAAAATAAAGCCAAAATATGGAGAAGCTCAAAAAATATTGAGGCTTAGAAATTAGATCTAGAGCCAATTTTATGCAATCCAGACTCATGTTGCTTTTAAATCAAAGAAAATATGGATCCAGGAAGGGTATCATAGTTCCCAGGGCAAATATCCTACAGATTCAGGGCAGTTTTCAGGGGTTGTGAGCATCTCCTAAGTAATTATACATGGTTAATATCAAACAAATGTTCTCATAACACCAGGCTGAAGCAATAAGCACCATTGACTCCAGAAGATGAGACTGCAAAAGCATGAGAAACCAGTCAGATCAGTTCTCTGATGTAAATCCTGCAATGGACCAAGACTGCTGCATGCTGAGTAAGACTGAGGAATGTCCACATGGATGTAGGATAGTGAATTATGGGGGAAAGATTATCATGGAGAATCTTCATCAGGTGTGGGTTGTATACTAGTTGGTCTCTAAGTTCTATTCTACCTGAGGAATTCCATGATTCTAGGGCAATTACTATCTATTTTATGAGTCATATGTAAAAATAGCTAGGCAAAGATTGGTTAAGATGACAAAACAGGAAAATGATAAATGCTGGAGAGGATGTGGAAAAATTGGAACACTAATGCACTGTTTGTGGAGTTGTGAACTGATCCAACCATTCTGGAGAGCAATTTGGAACTATGCCCAAAGGGCTATAAATAACTGCACACCCTTTGATCAAGTAATACCACTTCTAGGCTTATATCCCAAAGAGATCAGAGAAATGGGAAGAGGACCCATATGTACAAAAATATTTATAGCAGCTCTATTTGTGGTGGAAAAAAAAATGGAAAGCAAGGGGAGGCCCATCAATTGGGGAATGGCTGAACAATTTGTGGTATATGAATGTAATGGAAAGCTACTGTGCTATAAGAAATGAGGAGCAGACAGACTTCATAATAACCTGGAGAGATATAAACTGATGCTGAGCAAGAAGAGCAGAACCCAGAGAAATCTGTACATAATCACAGACACGATGCATGTGTGATGACTAACTTTGATAGACTGGGCTCCTCTCAGCAAAGTAAGGTTATAAGACAACTCCAAAAGACTTATGATAGAAAGAGATATCCACATCCAAAGAAAGAGATGTGGAATCTGAATGCAGATTGCAACAAACTACTTGCTCTGTTTCTTTTGTTTCCTCTTTCCCACTGACCATTCCATTGGTTATAATTCTTCTTTACAACTTGACTAATGATTAATGTGAAGATATTTGTAGATCCTATATCTGATTGCATGCCTCCATGGTGGGGGAGGGGGCAAGGAGAGGGAGAGAGAGAAAATTTGAAACTCAAGGGACTGTGGAACTGAATGTTGTAAACTAAAAGTAAATAAACAAATTAATTTTTAAAATAATTTTTAAAAATAGCTAGGCAAATTTCTTACAGGTCCTCTTCTTTCTTCCTTGTGAACCCATGGTGGGTGAATGAAGTTATTTGGCCTTTCTTTGACACTCCATAGAAGTATAAATCCCCTCTGGACCATTCCTTATAAGTCATATCCAACCTGCCTTTGAAGACTTCCATTGATGGAAAACTCACTTCCACTCCTACCTATCCAAAGGTTACCCACTCCATTGGACAGCTCTGGTTGTTGAGATTTTTACTTTTGTATTGAGCCAAAATTAACTTCCCCTTAGCTTTCCCCCATTGACACTTTTTCTTCCTGCTGGAGCCAATAGGAATGTATAGATTATAACATATATTTGCTAGGCAGTCCATTAAATTCAATAGATAATGAACTAGGTACAGAATTTAATAGGAGAAAAAAAGAGGTTGGAATGTGTTTATGAAATTGTCCGGTGCTTAGTACTACAAAATTCTATCTGTTAACATTGATATTCTAGCAGTGATTCTATGTGGTTGTGAATTATGGAATATTAACCTCTCAGGAGAGTCAGAATTGCAGATGGCTCAAAGAGCTAAGGAAAAATAAATGATGGGTACAAGCAGACCATAGAATATTACCTGAAATTACTTGTATATGAGAAATGATGTAAAAGACATCCTCAAGGAGATAGAATCTAAGGATTTAGACATAGAAAGCACCCACAAGATCATGTCTTCCAATTCTCTCATTATACAGGTGAGAAAACTAGGGCCCTAGTAGCTAAAGGTAACCTAAGTACTAACTTGCAGCCAGTGT
Organism: Pseudochirops cupreus; assembly: GCA_028627135.1. Lineage (NCBI taxonomy): Eukaryota > Metazoa > Chordata > Mammalia > Diprotodontia > Pseudocheiridae > Pseudochirops > Pseudochirops cupreus. The sequence continues at coordinate 145,641,578 of CM053583.1, forward strand.
GTTTTCAGCTACAACAGGTTGTTAACCAGAAAAGGAGATAGATCTGTCATATAGAAAGAATGAGGAACTGATGAATATACCAGCTGTTGCAAAAATTGTTTTCTAAAAATAAAAACAAAGACCTCTAGCAATCAGGGTAGAAACTCTACTGGAGAATTACATAGAAATATGTACAAAAATTCACACAGAATGGGTTGGTATGGAGAGATTCTGATCTTCACTAATTGAGAAGTAACTTCACCAATAAGATCACAGATTCATCAATGCGCAGTAGCATCAAAGTTGTTCAGATTATTTAATATCAGGAAGAGTCTTAGATTCATGTGGTTACAGAATTTTAATGGATTCTGGTTCACTTTTAGGCATTTGGGAAATGACTACCAAGGCCAGCTAAGGTTTCTACCCTTTTAGAGACAGATTATTAGAACCAGTTAGACGGTTAATTGGATAGAGTGCTGCCCTTAACAGGCAAGAACATTTAAGTTTAATTCTGCCTCGGATATTTGCCAGCTGTGTGAGCTTGGAGAAATCTCTTAATCGTTCTCAACCTCTGCTTCCTCATTTGTAAAAAACAAACAAAAAAAAAAGAGTTCTAAGGTCCTTTCCTTTTCTGAATCTAACTTATAACATCCTTAACTATTTCTCAATGCTTCAGTTACACACATACACACACATGCACACACACACACACACACACACACACACACACACACATACACACAAATGCATGCATGTGCAGAGATACAATCCAGATTCAATTTAGAAAGTTTTAGCTTTCTCTGAACATGTCAAGAAGATGATAGAGTGAGTGTTCATAAGGAAACCTGACCTCAATGACATCCAACACATTAGCTATAAAACTGTCAAAAGAACAAAACTTCTAGAGCCCCTAAAAAATTTTTTTAAATATATAAGCAAACTGGTATTTTGGCGGTTCCACTTTAACATGGCAAACGCTAGCGGGACTAACGTCGACAGCAGCAGCGGCGAGGTGGTGGGAGGCGAGGTGTCATCTCTGGCGGAAGGGTCGTCTGCGGCCCACATCCCGAAGGTGAAGCTTTTGGACACCGTGGTGGACACTTTCCTTCAGAAGCTAGTGTCTGCCGGGAGTTATGAGCGATTTGCCAAGTGTTACAAGCGCTTCTACAAACTCCAGCCTGAAATGACACGACTAATTTATGACCAGTTTATAACTCAGTTGCAGACATCCATCCGGGAAGAAATTTCCACAATTAAGGAAGAAGGGAACCTAGAAGCTGTTTTGAATTCCCTTGATAAGATTGTGGAGGAGGCTGAGGACC
>CM053583.1:145643378-145707476 GCA_028627135.1 Pseudochirops cupreus
AGGATTGGTTTAGAGTCCTATTTTATGGGTATTTTGGGGTGGCTATGTGAGAGCTGCGATATGTTGCTGCTTCTACGCCGCCATCTTGGCTCCCAACCGGCTTATTGAATTTTAATAACTTTCCCAGAGATACACCAGCTAGAAAGTATTTGAGACATAATTTAAACCGAAACTTTTCTTGACTTTATTTTGTTTTCCTGAGAAGGTTTTATATTCTGTAAGCCTAACTATGGAAAGTTGCCCATAAAATTGCCAGGGCATTTTCCAAGGAACACTGGGAAGAAGCTTTATCAAAGAATACATACTCATTCTTTTCATTAGTCTCCTTGGAAGCTAGTACTTTACTTTCAGTACTTCAATATGACACGGCAGTACTGTCTAATGGATAGAGTCATCTTAAGAGAATAGATGACTTGCATTCAAATCCTGTCTCTCATGCATAGTGACTATATGACTAAATAAGTCACTTAACTTTTCAGGTAACCCTCTAAGCTGAAAAATCACTAAGGAGTTGTCAAACCACATTGATAGAGGAAGATTCCACCCTAGGAACTCCCTACAGCAATAAAATCATGGTCCAAACTAAATAACTTCTGTATGAGCTAAGGCTAATAGTCAGACAAGGTGTCACTGAAACTTTAACATAAACCTGGGAGGCTGTACTTCCTATGAAGACCCCTTGGCATTTCTATCGATAAATTCCTTTGCCTGGATTGTAAGAAGGTGACAATACTGAAGTTTAATGGTTAGATATAAATTTGTGTATAAGGCACTGAAACATCACCATTATCCCATGCTCATGGACAATGAACTCTTTGCTACTCTAATTATGGTGATCTTGGCAAAATTTCACCTTGCCCAAGCTTCTCTATGATACTGTTCAGAAAATATTATGGAAAGGCTTTCCTCCCAATTATTAATATACCAAAACCCTGCTATTCTTATAGTCATGGTATTACCAAAATATCCCACACCTGGATCTTACAAGGCAGATGTTCATACTCATTAAAGAACATTCTCAGTTGAATGTCTTAAGTTCAGATTTTTTTTCTCTGTGGAAATTATCCACTGCTTCCTAAAGAACCTAATTTTTAAGATTCATAGGTTTATACTTTAGAAGTCATTGAATCTAACACCCTCATTTTTCAGGTAGGGAAACTGAGGCCCAAAGACATTAAGTGATTTATCCAGGGTCACACAGCTAACAAGTGTCTGACATGGGATTTCAAACCACGTCATTCTGACTTCAAATCCAGTTCCCTCACCACTTCTCCCACTAGGTATGGGAATTTTGGAATGACTAAACAAATTGCTGTGCATGGTTTTGATTAAAAATTACTACATCACAAAAAATGTCAACTATGAAGAACTCAGAGAAGTATAGTGAAACATGGTTTGATGCAGAGTGAAGTAAACAGAACCAGGAAAATAATGTTCATGATGACTACAACAATGTAAATGGGAGACAACCAAATGAAATTGAACATTGTGTAATTTAAATTACCAAATATAACTTCAGAGAAAGTATCCTACCCTCTTTTCATTTTGTAGATGAGTGACTATGGTCAGAGAAAGTATCCTACCCTCTTTTCATTTTGTAGATGAGTGACTATGGATATAAATATTGCATAAACCTTTAGAAACAATGTGTCAACTGGTTTTATTGAACTGTTTTCATCCCCCTATTTTTAAATCTTTCTTAAGAGAGCTGACTGGATGAAAAAGTGGGAGAGAGAGATATTTGTACATGAATGTGATATAACAGCAAAAGGCATCAATGAAAGTTTAAAAAACAATTCCAGCTGGAAAATCATATTTTCATGATGTTTTCATTATAGGAAAAACAAAATGGTTTAATATCCCTTAGAATTTGAGTATTACAGTGATATTCAGTGTTTGAAATTTCACTGTCTGAATATCATAGTAGCACAAACCAAAAGTTCATTCCTAACACATTTCTAAAGAATATTCTTTTCCATCATTTAAAGCTATGACGGAGCATCAAAGTTTGAGAAAATTCCATTTAGCTAATTTGGGATTATTATCATCTGATTAAAACTGCTTCTTTCAGTAAAATTAGACAATTCCATTTCTGAAGCTGTGCACCCTCTTAAAAGTAATCATGGCATCACTGTGTGGACTCCAGCAGTAAGTGATTGACTAGTAGCTTCATCATCTAAAAGAGATAAAAGTTTTTGGTGTGCCACATACAATGGAATAAATGGCTGATTAAGCCAATCAAAGGAGGGAAGCTCTGATACCACCATAAAAGTAGACTCACAATCAAAGGATAAGAACAGTTTTCAAAAGAAAAAACAAAAACAAATTAACAAGTCAATGAACATTTATTAAGCACTTTGTCTGTACCGAATATTATAATAAGCACTGGGATATACATTTTAGGAAAGAGGTGAGGAGAAAGGAAAGGAAAACAGGAGGGAAGGAGGCAGAGAGAGACAGAGAGACAAAGACAGAGAGACAGAGAGAGAGAGAGAGAGAGAGAAAGAGAAAGAGAGAAGAAAAAAAGGAGGAGGAGGAGGAAGAGCAGAAGGAGGTGGGGAGGAGGAGGAGGGGAAGAGGAAGAGGAGAAAGAAAGAAAAGAAAATCCTAGTCCTCAAAAAGTTTATAATCTAATGAGAGAAGACAATATCCAAAAGGAAGCTTGGGGGTGGGGAAAGGCAATTGCTGGTACAATATTTGTGGAGTCAAAACTAAGCAGAGGGGCTGCTAGCTGTTGGGAAATGAAGGTAGTGAGAGATTTTGAGCCCTCTATAAGAAGAAATTTGGGAAGGAGTTTATTGCCCTGCCCTCCAATCAGAAGCTAGAGGTAATTAAGAGTTTTGAGTGTCAAAATTGAATCATTCTCTAGGATGACATCGAGATTTCAGGTGATTAGACTATCTGAGCTATACTTAGGGACACTTGAGCTTTCTGCAGTTGAAGCAAAGCAGAGCAGCTGATGGGAAAACAATCGTTTAGAAAAATGCTCCAAATCACTAATGTAAGAGAAATGTGTGTTAAAATATCTATATTGCATCTCACAGCCATCAAAGTGGCAAAGATGATAAAAGATGGAAATAGTTGATGTTAGAGGAGCTTTAAACAGACATACTAATGTGCTATTGGTGGAACTGTGAATTGCAATGCTCCAGAAAACAGATTGGAATTATAAAGTCACTAAAATACTCATACTCTTTGAATTAGCAATCCCACTGCTAGGCATATACCACCCCAGGAGGTCAAAGGCAGAAATATATCTGAGGAGTACTTTTTGTCGTAGTAAAAACAAACAAAAACCAAACCTTAAAACACAATGAGTTTGAGTCAATTAAGGAAGAGAAATTGTGAGAAAATGTTTTTGTGTTATAAGAAACAGCAAATATGAAAGATTCAGATTAACTTGCGTGGTTCAATGGAGCACATACAGGTCCTTTCCTGCCAAACATTTAAACTCTACTGCAGAGAGCACAACTCCAGTGGACTGGCCATGTTGTTCAAATGCCAAATGTACGTTTGCCTGAAAGACTATTTTACACAGAACTCACACAAGGCAAGCGCTCACACGTAGGTAAGAAGAATCAATACAAGGACACTCTCAAAGTCTCTCTGAAGAACCTTGGAATCAACTATGAGATATGGGAGACACTGGCACAGGACCACCCAGTGTGATGTACCCACATCAAAGAAGGGTCTATACTCTATGAGCAAAACATGGCTATAAATGTGAGAAGTGCAAATTTAGAGACATCTCCACTACAAATGTACATGTGAACTTTGTGTGCCTGACCTGTGGTAGAGCCTGCTGAAATCATTGTGGTCTGATCAGCCACAGTTGGACACATTGTACCTTGACCCCAACACAGAGATGTCATTTTGGTCAAAAGACAACCAACCAACCAACTAATGGGCAAAATGGCTAGAGCCTTAGAATTTTAATTAAGATGCCCTGAATCCAAATCTTGCTTTAGAACAAATCACTTATTCTAAGCCTCAGTTAGCTTTCTATAAAAGGAAAGGATTAGATTTGATGGTCTCTAGGGTCCCTTGCTCCTCTAATCTATGATCCGATGATACATGAACTGGGTGCAAAGAAAGAAGAACAAAGAGACTAAGAAGCAATGATCATAGTCATTTTAAAGAAAACAACACTAAAAACATCCAAAATTAGATAAATATGAAGATCAATTAATTCTATAGTAATGAAGTATCCTTCCTTTCCTTTGATGGAAGAGTGGTTAACTAGAGACGCAGAATGGCCACCATATTGTTTTGTTTTGCTTAACTGTTTTTCAAGAGAGAGTTTGGAGGGAGGGTATTGGGAAATGACAGTGATTTTTTTTTAAATCACTAAAATAAGAAAGAAATGGAAGGAAGGAAGGAAGGAAGGAAGTAAGGAAGGAAGGAAGGAAGAAAAGAAAGAGAAAGAAAGGGAGGAAGGAAAGAAGAGAGAGAGAGAAGGAAAGAAGGAAAAAAGAAAGTAGAACAACTACCTTAATTTTATTTTATTTTAATTGTATTCTATTTTATTTTATTTTATTTTATTTTATTTTATTTTATTTTATGTTATTTTATTTTTTCAGTCACTACTGTGAGCCCTTGCCCAGTGCCACAATACATGACCAACATGTTCCCAAATCGTACACTTCTTACTAATACCAGGACACTGTAGCATTCTTGAATTTCAAGTGATCAAATACAAGGAATTCTCAGCACTTGACATTTAACCCCACAATGAAATAATATACCTATATTTAAGATTCATATATAGCATGGGAAATTGAAAATTCTTGCTCCATAAGCATGTGAAGAGAAAAATTACAATTCTAATTCATATTTATACACAAAGTACTAATGGCAAATGTGTAAGGAGATTACAGGGTACCTGGTTGGCCCCAGGAAGACTGAAAATTCGCTAAGACATCATACATTTACAAGACCAACTACAGACTAACTGTACCAAGTGTCAGACCATTCATTCCAGAAGTGAATTGGGATGGCTGGGATGGCTAGATAGGTCTCTATCCCATACTCTATGGCTGCAGGGTGATTTGGGGTGGGAGGGGGGTTGCAGGGGCATTGGTAAGAAGGGAGAGAAGAGGGTATACTTTATGTATTCCTAAATTATAAACAAAAGAACCTAGAAAATATTTCAAATATTGGTGAAATAAACAAACTTACTTAGGTTTGAGGCTTAAAATAGAAGGAAAAAAAGATTAAAACTTTAAACATTTAATTGTAAACTTCATTGTATATGGTTGCCTCTTATATACTAGTTTAATATTCTGATTAGACTAATGATATTCACCTTCACTGTAAGTTACAAGTAATTAGATGTTACTAAAAGCTGCCTATACCCAGTCATGTGGGCAGTCAGGCAGATAATTGTTTTAAGTAAGACTAATGGAATCACAATATCCAGGTTCAAATTAGAATAACTGATGGCAACACTGACCTAGTGTATATACTTGATGTTATATCCTCTGCATACCTCCACATATGGAGGTAAATATAACCTCCATAAGACATTACTACAGCTTTTGGTGGTAAGAAAAATATAGAGGAATTGAATAACTAGGGCTGAAGGTAAAAAAAAAATGTGCTATTGGTATATTTTAACTTATAAACACTGAAAATGTAAATATACATAGTTGGGAAAATGTGCTGTGTTCTGACCCGATCCCTAAATACTCCTAGAGTGAATAACCTTTTTCTTCAAGTGTTTGCCCTAATTAGTTCCTTAATTTACACATATGTAGAAAGTTTTTGGTGGTACTCAGGGATATCTACCACATTCAACCTAAACCTTTACCCTGGTGGACACTTTGCCCTTTATCAATGTCACAAAGATAAGTTTGGACAGATTTGTTCCAAACATCCTAAATAAGAATTAGAAATGCATTTTTTAGTAGACATATGTTATAAATGGTCTTTTAGTGTAGCTGAAATTATATTATTTAAATTATGCTTAAGTTATATTGTGACTTAAATAGTTTTTCATGGGCTGTCTCTGGAGTCTAACTAGGAAAGAAACTATGAGTTCCAAAGTACTATTTTGAAAATGAACTTTTAAAACCAGAGTCATCCACAAAGTGGTGACTCTCCAAAAGATTTGAAACAAGTTATTATGGGTAGATTATAAAAGTCATTGAAGAAGGAGTAGCAAATTTGGAATCAGTAGACTTGAGTTTAAGCTTTGGCTTTGGTGATAGATGACAGAGAGATAGATAGATAGATAGATAGATAGATAGATAGATAGATAGATAGATGAGAGAGAGGTGCTAGATGGATGATAGGTAGATAGGTCAACTCATAGAGAGATGAGATAGGGAAACAAAGAGAGAAAGATGATAGTTGATAGGTAGATGGATGGAAAAGCATACAGATGGACAGATGATAGAGTAGTGAAATGGATAGGTAGATGGATAGATATACAGAAATAGATAGGTGATAGGTAGACAGATAGGTAGGTAGAGAGATCTACAGAGACAGAGAGATAATAGGTGACACAAAGATAAATATCTACGTAGGTAGATAGATGGTAGATAGGTGGGTATAGAGAAAGAGAGACAGAAAAAGAAAGATGATAGATGATAGAGGGAGAAAGAGAAAGAGAGAAAGAGAGAAAGAAAGAGAGAGAGGGAGAGAGAGAGAGAGAGAGAGAGAGAGAGAGAGAGAGAGAGAGAGAGAGAAAGAAATGATACATAAATGGATTATAGGTACAAGTACAGATGGGTAGCTAGGTGGTGCCACGAAGAGAGCACCAGGCCTAGATTAAGGAAGATCTGAGTTCAAATATGACTCAGATCCTAAGCAGGTCATTTAATGTCTATTTGTCTCGGTCTCTCATCTGTAAAATGGGGCCACACAGGAAGAGGGAATGGCAAACCACTCAAGTATCTTTTCCAAGAAAAAGACATAGAGTCAGGCATGACCAAATGGCTAAACAACAACAAAAAAAAGATAAATAATACATTAAGCACCTAATTTGTGACAGACTCTGTGCTGAGTGCTTGGGATACAAATACAAGAAAGCCAGACAGTCTTGTCCTTTACTCTCTCAGAGCCCTGGTTTCCTCTGATGTGATATAAGGGTAGTAGATTAAATGATCTTCAGGTACTAAATCAATGGTATTTAAGTCCTGACAAAACAAGGATGCTCCTATTTTGCCTTATTCCCTCTGCCACTCTTTTAGTACTCAAAGGTTTTATCATCTTACATTAAATTTTAATTTAATAATTTCGTTTGCCTGCAGTCATACTCTGCTTAGCTTGTAAGATACTGAAGAATCAAAGAAAAGGGGGTCAGAGGGAAGGAGGGGGAAAGAAGAGGAAACAAGCATTTATTATGTATAAATATATACACATACGTATTATATGTCAGACACTGTGCTAAGGGCAGAGGGTAGAAATACAAGCAAGACAGCCCCTACCCTCAGGGAGCTCACATTCTAAGGGGGACAGACAGCACATGAAGGGGGAGCTGTAATGGAAGCAATAACTTGGAGGCCTGGGTTCTGGGCAAGATAAGGCACAGGCACCCCTATGGGAACCAGGAATCCCAGAGACAAATTCCAAGGGGGAGAAGGGTGGAGGGAATAGAGATAATATCTCAAAAGCAAAAGACATCGAATGGAGATATCTTATCTTTTATTCTCACTAACATGGTTGGTGCTTTGTACCCAAAGAGCCCTGGATGAATGCCTGATGAATGAATTACTAGAAACACCAATGAACTGCCACTCCCTTATTTCACCCTTTTTCCATGGATGCCTTTGCATAATTGATCTGGTTAATTTTGTGTGTAGAAGTGATGTGCAAGGAAATGCTAAAGCCAGAGTGCAGTTGATAGAAGGAACCTGCATCTCTGTCTAAGGACATACTCCTGGACACAAAACCTACACAGCAAGAAAAAAAAAGAGCAGTATATTATTTATCTGTTGACAAAGAGAGCCTAGCATGAAGGTGGCAATTTATTTATTTTATGTCCGTACGACAGCAAACAAATGTTTTAGCAAGCAATAGATAGACCCGGGTGAAGCAGTGTCTTGACCCAGAAATTTGTTCCACCCTTTTTTCAATCTTTCTTTCCCAACGTTTTTTCTGACACATCAGAGGGAGGCTGTCAATGACTCTGGCTGGAAATCTCAAAAGAAGCCTGACTCTCCCTCTATCTTCTTTCTTACTCACTTTACCTTTAACGCCATCTCCAGCTTCTCGAGCTTTGTTTAGAATATTGTGTGTGTGAGAGAGACAGAAAGAGAAAGACAGAGAGAGAGAGAGAGAGAGAAAAAGAGAGAGAGAGAGAGAGAGAGAGAGAGAGAGAGAGAGAGAGAGAGAGAGAGAGAGGGAGGGAGAGGGAGGGAGAAAGACAGAGAGAGAGAGGGAGAGAGACTGGAAAGAAATTTTGGAGTAAAAGGCTGCAGGTATGGAACTTCCTGTACTTCTTTTTTGTGGAACTTAGAGCATTAAGCATTTCATTTAAACAATACATCACATAAAAATCACTATGAAACAGACAGAAAGCCTGAGATGAAGAGAAAGTCTGAGCTTAGAAACATAATAAAACCTGATTATGGAGTTTCATCTGACTGAGTTTTTATTCTTTTTTAGCTTGTAAACTTCTGTCTTGTAGATAGGTGATGGTTGGGTAGATAGATGGGATGGATAAATGGAAAGGAAAGAAGGAAGGAAGGAAGGAGGGAAGGAGGGAAGGAAGGAAGGAAGGAAGAAAAAAAAGAAAGAAAGAAAAAGGGAAAGAAGGAAAGGAAGGAGAGAAGGAGGGATAGAGGGAAGGAAGGAGGGAAGGAGGGAAGAGGACAATTAAGTACTTCTTTTGTGCCAGGCACTATGCCAAAAGTTGGAGTTACAAATATAAGCAAGCAAGATAGTCCCTGCCTTCAAGGAACTTCTATTCCAGCGGGAGGAAATAACACATCAAGGGGAACTGACAAGAAGCAGTGCCCTGGAGACCTGATTCTAGGCAAAATAGAGCAAAGGCTCACCTTTGAGAGGTCCACATTGGGTAGAGTCCAAGGTGCTGGCATGGATCATTCCAAGGGGCAATGCTAACCAGGGAAAGGTACTGGCAATTGGGAAGAGAGAAACAATTGCATACCTTGTCTTCATCTCTTAATGCTACTGCATCTTCATGCTTCAGTAGTTTGATAATCTGGCATGGAAATCCCCTAAAAAGGTATGGAGATCATAGCCTCTCCATGCTACATGTTACAACAAGATAAACTGACATCTGGTCCTCAGCACACCAGAAATCCTGGACTTAGTATTTCCATAAATTAACGAAGCCACTTCCTTAACAGCTTGATTACTCCCTACAACAATCAAACTCCCAGTATATCCATGTCTTCTCATTCTGTCAATTCAATTCAAGAAACATTTTTTTAAAGTGCCTATTATGTACCAGGAACTGTCCTAGGCCCCAGAAATCATTGTTGTTGTTCAGTTGTTTTTCAGTTGTGTCCGACTCTTTGTAGCCCCATTCAGGGTTTTCTTGGCAAAAAGACTAGAGTGGTTTGCCATTTCCTTCTCCAGAACATTTTACAGTTGAGTAAACTGAGGCAAGCCACTTGCCCAGGAACAAAGTGCTAGTAAGTGTCTGAAGGTGGGTTTGGACCCAGGTCCTCCCGACTCCACGCCTGGCACTCTACCCGCTGCATCAGCTTCGCTGACTTGGGCCCTGGAAATACAAAAACAAAAAGGAAAACAAAACTGTCTTTGAGGAACTTACAGTTCACTGAGGTGTGGAGGAAGCAACATGTACTCAGGTAAATCAAGGCAAAATATATACATGTAACTGCTTCTTCCCCTGCCCCGACCCCCTTCCCACATACATATACAGCTGGAGGAATTTGGAAATACCTTATACAATAGACAGAATTTAAGCTGCACCATGAGAGGAGCTAAAGATTCCAAGAAATGAATAGGCACAGAGTTCTGGGTATGAAGGACAATCCTGAAAGGCACCGAAGTGAGAAATGTGTTGTTAAGCATGTATTGAGACTAGTAAATATGACTGGAACACATTGTATTTGAGAACAAATAATGTGAATTTTTTTCTAGAAAGATGGTTTGAAACAAGATTGTAAAGGGCTTTAACTATCCAACAAAAGAGTTTGTACTTTCTCTTAGAGGCAATGGAACATTCCCAGATGGGAGAGTGACATTATGGTCAGACCTCTATTTTAGAAATATCAGTTGGGCAACTATACAGATCATGTCCATCTTCTCCCAGAAGGGCAGTCTTCATGCTAAAGGCTTCCTCTAAGCCTTTTTAACATCACAGGAGCATCACTATTTGACTTAGGCTGTCCGTCTCTTATCACTCATCATTGGTCCATGACCAATTCATATCCTTCCCTGATCACATATTCCCCAATACTATATTTTATGACCATAAGACTTGGAGTCATTGTTAGAAATGCCCAGTGGTATATTTGGTCTCATACCAAGTTTTCTGCAAACTTGCTTTCCCCTTCATCACAGTTTTCTGATTCATAAGTAAATATTGCTGGCTATTTTCTACCATTTGCCCATCATCATCCTTTCCAAATGAGTTTATATTTAGAATTTGTGTTGCCCATGGCTGTCATATCTCTCAATTTGGCACTATGAAATGAGGCAGTCTCTGAGCTCATTCAGTCTAGTAGTGATTTCTTTATTCTACTTAACTACTATGGGAAAAAATTATAGTGTGTTTCCATGTCTTTTCCTTTATCTATTTTCCATTTTTGAAAATCATTAGCTTGTTTGAAAGATCAACTTGGAGAAATGTTATTTGAACTTAGTGTTTTCTTTTCATCTTCTTCCTACTTACTAATCTGTTGTTGATTTTAACCTTTGCTCAAGTCTATGGGTCTGACCACATGTAGAACTATTTCTGAAATGACTCCACATCAGCAGTCATTTCCCGTCTTTAAAGACCTAGCTAATTACATTTTTTGTCCTTGCTATTTCTAGCACCTTCTGACTTTCTCTTTAAAGAAAATATTTATAATATATTGCCCCAAGTCTTCTGGGTCACCTATAAGTTTTTGTCCACTTTCATTTCTTAGCCTGAATCATATTTTAAATATATTTTTTCATTATCTTCCTATATGCCCACCTTTGCATTGTAGTCACTAATAGTTAATAGTTACAATAACATAGATACACATATATATATGAATACATGTCAACTTGCTTTAGAGCAAGTTGTCGACTTATTTATATAATTTGTCTATCTCCTTATCAACTGAAACAGATATTGATAAATACGTTGCAGTTACTTTCATGGCAATTTTTTTAACTTATGATTATTATAATGAGTATTAAAAAGTCAAGTGACTGAGTATCCCATAAAATCCTGGAGTGTTTTTGTCATCGAGTAAATTGTGAAACTAACTCTGACCGCTCTTCTATTTGCCTCTTCAAGGACAACATGCATCCTTCCATTTAACTGTAACTTCTTTATACCTTATTATTTTATTTCTAGCAAGAATTTAAATATTGTCTTAATAGGCATACATAGGGAACATTAGGATTCATCAAGTCCAACCCCTTTGTTTTTAGATAATGAAACTGAGACACAGAGAAGTTAAGTAAGTGACCCAAGGTCACACACAACTTCCATTAACATCATGTCAACTCTTTGGAGACTTGAAAGAGATCTTTCATTTTGAGAAACAACATTTTATGGTTTTAGACATTTTAAGAAGTGTGGTGCTTAGCATCTTCTTCCAACCTTTCTAGGACTCTGCTTCTATCACCATTAAATCACAAAGGGGACCCATAGGAGTGAGGGTCATTTGTACAGTTATCCCTTCTACATCATGACTTTCCCCATCATATTTTTGACATATTATGTGTACACACAAGAAACTAAATGAGAATTTGTTGAGAGTTGTGCAGAAGTTGCAAATGATATTTGAAGATTAGCAGACAACACAGAAAAGTTTAGAAACTCAGAAATGCGTAAAATATATGTATAGTATTGTAAATCAACATACTTTATCTTTTAATAGCATAATATCTTTGGCTCCTTCTCTGGTACAAAGGGAGGCCCACAATTTTTGTATGAATTTTCCAAATCACAGGGGTGCCATGCCCCTAACCCCTGCAATGTGAAAAGGATGACGGTATGTTCTTTTGAGCTTGATAGAACTTAAAAGAGCTTTGTACTCGGCTGGCATACCTTTTGAAAAATCAGGTCACCTCCACCACATTGAAGCATCAAAATAGCATTTTTGTGGGGGTAGTTTCTTAGGAGCTTCTATATCTACATCCTCAATGTGGGTGACAGAAAGGGAGAATATAAAATATGTAAATATCAGTCAAGTTTTCTCTCCTCTAGCATTAGACAACTGTGCATGTTTATAACAAGAAAAATCCTCACTTTCTCAGGCATTGGTTCCAAAGCAGTCAATTATTTTGTCTTCCATAAGTGATTTTCGCTGAGGTAATTCATTCTTATTATTTGTTTTTAATTAACAAAGGGAATGTTTCCAAACTCTCTGCTTTTTTATCTTAAGCCCAGCCATGTTCAATGACATGGCATGCTATGGGACACTTCAGTGGCCTCACCACTATAGTACATTTTATTGACGACTCAACTACTTATTCTCTTCACATTGTAGCCAGTTTCTAGGTTCACTTGCTAGCTTGCTGTTCTCTTATGGGGGGCATGGGGAGGGGGAAGGGAGGAATTCGTTTCAATCATCCTGATTCCATGGTTAATTTTTCCCCTCATTATTTGCCACACATCTTCTATCAAACTGAATGTAATGGGAAGCCTTGTTGGAAAGGGCACAATTTGCGTAACCGTATGTCAGGATATTCATCTGGCTTTGGGTAATGGGAACTAGAGAGCTGATGAACATCTTGCACTTGTTCTAGCCAGGATTAAAGGTGGATGGCAGGTCGCCAACAACAACTGTGCAGTGAAAGGTCTGGGATATCACTAACTTCCTATGTGTTCAAACAAAGGGCAATATTTGGAGCTTAATAAGTATCTTGGAAAATATAAACCAAAGGACAAGAAATCTCTGGGCCTAAAATCATATTAATGCCTCGTCACCATCCCTTGGGGTCAGGGAAAGAGAAAGACTGAGTTTTGTTTTTTTTTTTTTAATTAACTAGGAGTCAACTTCTCCCTTCCTTACCCTATAAGTATAATTCTCAATTAACTCTTCTTCTATAGTTGACCATCTGTATTCTTTACCTTTTCCTTTTCCAGAGCACCTGAAAGATAAATTGGAAGAATATATGGCCCGGTTTTCCAAAGTGAGAATTGTTCGAACCAAAAAACGGGAAGGACTTATCCGAACACGACTCTTGGGTGCATCCATGGCAAAAGGAGAAGTCTTAACCTTTCTAGATTCTCACTGTGAGGTCAATGTGAACTGGCTGCCTCCCTTGCTTAGTAAGTACACAGTTTACTAACTGGAATTCCTAAAAGTCAACAAAGATGTAACAACTACTCACTATATGCCAGGCACCGTGCAAGACTTTTGAGATGGTGAAAACAAAAAATGTAGTCTCTGCCCTCAGGGAACTTATATTCTATAGAAAGACACACTGTGCACTTGGGTGAGTAGGTATAATTCATTGTTAAATTTCACTCATGTCCCAAATCCATATTCTCATCTACTTTTTGGTAAAGTGAATCTCCCTTGAAATTCTACTTGTTTTGTAATTATTATAAGATAGGAATTGCTTTTTGAAAGCATTGTTTGAGAGGAAGGAGAGACTTGAAATTTAAATTTACACCAATACTGGGAGAATAAGCGGCTTGCTAGAAAACTAAGAAAGAGAACAATCATCTCTCCAGATGGCATCTTTTACAGTTGATCTCCCCAACCTAGCCTCAGGATTGAAAACCATTCCCTTGCTGTGAGAAATTTCTCCCATAGCTTCTCTCATTGTAGCTGTGGTCACTAGACAATCACTAAAAGAAAACTCATTTGTGAACATGAGCTCATCAGTAAATAAGGTGGAAAGGACCTCAGAGGCCATCTAGCTCAAGGTGAGCAGGCTCAAAGTTAGATGGATTATTGTCACATCATTTTTTTGAGCTGGATCCTGACATACCTTCACTGGCATGCTACTCTGAAGCCTCCTTGTGGGGTGGAAGGGAACTTGGATTCCAAAGGTATGTGAATGGAGTGCTTGCTCTGGTGGGTCCTACCAAATACACAGGCTTTCAATATGTATATGCTGTCAGACTGTGTACTTGTGGACCATTCTCACCAAAGCTCCAAGAAGTTCTTCATCAAATTGCCTTCAAGGTGATCAAATTAGAACCATTCTCAAAGACAGGCTCCTAAGGAAAGGGGTCACAATCTTTCTCAGTTGTGCACCAACAGAATAATTGATAATGGAAAATGACAAGACATTTTTTTTCAGTTCTATCAATGTTTCAAGATGACCATGACAACATTTTTTCTCTCTACCTAGCTACTATCTATAAACTTATAAAATGTTATATTTGTATAGCCTATTCCAGTGCTTTGTTGTGGACATCAATTGGATTGCATTTATCAGGGTCTATCAAACACAAAAGGATCATCAATCGAGAAATGGGAGACACCTTAGAGGACTTCTAGTCCAACTCCTTATTTTATAGAAGAGGAAACTAAGACCCAGTGAGTTTAAATGGTTTACCAAATGTCATGCAAGTCAGAAGTGGGATATGAACCCCCTTTAGGATTGGACACATGATTAATTTTTTTTCCAACTGAAGCTTGTGCCTACATTTCAGTTTCTAAAGAATCAACCATATAGATTCTTAATGTGAAATAAAAATTCAGGTATAATCCCAAGGTGTAAAATGAACCAAGGTAAGCTATATCCAAGGTAAGCTGTATCTCCTCCTGTTTCCTCACTTTGAATGATATGTCAAGATGTTGATAGAAAATACTGGCTTCAACTCCAAGGCCAGTAGTCTTTCCAAGGCTTTCAGGACAGGCCTGTTAACAAGTGATATATTTACAAACTGAGGACTAGACTACTTAAATATAGAAAAGTTTGTCATCAGAAGTCTAATCATCAGAGAATATTATGTCGGGGTCATAATCCCAATTTATGAAAACCATAGAAGAATTTAAATCCCCAAGCATGACGACTCCTCCCCCACAAATCACAAGTCTTTGAATTTACTAAATCAATGTTTATGTAGCACCTTTCTTAAAGATCATTTTTAATGTAGAATTATATGCAGTATGTCTTAATGAAAAGAGGAGGTGGAAGAGGAGGAGGGATGGCACATTCTTCATCAAAGCTTTAATTAGCAAGAACTAATTGCAAGTGATTAAAGCTAAGAAGCTGATTCTTCAAAGCCCTGTTCTGGCTTAACTGTATTTTTTTTAAGGGAAGTCAAACTATGAGTCCAGCAATGACCAAGGAATATACAGTAAACTTGAAAACATTTTTTAAGTTCTTAGTGTCCTGATATTATACTCTCTCCTATTCTCCCAGATTTCACTAAATCAGCTTTTGTTGTAAATATGTCCTTGGCCTCGGAGTGAGTGCCAATAACAACTGCCTTCACAATAGGCCCTTCAGAGAGGATGATTTGCTATTGACTCAGGCTTTAGATTCCAGCTAGAACCAGGAATGCTCCATTAGTCAAAGATGGAGAAAGAATCAATAGTAACTGGTAAGGATTTAATATGGGAAACAATGCAACACTCCCCTCTAGCATCCCCAAACCCACGGGCTTCCTGGCCATCCTAATCAAGAGGGGAGTGCCTCCAAACATGTTGCCAAGAATCCTTTAAGGTTTTAATTAAAAGTACCTTCTACAAGGGCATAACAATTTAGAGTTTCATCAGCAACGATCACTGTCTCTCGAAATGAACTTGAACCATAGAGCACAGTGTGCTAACATCTGAATACTCAGTGAAGGCAGGAAAGTGCCTAATGGATTCCCTAACCCAAGCAACCCACCAAATGTCATTAGCAAATTCTCTGAAAATCCCTTGGATTGCTCACAGTGCACCTAACCTCCAAAACAGAGCTTGCTCCTTTCCTGATTAACGTATTTTATTTCCTCCTGGGCCTGGTCAGTGTAAGATTGCTATCTTTTTCTTTATCAGCATCTTGACATAGCATTCATAATGAGGGAACAAGAGAAGCCTCACCATACCTTGGTTCATTTTGCACCTTGGGATTGTACCTGACTATTTATTTCTCATTAATAGCCTACATATTTTGACTAATGTGGAAATATGTTTTGTATGACTGTATGTGTATAATAGGTATCATACCTCTTGACTTCTTGATGGGTGAAGGAGGGAGAGGAAGGAGGGAAAGACTGTGGAACTAAGAATAAAATTTAAATTAAAGTGAGAGGCTCTATATGTGTGATTCCCCAGAAACTTAAGTATAGGCACAAACTTTAGATAAAAAAAAAATTAGTCGCCTTGTGTCCACCCCCAATCTGGTCCACCTGGATCAGTTACCAGGAAATTTGATGGGAAGCTTGACAGCTAATTTAACAGACTTTGACCCTTTGTCCCTCCTCTACTCTGGACTTTTTGTTGGTCAAGTTCTTGTCAGTCTAGCCCAGATCTTCATTTGATTGAAGTAAACAGTTGAAACCATAAGGCTAAAAGTTCCTGCAGAAGTGGCAGAAGGATCCTGTTTAATTCAAGGATTAAGAGTTTCCTCCTTCTGGGTCACCTGTAGAAGAAATATGTTTCAGATTAAAGCTAAAATCCATTATGAGATTTATTTGTGACCAGCAAAGGGAAAGTGATGCTTGTCGAGAGGCATCACCATAAACTACAACTGTAGCCCCTCAGCAACTCTTCTCTCTCACTGATTAAGATAGGGATAAGGAAAAAAATGGACCTCATAAGCCATCCATTCCAGTCCTTTCATTTTTAGATGAAAAAAAAAACTGAGGTACAAGGTCACTTGCCTAAGGTCACAAGTAGTGTGAGGTAGGATTAGAACCCAAGTCTTTTGACTTCAAAGCAGTAGAGAGTTAAGTGGAGAGAGCTCTGGGTCTAGAGTGAGTAGAACTTGAGTTCAAATGCAACCTCAGATACTTTCTAGCTTTGTAACTCTGGGCATGTCCCTTTACATCTGTCTGCCTCAGTTTCCTTATATGTAAAACAGAGACAGCAATAATAATAATAATAATAATACCTTCTCAGGCTTGTTGTTAAGCTCAAATGAGATAATTTTTAAAGTACCTTTCTCAGTACCTCACACATATTAGATAATTTGTCCCTTTGTTCCTTCTTTCTCCCTTTTCCCCCTCTTTCCCTTCCTCCTTTCCTTCCTTCCTTCCATTCTTTCTTCCTTCTTTCCTTGCTTCTTGAAATTCCTCTTTCCTTCCTTCCTTGCTTCTCTTCTTCCTTCCTTCCTTCCCTCCTTGTTTCCTTCCTTTCTTCCTTCTTCCCTCTTTCTTCTTTCTTTCATTCCTTCTTCCCTTGCTTCCTTCTTTCCTTCTTCCCTTCCCTTCCTTCCTTTCTTTCATCCTTCCTTCCTTCCAAGCCAGTGTACTTTCCACTATATTATGAGCAGTAGAACCATAAAAGGGTCCAAGAGGCAGTGGAAAGAGCACAAATAATATGGAGTCACTGTACCAGCCTGGCACAATGGAAAAGGAAAAGACTTTGGACACCATACCTGGGTTCTAATCCAGTCTCTGCCACCCACTAACTGTTTGTACTTGAGTAAGTTTCTTAACTTCTCTTGTCCTGGTTCCTCATCTATACAGTGACAGGGGGCAGGAGAAATCTATGGCTTCTGAATTCCCAATTTATAAAAGGAAAAATATCTATGATGTGAGATAGCACCTATGTGAGCTCAGGTTGGGAAGCAGTGTGGTACAGTGGCAAGCACCCTGACTCTGGAGTCAGAAGAACTATGTTCAAATATTGCCAGTGTGACTCTGGGAAAGTCACTTATTCTATCTCATCCTATTACTTCATCTATAAAATGATAGGACTGATCTCTATATGACCTCTGAGGTTCTTTCCATCTCTGAATCTGGGATCTTCTGATTAAGATAGGAAACCTCTCTGCCTTAGGAATCCTATCTGTAAAAAGAGAAGGCTGAACTAGATAGTCTCTGAAATCTCTTGTAGTTCTAGATCTAGGAGCCTACTCTGTACTCTGGAGATATCAGAAGCAAAGCAACATGGAGCTTCTGAGTCAGCCATGGACAGTCAGTTGTTGCCACATAAGCTGAGAAAACTCCTACAGAACAAGGCGGCAATTTCATTGGATAGGAAAGTTCATTGCTGATTTAAGTAATATCTGTGCCAGATGATACATTTGGAAACAGACTTGTTGTTTTATCAGTGTCAGGAATTAAATTCTCTCTACCAATAGAGATGTCACCTCCTATGTCACCCACTGCAAGCACTGAGGCACTCAGAGCACCGAGACCACAAAGCCAGTATGTGTCAAAGGCAA
Source organism: Pseudochirops cupreus (assembly GCA_028627135.1). NCBI lineage: Eukaryota > Metazoa > Chordata > Mammalia > Diprotodontia > Pseudocheiridae > Pseudochirops > Pseudochirops cupreus. Next base: position 145,661,802 of record CM053583.1, read on the forward strand.
AACTGGAACCCAAATCTTGCTAACTTTGAAACTGACTTTGAAATTTCCAGAGGTAGTATTGGAGATCCTTAGATGTCTTAGTGCTCTAATCAGGAAGGTAAAAAAAATACAGGTGGGCAGATGAAAATATAAATCCCAAATTTTGGAAAAAAGGAGATGTGATTCTGGATAGTCATTATTGGATAAAATGTGTTTATGGAAGTAGATAAACTTTGAATTCGTGTAGAAATGCCCTGAATCTTGAAGTATTATTGTGACTCATATTACCCCAGGTTTCTTTATCTTTTCTTCCTCACATGAAAAAAAATGTTTATAACTCGTGCCTAATCCAAAGGGTTGCCAAAGAGCAAAAAGGAACTGAGGATGGCATTTCTCCCTCTGTCAGGTAGTATTAACAACTAATTACAACCACAAGTTGAAGATACATTCTTGAGAAAGAAGAACGCTTATCATGTATAGGCCCACACTCTTCGTGTTTTCTATTACATGTCCCCCATGAGGACTTTTGCACTCAAAGTATCTTGTGTTCAACTTTTAAGGAAAATTGTTTTCACTATCAGAGCACAGCAGAGTAATGACAGACAAGATGTCTATAGGTAAACCTTTAGCCAACAGCAAAACCAAGAACAGAACTCACTGCCCAAATTGCCTTGCATCATCTTAGATACAGTGAGAGGAAAGTTAAGGCTTTGGGGAAGCCATTTTTTCTTAGTAATAAACAGAGTGGGATATCAAAGACCAAGGGCAAAGATCACCTTAGCACTACCTGTATCAGGCATCATGGCCAAGAATTTAATGTTCAGACTGTCAAAGTGAGAAAAGAGAATGATCTTACCTGCAGCTACTCTCAGAGTCAAAGCTAAATAACTTTGCAGTTAAATATTTACATCCCAGAACCTCCATAATGAGGTCCGGTATTTCCACAGCATGTCTTAACTGTACGGTTGAAAAAATCCAAGTGCTGTTTTTATTCTGTGCAAGTCTGCTGTATGCTAAAATGACAGATTGGGGACAGAGCAGAGCAGAAAAGTGACAGAGAGAGAGCTAGATGGACTTTTGCAGGTCTCCCTGGGATGTAACTTTTTTAAAGGAAAATGCAGCCACTCTAATTGTCCCTAATCACTGTCCCATTGTGTTAAGTCCACTTTCAAATGGAGAGTTCCTGCAAATTTCAAAAGCAGAGTGATTTCAAGGCTTAAGATTGAGCATTAGCAAGAATCTATATGTTCCTCTTTGCCAAAATATAATCAATGACCTGACCAGATTTCTTTCCCTGTTGTGTATATGTATTTTTATCTTCCAGATCAAATTGCCCTAAATCGAAAAACCATTGTGTGTCCTATGATCGATGTCATTGACCACAATCACTTTGGGTATGAGGCCCAGGCGGGAGATGCTATGAGAGGAGCATTCGATTGGGAAATGTACTACAAAAGAATCCCCATCCCTCCGGAGCTGCAGAGGGAAGATCCCAGTGACCCTTTTGAGTGAGTATCAGCTCAAGGAAATGCCAAAGGATCAAGGGCGGGCACAGGGTAAACCATTTTAAGCAAGCCAAGCTAGGGACTACTCCTGAGAACAATTACTTCGAATTAAAAGTAATAAAGCGGGTGGCCACAAATTGCACAAGAATGGAGAAAGGTCAAGACAATGTGTTGTGGACTATTACAAGCAGGACTGAATGCGTGTCATTTCCCTGTCTCAGGCTTTGCTCAGAACTGGGGCAAGTGTGTTACTGTGTATAAAATAAAGCAGGAGAAGGGCCTGAGTAATAGGAGAGAAATGAAGAAGGAAAGGAGATATATGGCTACTAAAGGTATTCTCTTTATTTTTCCCTAAAGGATTCTCTGAACCGACTATCTTATTATTTCTTCACTGGGAATAGATGCATCAGTCTCTGAGGCTTCATTCTGTTAGCAAGTGCCCTGGTTATGATGGATGCCATCACTCCTCTGTATGTGTTACTGTAATTTAAACACAGGAGTATCAAACCAAAACAGTATCAAGCTGACTAGTAAATCATCTTTGATAAGCCTATTCCTGATCCCAACATTGCATAGATCAGATAATTTACAGTAATAACCTGCCAACTCCTTGAAAACCCCATCTCTTTTTATTTCTAGCCCCTCTCCCTTGTGGTGGGGATTTATGCTCATCAGCAGAGGGGAGTGGGAAGACATGACTTAGTCTGGGAAATTTCACTGAAAGCCAGCCCAGAGATTTGCCCGGAGATAGCTGCCGATTGCTGCCAGCCCTTCACCCTGTTCTTTCCCATTAAAACTTCTGTAATGGTATGGTTGAAACTCACACACACACACACACACACACACACACACACACACACACACACACACACACAAATTCTAAATTTCTGCATTCGTGACTTTACATTCTTCTCTACAGTAAGGTTAAATCACAATTTGCATCCTGTTTCACAGTTTAAAAATATGCACTGAAGAGTTTGCATTCCCCAACACTGCCACATTCAATGAAAGCTGGGATTTGATAAACATCAACATATTTTTCCCTCCATTCCACTCAATTTCTAGCCACTAGAGACATTTTTTTTTAAATAGGTCCTTGGGGATACAACCTGGAGATGGGTTTCAAAAGTGATTAGTGTAATGGAGGAGAGGAAAGAATATTTCTTTTGAGGGTTGGAGCACACTGATTCAGTATCCAGAACTTCAGATTGTGGGTCTTTCCATACTTCAAAGTCTCAACCAATTACTATTTAGTTTGTGCAGAGAAATGAAGTCCCTTCATTATGCTCCCTACTGTTCTGGTAAAGATCCAAGTACACAGTAACATTCTAGAGAAACAGATTCTCTGCTTCTTTTTCATCTGAGAGGAGAACCTACCAAGAATTTGTAGTACACCCTGCAGACATCTGTGCTCCCCAAGAGGGCTGCTTATCTTAGAAAAACAGTCAAGCTTATCAGGAGCCCAAGATAGGACTCCGGATCCAGGAGACACCACTCTGAGAACCTAGAGGGAGAGTGTAATTTGTTACAGGATAGTGATGCCTGGTATGTCACACTGGCTGATGTATCCACACTGTATACATATCATATGTGGTTATTTTATTTCCAGGGACATGATCTGACTCCTGGTAAAAAAAAAAAAATCAACTATGTATAATAGGGAGCTGAGTAAAATGGAGTTTCATTGTATTACCATTGAGATAGGACACTTATTCTTTGCTAAGGTCAGATAAAAATGCCACCAGGGGAACCTCAAATAGAGAAAATTGAATGAAAAATAGAAATCCAGAGGCCCTGCACTGACAGTCAGAATTGTTGTCAAGTAGCCTTTTGCTGTGGCTGTGACAGTATTAGGCACCTTGTTGAACCCAGTAGCCAAGCAAGTTGATAAGCTTCAGAATTAAATTACCTCTTGTTTCTGGCAGCCACTTAGGTAGTGGCTGTACTGTCAAAATTGTATTCTCCTATTGCTGCCTGTGTTTCTGCTTAAGACCCCCTTTTATTCTTAGGGATGTGGGCATATTAGTGTTTTGTAATAAATGCAGCTTCAAGTAGGTGTCTGCTTTGATCTTAAAAACCTGCATTGGCCTTCCCAATTGTATAAGAGTGGTTATCAGGGTCCAAGAAATCCCATTATACCCAGAGCCACTAGCTTGCTCTGTATGAGCTAAAATTTGCTCTCCTGGGCCTGGAATTTTAAACAGAGATTTAGTATGTGTGTATATGTGTCCCCCTCTCTCCTCTAGATCTCCCTCCTCTCTCTCCTCTTCCCAGTCATATTTTTCCCTTTCTCTCTTTTCTTTCCTCTCACTTCTCAGTTCCCTTTCTCCCCTCTCCCTTCTATATCTCTCTTTTCTCTTTTTCCTCTTCCCAGTCATCGTCTCCCCTTTCTCTCTTCTCTATCTTCTCATTTCCTTTTCCTCTCTCCTCCAGTTTTCCTTCCTTTCTCCTTCCCCCTCACCCCATTTTCTCCCTCTCACTCCCTTATTGTTCATGTTTTCAGATGCTTCAACCCAGGTTTAGGTTTGAAGTAATGAACAGAGATCTGGGGTAGCAGGATAAGGCAGAAAGCAAAAAGAGGGGTCAAAAAGAGTCATATATCACAATTACATATTCTTTCCACACTCATAAGAACAGTTTTGTAGCGTGTACAGAGAAGCTCATCTACAAGGAGACTTGAACTTTGTGAGTTGCTCTAGTTTAGTCAGTTCAGTCAGTACTTGTTTGAACCTTTAGAGATTGGGGACCCCCTGCCACTAGAGCAGAAAGCATGGTGGAAAGATTGTTAGATCTCTTGACAAAAGACTTGTGTTCAAATAGTGTCTATTCTACTTAATCCCTATCTGATTTTAGGTAAATCACTTTACTGCTTTGTGGGCTTAAGTTTCCTCATCTGTAAAAAAAAAGGGCAGGGGGATTGAAAGCAAGAGAAGGGAACAGGCATTTTATGATGTGTCAGGTACTGCACTAAGGTATCATCTCATTTGGTCCTCACAACAACCCTGGATGATTGGGGCGATCATTTTAAAGTGGAGGCAACTGAGACAGACTGTGGTTAAGTGACTTGCCCAGGATCACACGGGTATTAAGGGTCTGAGACCAGATTTGAACTTGGGCCTTCCTGTCTCCAGATCTAGCACTGCATCCATTCTACCACCTAGCTGCCTCTAAATGGCAACTAGTTGGACTAGAAGGCTTCTAAAACTTTCTTGTTACCTCCTAACTAAAAATATATGATCTTATAAAACAAAATTCAAACTCCTTAGCCCAGCATGGATAGGAATAGTCTACGTTTGTATAGTGATTCAAGGTCTGCAAAAGGGGTTTACAAACATTTTCTCTCTAGATTCTGATAACCCTATGAAAAGTAGGTGCTGTTATTAATGCCCTTTTTTACAGATGAGGAAACTGAGTCTCGAGGAGGTCAAATATCACACAGTTTCTGAGATGGTATTAAATTAATGTCTTTCTGACTCTCAAGTTCAGTGCTCTAGTCACTACACCATGCTGCCTCCACATACATGCTCTGAGCCTTCAAAGGCTGTCTCCAACTGGGTCCCTAGCTACCTTTTCCAAGTTATCTTCAATACCCTCCCACAGGAATTCTCCATTTCCAGACAAGTTGACCTGTTCATTATCCTCTAAATATGCCTACTCACTACTGTGCTTTCACTCATACCATTCCCCCAACTAGGAATGCCTACTCCCCAAAGCTCTTCTCATTTAGGCACTGCCCTTGATTAAAATCCCAACTCATCTCTACTCTTCCAGGAAGTCTTTCTGAACTAAATTAGTATTTCTAGTATATCTGCAGGGCAGATTGTCTATAACACTCATTTGGCACCTCCTGCATGCTACCTGCTAACATCCTTTTTGTTTTCCTGCATGTGTGTGCTGTCTTTGCGACTAGATTCCCATTTAAACTACTTGAGCATAGATAGGGATCATGTCTTGGATCATCTTTTATCCTTGGTTTCTAACACAAAATCTGGCAGTGCCCATGATTAGCCACACACACAGGAAAGTGGCTCAGCAGCATTTGCTTATGATCGTCAAAATCAACCAACGAATATTTAAGTGCTAGATACATCATGCATTGTCAAGGCATTGGGGAAACAAAGTGGTCCCTGCCTCACGCTGAAGGAGGTTGCATTGCCTGCTAGGAACACAACAAGTACATGTGTAAGTAAGGCATTGGCCTGGACCTGTGGTTTCTCTGGGAAAAAGAAATTCCCTGGTAAGGAATCTCCTTCTTTTGATACACATTGGCATCTTCTCTATAATTTTAGAGCAGTTTTAGAGTAGAGCATCAGCTTCCTTGTAATCCTTACCTCAGGGAGGCTAAAGTTGGTGATTGACTTGAGCTCACGAATTCCAAGCTATACTGAGGTCCCATGTCTGAACTAATTCTGGTTCCATAGGGTGAGCTCCTCAGGAGTGCTGGACCACCAGGCTGTGTAAGAAAGGATGAGCCAGACCTAGTCAAGAACAGAATAGATCAAAGCTCTCATGCCAATCATTAGTGAGACTGGAATTAAGAAGTTGGTTTCTGTACTTCAAGTCTGGATGGAATAGGGAGTTGTTGTTCAGTTATTTCAGTCATGCCCGACTCTTCATGACCCCATATGGGGTTTTCTTGGCAAAGATACTGGAGTAGTTAGCCATTTTCTTCTCCAGCTTATTCTACAGAGGAGGAAACTAAAGCAAAAAGAGGTTAAATGACTTGCCCAGGGTCACACAGCTTGTTAGTGTCTAAGGCAAGACTCAGGTTTTCCTGACTCTAGACCTGGCACTCTATCCACTGTACCACCTGAATGCCCTGCAATAGGAAGACACATTCAAAAGAAATCAAATCTTATAATTTTAGGATTCTTTAGGACACTGAGAGCTAAGTAACTTTCTCTAGGTCACATAGCCAATATGTGTTAAAGGTTGAACCTGAACCCCAGGTCTTTCTGGGTCTACACACAGCTCTCTATCTACTATGTCATCCTCTATACATACAAAAAATATAGGAAAAATAGATACATGGTAATGGCACTGATAGTAACAACCCACCAACTTCTTTGTCCCAGGCCATCATTCACTATGGCATTTTTTTCACTGATACCTGAAGTGACAGAGTTTGATGAAAAGGCAACTTTTGTTCAGAACTCAACATGACTGAAGGCTCACTTTTCACTCCAAAAGCTCCCCTAACTTATGACTACTCCAATAGTTTCAGATTGTAGAATTGCTAGGGACAAGCAACCAGTTGTTCTAATTGAATTCAATTGTAATGAAGAGTATAAGTATGGGTCATTATCAAGAGTTACATGAAAATTAAAGTCAGCCAAATCTCCCAGAAAGTGTTAACCACAGTTGCCCTCATTTTTATGTGATTCCACATTGTATTAGAGAAACCATTTCTATTGTCACTTCTTGGAACTCAAATTTCCAACACACAATAATACAAAATGTTGGCGGTATACTTCAAATTTCCATGTTGAGTGCAGGACATATAATCAGGGAAGTCCAGCATTCATTGGAATTGGGGAAATCACCAGGTCCAACCTGTTCTTCTTATAGATGAAGAGACTGAAATTCAAAGAATTCCTAGACTCATAGATTGTCACTGGAATTACCTTAGAGGTCATCTAACCTTCTCATTTTACCAACAAGGAATATGAGCTGCAGAAAGATTAAATGAGTCATCACAAAGCTAGTTCATGGCAGAGCCAGAATGGGACCACAGATCTCCTGATAACCAGCCCAGTGTTCATGATTCTACACTTTGTTGCCTCAGTTTGAAAGTTCACATGGTAACCTAAAGATTGTAGCTTTATTGTGTATGTGTATGCATGTGTGTGTATGCATGTGCACACATGCAAGCACATAATGGTAGTATCCACGAGATTTGGAGTCTTTTCTAGATTAAACGAGATTATTTGTGAAAGGCAGAAGACTAGTAGTCCATTATTGATGTACCACAAATTGCCCTGTCTCAGACAAGCCCCTTAGCATCTCCATGCCTGTATTTCAACTTGGGTCAAACAGGGTCATGTCACATACCAGCTACTTCAGTGAGATACTCTTCTTAGCTTAGTGGAAAAAGAGCTGGCCTTGACGGCAGGAGACCTGGGAGCAAATTTCACCTCTAACACATGCTAGCTATGTGACCCAAAGAGAGTCATTTAACTTCTCAGTATAACAGACAGCTCTCTCTAAGACTATACAATGTGAAGCAGATGTCAGTCTGAATTGTTAGATGGTACTCTCTATATCAGTAGTGTCAGATCTCAAACAGAAATGGGGCCACTAAACAGAACATAAGGATCCCTGCTGCTGCATGTTGACTTAGAAAACCCTATGTTAACATTATCTATGTTCTACTGTATTTTAATTTATTTTGTTTTAATCTTTTTGGGGTTGCCTTCTTTTTAACACCTCGCTCTACATCAAAGAAATACTTACACCAAAGAAGTGGAGGAAAGAAGGATTTCTGAATTCCTTAGAGAAAGAAAATGTCCAAATGCTGAATCATATATCATAAGTAATAGTCAGGGGAACAAATTCTAGTTAAACATCACTAACTACGCAGTAGTGAGAAAGTAACTTTACCTGCCTTGATTTCCTCATTAGTAAAATTAGATTGTTGGATTCGATATTCTTAAAGGTCACTTTCAGCATTATAATTTTGTTGGCATATTTAATATTTTTAGTGTGATTTGTAACTGTCCAAGAATCTCAGAGTTGGAGGGGTTCTCAGGGTCCATCTAGTACAACATATATCTAACCAGAAATCACCTCTGCTATTTCCCCAACGAAGAACATCTCACTTCTTATTAACCTCTGGAGAGTTCACACAGGAGACAAACCGTATAAGACGAAATAAATGTGGGAAGTGCTTTCAGCAAAAAAAACATCTCAGTGAATACTAAAATTTCGTAATAAAGAAAGTATAAATATAATCAATGCCAAAGTACCATCAGCAAGAGTGGATAGCTTAGTGAGCAGCAGAGAATTCATTGTAAACATAAATCCTATAAATGTAACATAATCTCTAACAGCCAAAGGAGATGTACTACTAGGCATCTGAGACTTTGCACAAGAGAGAGACTTTAGGCAAAAAAAACAACTTCTTCAGGTTGAGAAATTTTATATTGGAGAGAGCCTACAAATGTAACACACATGGAAAATCTTAACTGACTCGGGCAGCCAGCTGGCACAATGGATAAAGCACTGGGCTGGGAAGACTTATCTTCAGGATTTCAAATTCAGCTTCAAACACTTACTAACTGTGTGACTCTGGACAAGTCACTTAACCCTATTTGCCTCAGTTGCCTTATCTGTAAAATGAGCTGAAGAAGGAAACAGCAAACTACTCCAGTATCTAGTATGCAGTATCCAGTACCAAGAAAACCCCAAATGGGATCATTAAGAGTTGAAAACGAATGAAACAACTGAACGTTACATTACGAACAACAGTACATTACATCCCTTACTCAGCATCAGATAATTCATAGACAGAGAATTGATATAATTAATATGTAAAGTTTTCAGTCAGTGGAGACTTACTAGAGTAAACATCAGAAAACTCATCAGGAAGGAGACTTTAAAATTCATATGGAAAAACCGTGTAAATATGATTAATGTGGGAAAGCCTTCAGCAACAATTCAATCTTTCTTCAGAGTATTCATGCTGGAAAGAGACTTTATAAATGTAATTAATATAGGAAAGAAATAGTGGAGGCCTGTATGGCATTTTAGCAGTTTCATGGTGTATTGTGACAGCACTGTCTCAAAGAATTCAGAGTCAGATCATCTCTAATTCAAGTATGGAAATTTATTGAGGATTGACACCCTCAGAAGCAGACTAGCTTCCAAGAGGAACTGGAAACTTCAGAGAAAGCAAAATGGATTTTCATAGAGTAAAGATGTAATTACATAACAGAAATTATGAATATTAAAAAGACAGGAGGGGTTTGTCAAGAGATTAGGCAATAGGATTTGGTAGTCAAATATCCTGGTTGCGGTACTTTCTAATTGGCCAGCTATTGTGGTCCTGTCTGGTCAAGATGGATAGTCAGGAATTGTGGTCCTGTCTTAAGCTAATTGGATGATATGATATGATTGTGGTTGAGTACAAGAATATACCGGTCCAAATATGTGAATTGGATCTGGGGGCAGTGGCTAGCTAGGGGCAGTGGCTGTATTGAGCCTAGGGCCTGAGGTGTGGTTAAAGCCACACTGTGTGGTTAAATCAGAATGCATCTGCTGTTCATTGGGGCCCATAAGGAAGTTAGAATATTAGGGCTGGGGACAGTTCTATTAGGATTCCATCAATATTATAGAAAGAGGATTAACTCTGGAATCTGAGGTTTATATCCCACCCCTGACAATAATTTACCATGTGATCTTGTATATAGGTCACTTCCCATTTCATCTGTCAATTTAAGGGGTTGAAGCAGATGGCTTCTGAGGCGTCTTCCAGTTCTAGATCTACAATGGCATGATTGTTATTGACATCAAAACATTTTTTCTGGGAGAGAAATCCAGTAGATGTAATGAATGTGGAAAAGTGTTTGAGTAGATGAGCTATCTTAGTGAACAGAATAGCTCACATTTATGTAATAGGTAGCAGTTAGATAACATTGCTTTAAGGCAAGCCCACACAACATATGGCCCATGAGCCCGCTTGCAACCCACCAAAAGATTTGGGGCAGTCCACAAAAAATGTGGACTCTGCTGTTTGTCATGTGACCTGCAGCAACCAACCATCATCAGTCTAACCTATCTGTTGACAAAAAAAGTTTACCCTATTTTAATTTTGGCCCCTACCTACTGCCATGTTGTGCAGGTCTGTTTTAAGGCTTGCCAAGTATTTTACATATGTTTTCTCCTTTGTTCCTCACAACCACCCTGGGAGGTAGATGCTGTTACCATCTCTGCTTTACAAACTGAGGGTAAGAGAGGTTAAGTGGTTTATCCTGAGACATGATGCTAATAAGTATTTGAAGCAGGATTTGAATTCTGGTCTTCCTGACTCCATGTCTAGCACCGAGCTACCTAGCTACTAAAGAGAATTTATATAGGAAAGGAATCCTAATAATGTAATTGATTTAGGGATACCCTCAGCTAATGGGAATATCATAGTGATCATCAAATAACTAATGTGGGAATTTGAATGTGAGAAGACCTAAAGGTAGAATTATCATCTTAACATTAGAAAAATCTTAGGGGAGAGAAAGCCTTTGAAATATAATGAACACAGGAAAGTCTTCATTCAAATTCAGTGACTCATTAGACAGATGAATTAATACTGATAAGAAACCTTAGGAATGTAACTCATTTGCAAAAGACTTCAACCAGAGTTCACATCTTCTTCAACAATGAAGAGAAACTGAATATACTAGATGTAAACCTCTCAAATGAAATGTGCTTTGATATTTCTGCTAGGAGGTCTTTCTTCCTAAATCCAGGTAGTAAGAAGCCACAAATGGTTGACCCAGCAGATTCAAGTGATATAAAAGAAGAGGCTTCCTTAGTTCATTATGACATAGTTGTTGGACACAGAGTAAAGACACATATTCACAGTGATGATGTTAGTTCCAGTTCCAGTCCAGATGAGCACTGATCTTTCTTTGTCTCCCTTTCCTCTATGGTACTAGTACTCACAGGCCTCATAGTCATGGTTGATAGGAGGTACATGGTAGAGGAGAACCATTAAGTTTGAAGAGGTAAGGAGCCACACTGATAGGGGCTTTTTGTGCCATCACCGCAATGCTAGCACAAAGCTTTCTGTTCCTGCACACAACAAACTCCTCTTCTCCAAAAGTCTCAAAGACTTCTTATTGCCTCTGGGATAAAATAACATACTCTTATAATTGATATTTCAAAACCATCAGATCTGGCTCCAGTTCAAACCTTTCCAGTTTGATCACATGTTCTTCCTCTCATGTTCTAATTCCAACCAAACTGTCCTATTTGAGATTCTTCAATCACATTACATCTTTCATCTTTATGTCTCCCATAAGCTGTCTCCCACTCCTGGAATGTACCCCCCTCCTCACCTTTGTTTCTAGACTTCTACTTTTCCTTTAAAGCTAAACTTGTGTACCTTGTATATGAAGTCTTAACTTATTCCCACAGCTATTGGTGCCCCTTTAAATTACCATGTATTTACATATTTCAGATGTGTGGCATATAAAAGGTTCAAAAGACATAATTTCTGGACAATTAATCATTTTATTAATTGTTGCCAGTGGATAATCAATAAAAGGGGTCAGTGACACTCTTGATTGCCAAAGACAATTTGAACATTCAATGAAGACATTGGACCCATTCAACACTTATATGCCGTTGGAAGAGTAGGTGTTCCTCAGGGTAGAAATCAACTCTGATTGGTTAACAAGTAATGAAAGAATGAACATAATAACGACAGATGGTCTTATTCCATTGAGGGTCTGGGTGATATGACTCTGATCACTCAGTTTGGACAAAGAGACTTATCTCTTCCCAGACCACCCCAATTTAGGGCAATATAGACAAAAGAAGGAATCCACTTCCATTCAGACCTGTCTGACTTAAAACACAAATGGACTAGAATTCACCACTTCCCCTAAAACTGAATTTCTCTACCTTTTAATTAGCTATAAGTTTCCCAGTTAGTTACTCAAACAGGAAAGGGGAAAACCTTACTCCTAACTCAATAACTGGTTATTAATATAAGAGAATAATCATTTCTCTCGGATGGATAAAGCATCAAAAAGTTTACTTTGTGACAGGCACTGTACTAAATGCTGGTGACAAGAATATAAGCAGGCAAAACGGTCTCTACCCTCAAGGAGCATTGAGTTTATATTGTAATGGGAGAAGATAACACATATGGTGTAATGATAAGGTTAAAAGAAATACACACATTCTGAAAAACAAGGGCGGTAGGCAGACAGGAAAGAAGAGAGTGATGAACCGGTAAGGAAAGAAAGAAGGCAGAGTCTGGAGAGAGTCAAGGGGAGAAGGAAGTGAAACAAGGTCCCTCTCAGTACGGTAGTCTAGGAATGGAGTCCCCAGTGAGTCGATAACAGCTTCGGGGCAGAGGTTTCCCATTTATTCAAGTACCTTTTTGCGTGTATGTTTACAAGCTGTTTTCGCAAAAGGATATCCTGTCCTTCAGGACAGAGAATTTCATTTTTGCTTGTTTCCCCAGCTCTGAGGACAGTGCCTAGTGCTTAACAAATTGTTATTGATTGGTTGACCGTGTTTTTGGTATCTGTCGATCTGTAGATCATTTTTTGTTCCTTAGAAGAGAAAACAAACACAAAAGTTGAATAATTCTGCCTTCTCTCTGTGACTGTCAGTTATCAACATTTCATCCACAGGCAGTGTAGATGGCACTTTGTGTTTAGAGTTAGGAAAATGTAGGTTTGAATCCTATTTCAGACACTTAAATTGTTTGACCATTAGCAAACCATCTAATTTCCCTGAGTCACAATTTCCTCAACTGTTCAATGGGAATGATAAGGGTACCTATCTTATATAGTTGCTATGAAAATCAAGTGAGATAACATATATAAAGTTCTTTTCAACCTTTAAATATATATGTATTTAAGTTATTATTATTATCTATCTCAAGCAACAATTCAGTCTTTTCTCTGAACTTTCCTGTGTCTTCAACAAAACCAAAAAAGTTATTTTTCATACTTAGCATCTATTATCAGCTTCCATTCCTCCTGACCTTTAGCTCTTTGAGCATTATCATATTCCTCCTTGATTTTTCATCCTTAAATCGATCTCCTTTACATGGCTACACTGGTCTTTTTAACATCTAAATTGGCTAATCTGCGGTAATACAACCCCATCAATACATCCATTTTAGGACATCTATCAAGCATTCACAGTTTTCTTTAGATCACTTCCATCTTTCTTTATCATTAGAATGGTTTGTGTTGCTGTCAAAATTGAGGCTTCCCAGCTCATTTAGGATGGATTCCCATGAATAATGGTAAACCATAGGATACTACACATCTGTACTCCCAAAATACAGGGAGCAATGCAGAGTATGCCCATCTTTCCTCTCCTTCATGATGAATTCTAACGTGGAGTCGTCACTTCCTCCCAAGGGTCCCATCAGTTCTATTCCAGCAGCTAGTTGCTCATTAGTCACAGTCAGATACAGAGCAGAGAACTGATGGTTCTCTCATCACATCTTCCACCTGTCAAAGAAAGAAATTATCGTTAAGGCAAGTCAAGAATCTGTCAGCTTCTCTGCTTTTTCACAGAGAGCAAGAATTCCAGCAAATGTCAGCATAGTTGAAGAACCCTTACCTTCAACTATCCTGGGTTTGTGATCTGCTTCCTGAACACTTAAGTCTCTTTTCTTTTCTGTTCAGGTGTTCTATAGTATGTTCTTATATCACTCTTGTATCTGGTTCTCCCCATTTAATTCTCACCTTTGTGTTCTCTCTCATACTTCCTCCTTTCAGACCAGGGATTTCCTCACAAAAATATGTCTTTTCAAACCTTTGGGGATAAAAGAGAGTGCTAGATTTGGAGTCAAGAAGACCTAGGTCCAAATTCTGCCAGTGGGAATACTAACTATGTAACCACGGTAAAGTCATTTTATCTCTCAGAGGTTCAATTCCTTCATCTGTAAATTAAGGATAATAATATGTACATTACCTATATAAAGGGCCATGGCGAGGCCTAAATGAAATGACAAATCATATCAAAAACATTAAAACACTGTAAAAATATCATTCTCTTTAATATAAAATGCTATTCCATTGCTCTTCCATAGACATAGTGTAGTCATGAATCCCGTCCCCCCCAATCTCAGTGACAGCAATGAATCTGAAATCACTTATTTTGTTTGGAGATCATCCATTCACCTTGTTTATTATCTGTACTTGCTCAATTTGAGCACAGACAGCTGTAGTCATGGTTTGTATTTCTGACTCACTTCTTGGATCACTTTGCCTGTGATTACTAGTTCTCTCTATTGATACTCTTTTCCAATCTTTTTGCTGCTCCTCTCTGTGGAATTTGGCTGATAAAACACATATAGGTAACATTTCACCCTCTCCTTTAATTTTCAATTTGAAGTCCTCTCATTCACAATACATATTTTTAACAACCCTCCTTAAGTATATTCCATCAAGTGGTGCACATGTTTTTGGTAACCAACTCTCCAAAATTAAAAAAAAAATGAACATAACACATTTTAAAATTTTAATCTGTATTATTAATATTTTCATCACTTTCTTAAGTTTAAACAATTGACAAAACAATAACTCAAGCCCTGATTCATAAGCTTTGCCAATTTCAGAAGTCTAAACACCTGAAACTGAAAATTTAACAATAGGCTCTCTAGAGGTGGTAAGAATTGGCCCCAGCTCACCTCTGACTCTATTCCTGCCAATGGTCTGCCAATGCTACAATAAGCTAGAGAGATGAAAAGTATTATTATTACTGTTATAAAAACAACAGTTATGCATTTGTATACCTTTTTCCTAATCTAATTTTTTAACTCTCTGCCTAGAAGAAATACAATAGTATATTGAAAGGACTTCCCATCATATGGAGTTGCTTTTTTGTCCAGGCTACACATAATCATATATGTGTGTGTGTGTGTGTGTGTGTGTGTGTGTGTATGCGTGCATGTGTGTGTGTGTGTGTGTGTGTGTGTGTGTGTGTGTGTGTGTGTGTGTGTACAGAGCAACAGAATCACAGGATCCAGCACAGGATCCATATGTGTATATAGATAGATATAGATATAGATATAGATATGGATATAGATATACATGTAGATGTAGATGTAGATATACATATAGATAATCTGGTATGGACAGCCCAGAGAACTACACAGATATCTCGAACAAACATCGTACATGGACAATGGACCCGGGTTCAAAGCAACTAAATTCAACAACATCCCAGAATTGAATAGGAAGTTCATCATGGCCTGAGTTCCTTTGAGGAAAGTGGCATGGCACTTTCATAGATCCAAAAATCCATCTTTCCAGCATTCATTTCCTTCTCTTGGTACCACATGGCTGTGAATCATGAAAAACCACGATATCCAGGGAATCAGGTAAGTACTCCAACGGGTAATAGAGAGACACCTAGTGGGTATAAATAGGATGCAACATCTTAGCAAAGAATAAGATTGTACACAGAGAGGAGTAAAAGGTATCACCAAAAAGATATATGACTGGAAAAGGATATATTGAAAAAAAATGGAGAACAGGTAGATCCGAATGTTGTATTGGTATCTATATAATGTCAAGAGACACAGAGGCAGGATGCCACCATGTTAGAGGAATGCCTTATTGAGTATTTGCAGAAAGAAATGGGAGACTTCCTTTGCTAGGACACTCAGGTGACTGTAATAAACTTAGGTGCCTTGGTGAGGTGGTTCAAATGACTACACGAGCAAGAGGTTTATATAAGTTTACTTAGTGTGATGAGAAGGACCCTCCCCCATTTGCTAGTGCCCTTTTATATTAACTTGTAAGAATATAGGCATCAAATAGAAACCAATGATAGATGTTGATAGTTCCCATTATGGTTTCTGGGTCTGGTTGGTTCTGGTTCAGTTGGGCACCAAGACCTTCCCTTGTCTTCTTTCTTTCTTCAGAGAGAAAATTCTAAGAAGGTAGCAAATACAGCCACCACAGGGCAAAGAATCCATTAGATCAGAGAAAGTACCATGCCCCCCTTGTACTGGGCAGTTTTATACATCCAGGAGGATACCATATACCATATCACCAGTGCAAAACCTTCTGACATGCATGAAACAAAGGACCTTTTGTAATCTAGCTGCCCTCGTGGCAGGGGGCTGCTGCTGATCAGCATCCTTCAATCTTCTATGGCTTTTAATTTTATCTGTTCTTTTGGCTAGGTTAGGGATGTCCCCTTGGAAAACTTATCCCGCAGTGCAGTTTAGGAACTCCCCCCTGCCCTTGAAATCCTGGCTGCCCTCTTGAACCTGTTAACTCCCTTGTAATGTGTGTAATATGTATGGCCACAGCCTACCTCAGTGGTACAGGATTAAGAGACATGGATAGGCTGTGAACTGGAGGGGACATTCCCTTTAATGAGATCACAAATCCATTGAATAACTGTAGTGAGTTCACGATATTTTTGTATTGTTAAAAACAAAGAATAATCAAATATTCTGCTGTGCCTGTTGGATCCTATGATTCTGTTGCTCTGTGCAGAGATATGAGTATTAATTGAACACAGAATCCTAGGATTACAGACTGCTAATATTTAGAGATGGAAGGGACTGTAGAGGACAGCTGGTCCAAGTTCTTAATTTTATAGTTGAATAAGCTGAGACCTAGGCTAGTCAAGCAATGTGTCACATGTTGGGTGAGTAGAATGAGGAAGTTTTCCTTCAGAATACCATTTGCTTTGCCTTGGAATCCCAGGGGAATATATTAATGAGAAATAGCTCCCCTTCCCTCAAAAAAAAAAAAAGAAAGAAAGAAAAAAGAAATGAGAACTTCCTAATGACTCAGTAAATCAAGGACCTGAAATTGGGTCTAAGAGCAGAGAGAAAGAAGGTTCTTCTCTTGGGGGTGAGGGGTTTGACAGGAGACATCTGGTGTTGTAATTACACAGAGAGGACTGACAGTTTCACACCCTCCAATGACCACTAAAAAACTGCACAAATTTCCCAAGCACTAAAAGTAGGTAATAGAGGAGACATCAGGGAGATAGATGATAGATTGATACATATACATATAGATACACACACATACATACGCACACAAATATATATATATATATATACACACACACACACACACACACACATATACATATACATATATATCAGAGACAACTCTAGTCTATATTCCAAAGCTATAAACTCTTTTTTCTTCAGAAATCCCCATTTCCATAAGCCAAAACTAATGATCAAGTCTGTTGAGCATTTATTTAGGCCAAAGCTAACCTAACATACTGCATTTAACATTTAGGCCAAAGCTCTCACATATTACATTTAGCGAAAAATGGATTTTCCAGTGCCCTGCAGGAAAATGGAAGAGCACAGTATTAGAAACTCAAGATCAGAGAAATACAGACTAAACACCAGGAGGGGCCTCAGAGATCGTGATGTAAACTGACCCCACTCATTTTACAAATAAAGAAACTGAGATACAAAAAGGTAAAGAGCTTCATCCAAGGTCACACAGCTAGTAAGTGACAATCAGAAATTTGAACTGTCCTTCTCTTTCTACTACATCATTCCTTCTCTCAAGGAGTTGGAGGGGGGAGGGGAGGCTGTGTGTGTGAGATAAGTACATTGGTTCTCCAAATGAATAACTGAAGCTAAAACTGTTGTAAAATAATAAAATCATTCTATATGGAATAATGTGATGGGAAACAATATAAACATATGTATGTGTGTATATGTCATTTCCTCACTATAAGAAAACACAACAGTTTAACCCAACAAGTAATTCATTAGGCTCCATTCCAAAATCCTTATGTGATTTGTGAAGAAATAAAGTGATAAATCCAAACCCATTATATCTCTTTCCTTTACCAGAAACAAGTAAAATATAGAAGCCAGCAATCCATGAAAGTTTTCCAACTATTGGGTTAGCAAATGCACCCTGAAACTCAACTCCAGAATAGAGTGATGGAAAGAATGGAGCCCATGTAATCATAGTACTGAAAGGGACCATCTCCAGTGGTTCTCAACCTTCCTAATGTCTCAACCCTTTAATACTCGCATCTGGGCGTATCTGCATGTGGGTGGACCCACCTGGAGATAGATAGAGGAGTGGTGTCTTGGTTCCTAAGACCATCAGAAATATGTGTTTTCCGACAGTCTTAGGCGACCCCTGTGTCCCCTGTGAAAGGGTTGTTTGACCCCCAAAGGGGTCGCAACCCACAGGTTGAGAACCACTGAATTCTAGGCCAAGTCCACCATTTTAATAAATTAGGAAAATGAAGCCCAGGAAAAGAAGGGATTTGCTCCACAAATATACATTAGGGGTTGAGACAGAATGAAAGCCTAAGACTCCTAGGGTTCTTTCTCATTAATAAGATCATTATCTATGAGGACTGCCCTCCCCTTCATTCCTTCCCTGCCTCACCAGAGGAATGTTATTGTGGTTGTTGTTTGTCCAGAAAGGCAAGAAAACTTTCCTCAAGATTTGATTGTCTTCAGGGGCTGAGACTGAAGCTTGGCCTTCCTTGACACAGCTTCCTGGTGGCCTCTGAGTGAAATAATATGGCTCGCTGTTTACCTAAAGGCATAAAAAGACATAGTAGGGTCCTTCAGACGTGGTTGAAGTTATAAGACGTCGTGTTTACCCAGGGAGGCCACGCCTGCCCAGATTAAGTGTTGCGGTATATACTTGTTGGATATCCATTCTATGTCTAGCAAAGTAAACTTCCCTTTTATTAACTGGTGAACGACCTATGAGCATCTTATTTCATTTCAACACCAACCTAAACTAACAGGGAATCATCCTGTGTCAGGCCCACTTGTTACATTCCCAAAACTTCTTTCTCATCTGCTGCTGGGGGAACAGGCATTCTTTAAGACGGGAGAAAATCAGACTCAAGGAAATGAAAATTGAAAGCAGCAGGGTGGCTTGGTAGCTCAAGAGCCAGACCTTGCGTCAGGGTGACCTGAGCATGAATCTGATGTCAGACGCTTACCAGATAAATGACCCTGTGCAAAATCATTTAACCTCTGTCTACCTCAGTTTCTGAATCTGTAAAATGGAGGTAATGATAACATCTATCTCCAATTGTTATGAAAATAAAATGAAATAATATTTATTGAATGCTACTATTATTGACAATATTTGATCATGACAACTAAATGTAGTAAAGAATATTCAATATTCCTCAAAAAACTATACCACTAAGGATATTTCATACAACATGGAAGCATTTCTGACCGTTACCTGTCCATTCCACGAATTACCGCCCTCAGCCCCCAAAGCTCACAGATTGCCTTCCTGGACAAACACTGGATTATTTTAAAAGTGAAATTGCCCAGAGCTTTTCATCCCAAGGCATATAGGACCATTGTATTCAGTAAAATTGCTGTGTACAGAGAGAAGAAGGTAAACAAGCGGATCTTGTTTCACATCTTTGAGTGCGAAAGGAAGGAGCAGCAAGAGAGGATCAGGCTATTTGCTGCCTGCGGTTAACGTCAGACTTTGTCAATACCTTATTGATTGAAATGACGTGACATTCAAAGTTATAAAATACCATCTGAACAAATCCCATTGAGGGGCAGTAGAGCTTTACTGTATGTTTGGAAGCCAAAATACTTTCTTTTAAGTAAAATGCATTTCCATGGACCCCACTAAGTTTCATTTCATCCTATATTGGCCTCCAGCGTCTAAGAAAAATCAAAATGCTTTGAAACCATACAGAGATAAAAATCCTTCATGGCATAGTCGGAAGGGCTCTGTATTATGGTCAGAGGATGTGATTTTAAGTCCCAGCTCCTGCCACTTACTACAGAGAGACACGTTAGACCAGTCACAGAACCCTCTGGCCTTCATTTTAATCATCTGTTAAAAGAGGGGGTTGGCGTAGATGACTTCTGAGATGGTGCCTAGTCCTAAGTATACAATCCTATGATTATTCTTTTCCTGTTTGAATGTTTCCCTTGGTTATTCGTAAAGATCATCTTAAATTTGATTAATTCTCACCTGTCTAAAGTTACATGTGAAGCATATACCAGGAAGGTGAGTGACTAAGCATTTATTTAGTATCTACTTAATAGAGAGCACCACAGATGGCCCTTCTAGATCTGTAATTCCATTCTCATGGCAAAGGACAGATTCTATAATGGCAATTGTTCATTAATTCATACTGAAAATTTGAAACATTTTTAGACCACTAGAAATATGGGGACTAGACCTGTACCCATTTTCATAGGATACAGAATTACTGCCAAGTGCTCCATGATCTGTTGGTGGGTTTTCTTCTCTTTATAGTCTTCTTTATGGTCAACATACTTTTGCTTTATACAAGTCATCATTTGGTCTAGACTAGGGGTTTTTTACCTGGTTTCCAGGAATTTGTTTTGATGTGCAATAACTATTCCAGTATAATTGATTTCTTTTGTAGCATCATACATTTTATTTTATGCATTTAAAATGATTTTCTATATAAAATTCATTTGTTTTTCTCTTGAGCATCATCATTGTGGAAATCTGTTTTACTTGACTATCCATGTTTGTAACAAGATTTTGTTATTCTTTCATTCTCAGTTTGGGGCAGGAGGGAGAAAAGGTGGATTTTGATAACTGAAAAAAAATTATTTTAAAAACAATATTCTGATAAAGAGTCTAGAGGCTTTAGAAGACTCCCAAAAGTGTCCATGACAAGGAGAAAAAAGTGAAGAATCCCTGGTCTAGACTGTGACTCATAATAGAGAGACTGAGAGACTCTCTGATGAGTTCAAATTTACATTTGAGTAATATAAAATACTAAAAAAAAATATTTCTTGGCCCACAGGATAAAAAGGGAATCCTTTTTCTTGGTAATATTTATTTATAGGTAGGAGAGAGAAGGACTATTGCAGTAAACACACTCAACCACAACTCAAAGCAACTCAAACATACCCAAGTCACTTCCAGTGGGGGTGGAAGACAGGGGAGGAATGAAGGAATCTGGAATTTAAAGTTCTAAAATCAAATGATAAATATATATATACACATATATATGTGTGTATGTGTGTGTATATTATTATTATTATCGTTTACATGCAACTGGGAAATAACATATACAGGCACTGGGATAGGGAGATTCATCTTGCCCTACCAGAAAGTCAGAGGGATGATGGGGGAGGATATAGGAGAGAGCAGATTGGTGGACAGGAGATTGTTGTTTTGGGGTGGTGGGTAGAGGAAGGATGGGGAGGGAATTTGTAGCTCAAAATCTTGTGGAGATAAATGATGTAAACCAAAAAAAAAAAAAAAGATCATAAAAAAACCATACCCAAGTCATGTCTGAAATCCAAGTATATTTGCCTTCTAATTTTGCTAAAGAGCAAGTAGCATTAAAAATGACATGAGAGCTTGCCATCTTGTTTATTTGAAGACATAAGAAGGATATAATTTGTGTCTACCTATTTTTAACTCATTAAATGTTAAAAGACTTAATCCTGCAAATTTGGAGCAGTATTAGGATGGGTCAAAAATGTTTTATCCATCCTCACAGGGTATGGATGGATGGACAGCGATACAGCCAAGGATAGAATTTCATACAGCCTCCCTTACCCCTACCCATAGGTTAGCAGGCAAGATGATTCAGATGTCTAATGGTGAGTGGCCCTGGTGGAAGTCACAAAGCACCTGTTTTCAAACTAAGGCCTTGATTTTCAACAAAGGAACTTAAAAGGCAGCTGCCACATCACTAGAGAGCATGGAAGCCCTCAGGATAAGTGTGGTAGAATTATAACAGCAAACTTAAGAGTTTCAGCAGCCTATCTAACTAGAATTCAGTGCACAAAAGCCTTAAATATATCAGCATCATGTGAAATAAGAGTCAGGCCTGGAAGAGTAGGGCCAGAGATTCCTCTGGTTATTCTGATCTCTTCAGAGGAAGGCTTATATCACATCCATCTATGTCAGAACGAGAGTTTATACTAGGCCAGACAACAAAAACGTGGGAATGGATATGAAAAATGTTACTTAGAATTGACAGGACACAATTGATTAGACAAAACGTGATGGAGAAGTAAAAACTAAAGAAAATACCATCACTACAGTCATCAAAGGAAGGGTGAATAGTGATGCCAGCAAAAGGAATTTTAACTTAGGCCAGTGGTTCTCAACCTGTGGGTTATGTTCAACTTAAATACATCCTGCATATCAGATATTTACATTACGATTCATAACAGCAGCAAAATTACAGTTATGAAGTAGCAATGAAAATAACTTTATGGTTGGGGGTCATCACAACATGAGGAACTGTATTAAAGGGTCACGGCATTAGGAAGGTTGAGAACCACTGACTTAGAAGGCGAAGCCAGTTTAGGGAAAGAGCTAATCATTTCAGTTGGATCTTTGAGGTTCTAGTTTAATATCTGGATAGAGGGGTCCCAAAAGCAGTTAAAGGTAGGGACCTAGAGGTTAGTCCTAGAGGTGTAGGTTCAGGAGTCTTCTACCTCATGGTATTTGTTGAAGCTTCGGTGATGTATAAGATTGCCGACATATGGAATGTAGAGAGAGAATGAAAAGGAAGCATCCCATAAAAATTACAAAAGCCTTATGGATAGAGCAGCTCAATTGTCCATCTAAGTCATCTCTCTGAATTCTGGCAGCAAAGCAAAGAAAATTAGTTAAAGCCTTAGATTCTAATTTTGTTAAATAAAAACCCAGACAACAAAATGAGTGGAGAGAGGGAGGGCCCAAGCTCAAGGAGAGAATGCAGAGCTAACCAAAAAGACAGAGAAGGAATTGTTAGATAAGTAGAGGGAGACTAAGAGGGTCCAGAGCCTCTGAAGGCAAAGAGAAACCAAGTATACAGCAGGAGGAAAGATTCAGCAATGCAAGAAGGTGAGGAAAAGGACTGCAAGAGAAAGGTCATGGCTTTTAGTGATCAGACATTTGAGAAGCCAACTTCCATGGAGTAGGGAAGGTGGAAGCCAGTTTGCAAGGGACTGAAGAGATAATAGGCAGAGATCAAAGATATACTAGGAAGAGGATAACCTTTCAAAGAGACAAGAGGAAATAGGATCTAGGTACAATATTAGTCTTAGTGACCAGATGAGAGAGATCTTTTTTTCTGGGACCAAAGGGAAAAAAGACAGAGTAGGTGACATGATTACATCTTTGTGCAAAAAAAAAAAAAAATATATATATATATATATATGTATATATATATATATATATATAATATATATAGAATTTTACCTCTTGAGATCTCAGTTTACTCATCTGTATAAGAGAAGAGGTTAGATCCCGTAGTATTATTTTTTGCATGTATGATTCATTAACTTAGATTATGCTCAGTGGGAAGCTAGTTGTGCATTGTGGTTATGTGGTTGGTCCTTCATTGCCAGAGAGGACCATGACATCAGGGAGATGATGATATGACTTGCAGTTGAATTGGATTTGAGTGATGGAGGGCTGTGCAAAGTTTCAAACCTAACTTTCTCCTCCAGAGTCATCTGAGTCCAGTGGTCAGATATCCATCAGGATGACTGGAGATGGCCCCGGATGCAGTGGGAGATCTCGGCCTTTTTAAGCTTAGGTCTTTCTGAGTTCTCACTTTGAGTGAGGCAACATCCATTCAATGAAGTGAGTCAAAGGATGGCTTTCAAACTGGGAGGGGAAGACCCTCAGGGTTGCTGGCCAAAAGAGAAATAGTTGTTGCTTACATTCACTCAGAGCCAGGAGGGCCCAGAAAATAGTCATTAGGTGGTTTGGGGGCAAGGATCTATTTTTGTTCAATCAATGAGATCCAGAGATCAGAAAAGGGTTTAAGGTCTGGTCTTAGACAAAGAAATCTAGCCAGTAAACCCCAAATTAGCTAGGCAGACTTTGGCCATCAAAATGTACCTTGGGTTGAGCAGAGCTCCTTGAGGTAAGGGCATGATGCCCGAGGGGATGAGGAGATAGAAGTGCAGGGGAGGGGAGGGGGGTGAGCTGGTAAATGCTTAACAACTGGCTCTCTTGGGGGTCAATGTGCTCACAGCATACTTTAAATCTACTCTGCACTGTTAATAGTTTCTCCATCACTTTCTTAAGTCCAGACAATCAACAAAAAATAAATCCAACCCTGATTTGTATCATTTGCTGATTTCCAAGGTATAAATGTTTGCACTGAAAAATTTAACAATCAATCAGCTTTTACCAACTGGTACAAGAACATCCCTGGCTGTGCTACAGAAAAAAGAGGATAAAGGAAAAAATTATGGACAGATTAGGTCACTGGGTTTAACATATTACAGAAGAGGTAATTCTTTAGGCATGTCTCACCTTCTTTCTGATACACTGATCACACTTTCTTTTTATTAAATCACTATGTAGAATGTAATTCTGCTAATCTTATCTTCTTACCATTGAACAAAATCTAGTCCACTATTCCATCTCTGAAACCTAGGAAATCCACCATTAAAAGTCCTATTAGTTTACTTAGGTTTTGTTCAGAGCCATAACTAGCAATTTTCACACCTGGGGCAAGCATCACAGCGCAGTGCAAAGGTTCTTCACCTTTTTTTGTGTTCCACACTCCTTCGGCTGCCTGATAAAGCTTGTGAACCCATCTTAGAATCTTGTTTTTAAATGTGTGAGATAAAATACACATTACAAAAGAAAACCAATTGAAATTTAGCTATTAAAATATAAAGAAAAAAGACTAAGTCTATGGACTCCAGGTTAAGAATTTCCTGGATAGTAGAAAGGACAATAGCTCTAAAATCAAAAGGCCAGGTTCACATACCTCCTCTGAGGACTGCTACCTGTGTAACTTTGGGCACATCACAAACTCCCTGGGTCACATTTACCTTATCTACATAATCTATATTTGGCCTCTAAAATCCCATCAGGTTCTAGATCTATGGGATGAATGGGAAAAATATGAGTTACAAAGGTACTACACTGACAGGTAGGCAAAGGAAACATGCCCTGAAACAGAAGGTTTCATTGCTGCTAAATGACCAGCAGAGCTGCCAGTTCCAGTCACCTAGCCCTACTCACACATCTAGTTTTGGTCACATTCTTCTTTTCAAGTCAATATTCAATACCCTCCATAGCCTGTAACTTCGAATCAGTTGCTGCACAAACCTTGCTCTCTCCTCTCCAAATATCTAAGTTGCTAGAGAGCAACCATTCAGCCTCATTTCTCATTGTTCCACTTCTCCCCCTCACCCCACTTCCTTATAACTTACCAATATCTTTCTGTGCATGCTGTGTATCAGGCTTCAAAAGACCATTCTATCTCTTTGTGGGGTGCTGAGTTAGAGTACTTATTTTATCTCTTTAGTCAAGGATCAATATCAAAAGTGTGAAGCAGGAGTCTAGTTCTTTGCCATCATAACTGGGGCACTTGGCTATAATTCATACATCTCATGCAGTCACACAATTAGTCTGACCCCAGGGCTTATCTCAAAATTCCTACATAGTAGGTAATAAGTGCATAATCCTATTTATTTTCCTCTTTTTACTGGGAGTCGCCAGGGCATATAAGGAGGTGAATGACACATAGTGAGCCATTAATGAGGCCAGAAACAGAAACCCAGATTGCCTTACTTCCCAACTGTTGTTCTAATCCTTAGACTACACCTCAGCTGATAGGCCAAAAGTGTCAGCTTTAACTTGGTTCCTAATGAGGGGAAATGCCAAAATGCCTGTTTCCATTCTTTCTCTAACAGGGTAAAGTCAATATCTGTCACGGGCATATAGATATTTACCAACTGTAAAAGGAAATCATGCTTAGGGGAAAAAAAGACTTTCAACCTTCTTAACAATGTCATAACCTCTACAAGGTTAAACAGAGACCAAAAATGGCCCTCAAAAAAATGAAAACATTTGATAAAAGGAATTTCCCTTGAAAGGCCAGAATAAAAATCTCACTGAATTGTTTCCCTTTTTTTCTTTTTTCTTTGAAAACAGTAGAGGATGATACTGTGAAAGAAAGTCACGCAATTATGATTAGGCATTGAAGTCAGAGCCCTCAAGCAAAAATGTAAAGTTCCTGAAGAGTATGTTTGGTGTCCCTCCATCTACTTTCTGTGCTCTTCTTCCTCATGCTCCCCTCCCCCTATTTCCACATTCTCTTCATTTCTAGGCACCTAATACTCTTTTGCTACCTTATCCCTCCTGTGAGGGAAGAAAGACACAGATCAACTATTTCACACAAAGATGTTAGTGGCTAAAGGCCCTAACCTACTTCAGAACAGGCTTTGAGAACTCTCCTGTCCTAACTATTGAACTCAGCTAGGTGCCCCCAATTACCTGGCTCCCATCTGTGGGGCTTAGGCTGGCCACACAAGGATTGTTTGCTGCCTCAAGAAGTGTTATATTAAATCCCTATGCCTAAGGCCAGTAACTGACTGGAGGGATTCTGGAAGGAGAGATGAGTAGGTAGTAAATTCCAGAGATAGGAAAAGGAAAGAGCAACCTGCATAAATTCATAGAGCAACAGACAAAAGGTTCTAGCAATTTGACTGGTTTGCCTGGAAGGTCCAAAGGTAAGAAGATTTAGAAAGGTATATTTGAGCCAGATTGTGAAGAAACTTAAAAGTCATAAAGGGGGTTACTTTATTTACTACATAACAGGAAACCACCAAAGGTTTTGTTTATTATAGTGGTATAGGCGAGTTCATTTGTAGTGGAAAGGCTCGGTCATATCAGTTTTGGCAATTTTGTAAAAGATAGCTGGGAAAGGGGAGAGAGGGCACCCTCATCTTTAAAATAAGTGGATTAGTCAAGACAGCTTCTAAGGTTCATTCTAGCTCTAAATATGTTCTTTCCATTCTTAGTCCTACCCTTAAAAAGTACCACCTATGATCATTGGGTTGATTTCCTCTTCTCTCTCTTCTAAACCCTCTACAATTCCAACCTCATCACTTAACTGTAACTGTCCTTTCTAAAGCCTCCAGTGGTCTTTTAACTGTCAAATATACTCGCCTTTTCTCAGTGCTCATTCCTATTGACTTCCTCTGAAAAGGTTTTTGTGACATTGTGCTGTCCTAGTTCTCTTCCTTTCTTCCTGACCATTCCTGCTCAGTCTCCTTTGCTGGAACATTATCCATAACACATCCCCTAACCATGAGTATTTCAGAGATGTGCTGGAGATAGCTCTTACCAGCTCTTGAAAGCCAATTGTTAAATTTTTAGCGTAAGGGACTGATTGATTGTATCATCAATTTGTCTAGGCTTATGAAAGGGATGGAGAAAATCATAATAATTGAGGTTAAATTTAAAGTATCTCATATATGTATTTATTTTCACAGAGACAGTTGTTAAACATTTACCAGCATACCCCTAGTATTCCAAGGCTTTGTCCTGGACCCTTTTACCTTTTTGCTCTGTCTCTCTGTATCTGTCTCTGTCTCTGTCTCTCTCTGTGCTGTTCTCTCTCTCTCTCTCTTTCTCTCTCTCTCTCTCTCTCTCTCTCTCTCTCTTTCTCTCTCTCACTCTCTCATCCTTTTATCAGATCATATGGATTAAATATCATCTCTATTTTGATGACTAATAGTTCTATGTATCCTGCACTCAAGTCCCATATTAACAAATGTCTGTTTTCCTTTGATCCTCATTTTTTAGATGTGGAAAATAAGACTCAAGCTAAATGACTTGTTAAGGGTGTCACACAGCTATCAAATGTCTGAGGTTTAAACCTAGGTTTTCTAGAGTCTATCCACCATACCATGCACTCTCCCTTTAGATATAGGGAGGTTTGGGGCTTCAAAGGAATAGTGCTATATTATTCCCAACAAATGGCCTTAGTCTTATCAGTAAAATAGAATGAGTAGGGGTAGAACTGGGGATTCCAGGAGAATTGGGAAAACCTACAATGAGAAGTAGAGAATTAGAGAAAGATTAATATATAGCCATGCAATGTGGCTCTATCAGGGTTAAAGAGCAAAATGTGCAATGTTCCCAATATACAAGGTTTTGTCACTTCCAGCAGTATCTAGCAGGTAGCAGATGGTGGAGGTCACCTGGGGTGGGGATTAGTAGGCAAGAGCATCAGAGAAAACCAGACAGTTGTGGTGACTGGGTCTCTGGAGAATGAACTAAATTCCTATGCAGTGCCAGCTCTGTAACTTCTCATAAAGAGTATAAACAACTGTATGGAGTGGTTTAAATACATCTTTAAAATATGCATGTACCCAAAGAATAGATCTTGGTACAGGTCTAATCATGTGATCCTATGATTCTGTGTCAAACACACACTCAGTAAACTCCAGTGGCTTTCTTCTACTTCCAGAATCAAATATAATGCCTCTGTTAATCATTTAAAGCTTGTTATAACCTGACGCATATTATCTTCCCAGACTTTCTGTACATAACATACATCCGTACTAGCCTATTATCTGTTACTGACATAGGACATTCTCCCATTTCTGTGTCTTTCTATCAATTACCCCAATATCCAGAATATAATCTCTCACCTTGTGGAATTCCTGGTTTTCTTGAAGCTTCAAGTCTTATGAAGACATGTGTCTCTTTATAAAGCCTTTCCTGGTTCTCCCAGATGCTAATGCCTTTCCCTCTAAGGCAAGGTTTCTCAATATGGGGGTATATGGACCCCACAATCATCCAGAGATAGATTTCAGGGAGTCCACGAATCAGGATGGGAGAAAAAAAAAAGACATCTTTAATTTCCCTAAGCTCTACCTAAAATTTAGCTTTTCCACATTACTCTGAGAAGGGGCCAAGGGCTTGAGGAGACTGGCAGAGGGGTCCATGACACAAAGAGTCAAGAACACCTACTTGAAGGTTACCTTGAATCTGATTGACATGTGCTTCTTTAAAAATACGTTTATTCCTATTTATGTGTTTTGTATCTGTACATTAGAATGTAAGCTCCTTGAGGGTAGGAACTGTTTCCCTTTTCTCATTGTATCACTAGCACTTTGCTTGTTGTCTGGTTATACCAGTCATTTAACAAATGCTCCTGGATTAATTGATCAGTTGATCGATTGATCATATCATATGGAAAGGGAATTTGTTCAGCTTGCCATTGCCAAGGACAAAGAAGGTCATGTTCTATCCTGAAATGAAAGCTATCATTTGATCGCGGGAAAAATTATGTGTTTTACTTTAACAGCTTTAAAAACTCATCAACTATTTAACAAGAGCTAGACAGTACTCCCAGTACGAGCAGCCCAATGCATTATCCTTTGAAATACTAGCAGCCCAATGCATTAACCTGTTGTAGAAGCAAGCTGGTGGCCTAAAAAGCTCTCCCAACAGAGCACAG
The DNA here is from genome assembly GCA_028627135.1 of Pseudochirops cupreus. Lineage (NCBI taxonomy): Eukaryota > Metazoa > Chordata > Mammalia > Diprotodontia > Pseudocheiridae > Pseudochirops > Pseudochirops cupreus. The sequence goes on from CM053583.1 coordinate 145,691,192, forward strand.
TCTCAGTCTCTGGTAGGGACTATGAAAAAGGAAGGGTTTTAGCAACAGACCGTTATGTCTATTGTCTGTTGTCTCAGGACCTACCTAGCTAAATTTGGAGGGCCTCATCACCAGGGAGGCAGCAAGGGGATTAATTTGTTAGGCATAGGCACAGTAAGTCCCAAAGGAAAAATAGGTTTACCCACACCATTGTAGTCAGATCCCTGAAGTACTAAAGAAGTTTCTACTTATTATGGCCAACCAAAATAAAATATTTTCTTTCATGACTTTTTCCCCCAATCATTTTTATATTTAAAGCATGAAGAATAAAAAAAAAATAGAAAAATAAAGGATTTCAAAGTTACTGGTGCCAAGGCATTTCAATTGACAGTCTGTATGAGATTGCCTGACATCAAAGAGAGAAGATAATGGATAAACCACAGCTGTAAACAGACACACGCACCCCTTCCACCCATCTGTGGCATCTAATAATTATTAAGAATTCTAACCCAAGGTAGAAATTTTGTTCATCAATGCTGAAGGGTTTGCGAGTTCTGAAAGAAGTACATGGCAGACATTTTCAGTGTTATGTCGCCACCTCCTGGAAATATAAGTAAACTCTTCACAAGGATTTCTTGAAAAATACCAAGAGTTTTGGGTTTTCTTTTTGTTTTTATTTTGGGTGCCTGTGCATTTGGAAGGTTTTGTCATTTTTCACAAAGTACATTTTTTCTCTTACCAGGCTGGCCACAGAGTCAATAATTCAGCAAGAAGGTCTACTGAGTCCCAAAGAAATTGTGACCGGCCCCCACACAAAAAAATATTTTTTTAAAAATTGTAGATCCATAATGGAAATCTAATCTTTTTCTATTAAATGAAAGACAAAACAATTTGCTAAGAAAGATGAAATAATGTTCTCACTTAGGAATGTTTACACTAGGATCCTAATCTAACACCATCCAAAGTTAATGTCATGGAATTCAGTTTATAGGTGATACGGTATAATAAAAGGATACTATAATCTTTTTATTAGTAGAATTATTATTCACCTTTCTGTATTTATCATGAATCCCTTTATCAGTCTTGTGAAGACTATGGACTTCTCAGAATAATGTTTTTTCTAATTTTTTGAAGATTAGATAGATAGGTATCTAATAGATAATAGATATTCCTTTGAAGTAGGAAAATCGCAACAGAGAGTAATTATGTTTAATACCATTCTCAAAAATGTAAGAAGGGGAAAAAAAATCTCATGGACCCAGCTTAAGAACCCCAGTATCATATCAAGTTCTTTCTGATATGCCCTGCTGTATAAGAGTTAGAGCTAATCTCTGTATAAGGAAACCTGAGTTCATATGTCTCCATGCTGGACACATACTAGCCATGTGCTCCTGGGCAAGTCATATTTTGGATCTGAAACGAGGTCCGAGTTTGCAGTCAGAAAACCTGGGCTGAGTTCTGCCCTACCATTTACTATCTGAATGATGTGAAACTTAACCTCACTTGACCTTTTTGGCCTCAGTTCACTCGTCTGTAAAATGATGACTTTGGATTAAATGACTTTTGAGGTCCCATTGATCTATAAAACCCAGTGACCCAGACAATTCTTTGAGACTATAAGTGAAAGAGCAAATGCTGATGTGCATCTCTAAGAGGAATTTTTCTCACCAGAAGTTTCCCACACCAAGAATAATCTCACAAGCTTAGACTAAAAACAACAAACAAAAAAAAACCCTCTTGGATAGGATATAATACAGTTCTGTACTATGTGGAACTTTACAACAAAAGAACTGGAATCATGTAAGAACCATCATGATAGAAAGGAAAGATCTCTGTATTGGATATTAAAAAACCAGGAGTCTAACTGTGGTTCTGCTGTTAAATAGCTTTGTGACTGTGATTAAATCACTTTCTCTGAATTTTAGTCTCCTCTGGCCAAATGTTAAAATGAGGGGATTAAGGTTCTGTGAATAACTAATACTTATGAGATAACATCTTTCTACTGACTGGGAATGAATGAACAAACCAGCATTTATTAAACATTCTGTGCCAAGTATTCTACTAAGGCCTGGGTATACAAATGTAAAAAGCAAGATAGTCCCTACCTTTAAGAAGCTTATATTCGATTAGAAGCAGATAATATACATAGGGAAGTGTTTGGGGGATGGGAAGTAGGGTGGGAGGTGAGGGGATAGGGGGTGGAGTGTTTTGACCTAGAAAGTCAGAGACACATCCTTTTCAGAAATGGTAGTGTTGAATTGATTATTGTAGCAGGCATGACACTGGAGTGACTACAGTGTCTTTTAATGTTTCAAAATAATTCATCTACTAAGTTCTTAGATGCTGTTAGAGGAGACCAATCAGCAAAATAGGAAAAAAAAATGGACAGTTATCCACCTGTTAGATGAGAACACCTCAACCAAGAATAAAAGTACTTCTGCACAAAACAAGCCCCAAAGGCATGCCTAGGAAGTCAGGTATCTTTGGGAAACAGAATGTCTAAATGGAACAAGTTTGCCTTGGATGCTCTTATCACTTTTTCTGGACTCCTTTTTTAATTTATCTCCCAGATACCCAGTATCCTCATGCTAATCTTTGATTGCCTAAGATTTACACTATTGCAACCCATCAGGACCTGCTCTTCCACAAATTGCCAAATCTCCTGAAATTAACTTCTTTTCACCCTGCCTTCCATCAAAAACCTGATTCCCTGGGTCTGACTGATCTCTACTAAGGGAGAAAGCAGGAGTATTGGATTGAACTTCATTCAGACTGATAAGTGAATGACAGAAGGCTCTCACCTCACAGAGCGTGGGGTGGGGGTGGGGCGTAGTGGGAGGGGGAGTTAAAAAGGAAGCATGCTAAATAAAATTAATTCCTTACTTGTGAGATTTCAGACAATGTGACCAAGTGAAACATTTCAGGCACTGAGTATGTCTTGCTTGTACCTTAACAACAAAACTGAAAGGCTGAAGGAACTGGGAGTTATTTAGCCTTGAAAAGAAGAAACCACTTGCTTAGAGACAATATGAGAGATGGCTTCATGCGTGTGAATGCTTGTTATCTGAAATGGTCTGCTTGGTCCTACAGGACAGAATTAAGAACTATGATGGGAAACTTTCAAGTTGAGGCTTTGAAAAACTGTCTTCCTGCCAGTTAGTTGTCCAGAAGCAGAATGGACTAGTTTGTGAAGTAATGGGCTCTCCTTTACTAGAAATCCTAAATAGAGGCTGAATAGTCAATTGTCTTTGAATATGAGATTGTAGAAGATTCCTATTCAAGTATGAGCTGGACAAAATGACTTCTGAGTTCTCTTCCAACTAGTTCAGTAGTTCTCAAAGTATGGTTTGGAGAGACCCGGGGGATTCCAGAAAGAAGACCTCTTGCAAAAGGAAGCACTGAGCTGAGTCTTGAAGGAGACAAAGAATTCCAAGAAAAAGAACTTAGAAGGGAGGGCATTCCAGGTATGGATGAAAACCGGTGCAAAAGATAAGAAGATGGAAGAGTAAGAAGGCCAGTTGGATTGGAATTTAGGGTATCTAGTGGGATGTAATGTGTAGTAAGTCTGGAAAGACAAATTGAAGCCAGATTGTAGAAAGTTTTAAATGCCAAACTGAAATGTTTATATTTCATTCTAGAGGAAATGTTGTTGTTTAGTCAGTTCAGTTATGTCCAACTCTTTATGACCTCATTTAGGGTTTGCTTGGCAAAGATAGTGAGTGGTTTGCCATTTCCTTTTCTGACTCATTTTACGAACGAGGAAACTGAGGCAAGCAAGTTTAAGTGACTTACACAGGGTCAACAGTTAGTAAGTATCTGAGACCAGATTTGAGTTTTGGAAGATAAAAGATGAGTCTTCCTGACTTCAGACCTGGCACTCTCTGCACTGTGTCACATAGCTGCCCTATAGCGGGAATAGGGAATACCTGAAATATATTGATTGGGGCAAGGACTGGTAGGTAGAGGTGGGAGGACATGCTTAAACCTAAGTTTAGGAACATTTAGCAGCTGTATGGAGAATAGATTGGAATGGGGAGAGACTAGAAGCAGGGAGACCAATTAGGAGATTATTGCAATAATCTAATCAGTCTAATTGAGAGAGGATGAAAACTTGAACTAGAACAATAGCTATTTAACTGGAGAGAAGAGAGTTACATAAAATACACTGGGCAGGAAGAAAAGACAAAATTTGACAACTGCTTGAATTGTGAAGTGAGAGGGAGGAGTTGAGAGAGATACTGAAATAAAAACTAGTGGTTCCCTTAATAAATAGGGAATTTCAGAAGGAGGAAGTAGAGTTAATGAGTTCTTTCTTAGATATATTGAGTCTGATGCCTTCAGAACAATCAGTGCAAAATATCCAGCAAGAAATTTGTGATGTTGAGACTGAAGCTCAGGAAAGAGATTAGAGCTGGATGTGTAGCTCTAGGAGTCATTCACATAGAGAAAATAATGGTACTCACAGGAGATGATGAAATCGCCAAGTGAGAGACAAGAGAAAAGAACAAAGTCTTAAGATATCTCCACAGCTTGGAATCCAGCAAAAGAGCACCAAAAGGAGCAGCAAGACAAGTGGGCAGATATCCAAAAGAAAGAGGTGTCCTGAAAACCGACAAAGAAGAAAGTATTCAGGGAGGAGAAGTCAACAAAAGAAAGTGCTGCAGAATGAGAGCTAGAGAATGAGAACTAGAGAAAGGCCATTGCATTGAGCTATTAAGGAATTTCTTTTAATTTGGGAGAAAGCAATTTCAGTTTAGTGATGAAATCAGAACCCAAATTAAAGAGGTTTAGAAGAAAGTGAGAGGAGAGAAAGTGGAGGGATGGAGTGTAGCTAGATAATTTTTTTTGCTTTTTGGAGGGGGGGAAGGCAGGGTAATTGGGGTTAAGTGACCTGCCCAAGGTCACAAGGCTAGTAAGTATTAAGTGTCTGAGGTGAGATTTGAACTCAGGTCCTCCTGACTCCAGAGCCAATCCTCTATTCACTACATCACGTAGCCACCCCCAAGTGTAGCCAGAATTTTCAAGAAGTTGAACTTGGGAAAGGAGAAGATATTTAGCCTGACAACTTGTAGAGATAGGTCTTATGAGGGATTTTTGTTTGTTTGTTTGTTTTTCATGACAATTTTTAAAGTCTGGAGAGATTTGAGCATGTTTGCAGGCAATGGAGAATGGACTAGTAAATTGGGAAAGACTACAGATTAGAGATTGGTACGAGGTATCTGCCTGAGTAGATGAGAGGGGATGAGATCAAGAGTACATGTAGAAGCCTTGGCCTTGGTGAGAAGGGCCATCTCTTCAACAGAGGCTAGAATAGATGAGGAGGTGATAGAGACTAGGATGGGGAGTGGGGAGGAGTCATAGCAAGGGTTTTGTGAATTGAAAAGATGGAGTCACAGTAAATGGACTTCATCTTTTTGATAAAGTATTAAGTGAAGTACTCAGATGAGAAAGAAAAGAGATTTTGTGGAAGGATTAAGAAAAGAAAAGAAAATTTGGAATCACTACTATGGCAAATAGGGGAAAGCATCAATTCAGGAAGAGTAAAAATCCTATCTAGCTTCAGTGAGGATTCTGATGTGATTAAATAACATGAATTAGTTGAATCAGTTCACTATTCCACCAACAATGCATTAGTGTTCCAATTTTTCCACATCCTCTCCATCATTTGTCATTTTCCTGTTTTGTCATCTTAGCCAATCTGACTGGTGAGATGTGGTACCTGAGTTGTTTTGATTTGCATTTCTCTAATCAATAGTGATTTAGAGCATTTTTTCATATGCTTATAGATATCTTTAATTTCTACCTCTGAAAACTGCCTGTTCATATTATTTGACCATTTATCAATTGGGGAATGATTTGTATTCTTATAGATTTGACTCAATTCCCTGTATATTTTAGAAATGAGGCCTTTATCAGAAACACTGGTTGTAAAAATTCTTTCCCAATTTCCCACTTCCCTCTTAATCTTGGCTTTGTTTGTACAGAAATTTTTCAATTTGATGTAATCAAGATTATACATTTTGGATTTTATAATGCTCTCTAACTCTTGTTTGGTCATAAAGTCTTCCCTTCCCCATAAATCTGGCAGGTAAACTATTAACTTGCTTTCCCAGATTGCTTCCAGCCTTTATATCTAGATCATGCACCCATTTAGACTTGATTTTGGTATACAGAGTTAGATAATGGTCAACCATTCTGGAGAGCAATCTGGAACTATGCATAAAGGGCTATAAATAGTTGCATACGCTTTGACCGAGTAATACCACTTCTAGAGTTGTATGCCAAAGAGATCATAGAAGCGGGAGGAAGACCCATATGTACAAAAATATTTATTGCAACTCCCTTTGTGGTGGCAAAAAATTGGAAATTAGGGGGATGCCCATCAATTGGGCGATAGCTAAACAAGTGGTGGTATATGAATGTAATGGAATACTATCGTGCTATAAGAAATGAGGAGCAGATGGATTTCATATTAACCTGGAGAGGCTTATATGAACTGATGCTAAGTGAAAAGAGCAGAAGCAGGAGAAATTTGTACACAATTACAGACACAACATATGTGTAATGACCAACTTTGATAGACTGGACTCTTCTCAGCAACACAAGGTTATATCACAACTCCAAAAGACTCATGATGGAAAGAGATGTCTACATTCAGAGAATGATCTGGAAAGAACAGAGTTTAAATGCAGACTGAAGCAATCTACATGCTCTCTTTTTTTTTTATGTTTGGTTTTGTTTCCTCTATCCCATTGTTCATTCCATGGGTTACAACTCTTTTTTACAACCAGACTAATATCTAATGTGAAAGTATTTGCAGATCCTATACTTGATTGCATGCTGTTGTGGAAGGTGAAGGGAGGGAGGGGAGAAAATTTGAAACTCAGGGGACCGTGGAACTGAATCTTGTAAACTAAAAGTAAACAAACAAATCAAGAAAAAAAAGAAATAACATGAATTAGTAATGACCTAGTCAGCATAAATGTGCAGTGTGTTCCAGCTCTGTTCATGAGTACATGAGTAGGGCTAGAGGAGAGAGATGGTGGAAGTGATCAAAGGTTGGGGCAAATTTGGCAAGGCATGAGCAGTTGGGAAGCTAGTATTTTGAGGGTAGAGAATAGGGTAGAATTTACCTGGTTAACTAAACTGCCAAGACTGAGAAAGGAGAAGAATGTATCCAGAACAGAGGTAACAGCCTGGGAAAGTTTTAACTGTTGGATGGAGGGATTGAAAGTCATAAGAAGAATATGAATTGATTTAGGAAGAGTAAGGTGTAACAAGAATTGGAATGATATGTGATTATAATAGAATAAAAGAATTTCCGAGTTCTTTAACATGGAAATGGAAGAAATTTTGGAGGATCAAGAATGTAACTATCCGTGTGTCTGGCTGAGGAAGAGTACGGGAATGGATTTGGAATCTGAATACACTGAAGAACTAGATGGTAATAATGATTGTGGAAATCACAATATGTATGTGGGAGTACCTGACTATAAGGGAAGAAGTTGGAGTGGAAAGAAAAGCTGTGAGGCAGGAATAGTACTCGCTAAAAAAGGTGAGATAATGTCCTGAGGGCAAGTCGGCAATAATCAGTTTCTTTTCAATCTCTCTTGTAAGATAGATTCTTGCCAAATCAATTTCTTTTTCCAACATACCCCAGAAAAATTATTTGACCAGTATATTATCTACTCAGGCCCATCTGTCCTTCCCAAGCCCCTCTCGCATTATGTTCTGAAAGTTGGGCTGTTTTCTTGTGTCAGATGACAAGAGATAGAACCACCCTCAGGACCCAGCCCTAAGAGTACCATCTCTGAACCCAATCACTCTCAAGGAGGGCTCCAAATAATGAGTGGATTCACTTCTTGGGACTAGAGTGAATTCCCAGGAGCTGAGATATCAGAGTACCTACCATAGCCCTTTACAATTCAAGAACTAAACTTTCATGTGTTTCACCTCCACAGGCTTTTTTCACAATGTTAAACAAAATTTCATTTAAATATTTTTTTTATAAATATATGCTTGCATATGTATTTATTCATATTTATACAACTTTCTTTAAACTTTGCAAAGCACCTTCCAAACAACAGTAGCAGCAGATAGCGCAAGTATTAAAATTCTATTTTGTAAGTGAGTAGAGAGACTTAGGGGATTAGTGATTTGCCCAAGGAAACATAACTAGTAAAGTGGCAACACTGGGACTTGAACTGCCTGTGGCTCTTCCCACAATTCCACGTCTCAGCTCTTAGGCTGAATATATTACACGTCACCATTGTTCAGCTCCCCTTTTTATGTACTCTGTGTCCAGACTTCTCTTCACCAACCATAGACCTGACCAGTGGAAACAATGGCAAGCCACATGAGATTATGGCTGTCTTTCTTAAGGAGTTAGCAGCCAGGTGCCATATACAATGAGGCACATAGGGCATCATAAGGGAGTCCTGACCCCTAGAGATGAGCCAGAGCACCAGTTCTCCAAACTGCCGCTGCCTGATCCCTCTCACATTCTCCCACACACTAGCTAAGGACTGACATACTCAATCCAGTCTTAATACTCTATTTCTCACCCATACACAGGCAAGACCTATTGGAGTTAATCTCTGGTGCATGGCCTTAACTGTGTGTGTTCTGCCCCTGTAGCCGTTGCTAATGAGTATTTTGTAGAGTTAACTTTTATGCTTTAAATAAAGGCAAAATAGTAATTAAGATCTAGGAAAGGAATAATGAATACATTCTTAAATCAGTTGTGTTTACAGTTTTATTGTTAAGGATAATCTTTCATTAACTTAAAACCCCAGGCCTTGATTTCCAATGCATAGAAATATCAATTGAACCGAAGTTCCTGCTGTAAGCTGTAAAATGCATAAAACTCAAACATAGGTCTGGAAACTCAAACAGTGTCATTTATTGAAAAGTACGTTGTTTTTAAAGAAACCAGAAGAGCTTAAACATAGCTAGATTTGACAAAACAAGGTCCAAATAAAATCCTAAGTAAGTCTACTAATTATAGCCTCATAGAACTTAGAAGCAGCTTCAGAAGACATCTAATCTGACTGACTCCTCCTTTCACAGATGAAGAAACTAAGGTCCAATGAGGTTAAGTAATTTGTCCATGGTCACACAGGTATTTGCCAGATGCAGGATTTGAACTCAAATCTCTGAGTTCCAAGTTCAAATTGTTCGTATTGTACCATTCTGTCCCTTAGTTGCGATTCTATGTAGTAGATTCTTAATCAGGTTTTTAGTCATCTCATATACATGGTATTTTCTATTCCTTGGAGAAAAATACCACATGAAAATGAAAGTATCACTACTACCACCACCACTACCACTGAGAAAAAAGTGTGGAGGGGTGGGGAGAGGCTAGGAAGCCTGTGTATTTTCAAGTGGTTGTTATTTTCCTAAGCAAAAATTTCCTTTCTTTTGCATTCCTTCTGCCTTATAGCACTTAAAAATCCCATTGGTCACAAAAGAGTAGGTGTGCTGAATATGAGAAAATGAATATAAATAAATTTATCTTCCTAATAAAATATGCCTTCAGCAAATTGAAAAGTCATTACCAATTACTCTAATATAGCTTTAATTAGACATGAATGATTGAAGACTATTATATTTAGACAAAGACCATAACCTAGCATTTTAAAATGTTCTGAGTCCCAATGCCATTAGCCTTGAAAATATTTTTACCAGGTAACTGAGCTGTGGGTTTTAATTCCCCAATTCAGAATGAGAATAAAGTGATTTTAATTATGGTCTACTGAGTCAGGAACACTGAAGTTATTAATTGCAAAACTGTGGTTTTGCATTCTACCCCCAAGAGACAGACACCTGAGAAAAGAGTATCAGGAGCTCATTAAAACACTTCCCCGTGCATCAATTATCAAATCATGTGCCTTGACTACTTTATGCCATTGTAAGAGAACCTCTAACAAAAGATCAAAACATTAACATTCATCTGTGGAAAATTTGCTTTTTTATGAAGAAAATACTAGTTCCTCTAATGCTAATAAAGACAGCTCTCAATTAATGGGCCAAAGAGGTCTACAAGAGACAAAATCATGAAGTGAAGACATGAGGTGTAGATGATAACTTTCTATCCCTCACTTGCTGAAGGTCCAGTTTTTCTGGGAATTTATCCCCTATCCTGATATTGCTCGAATTTCCTTGTTAGTTAATTGCCACTGGTGCTAACTGATCATTGAGATATTGACCAATATACTAAAGCACCTCATCTGTGTGATATTTACATTTGTAAAATGTCCAGGTAGAAATGTCTCCTCACCCCATGTTCTTCCTCCCAAGTTGCTGGGGGGATCAAGAGGCAGTACAAGGATAAATTCAGAGTTTGCCTTCTAGGAGCTTCCCTATAGCAGAAGTTATGATACGCTCACAAATAAGCAGAAGATAAATTATACAATGTGATAAGTTTACAAAAGAGTGATAAACTACATGTTATAGGTTTAGATAACAGGAAGCTCTTTGACAGTTGGAGGGTACTGAAGGTGGGAAGGTTTCATGAAGGAGGGTATAGACTTTCCTGACTTGAACCTGCTCCACTTTTAACTCTGATATTCCTCATTCTGATCATCAACTTCTGTAATTCTGATTTTCTTATTCCTTCACTCCTTTTGATCTCTCCTTTCTTCCCTGTTTTAAAATCCAATCCCTCAACAGCTGAACCAGCTCTAATCCATACAAGATAACAAAAGAAAAGGGAGTTTCTTCCACTCAGTTCAAGTCAATGCAACAAGCATTAAATAAACACCTATTATTGGGTGCTAGGTACTATTACTCTATATTTTAGGTTATCTAGTATCCCCCTCCTACCTTTCCCCAAGGTATCCTCTTTTAAAAATAAAAAACCTAAAGGCATAGCCACAATTCAGATACATTGAACTAGACAGAATCTGATCTTAAAAATATTTAGCATTGCTCACTTCATTTCTGACATATACTGGAGGGGGTCAGATGAAAAGAAGGTTTTAGCAACCAAATTACAAACCCTACTCAATGCACACAGCTCCACCCATCACAATAAACAAGGAAGGAACATCAAGGCACCAAGGACTCCAGGCTTCATATTGGGCCATGATTCCTCACAGCAAAGAGTACTTGGCCATTTGGGGGTGTACAGGGGGGGAATAAGCACTGCCACCAAGAAACAACTGTCTCAATAAGCATTCATTAACTGCTTACTACATGCCAGCACTGTAAAAAGCACTAAGGATATAAAGGCAAAAGAAAATCCCTGTTCTCAGGGAGCTCAAAACTTTCTCTTGAATATTCAATTTCTAGTGCTTTTCCCTCTACCTATGCTGTCTCATTAATTCCATGCATGTTCTGAGTCCCTCAATCCTTAAAAAAAAAGTTTCCCTCAACTCCACCTCCTCTCCTCTCCAGCTATCTTTCTTCATCCCTTAATAGCCATCTTGAAACACTAGTCTATAATTGTTGCATTCTTGTCCTCTCCATCCATTTATTCTTTTTTCATCCATTTATTCTTTAAACCCTTGTCGTTTGACATGAGACTAAATCTGTTTCCCAAACATCAGCAACATCCTCATCATCTCCAAAACCAATACCTCATCTCATTTCTAAAGTCCACTCAGTGTCCCTGCAGTAATTGCCAATGCTGTATTTCCATCTGCCTGCTAGATAGACATTTATACCTGAGTCTACTTCTAGCCACTCCAAAGTCAACATATCTAAAACTGGATTCATAATATTCTCTCCCAAACTGTCTCTTCTTCCTGACTCCCATATTCCTATTAATAGCATTATCATTTTTCCATTTGCCCAAGCTCAAAAAAATAAGTAATTTCTAACTCCTTTGTGAATGTTGAAATCTTACCCACCCTTGAAATTCTTCAGGGGAACTGCAATCTTATCAATGAGGTTATCACCTACATTGGTACAAGGCATAAATTAACCACACCCTTTTGTCCTATGTAAGTCACGTCCATGCTCTTCCACAGACCCTCCACGAAAGAGTATCTTCCATAGATCCCTCCTTCAAAGCCTAGTTTGAAATGCCACTTGCTCAATTGTTCTACAAAGCTCCCTTTTTACTTCCCCCTTTCTCCCTCCTCCAAATTCCCTTAGTACTTTAAAACCTTCTTGCAGAGTTTCAATTAAATCAATATTTATTGAGAACCTACTACTATCTATACAAAGTGCTGTGCTAAGCACTGATGTGTTTTGCTTTGTATTATGGCTATGGGTGTATTTATTTCATCTGTACTTGTCCTCTCCCAACAACTAGCCTAACATCTTTTGATGTCAGGAACTTTGTCTGATTCTTTTTTGTCTTCCTCTTAGGACCTAGCACGGTAGGCACTCAGTAATTATTTATTAAAATGAACTTAACCTGATCATTAATTTGTATCACTGAGATACTGAGTATATTCATGTTAATTTCATTGAATTTTATATCTCTAGCTCCTGGTACAGTATGTTTTAAACATTGTAATTATTTTTATTGGTTTATAAACTGCCAATAGCTACATAAATATTAAGTGGATAGGAAAAAGGTTTTTTGACATTATATTATTGTTACCATTACCATCATTTACTTTTGACAAGTATTTAGTAAGCTTCCACCATGTACCAGGCCCTATGCAGTGTGTTGGTGATATATCATCCCCTCAAGGAGTTTATTTCCTTGGGAGAAGAGCAGAAGGAGGTGGGTAATGTGTACACATTTTTAAAAGTGTGTATTTAATTTAATATAATTTAAATTTAAAATAATATAATTTTAAAATTTATTCAAAATAAACTTTTAAAAATGGAGACGGGGTGGTGGTCATTAGCAACTATCTCTATTGGCCAGGGAAACATCAGAATCATTAAGAAAAATCATAGCTTTTCATCCAATATGATGTCGCCAATAACTGTTAATATAGAACTAACAAGAGACAAGAAATAGGTGATGAACCAAACATAATGAGAGTATAGGCGCAAGGGGAATGGTGCAGATAACAAGAGGCAGGATGTAAAGATAAAATAAATTTTTCAAGTTATTTTTTATGACAAAGCACAAATTATTTTTTTAATTAGCTCATGTCAGTCTTAGCGCCATACCTTTGGACTGGTCCGTAAAACTCACTTCTCCAGGGAGAACTGACAGATTCCAATACCTCATCAAATGCAGCAATGAGAACTGCTTGATTCTTAACAGTTTGATTTCTACAGTAGTAACTATTCTTCACGTGGAGTAATTCATGTGTGTGTGTGATAGCTTCTGTACATACATGTGTGTATGTTGAAATGTTATGCATCAGACTCCCAGGGGTTGTACCCTTCTGAACATTTTTGGTTCAGGCATAATGAAATCAATTTATTATATGGTGGTTTTTGAGAAAACTGCAACTCTCTAGACTAACATCAGTATTGGGGTAACTCCGTAATGAAACAGGGTTATCTCATATGATTTAATTATAGTCTCTGTTGTTAAATTGGGGGAGGCACAAAGTATATATAAAGTATATATCACATACTTTATGACATATAAAGTACAAGAGGCCAAATGTCTTTTTTGTTTATGTAAAGTTGTTACTTTACGTAAACAACTTCCAGCTTGTTTTCGTAATTATACAGTTCATAACAAAGGAACATTATTTCCAGAGTAAGGATTTGGGAGTTTGTTGATTGTTTACTAGGTCACATTTTTTTTTTTACCTTAACCAAAAAGTCTGAATGAGTATAAATAACCCGAAGGATCATGGACCACATAATCACTTTTAAGAGATGTCAGGACTCAAATGTTAATTTTTTTTAACATGTAACTGGGAAATAAGATATTCAAGCACTGGGGTATAGAAATCCATCTTGCCCCATTAGAAAGTTAGGGAAGAATGGGGGAGAATATAAGAGAGAACAGATTTGGGGAAGGGGTATTCAGTAGGCTTGCTATCTTGGGGTGAGGGTAGGGGAAAGACAGGGAGAAAATTTATAATTCAAAATCTTGTGGAAATGCATGTTGAAAACTAAAAATAAATAAATTGGAAAAAAAATTTAAAAAGAGAGATCAGGATCAGGATATGTAATGATATAGAACAAGCACAGAAGTGTACTCTGCATTTGATATTTCTTATAGGTGGTGAGAAAGCCAAGAGCTTGCAAAATTGATAAAGTATGAAATTTGTATAATGTCACTAACAGCATAGAATTACTAAGGGATCAAGCCTCGATTTTCTGATAGTCATGTTGACCTTTCTGCTTAGAAGATATGGAATTTAAATGGAAACTTGCTTCTGCTTTTGGGATCTAGTTTAAGAAGTAAGCTGTTGCAGAGCCCAAGGAATGAGGAGGAATGTCTGTGAAGTATTACTCAAAATGATTTTTCCAAAGAAAGCTTTAATTTTGGTCCCACTAAGCAAAATGCCAGTATCTGATATAGTTGGATCACTGTCAGATGCCAGAGGTGCGCACAGAGTACAAGATGAACATGCCTGAGGTAGTTGGAGCCGGCATAATTGATATGTTCCAGAGAAGCTGCAGCATGCTAATCTGGGCCTTGGGACAGAATTCAAGAGCCAGGTTTTGAATAACACTCAAGGCAATTATGTTAAGACCTAAACAAAAGTACACATAACCATTTTTGCCACTGGATGGTCTCACCCCTTTTGTTTTCTGAGAAGGAGAACATGCAGCAAAAGGATTTTGCGGGTGAGACCTGAGACAGGGAGGTTCTTTCTAGATGTGCTTTAAAAAAGCTTTGAAACAAGACATACTTCACATTCAAAATTCTGAAAAATAGCTTCCTACCTCTCAGAAATCAAAGCCTGGAGAATCTTTATTGCAATAATTGTTTATATCCTCCAAATCCTGAAGTCCCACTTAGTAACTACTGAAAAGTACTTGCATGTTTTTAAATAGCTTATTGGTGGTTTGTTTGTGTTTGTGTGTTTGTGGCCACATTTGTACACCACATGTATATCAGAGAAGGACAGAGACAGACAGAAAGGGACAGAGAGAAGAGAGAGACAGAGACAAGGAGAAAGATAAAGATAAGGATCATAAAGACAGAGAGAAAGAGAGGAGAGAGAGATAGAGAGGAGAGACAGACAGAGAGGCAGAAAGACAGAGACAGAGACAGAGAGACAGAGAGAGAGAAAGAGAGAGAGTGTGGGTTTTCATGCCAGGTCAAGACAAATGTATAAGAAACTTCAAAGCAGATAATCTGCTCTCCCTCCAGGCAGCCTTCTTAATGCCACCATTTCTGAGACTGAGAAAAGCGTAAAAAATACCATCCACGGCCAGATAAACGAGAAGTTGCTTTGTCCTTGGCAGATTTTTGTAGTTTTATTATTGACTAGTGTTGCCACAGAGGATGGAGACACTTCTGTTGCAATGGTAATATGACAGCCATCAAACAGATGTCCTTAAATAATTAGTCCAAACTACTTTCTTCACATACCTTCTTTTTTTGAAAATAAATTGTTATCGATCTTTGCTTTTTCCATCACCACAGTTTCCCTCAGTATCCCCTCCCAGACAGCCATCCCATGTAACAAATAGCATTTTTATGCCATTTTGTCTAAGTTATTTATAGACAAAAAAAAATAAAAGAAGAAGTAAGGATCAGCACGACTGACTAATACTTTGTGCGAGTCTGAAAATGTGTGCCGTGTGATATGCGACAGTCGTGGATGTCCTACATCTGCGACGGGCGGGGGCTGGGGCTGGGGTTCTCATTCCAGCCATGCTTGCTCTTTGTAACTTCTCAACCTTCACTTTTGACTTTGTGTGTGGGGTTATTCTTTCCATCTATATTATGATAATCATTGTGTACATTGTTATTCATCATTTATCATTTCAATAAAATCATAACCAAGTTTAAATGCCCCCTCCTAAGTTTTGAGAGCTCCCCTTACCCTATTGCCCTTATTTCCTGCTTACACTCTGCCTTAAGTTTTGTTCTATTTTGTTTTGTTTTACCTACAGAGTAGGAACAGCACAGATTCTGAATGCCCAGAAGACATAGGCTGGGACTTGGCCAGAGACATCTTAATCGAATTGAAAGAAAGGACCATAAGGTTTAGAACCGGAATGGATGTTAGGGATCACTTCGTCCACAGGTTCTTAACCTGTGGTCAGTGAACTAGTGAATATTTTTTAAACATATTTTGAACTATATTTCCATATAATTGGTTTCCTTTGTCACTAAATATTTATATTTCATGTATTTACACACATAGAAAAGGAAAATCTTGGACTAGATCAGGATCTCAACCTCTTTCGGTCATGGACTGTTGTGGCAGTCAGTGAAGTCCATTAATCCTATTTCAGAATGATATTTTTAAAACAT